>JAPDRK010000015.1:28577-628577 GCA_030247875.1 Cladophialophora chaetospira | reverse complement strand
GGAGGAAAAATGGGTGGAGACTTGAGGTAGAGTGTTTAGACAGCTGTTGTTTTCTGACAGTGGACGGGGTCAGCGATGAGGATGGTGAGAACGATGACGATCAGAAAGATTGACGGTCGCGAAAGAGTGAACTCACTATAGATATGTGCGAGAAAATTTATTTGGACGCCGCGGTTGAAGTGAAGCTCATCTTGCTGACCCCGCTAGTGACGAGGCTGCGTGCCTCTATCACTACTGGAGGAGCAATTCTGAGGCAGTCACCTCTCACCTCTGCCGCGGGGGTACTACTCACAACTACAACTCTTGCGAAGCTGAGAAATCAAGACTAAATGATGATGACAGGAGAGCTGTTTGGAAGGACGCAAACTTGCTTGCTCTATATTGGCTAGGATAATCCGGACGGAAGCATCGCATTGCGGATTCATTTGCTTTCTTTGATTTCACGAACTCATTGTTTGTCTAGTCTGTTTTCGTGCACGGTCCAACCACAATGAGCTCCGCACTGCGATGCGAGACAAAGGTAACCAGGTAGACCTGTCATCGAATGAGGCGGAAACTGTCGCGGCATCTCTGAACGGTCTTTGCTAGATTGCAAGCCAGTCACAAGCATAAGTTGCAGTCACGCCACGCCTAGAGACAGGCCGTTGCAGAGTGCCAACAGTACTCAGCATGGATACCGGGGTGCCCGCAGAGTGTAAGACCAGGTATGATAGCTCAAATTGAATACCACGTATTGTTGCGTAGGGCTCGTTCGCTCCTTGTCTGCCCCGTCCATGAGGTGCAAAGTTTGCTCTGCAAGTATCCCTCGTTCCTCTGCACTAACGTGGTTCGACACGACCATTCTCTCTCACACACCGGAATCTCTCTCCTCTTGGAACCGTATCAGACTCTTGAAGTACTCAGGCCTAAGTCTAGAACATCTGTACGAAAGATTCCACCAACAGTTCAAGGCCTGTCTTCCAAGACCCTGCTGCGGCTGTCGCTGTTTGAGTAAGGGAAGAGAATCGCAACTCCCAATGAAGCATGAATGTTTTGTCAGGAAAACAGCTTACGGCCTGCAACTATCACAATGGCCAAATACAAGACTGCAATGAAGATAAGTCCGATATAGGACTGGCACTTGTTCGCGGTCTGTCTTCTGTGCAGACGTTCTGAAGCGGATAAGACGTTGTCTGTGTGAGAGTTGACACCGTGGAGGATGTCTTTTGGAGGACTTGAAGTCGCTTCCCCATTTGCTGCAAGCTTGGAAAACACTTCCTTCTTGGGCGGAGGATTGTGGATGGCTCCTTGGTCTGGCGGAGATTGTGCCGTGGGAACATTGCGGTTCTCGGGACCAAATGAGGCCTTCGTGTGCCAAGAACTCTCTACTCTCTGAAGAAAATGATTCCAGAAAGCGAGGTCTTCCTTCGAAAGCTGAGTATAGTCCAATCGTTTTCCGCTGATTCATACTTATGGGTCGATCCTTTTCTCCTGCTACCATTCTGAGTGGGATCAGCGAGGTCGCCGATCAGTAACAACTCCCTCATTTCGTTGACGAGAGCAGTATGCTCCAGCATCTTCCGGCGTGCATCAGGCAAATCTGCTTCCATGATACCATGAGACCGACTGCAGTAGATCGCCATATGTCGAATGAAGTCGTCTTTGGAAATGGTCAACTCCTCGTCTTCGATAACTCGTTTCAGGCGTGATCCCGTGGCCAGCATTATCAGAGCCTTTTTGTGCTCAAGCTGCACATCTTCCTCCTCATTTTGGCGACCCGATGAGATCATGAATTCTTGAGGAGGCTCAATTGGCTGTAGATATTGTTCAGGCTCCGTCCTAGTTGTGGTTATAGTGTTCGAAACGTCGATGCTGCTCTTGGCGGGCACTTCTTGAGCTTCGACTTCAAGCTGAGAATTGGAACCAGGATTCCTGACCGCGTGAAGCTGGCTGCCATTGTACACGGGCTCTGTTGGCCACATTGTCCTCACAAGAGTCGAGTCCAAGGCGACTTTGTGGTATGCAATAAGTGGGAGATCGTTTGAAGGTCATTGAGCAAAAATCGGGGATAGGTACACTTGAGAAGCGAAGCAGGACACTAAGTCTTGTCGCCAGGCGGCCGCGAAGCGCTCTCTAGGCGCCGATGCAGGATGTAATGGTAATGCAACTGCCTTGTGGTGACTGGACCATTGAAGTAGGTCTGTGAAGAAGACGAAACATTTGGTAGATAGATACGAGAAAATTTACGCCGCATACGAACGATACAGTGCATGCAAGCAAGAACGAGCTAACGGAGATTGAGGAGAAAGAAGAGTGGCGCGAGATCTTCCAAGCTGACCTGGCGGACTAGCTTTGATCAACCTCTGATGCATGTCCCCAGCATAGCAATTGACCACAGAGAGCATGAGAAACCTTGTCTACCCGCCCAGTGCATCATGTGTCCGATTGCCGATAAACTCCCAATATTCCATAGCATTCCAGCCCATTGTCAACGAAGAGTGTTCAGCAAAAGAAAATCGATGATGAAGACCACTCGCTTTCCGTCCCGTGTTCATCTCAAGGCCCATCTCAGCAACCACCACAGCTTAGTGCCCAGCTTCAATACAACAATGACTGGTACCAAGAACTTGGCCAATGCATACGAGACTCGAACCAACAAAGACACCAACGACCAGAGAGCACCCCACTTCAGCATCTTCATCAGCTGAATTTGACAATCCCAGCGCCGACGTTGGTGCTCAGCCTCAGTCTTTGTTGGCTGCATCTTCTCCCAGTGCTTCAGTGCGAGATCAACATATTCATCGAACTTCGCACATCCGACTGAGCTCCCGAAAACATCCTGCTGTACCAGCTCACAAGACCGTACCATCATTTCTTTCGAGTTCTTCAATGCCATCTCCAATTCTAGCTTCTTGAGCTTTAGTGTCTCAACCAGTAGCCTTCTCTCCAGCTCAACTATTTTCTTCTTCTCTTGGTTTTTCTTGTCGCGCAGTCGCTGCGGGCGTGGGCGTTGCTGCTTTGAGTGGCTAGGCGTTGATTTAGGCTCGTCCTCCATGATGACTGCTAAGTCCTCGCATAACTCCGGCAAGGTGGTATCTGACTCCAAAATGCAAGTCCAAATCTTTTGCAAGTCCGTCTCGGTTGCACCTGCTGTCTTGGCACAGAAGGTGGCCATGTGTTGGACGAAGTCGCTTTCGGTGAGACCCTGGTTAAGACTTTGGAGAACTGACTTGGTGTTGAAACCCAGCGCGATAGTGGCCAATGCAATCAAGAAGGTAGCGTGGACATCTTGGTCATAGAAGCCGCTGAAGCTCGCAGGTGGCTGGATCGGTTTGAGTAGGAGACGCTCGCCGCGCCGATAGGCGTCGTATTGGGCCTGAGGGGAAGACGGATAATCTGCAGTCGCGTTCTTCGACGTGGACTTGGGCTGCATCTTGCAAAGGAAAGGCTGCTAGTCACGCCAGTTCAGCACAAAATGATAGGAAGGCGTGAGCCACTTGTGCTTAGAGCGGCCGGAAGTAGAGCCTACAGGCCTTTACCGCAGAGGAAATGTTAAGACGGATTTCTTCAATCTCTCATAGGTGAGGCAGTGTGATAGTCACTAGAATACATACTGCCCAAGGCGGTCGGGAGGTGCACACTACTGTGCTCTCGTATCATCTCATCCAGCTTGATGCAAGAGAATTAAGGCTCAACGGTCGCTGGACCCGGTCGCAACCCATAATAACAGCTCTGCCATAAACAAGTGTGAGTTCCAATCAAAAGTCGTTGCCCTCCGTCTAAGCGCGGCGTAATTGTGGTTGACCACGTCTGCGCCTCGATCGCTGCCCATCATCGACTCATAGAAATAAGCAATCTTCTGGGACATAAGTTCAGTCTTTCGCCCAAATTCAGTCCTTTAATCAACCCCCAGCTGCTTCAGCCTACCTCAGTTTGCAAAGAGTGGTTGGATGTGACTCTCGTAAAGAAACCATATCGCCCCCAGAGGAAGAACGTACTTCCACAAAAGTCGGAACCACGTCTCGGAAAGCATTGACCGAGCAGAACCAACCCTTGCTTTGCGCGTTGCGTCTTCTTCAAGGCTTGCATCTTGGACTCCTTGGTCGGCCGTCTTGTTTTTCGAATACACGTCCCGCTGTTTTTCGAGTGGGTCAGGCATGCTGATGAACTCAACTCTTGAACAATGCATGCAGTATTGCTCGCCTAGCACATGTGTACAGCTTGCCCCAAGAAGTTTCCCGCGGAGTTTGGAGATATCTCGATCGGTGTAGTCAAGCGACTGGGCGCAGTATATGGCCATGTGCCTGACGAATTGACTGTCGCTGATTTCGAAGTTGCCGGCCCGCATGACATCTCGCAGCTCGATACCACTAGCAAGGTGCAGTATCGCCAGGTGGAATTGGTCGTATCTGTCATAGGCAGTGACGGGTCCGAGATCTGTTGGAGGTTTGATACCATCCGGATAGAGTGACTGAAGTTCTTCTTCTGGTAGTGACCGAAAGAAGTCGAGCTCTATGTCATCAGAGAATTCCGCCGAGTCGGTGGCCACTGCCGGCCCTGGCTCTCCAAGGACTTGAAATCGAGAACTTGAAAGATCCATAATGATTCGTGCCCAGCAAAGAACTTCCACGCTGGTGCGTGTTCCCCACTCCTGTTCTGGTATTTTGTCAGGGAGTATCGTGCCCGAGGCCAGTGATATAGCGGGCAAGTATGGTAGTCGGGTGAGATGTGGCTGAGAAGGTGGAGAACTTGACTGACAATCCTGAGGATTTTAAGTGTCGGAATCCATTAGTAGCAGTCCTAAAAGTCTTCAAACGCTGTTGTGACGCGCAGTGAAACTGCGGATATTGATATGTTACTGGCTGCCGAACTTGATGTCTTCAATTGAAAGACGTGACTGCCTAACCTTTACCAGATCCGCCGGTCTGTACCTTCACGTCGGATTCTCTGATCTGTGTACATGGTTTATGCTAGGCGCAGGTTAGAAGTACGGTTCCAAGACTCATTCTTTTCGTGCCTGGGTTGATCCTGCCTCTATCTCTCTTCATCGTTTATGTATCTCACGGACTGTCCTCACAGTTCCTTCGCTCTCGCCGGGTTATACTCAGCTCAAATGAATTCCATTTTAAGGCACACCCGATACAATGACTTCCTCTGAAGCATGTTGGAACATGACAGACTCCCCAATTCGGCTCATCTCTTCTTTCATTTTTTCCGAGGCTAATTACAGCCCATGAACTTCCCGATAGCAATGAGCGGGATCGTTCCAGACCAAATGCCGAGGAGAAGCAAAATCTTCGAGGAGCTGTTGGTGTTGTCGAAAAGAAGTCTGTGCAGCTCAGACAGTAAAATCCCAAGAAACCGACCGATGAAGATCGCCAATAACATGGAGACACGCATGCGGATCTTGGATGAGGTTGCAAGCTGCGTGGATGGCAATGCCCTGGTCGCACCAATATCTTTTCGGGAGCAAGTAGCGCCAGCAATAGGGCCGTCGAGGCGTTGTGCATCTTGAAGGTCCGTAGTACTTCGGAAGCAAGTGCAATGCTCATCTTTCTGGTTATCCATTTTCAGGATGTATGGCAGCACGTCGTAGTCGACAACCTGCTCTCCAGGCTTTCCGGACAAGTGTTCCAGGTGATCTTCTTCGCCAATAATATGCTGGATTTCATCCCAAATACTTTCGACTGTCACCTTTGGCTGGTGGTCAATCAGTCTCTCCTCCTCCTCGTAAGTCTCCTCCCATTCATCAGACGTCTCAACACGAGCTTCTTCGGTGACCGAATCGTTGCTTTCGCCGACTTCCTCTCCGCTGGAGGGAGAGCCGAATGTGAAGGTCGCTTCGCTCGTGGCACTTGTAGCTTCTTGTATTCCGATTGCGAAGCACGCAATGTATTGAGCCAACTCCCATAGATCAAGGTCCATGAGGAATGCGACTTCGGCAGCGTCATAGCCCAGAGCTATCTGCCTCGTGGCGATGTCAAGCAGCCCAAGCTGTTGGTCCTGTGATCGATCTCTGAAGTTTGCTGACTGTTCCTGACAATGATTTGCCTTTAGCCGAAGTGGTAGGATAGGGGAGAACGTAGACTGGAGAACCGTTGGCGTAGATCGAATGTGCATTTGTCTTCTCATTGTAAGTGGTTGTGGAACGAGCTCGGGATATAGAGCGTGTTCATAGACCTCTTGGGCTGTTACGCGGTAGTCACTCGTCTGTGGGTACCCAGGACCGAGCACATTGTCGCCTCAAGGGAGTCCGCACCTCACCATCGTCTCCGACTGTCCGCAGTTGAGGAGATGGGGCAGATGGAAGCCCTGCTTGAGGGACTTTTCTGGTTTCTTCTGACGTCTCCATCGATCGATGTCCCGACCAAGGTATGAAAACACTCCTCCTTTTGAGCAAGGTTGGACATTTTGGTTACGGTAGAATGGTAAGTATGCCAGATACTAGTGGATACTTCGGCAATGATGATGGGTTCGGTCCTATTCTCGCGGAATTGTCGAGAGATGAATATGAGATACGAGTACGAGACGACTCTTGAGAGTAAGTGTTCGGACAGCTGGGTCCGAGATTTTGCTGCGAGGGAGATGGACTCGGATGAGGTCGATATCGTCCTTGGGAGGGTATTCCGACCGCCGCGAGAAACAATTCGCTGCACAGAAGTGCTAGTAGGCAGTAGGCCTTCGGCAAGACGGAGCCGCCTTGAACCAATGCAGGGCACTGCAGGCAATTCAAGTGCGGGTATTGTGACTGACACCGCTACTGCCTTGTCGACGGTAGCAGTTGTACTGGAGTCGAGTGGCTGAGGGTGTTCGATTGCAACCGGAGGTCACAGTCCATAGAGAGAGATCCATGCTGTTCAATGTGACCAGATGTTCCTGGCTGTGGGGAGTTGAGTATCGGTAGCGATTTCGGGGGACCGTAGATTTCTGTAGTGTTTCTTTGCCTCTTTTATGACAATTTCAAAGCCTTGTTTCCCCTAGAACACTTCAATCTCTCCATTGCCGCATTTACTCTTCGGGCTGCGGTAGAGCACGCCTGGGGGCTCAGGACTTCCAAACGTGGACTAGCCCCAGCCTCAAAATGGCGGAATAAAGTTGCGAAATGTGCTACTCATCTTAACAGCTTCGCTTGCCAGAGTTTTCCATTTAGTTAGGTATAATGATCTGTGTTTGGGAGAAGGAATAGATTGGGATTTGACTATAGTATCTGGGAAAGGTCGGGTCAGCAACTTGGCACCTCTTCTGCGGATATTTTACCGGAGAAAGCTGAAAATCACCAGCTGCATAATCAAGGGAACAAGAATGACGTACAGAAGCTCCCCGGTCGAAGCCAACCAGAACGGACAGGATGAGACTGTCTGTTCCTTCTTGCTCCTAGTGTCAGCGATCGCAGCTGCTGGTCGGTTTGAGCCATTGTTCTCGAGCAAAGAGATGATGTGGAGGTGATGCTCACAGATACGCCGAAACAATTCGGAGTCGGTGGTATTGAGCTCGCGACTTACTCTCCAGAACCTTTCACCGCAGGCGAGATCCCGAATTGCCTTGTCGATTAGCGCATGTCGCGCTTTGTATTCAGAAATTGCGCATTCGACCATTTTCGCATCCATTGTTGTTTGCGGAGCAGACGATGAATGGAGACGAACACGCTTGCAGTATCAGGAAAATATCGGAAACGGGCAGCTCCTTATCCGATCGACCTGTGGACTGCCCAAGTCATTGTTTCCTCGAGTTCAAAGCGACAAAGAACGTCTCTGATCGAAGGCATTTGCAGGGTATGTCAAAGAGTCGTGGTATTCCGCATAAGGGGTCTCATTGATGAAACCGGCGGATCAAGTCCAGCGGAGTTTCGAGATCAATCCGCAACGCATTGTTCGTTTGTTGCTTTGGTCACTGGTTATCGCACGAGGGGTAGGCCCGTCATGAGAACGCGATGTGGGTATCGCAGTCCCCTGAATGCGACAGGCTGTAGCCAGAGTGAGCGGAGAGTCGTGGGTGGTTCTAGAAGACAGAAATGTGTAGGAGTTCTGTAGTTTGTCGTCCCAGTCAAGGGGCAAAGAGAGTGAGATTGCGCAAGATGCAGCACGTGCATTTACTAGCGCGAAATCTTGGATGACGTAACAATTTGCTCAGCGCTGCGAGGCTTTAGACCGTTATTTCGACTTCGCAGATTCTCTCTCCTGCAAGATAGATTCATATAGTGGCGGAGAAGACCGAGTATCCACGAGACCAAGACGGGAGGGTGGGGGTTCCTCGCTGCGCACGATTTTTCAAAAGATTACAATTATAACACGCAATGGCAATTGGACTGATGCCACTGGCAAACAGTCAACCTCTTTTTTCTTAAGTCGTTGTATTGAACTCATCACTCAAGCTACTACCCAGGATGTATGCCCAGGCGATCACATCCGCGAGCGGACATCGATACATGCTTTGACTATCTTCAACGCCACAGATTCTCCCACGACTTCGTCTCCATCACCTTTGACACTTCAAGAGTCTCTCCACCACCTCGCAACGATGCTCACCGAAATTCAACAAAGGATTTCGACGGAGCCATCTTGATTGAATGTCGGTCGAATACCATATGCCTCCAATTGGTAGTCGATCGCGGCTGAGATGGCGGTTTCAATCTCGAACTCGAGTTTGAGAAACACCTTTTCGATATCCTCTCCTGTAATCATCGATTTGGCGATCGCTTGTTCCTTAATGTCCTTGCTTTGTTGTTCGGTGAACGCCGTCAGATGGTTGAGATGGCTAGGGAGTTTGCCCGGGACACGCTTTGCCTTCAGCTGATCGATTCTGGTGGAGTAGTTGTTGAATGCAGTCACAGCAGCGTTCAGCTGATAGATGTTTATCCAATTGGCATGAGCGATAGCTGTTAGAGGAACACCGCCAGCAATCTGGTCAGCGAACTCTTCGACTTGTCGAACTCGATGGCGGCTTTGAGCCAAGTTCGGACCTTGGAAAGCAATGTTCGCCATTTTCACTGGAGGATTTGTGGTTTATGAGAATGACAACTTGTCTTTGAGAGTTCTTGGAATGATGGTGATGTTTGGGAACTGTTGGTGTTCTCGAGAGTGTGGATGAAGAAGATGTCTGAGTTCGAATGGATGGAAGATATGCTGTATATTTATATCGGAAACTCTCCATTGTGCAGTTACCAAGTACCAACTGCCTCAGTGGAGACAAAGCGCTGGCAGTGGCAGTGGGTGAGCTGGCCCGGCTCGTGATGAAAAACGGGCAGGTAGTGGCATTGCATCATTGAAAGACGATATTAGTAGCCAGTAAGGCAGTTGAATGATGAAAAATGAAAGGAGATAGTGGGCTTATGGGGCTGCAAGACGAATTTGGTGACGCTGAGTTTGCTGCTTAGTGATGGCTTTCAACCTGACAGCATGACTGAGGAAAAACGTTGTTTACCAGCAAACGTGGACCTCGTTGTCCCGTAGCCCTGACAAGACAATGAAACCCCCTCTCCTTGTGGAAATTACACCAAGCCCATGCACTGCTGGAGAGCACATAGCTCCGGGTCAAAGCAAACAGTCAGTATCCTTGTTCAGAGACGTACGAAAATTTTGACAAAGGCTCATTCACTCACGGCATAAAACGGTTTCTTTCACGGCGGGGGAAATCACGCCTACTAGATCGCCTTTGAAATGCTCATTGACGATGAAGCTGTGACTTTGTCACCTTTGTCCTTTCGAAAAAATCGCACCCCGTGAAGTGAGTCGGTTAGTAGCAGCAGCAAGGAGAATGGAGGAAACCAAAGAAGTTGCGCCATCACTGGTGAAAGCTGCGATACATCATCAGCCTTGAAGTGATATTGTGTAAGTCGGCAGTTGGAACACTTTCTTTCACCCAGAGGAGTCTGATTGCCCTTCAAACACTTTTCCTGTTTGCTGACGATGAAGATGTGGCAGTTGTCCCTCTGCACAATGACACCCAGTGAAGTCAGGCACTCTGAGCTGCAGTTGCACCAAAGGACCTATACCTCGTCGACGTGGCTTTGTAACTGAGTAGACCCCCATCTCCCGTCCGAGACTTGCCTAGTCTTCTCTTATCTAAGAGCCGTTGACATTCGTCACCCAACTCAATTCCGATCTGCTTTCTCCGGAGGCTAAGGGTCAAACTCGAATTCAGAATGGGCATTGTTCGTGGTACAAAGATACACAGTAAGTATCATGCCCCGTGTAACGCAAACAAGTCACCATGTCTCTAATCAAGCCAGAGTCCAATCGTCGGCCACCGAAGAGCCCGAAGAGCCAGAAGGTCCGAAGAAGGCCTGGCGTTGGGGTAAATGGGTCCAATACAATTATTCAACTTTGGGAACTGCAGCGCTTGGAAATTGCAAGAAACGACGAGCCCAGTAAGGATAAGGGAGACAGTCTATCTCGGATCCCAGACAGCGTACCTCAAATTGTGTCAAATTCGCCTGCCGATTCCGATCCATCCAGCCAAACCGTCTCCGGATCTCTTCCTCGCAACGTCAAAATGCTCCCTGACAGCACGCAGTCCTTTGATATCGTCACAGTTGTTGCCAAAGAGATCGAGGACGACATCGACTGGAAGCTACTGGACAAGCACGAGCGGCTGAAGTCTCGAGGCAGATCTGGAAAGCTGAAGAATCTGTATGATCAACGTACCGATGTCGATCCGGAAGGGCAATTTGTTGAGGTGGTCGACATACCTCGTGGACAGGTCTGCTGTATGATCAATGACATCAACAACGGCATACATACGAATGTGGTTGCCACCAAGTATGGCGTCTCTGCCTTGGTTTTGGTCCAGACTATGGCACGTTTCGCACAGTTGAAGATTTTGGAGGCAACGCCCCCAGGCGAGACACCTGAGCTGTTTGATTGACTGTTCGTCGCGCTCATTTCACATCAATGATGTGCTGCTAGAATGGTATTGTGGTGGATATGAATGCCTCAATGTATCCCGTTGCTATAGGACTGTGGACACCACAGGCGCCCCAGAGCCATCGAGTATGATTTTGAAAGAGTCAAACAGCCTGTATTTGTGTCTGACCACCAGCTAGTCTTGCGAGTGGCTCCAGTGATCTATTTCAACGAACTCCTGCCTCCACGTTACACGTTTTCAGGGAGAGGGACATGGGCCTGATTCATAGCTCTGAGTCAGTCATTGAATTTGCGTTTTGATTGCCATGAGTCGTCGTCCCACTTCAGTGTAGGCATTTCATTTCGCTTCATCATCATACTCGTGCTCCTCAGGAACTCGACAGAGCCTCGCATTGTACCGCAGCAGTAAGTCATACAGGGACACATCATAACACAAGGCCAGAACCCTCGGAGAGACTCCCTTGCTGATCAGAGAAAGTACGATTTTCATCGCCGACCCCGGTATCTTCCTTCTCAACTCCTGCAGATATGCATGAAATCCTTCAAGGTCGACGGGCAGCTTTATTCGAACAGCTGCTTCAGTAAAACCGCGAACGGTGCTCAATTCCGTCTCTTCTGTGGATGAAGTACTAACTGGTTTCTGCACCTGAAAATGACGGATCGACCACGGCGAGTCTGGGACCGAGCTGGGAATGACGGCAGATGATGGAACAGGTCGTTCGATTTTGTTTGCAGCTGTGAGAGTCATTAGATACTTGCAGAAGCATGGAATGATGAAGCCGTGGAGGGCCGACCCCCGTACTAGTAATCTACCTTTCTTGTGCTTAAGCTCGCTGTCGGAGGAGCTCTCTGACAGTCTTTCAGCATCCATCTCCTCCGCACCATCTGAAAATGGAAGACTTTCATCTGTTCTTCTGCGTTCTAGAAATGTTAGCGCTCACGGTTGAGGCCAGTTCATGTACATTCTGACTTACTACAAGTACCCATTCTGTCCTTGACGCCGAAAATTGACTTCGTTGTGTTCCAGCAGGTGATACTATTTGACGCTCGAGAGTGAGTTTGCGAGCAAATTGGGCGGCGTGGAGGTCGAACTCTCTTTGTCCATGGCAATTGATGCATGCTCAGATGCAGGCAGTCAAAAATGAAACACAAATCAACTGCATGCAAGTCGCGTTGCCTCACCGTAGTGCGACGGAACAATATAAGTCCGAGCTTGGGCTTGAAGCGCGTGTGTCTGTTGGAACTTCAAAGACTGAGTCGAATGAATAAGTGAGGACAGAATAGCAATCAAAGGAATACAATGTCCTGGGGACTTCATGGCTACGGATTAGAACTAGGTGGTCGTGGAGACCCCTCATTTCCGATACAGAATAAGGCTACGGCTTGGCAGGGGGTGAGCCGAAATCTAGGAGCAAGTGGTGCGGTAAGGTCAAAACACCGCAAATTTTATCAGCAGCACGCATTCTTAGATTGCAGTGGACAAACAGAGGAGTCAAAACTGCTTGGACGCCGCTCTAGCTCATCAAACCAGTCAAAGCTGGTTGGACTTTTTGTTAACAAACAAGGACTTCAGTCTTCACCTAATCTCTCGCCCTCAGACTCGCGCACCAAAGCCCCGGTCTGCGCATCACGGACCACCAACGTGGCTGATGACAGTCCGGGATGAAAATCACCACTCAGCCTTCCATCATCCTGGCCCCGTCCTCGCGCTCTTGTTCGGTGGATCTCTTCCAGCCGCCGCTCTCGAACATCAGCAGCGCACCACGATGTACGATCATATCCAAAGAAACACCGCCTTCTGCTGCAACAAGCTCTGGGTCCGACCCATTGATGATTTTCGTCAGCATCGGTCGGAACTTATGCCTTTGTATACACCTATACCCAGGTGTCCGAAAAAGATCCATACCGACTGCCATCAATCTCAAGATCAACTGCGTTGCGGTGAATCATTGGTGTCAGTCGTGCAAATAAGAGCGCATTCAAGTGACCTTCACTGACATCTCTTTGTTCTATGAGTGGCAAAAAAACAATCGTACCACTGCCTCTGCCTGAAGGACACCGTGCCGAGATTCACCACACGAGACGCGTGTACGGCCTCCCTGTTACTGCTTACACCGACTTGTTACGTTGAGCGCGTTTGCAATGGAGAGGGACGGCCATCGGTACAAGCCGCCCACTCTTCGCAGAGAGGACGCAATTCTTGGTGGTGATCCTAGATTCGCTCCCTTGCGACGGGAAGGTAAGTTCTCAGTCCACGCTACTATGACTTGTTGCTCCATACAAGGATGTCGTCATTACTGCAAGTCGCTGACGAGATCAGGAGTCAAAGGACCAGTAGGCCACTCCGACCCAGCTGTTGAGTTGCTTGTTGAGAGATTGATCGCCGCCCTCAAGAAGACTCCCTCACCCGGCTCTGAGAATGTTCCACTTCAAGGTACGTCCACGCAGAATGCAAAATCCAAGACTTCAAGTCCGAATTCCAGCTAACGAAGTACTTTGCTTAGGAAAAACTTTCGACTCTCCACAGCCACCAGCAAAATCGACCCACCAAGTCTCCTCCCTTGGCAAGAAGGTCCAAATCCCAGTAGACCCAGTCAGCAAGAAACTCCCAGCCTCAGATTCCGAGGAAATCATTCAGGTTAGCGACAAGGAAGCAGACAGTTGGGAACTTGTTGGAGAGGGCGAATTAGATGCGATGTACCACTCCGATGCTCACGTCTACGAGAGCAAACTCGACCCTGAACGAATACTGGACATGGATCTGGAATCAATCGTCCAAGTCTGGAATGGAGAGGACAAAGAGTTTGATGCTGTGATTGTGTGACGTCCAAGTGCCTGTGGGATGCTTTACACGAAGAGATTGATGAAAAGGGTAATTGTACTCAGTCCAAATGCGGCACGATTGCAGGTTTCCCGTGTATCAGAGTAGGGCATTTCGCCTCAAAGGCAGCCAGTTCGCGAGTCTTTGACCTATCAAATGTGGATGGTCCTCCTGCAGAAAGTGCAACCCTTTCCCCAAATGTACACTTTCCGCGTTCTTCAGCTTCCCCAACAAAGATTTGGCTCTGTCTTCGCTGATGAATGTCCCTGGAGTGGCCGTGAAAACCAGTTTCGGCACATCACTCCCGAACAACCACTCCATATACTTTTGCGCCATCTCCCAAGTCTCAGCAGGCTGACCTTCAATTGGCAGCTCATTGGGAAATCTGTAGAGCGGCTCTCTTGACTCAGGATTGACGAATGGTCTCCGGTATTCTTTCATTTCCTGCTCGGAGAGACGTCGAGCGATACCACTCTGCAGCACCTGCTCAATGAAGAGATTCTGGTCGATCAACAGCTTACGACCTAGAATTGGATCGCGGAACTGCTGGAACGTGTTCCTGAAGCCGTATTTGAACTCGGCCCAGCTTTCTGTAGGTGGCAGGAATTCCATAAGGGCGAGACCAACCACACGCTTCTCATTCCGTCGAGCCCAGTCGAGGCCTAGAGCCGATCCCCAATCGTGAAGAACGAGAATCACCTTCTCGGTGGGCAGTACTGCCTCCAAAAAAGCGTCCGGATATCTTTGATGATCAGAGGTACGATACGCCAGGTCACTGATTTTGTCTGAATCGCCAAATCCGATCAGGTCGGGCGCAATGCAGCGAGTCTTTCCAGCTGCATATGGAATGATGTTCCTCCAGAGATATGACGAAGTAGGATTGCCATGGAGGAAAATGGCCACCGCTGATCTTGTCTGACCAACGTCGACATAAGCCATCTCAGACCCGAGGACTCGGACCTTCCTCTTCACGAACGGGAAGTCGGACGAGATCGCTCGCCCAGAGGTTGACGCCATCTTGCGCTGATCGCCTCTCTGGTTATGCAACGTGAGGGAGACTTTATTGTTGCCCGTTACCGCAAATGCACTGGCTGCTCTTGCTTCTCTGAATCCTCAGGATTTGCGGTAAGAGTCATGACCTACTCCAATTTTATGAACCGAGGAGGATGATTTTGAGTTTCTGATTACTCATCACAAATGAAGATGGTCGAGCACCTAGTCGAGCCAGCACAAAAGCTACGTGGCACACTGTCTCACCACTCTACCTACTCTACCCTGTTTTAACGGATCATTTGGGCTCACTGGCGATCCAGTGCCATCAAGCATGCTGTTGACCCTACTAAACGACCTGTTCCTGGCTTCGAGAACCAGTCATCTTTGCGTTCCGCTCGCCTGTTGACAGGGCTCGGTACACACCACAGGTGCCCCAATGCCACTGAGCGTGCTGCTAGCACTCCGCAACAACCTGTCCTCCGGGTTGAATACCTGTAAAGCTAGGCTAACTCCATATCAAGGGTGCCTTCATCGCTTGTTCCAGCTAGATGTGCTGATTGTTGCGGGAAAAGAGAGGAATCACTGATCAAAGGGCTAGACCAAGCGACCCCGGTCCTGGGTTGCCAGAACAAACACACTGATTATTCCTCCTGAGATTGCGACGAGGCCAGAACGAACTCAGCAGTCTCTTATGGCCACCACACTACTGCGCCGAAGCACCCCTCGACCGAGTCGTCTCTGTTCTATGTATCTGAACGTCTTTGACTTGTACGATGAACGCAGTCATATGAGTGGCTCCCGCAACCCTGAGATTCGCGAAGCGGAAAGTCGGCACTATCAACTGACCAAACACGCGATGATCAAAACATAAATGCGCCGTCTGCCTGGGACCGATGATGTCGACATTGTATTCCATCTGACGCAGCCGAAATGTGTCATCAAAAAAGAGCTTCTGGATCTTCGTGTGTGTTGGGAAATCATCTGGAAATTCCACCCTGAGAACTCGCCATTGCTCATCGTTGGGACCGGTAATTGGAGGTAACTCCTGTGTTTGGAATCCAGGCAAGCGGAGGCAGAATGGCAGGGTGAAGTAGTAGCGCATTGCATAGCCGACAAAGTAGATCAAATTGTGTTCGTCCCAGACTGACTGTGGGGTGTAGCCTCGAAAAGCGTCTCTTGGTTTGAGTCGGATACTCGGAGGCTCTTGAGAACCGAGCTTACCAGCTTCGGTCCTTGATGGCGTCCAGACACCGTAGAGATCTCTAAGTCTGTGGAAGATGACTCTTGGTTCCTTCGTGTCGATCGAAATGCTGACTTCATGATGTCCCGGGAATCCTCTGGCTGTGAGTGCTGGACCAGAAAACGTGAACGTCGTCGAGATTGAAAAGACGCTGTTCCAGTAGTCTAACCCGCCATTCGCATCAATGATCAAGTCCACGAGGTCGGAGCTACTGCAAGAGTTCAGCCAGTGGCTACTTTGAGCCATGATTGACACCTACCACGTCTCTGAAGTTTGTTCCATTGTCGCGCGTTGTGCTCCACTGAGGAAGACAAGATCCGAGAGAACTCATGAAGCAAGGTAAGACTTTGCAGCCTGGCAAGAGACCTTGGATTGCGTCTTCTATCAGTTGCGACGTTATATGTTCCTCTACAGTGCATGAGGCTCAGTAATCGTGATCAATGTACGAAGCAACTTGTATAGTACGTAAGCAACGAAGCATAGGGCTTGAGTATACTAATCACCCATCCAGCTTTCACTGGCGTGGACTCGGCTCATATATGAAGCTTGATATTCCTTAGAAGGCAGTCTCATTGCCTGACCAGTGGCGATCACGCAACAGTGAGGTACCAAAGTAGAACCGACGATGTCTTCACAAACTGTTCTTGTTATCGGTGGCTCCGGTGCGCAGGGCATTCCAATCGTCCAAGGTGAGTAACCCGTTCTGCGCAAAAAGTACAAGCACAAAATCATTGACATAAACAGAACTATCTCGCCATCCAGAGCACTACTCGGAGGTCCGGGTCCTGACTCGTGACCCAGAATCGACGAACTGCAAGCTCTTGTTGGAGCTCCCAAGAGTTAAGCTATCCATCGGCGCAACCGATGACGATGAGGATCTGCGTCGAGCTCTCCGCGGCATCGATCTAGTCTTCTGCAATTTCAACAGCTTCATCTTCGGGATCAAGAATGAGACCTACTGGGGCATCCGGATCTACCAGCTTTCCGCCCAAGCTGGAGTAAAACATTTCATTTGGTCGTCCTTGGACAACTTCGGGTACGAGACCAACTTCGATGACACCATGCGCCCTGGTCATTATTATGGCAAAGCTCAAGTAGAGCAATGGCTGTACTCCATTCCCCAGAGGGAGGACCGCACTCGATGGTCGATCTTGACCACTGGCCCTTACGTCGAGATGCTCTGGGAACTCTTTTGTCCCAAGCAAGATTCCGATGGAACATTCGTCTTTCAGATGCCATTTGAAGGATGGAGCCATCCCTTTCGTTCACCTCGATGACTTGGGCTCTTATGTGCATTGGATTTTCTCTCACATCGACGAATCCGCAGGCCTAAACCTGAAGGTTGCCATTGAGCACGTTCCATTGGAACTCATTCCTTCCACATTCTCAAAATTGACTGGAAAGCCTGCCCGAGCGGAAAATCTCACACTTGAAGAGTACTTCAAAGTCGGCGGGTTCGCCGCCGTTGCGGACACGAAGATTGCGTCCCAAGCCGCCGGACCTGACGATAAAACACTCTTGACGTACCGTCAAAACTTCAGTTCTTGGTTCAACTTGTACCGGCGGTCTGGAGGAAACAAGGGAATTCTTCGTCGCGATTACGACTTCCTAGATAGGGTCTTCCCAGAGAGAGTGAGAAGTCTTGAGCAATGGATGAGAAAAGTCGGCTATACGGGTGAACCGAGGCAGGTCCTCAAAAATTGGCGTGGAAGAAGTCAGAGCTGAGCAACAGGAGACGCCACTTAGTCCATCCACTGCTTCTCAATGTTATCGGCAATTTTGTCGCAAAAGAGTTGCTCATCTGGCTCCCTGTGCGCCGCAAAAGTCGTCTGCCGTACGTCTTCGCGACTGTGTTAACTCCAGAGTGAGAATTGCACAATGCGAAGACCGCAATCCGCTCGTTCTCCGAGCACAATGTTGTATTCTGGGGCATGAAATGTTCAAATTAGGTTTCTCCACCTTGAACGAGGATTATCCCGCCAACTTGAAAGTTTTCTACCCCTGACCTTGGCCCATTCCGTCACCTGACCACGCCTTAAGTGATTAGTGATTGACGCCTTGCGATGTTGTTGATCACTGAACCTGCATTAAAGAATGTGCGAAACCCTCTAGCTCGGGCTTGCTCATCCTCCTCATCAGTGATCCCTCCGCATGATCCATTATGTCAGACTTGTTCATGCGAAAGGAGGACGACCTACAATGGTATTTCCAAACTAAATGTTTCGATCATCCGAACGGTATCTTTGATTTGTCCGGCCTCGACTGGCCACCATTGGATACTGATGGGTCAAACAAGACTCGGACAAGATCTGTACGATACTGCCTTGGTGTACCCTGAGGACGGGACTCAGGCGGATGGAAACGTCTCGAAAGTCCCGAGTCTGAATTCGACTGGGCGAACCAGGAAACGAAGCAAGCTCCGGAGCTCTTCAACCACTGACCCTTCTGATGAGTCAGCCATCGAGGTGCGAGGCTCCTTCTTTTTGTATTTGGCTGTCGCAAGCTTGACTTTCATCAACAGCGCCGGAGAACTCAAGTCCGTCTAGCTCAAAGAGCGTACCGAAATCGAGAGAAGAACCTAGTCTCGTCCTTGCAAAAAGATGTTGACGAGCTCAAGGGCCATTTACGCGGCATGCAGACCATATCAGACAACTGTTTCGAGTTTGTCAGCTCTTTACCGACTTTGTCTAGTGATCACAAGCGCAAGCTCTGGAGCCTTCGTACGAGTGAGGCATCGTACCGGCTTCCTGATTCGTCGACGTCAATCGAGGCAGAACCGGAGACGACTACTCGTGTGAGCCCTCTTGGGTCGAGGTTTCCAACGGACCAGGTTGTGGTAAGCCACCAACTCAGCCCCTCGAGCTTCGCAGACTCGTCCCCTGGCCTGGTGTTAGATGGACGTACAATCAAAAGGTCAAGCGCTTCTTCCCGTCGTGATGCACCACAGAACTTATCGCCAAGTCTGAGGATTCTGTTTGGTTCTTCACAGGATGTGCCATATCGCCAGCTTGATTTCTCGGTTCGCCTACGCATCGATGCTTTGAAAGGAGCTCACCGACTGATTGCTACATCCGATACACCCTACGCAACCCTTCTTGATGTTTTTCGACATTGTATCTTCGTGTCTACAAGGCAAGAGATCATAGCCCGACTGGAGATCTTGATAAGGGAATCATCCGGTGTCGATGGCTTACCAAGGCCTGCTCTGGTGGCGGATAAAGCCAGTGAGCAGTTTCCTCCTCTCATCTACCCTGAAAATGTGGAGGGCGACGACGAGCTTGGTGGCAAAGCAGATCCGTACATTGATCCTGATGGCATACGCCATTACCTGTCTGCCAAAGGCTTGAACGTCGATTCCATGGCGGCATACGCAGAGTTCTCACCACCAAGCAAAGAAAGTGATACACAGTCACAAACTCGCAGAACGATCTTCGAGGAGGTGTGTCACAGCCAGAAGGTCAGGATCAATATCACCAAGCTCCATCGTGGTAAGCCTTGAATTTTAAGCCTTAGACTTTATAGCAAGCTGACTGATCTCGTGAGCATAGAATTGCTGAGTCGTATGGTTTGTCGATGGGTCGGACCGGGCATCCTGGCCTCGAAGATCGATGAAGCCTTGCAGTCTACATTGCTGGCAAGTTCCAACTGAAAAAAACGACCGCTTACTTCAAAAGGCACTGTCGAGGACGCCTGAAAAGGGACATGTATCGTGTGGAGAAAGCTTATGGTCTTCACTCGGCACAATGTCCGTTGAGATAACGTTGAATCCTGTTTTCTGGGATGGGCACCGTTGGCAGTCTTGAGCAACAGAAATCCAATCAACCAACAGGCCGTGTGCAAAAAGGATGCTGCTACCTGATGAAGTCAGAGTGCACGCCCATTCCAAGCAAGGACTACATAGAGGCTGACCCGCCATTGAGGCCCAAGATGGTAAGAATCAGACTTTCAGAGACTTTGAATCCGCAGGTGGATGTTTCTCCTTCTGACCGTTGACGTGGACTTATGAGTTCAGTAATCAAAGCGTACCAAGTGGGCCTCATCAAAATCATAGTCCCAACAGTTCTAGACTCTTGGATTTGTTGAGCACTCATACTAATATACCTTCAACTACGAGAGCCAGAGAGCGTTTCGCAGGCCTCGTCACCTCCCGACCGATCCCTCAAACCTGCGAAAACCAAGCTCGCCAAGAGTGATGGCTTCTCCGCCCGTCGATATACCAGCGAAGCTTGAAATCGACGAATTGCTGGAGAGGAATAGGCAAGCAACAATACCCTGCATGTATGGGATGAGAGATTGACTCTTCTCAGAGCATATGCAGCTTCGACACACAAAAGTCTCCCTCCATTGATGAACATTCTTGGAGGGGACGCAAAGAAGAACGGACCACATATCGTCGTTGGTGAGTTCTCAAGGACGACGTGAAGCTCTTCTTCCTTGGACCAATACCTAGGGTAGCTCATTTGCTGACCGTACCTTTCCCACAAGTCTCCTGCCTTGACTCCCGCGCCAATCCCTACGAGGTTCTCGGCTTCAAGCCATACGAGATCATCTGCATCAGGAACGTGTCTGGAAGAGTCACACCAGCTTTGATTGATATTGCCACTCTGGATGCATTCTTCCATATCAACCAGATCATCGTCCTGCACCATACGAACTGTGGAGTTACGCATTTGACTCCAGAGCGAGGCTTGAACGATCTCCTGTCAAAGTGTCCGGACCTCACGCCAAAACAGGCGCAATATGCAAAGGAGCTTTCCCCGATCAGGAGCGATGATGATAACTGGTTGAAAGCAGACTTGAAGATCTTGAGGGAGACACCATATCTGAGAAAGGAGATCGCTGAGAGCGCAGTGGGCCTTTATCTTGATGTCAAGACAGGTCTCGTGAGAGAGGTGAATGACCGGACGTTGATTTAGGTTACTCGATCGTCGAATCTGTATTGGGGACCCGTTGTTGCCTTTTCAAAAAGGTCAACGACAGGGCGTTGATTTATCTTGACTTCTCGTCGGATTGGTATCGGGGGCCCGCTGTTTCCAAGGCATTGGAAGGGCAGTTGCAGTGGCCGGCTTCTCCTGCTCAACAACAATGCACTTTGTCCTGTGAAGATTGCTCACAAGCAGTTCTATATTTTTTGCTTCTCTTTCTTTTTCAAATCATGACGCAACGATCCCGTTACCCAGCAGGCCAGATCCTTTCTCATACGAGACATCTCTAGCTCCAAATCATCATTATTGCAGGCAGCCAGAAAACATGGCAGACCGTCATATGAACCGTACGTTCATCAATCCATTCTCACTATCCCCTGACGTATACTTGAGAAATACTCTCGGTACTCTCGGGGACGGTTTAGGAGAAGAAGCGAATGTTTGATGGTGGAAGAAGGCCGACTAACAGCTTTACAGTCCCATTACGTCCTGCAAAGCGTGCGAGAACCTCGGACGATGATGTCGATCATGGGAACGAGGAGATGAGAGTGCTGTATTCGGACGGGGGACAGTCTGCAGCCCGAACTGCTGGTGAGTAACAAGGAAATGTGAGCTCGCGGAAGACTGACTTCAACCCTTTGATGTACTTGGTACACCTTCAAGAATCACTGCGCCGCCCAATGCTGTCAGGCACAACAATCACCCCAGCTCACTGCGCGGATCTCGGACTGTGGCTGCCTCAACGACTCCAAATTTGGAAAGAGGAGGAGCCGAAGCCATGGAGGTCATCAATACATCAGAGAATCTCCTCCTGCCACCAATGCAATCATCCGCCGTGGGGAAGATGCCAAAGATCGCCGTTGAAGCAATGATCCGAGAGGTTGATAACAGCGTGGATCCTCGCGCTGTTGCCGCCAAGTATGGTATTTCAGTACCGCGCCTCATTCGTGAGACTGCCAGGTACGCACTGGAAAAGGACGAAGAGATCGAATTTCTCGAGGAGGCAATAGGAGACCTGCAGAGAAGCTTGTATCGTGCCGTCACGAAGACCATGCAGGAGTTCAGCTGGAAAGCTGTGGAGGAGGTGAAAAGAGTCATCTACGGCCGGAACCAGTACTGAGACAGGAAGTTGAGCAAAGAGTTGAGTGACCGGGATCGGTGTCAATCTGCTTGCTGGCGCAATTGGTGTGAGGTCGTTGTACCAACTGAGTCGCGGTCGAGATATCCGGGATAGTGCGTGGAATGGACATCCTTGATCCCAAAGGACGCCAGCAATGACAGAGTTCTCCCATTGTTCTCTCTTTCATCTTTTGTCGCTGAGCAGTGTTCACTGTCAGTCAACTTGTTTCCCACCAGATTTTTTTGGCTGCTCCTGATAGAGAAAGATAGTCGCATCCAAGCATCTTCAGTTCGTATCAGATAGGCTGAGAGGCGGCCAAAGGGAGGTTTCACAGCGTCCGCGCCATAACTAGACAGCTCAGACCCAACTTCTCACCGCGTCGGCGCCGGGCAACGACGGAACCGGCTGCGGCGTATGTGCGGTGTCGTCTGTTTGCTCCTCAGCGCCATAAATATCTGCCTTCCGGCCAACTTCTTCGTCTCTTCCTGCATGGTCATTGTGTTCACCCCGTGTCTTCTCACCTGAAGTTCCACGGCCTTCTTTCCACCGCCAGCTTCCCTTAATCTCCAGTCAGCCGAATTTCAGTGTTTTCGACGTCCAAGAGTAAGTTAATCCATGACAGCTTAAGGTCAAACTGACAGGAGCCAGTGCCAGGATCTCAAGGGTCAGATTCGAGAGGCAAGGCGCCTTCCAGCGATGTCACAAAGTCTCCCAATGCGCCGGCTAAGACCGCCAGCACTCCCAACAACGCACCTGGTAAGCTGTACAACGCCCAGTCCTCCAATGTCCGTTCGAAGTCAAGCTGACGCAAGCGCAGGCTCCACTCGTGTCCAAACTTTCCTTCTAGCAGAACGTCCCGTCTCAAGCGCCAAACTACAAACAGCTATCGGACGCATTGCGGATGGAGAGGATGCCAATCTGGTTGCAAACAGCCTTGGTGTCAACGTGAGACAGTTATTGAAACAGATCGCCCGGACTGCCCTTCATAACCAGTACATGACAGTGAGCTTGGAGGCCGGTCTCGACCAACTTGAGAAGCGTGTCGCCGCACTCAACGAAAATGTTGGGGCATTGGAGGCAGCTGTTCAGGGTTCGGAGAAATGAACTTTTCTGGTTGCTCAACTTCTGTGTCTTATGCAGAGCAAGAGAAGCTGCTTATCAGAGACGACAGGAGGGGAAATCGTGGCTGCACCTCACTTTGGATGCAAGAGCGGATTCTCAGCAAACAACAGTCGTTCGTGAGGCTGGAAGCGTTTGCCTAGGTTGACCTCGAGGATGACGTCAGTCCATCGCTTTAGCTCTGCTGGTTGGGACATTCTGCAAACACTAGCCTCAAGCAAACGAATGAATATCAGATCATCATGGTTCATATGTACTGAGGCTGCCGTGTCGCTTACGGTGCGCTTCTGATACAGCTTCTGTCTACATCTCACAGGTATATGTATAGGCTCACCACAGCACCATGTCCGACAGCAGTCAGGATCCACGTGACTGGCCGCTCGCTGTCCGTGAATTTCACAACAATGATCACTCGCACATCGAGATCACTGCAAACGCAGCGAGAGGCAGTGAGAAGATCATTTCTCCTCCAAATGGCACCCACAAGAATGTCGCACTGATTTGCCACTGCTTTCTCGTGCCCGCCTCGATCACAGCCAGCCTATTGAACCTACTATCTGCTCGAATCCAGAAACCCCTTGTACCGAAGCTTCTTGCATGCCTTCGCTCCTACGCAACCTCAGTGAGTAGGATTCCGATGATAAGCCGGAGTTTCTGACAACCTCAATAGCTTTCGGGGCTAAGTCGGAGAACCCCAACCCCGACATCGAGATGACCGACAACTCGAAGGCAGATGAGCTGGATGAATGGCTGCTAGTCGATCGGGCGGGGAACACCTCATTAGTGCAAAATCGTACTGAAGTCGACACCGATGCAACGAAATCCTCGCATCCAACCCCTGCAGACAGCAAACCTGGAATGCCTGACACAAACAAGAAGATCATTGTCCTCCCGGACTCACCATTCACAATGATCAAAAGCGACAAGGCACCTCCTACCATGCAAGAACCCAAACCGGACGTCCAGACAGAGCGTGCCAACCGTCTTGCGGAAAACGTCGCGAGAATTCCAGACTATGGGGTCCCGCCTATGGTCAATCACGCCGCAGTTCACCGAGAGCTGGATAACCTTTGGCACCATCATTCTCGTTACCCCGAGCTATACGACTGGGAAGAGTGGAATGCGCTGGCAGTCGCAATATGCGAGAAGCACGGAAGAGATGCGAGTTCTGTGCGGATGCAGAGGAGACTGAAAGGGGTTAACTGAGCAAACAGGATTGAGCTTGTGGCAAGTGTACAGACAAATGAGCTGGAAGGGAGTGCTTTCGCTGTCCGGAAGGTGCTTGCTGGTTGTCCGATGAAACTTGGATTATGTATGTTTCAGAGAATGGAGCATCGTAGACGAATTGAGCTGATGCATAAGAAACCAGACAAACCTGCGACAACTCGTCCCACGACGTAGCTTCGTCGTTTTCGTGTTTGCTTGGGCAGCTCAAACTCCAAGCAAGCTCAGAACGCTGTTGATATTTCCGATTTCCCACTGCATAAGTTGTTGTTTTTCTCCTCCATTTGAGCCGCCTGCTTCGGCGTCAGTAAAGTACCTAGATCGATAATGATGTATATACATACAGCCCAGCATGACCGCTGTCCAGCATCCAGACGACTCACCCGTCAGATGCCACGGTGAAGCGTGCAGTTGGAGTGCAGGCAGTGCGTTGCCTCAGGCTGGCTAACTTCACCTCCACCGTCATCATTGATGACTTTGAGCCTGCTGTGGTGGCAGCGACACTTCCAACAGCCTTGCCCAGTCCACCGCGCACATATATAGCTCTCCATCAGCCCCGCGATCTCGTTCACTCCTGACCTTCCCAACCCACACTCCGGCACAAACATCTCCAAGGCTGGCTACATCTGAGACAATTTGGCGAAGATGGCTTCCTTCTTGCGACGACTCGGTGAGTCAACCTTCCTTGAACTTTGGCGCAGTCGCTGATTATCACTGCAGGTGTCGCGGCTGATCTCATCACCTCAAACACTCCAGACAATAACGCATCGGATTCTCTCACCCTTACTGGCCAGGACAGCGATTGGGAGTACATTGACAAGGCCGGTAACACGATCATTCCGCCAGAAACCGTCAGCGCAAACTTGATCACTTCCGGTCCCCTTGACCCAAACTCCCCCAACATGGAGACGTCGAAAGCAGAATCCACCGGGTCTCCATCTCCTCCATCACGCGCCGGTTCTCCCACCACCGACGATGGAACATTCTCCGACTTGTTCGCTGCTGCTGAGAACGAAGATCTCATGCGTGACATGCCACCATCCGCCAAATCAGAATCTTCTGAGCCAAAGCCTGCCGAGCCAAAGCACACCGCGCCAGAGCACACCGAGCTAAAGAACGTCGATTCACAGCCATCGAATCAAGGTCTCCTTTCAGATGACAAATCGGACAACAAAGTGAAAGATGCGCCGGTCAGCATGGCAGATTGGGCTGTAAGAGAAATCGAGTTGCATCCGGCCTATGAACAGGACGAAGGAGGGCTTTTCTGGGACCATCTCGATGAGTTCTTTTGGTTTCATCAAAAGCATCCTGAGACTTACACGGACTTGGAATGGCTCGCGCTGGTTGAATGTCTCTGCACTAGGTACGATGACTGTGCTGAGCTTCGAAAGGAATGGCTGGACCTGCACATTAAGGTCAACCAGGAGCACAGCGGGAAATGAGCCCACTGAATTTTCGCGACAACACAGCGGAGAGGTTAGTGTGTGCACGGCGACAGGTGATTGTGACGGGAGGAAGCATGAGCTGTGCTGGCCTGGGCAATGATGAAAGGCCGGTAGTGATCAAGAACAAGAAAGGGCAGAGGCAGTCCTGGATGTCTGGCTGTCTTCCCAGCAGTTGGTCTTGTACCTTAGCATCAACCGTTCGCGGCGGTAGAATGGCATCAGATCGAGCTGAGTTTCATGTCTGGTTTCCTGCGTACCTAGCTCTTTCTGTTCCAGCGGCACACAGTTTCACTAGTCCCCATTTCGTATTGCCAGATGCCGGTGGATGCTGCGGGAGCCCCATTGCCATTGATTGTGCCCCTGGAAATCTGAAACTGACCTGTCGTTTAACCTCACTGTCACTTGCTCTTGCGACCAGCTAGCACAGTACTGAATGCCACGCACAGGCACTGGCAGCGCTGCTGGTGTTGTTGACTAGTGTTGTTGGGAAACTGGTATATATAATCTTTCCTTTCATATGATATTGCATTCTGGAAACGCAATCTCGTTGTCGTTGCTCTTGCCAGGAGTGAGCATGGGGTCTTGTGAGTGCCTTCGAGCCTTTCTGGAGACGCCCGAGGCCTGCATGAAGTAACCAGCCACTGTACAGCACGAAAATGTGTCGAGAACCTTAGTCCATAGGGGTGTAGGCTCAGGAGCCAGGTGCTCAGCATTCACCAAATCTCGAGACGCACTCGTGGCTGATCATCTTTCTTCGATGTTCTTTTTCATCATGACCGATGCCATCATTTCTCCATTTGGTAGTCCTACCATTTCCACACCGTCACCTTCCTTCATCTTCACATACCCACAACTCTCATAAAGCTGAACCGCATTCGTCGTCGCCGAAAGATGAACTCTCACAAATCCGGCCCTCCTTGCATCTGTCTCACACTCTTTGACCAAGCGGGCTGCGAGACCTCGCCTCGCATAGTCGGGGTGCACATACATGCCACGAATCCACGCTGCATCCGTGCTCGGATCGAAAGGCTCATGGACGGCGATTGTGGCACTTTCTCCTGGTTTGTCTGAGTACACTGTACGATGCGGCGTCCAACCTGCGCTGGCAACTATGCGAGCCGGGCTATCAGGAGTGGTAAGGACGAAATATGTGCCCTTGGATATCAGATCGTCGTATCGGCCGTCCCTGGCTGAAGCGAGGATAGCAGAAATTGCGGAAGTCGAATAGTGGCCGGCGCAGAAGTGAGTGACTGAGGCAGTCCTGAGAGGCTTCAACTCGGAAGCATCGTCGAACGTGGCCGGGCGTAGGATGTAGTCCTCGACCGACGTGAATGCCATTGACCAAGATTTGCAGGGGTTTGGTTGAGCTGGGCTCAGACCCTTGAAATTTGCATGTCCACCTGAACGACCCCCGGGAAGCGCCACTCCTTGACGCGGATGAGAAGAAATTTTCGACAAAGCCACAAATAGGTGAAGTCAGTTGAACGATTGAAGGAAGAACTAAAGTCTGGATTGCCAATGTGATCGATGAACAAGGTGAGTCACGCTCGGTGTACCTTCCTCGTCTCGTCCAAACTTTGCCCAACCTCGCCCGACCCCGCTTCCATGTCCTCTTTACCTGCCTCCTTCTATATCCCTCATCCCACTTCCTCTTGACTGCGAGGGCGCTCAGCGATCATATTGATCTGCTTTCGTCTCCTTATTCCGAGTGTCTTAGGCGATCACTCAACCTGGTGAGTCCGATCCGAGGCCGGCCTCGACAATGGAAGTTGCAGTTTGCGGCCACCAGCGTGGTTCGACATCCAAATACAGGTATAAAGAACTTTGGAAGTTCAAAAAATCTGCAACGACAGGAGGCTATCAGGCCGACAGACGAAAACAAGCAAAAGTGGACAGATACATTGCGTCGAGCTCCCGCCGATGGCCAAGAACGACAGCTGCAGGCCGCCTCGACGAACGCTGGAGCCTGGAATCAATTCAACGCCCACCAGTTGAAACAAGTAGCTCCGCGGAGCGGGCGTCGGTGGAAGCTCGTACATCTTTATTTTGAGGCTTGGAGCCTCCCCATGGTTGGGACAGCCGTGTCCAGCACAACCTCGCTCACGAGGTCCGGTACTCGATGGGCATAGGGAACACCTACTTTAACGCACGAATCAACATCACCGAGGCCAGCAACATGGTCTCGGCGGATCGGGACCGTGACAAGAACAGGCAAATCTTCTGCCTGTGGCGCGGTCAGTTACCGCGGAGACACAGAGGCGCCTACGAGCGCGTCGTACGGCGAGACAGGCCTCACGGAGTGCCTCCCGGCTTGCGTCGAGGCCTCGTCCAAAGGCCAAAGGCAAGGGCAAAAAGAAGTGTACGTTTGTTGGAAGATATTGGTGGAGGGCGGTGATGCCGGTTCCTACGGTTCATTTTCACAACTACCAACCTTTCATTATCATGTCCGCCTCTCAGGACCAAGGCTACGGACCTCCGCCAGCATCTCACCCAGCCGGAAAGTAATATATACGCACTGCGGATCCCTCGTTTGTGCCCGCCGACTCGGCAACAGGAAGTACGAGCGGAACGTACGGAGCACTTCCACACCCATAAGCAAACTAAAGAGGCTGCAAATTCAGAAGCACTAATAAGGGCGGCGCCACAGGCAATGCAAATGGCGCCGTAGCCGCTCGCCTATCGACAACAGCCAGCAACCAACAACCCTGGGGTACTGGCTGTGCGGAGGAAGGAGGCACGATCGGACCGACTATCACAAGTACAATATACAAAACTCATTGAGCGTTTCAAATCTGTCTCTGGAGCCATATCTGATGCCGCCACGCATATTATACCTGTGCCCTGTCTCAGTACAAACTTTGTGTGGCTCCGCCGACGGACAACACCGCCCGCCGCCATGCGATCGATCGTTCACTTTCCTTACCGACTGTCTTGTCCTGTATTCGCGTTCTGTTTCTCTCTTTCACACTGCTTTCATAGCATCGAAGGCCATTGAACGCTTTCGAAATCGTGATGCCTGACGAAGAACGCGTAATACGATACCTCGTACCTTAGCCCACAGGACGGCGACCTCAATTCTCGGTGCCTGGCCGAACAGGCACTCCGTCACGGGCGGATATTTGAGTTTCTCCAAATCATGACATTCAACTGCTCCTACCTTCGACAATTCAGTTCTCCATCTCAATCATCTCTTTTTGACTAATCCAATCGTCCAAAATGATTACCGAAGTCGGTGTCATGGCTGTCAAGCCCAATCTGAACATCATGGAGGACGCCACTCCCGAAGGTCAAATCCTGTCGCGACTCTACCAAACCGTGACCACTGCTTCCGGCGGACCATATCGCGTGTATTGGGGTTTAGAAATCGAAGATCCGCTCAGATTATGGGCATTCTTCGACTTCGACTCGGTCGAACAGCATGAGGAGTTTGCCAAGAAGTGAGTTGCGGAGAGCAGAGCAGACTGTCTTGCTCTCCTCTGAAATCTTGCGCCTGAGACTGACGACGACCAGCGTTGGCGAGGAGGCAGTGAAAGACCTGCCCAAGATCTTGAGCATAGGATATTTCACCAAACACGTCGCCGTCACGCCTTCTCCGCCACTAGTCTTACTCTCGCCCGTGACGGAAATCATGCTCGCTTATTTCCCCTCAAATATCTCGACGGGCGCCAAAGAAGCGGCGTCTACGCGATTCAAGCAGTTCAAAGAGAAAGGTCTCGACAAGTGCGACGACGTCAAGGGTGTAAGTTATGGCTGGGGCATTGAGAATGATTTCCCGGTTCTTGGAGGCGAGGAAGGACAGAAAGGATCGCTTCTCACGGCGTTCATTGGTTGGCCGAGCGTGGATGCGCATATGCGGTTTCGAGAGACAGAGGCTTTTAAGAAGAATGTGGATTTGCTTACGGGCATGGAAGGTTTAACTCATTTGGGTATGGTTCATATTAGTTGTCGGTCGCTTGAGAGAAAGACATAGACAAGACACGAACCCAGGAGGTGTGACCAGCAATTGAAAATGCGCGCAAGATCACAGCCTTCTCGGATGCCTCTACGAGCTGGGGCAGATCAAGTCCTCCGAGGCCGGTTGCTGCCAGACAATTGTTTTTGGCCCTGCCGCATGACACCCTGACACATGGACTCGCAATTCCCGTTACCATTGACAGCATTATTACTTGTCTGACTTGGTCTATTGCTTTCCCGTATCATTCTCAACCTTCGGACTGCGAGGCTGCACTCCCGCCACATGGATGCGGTATTCTCCCCACACTGTGCTACCATGGACAACCGATTTCTAGTATCTGCCCAAGTACTTCTCCGCCGGAATTGCGCCTCGCTTATGCAATTGTTCAAAGTCCGACATAGCATGTGTGTAACTCCAGCCGTTCGCTTCGAGGCATTCATGCGTTGCTCGCAGCGTTAATCTCGTAGCCAGACTGAACTTGAGACCCATGATTTCTCTGTCAAGAAGCCATGAGGGCTTCTCTGGAGCAGCGAGAGCGAAGTTGGATGAGACCAAGACTTCTGGATGGGACGGACGGGTGATGACAGTCTTCCATGTGGGTGTGGGAGCATTGTAAGCGAAAACGCCGGGCGCGCCGGAAGAGCTCCCACTGAAAGGCATTGGACTGAACGAGGTTGACTAAGGGTGCTGTGATGTGTAAAATGTCCGACTGGGCTTCGCTTCTGCCTGACAACTGCTGTCATACTCCGAACGAGTATGAGGATTGGAGAGGACTGTGTAAGCTGCTGCCACCACCTGGAATCGCGCCGTTGCTGTCTTATCGTTGAGATTCTTATCGGGGTGCGTCTCCTTTGCTCGTTTGAGATATGCCTTTCGGACTTCTCTCTGCGTAGCAATCGTTTTGATTCCGAGGACTTCGTGATGTGTCATTGCACTAGGATGCTTAAGCTGACCAGGCGCAGTGTTTGAGGGGTGCCCGACCCGGGAGTAGAGAATCGAAAAGAGCTTGGAGTGGAAGGAGCGGCCTGATCAAAACCGGAGGACGAGGTGGAGATGAAGTTTGGTGCCGTGTTTCGCGGGGAGAAGTTAAAGTCTTCCTCCGGCCACATGGTTGAGCCAGTGTTGCACATTGTAATGGTGTAAACGATTCGTTCAGACGTACATGGTCTTGCTGTCAGAGTTTGATCGGAGTTGAGTCGTTGTATCTGCGTTGGTGAGGAACGCTTGAAGTTGCGGCAAAGCTGTCGATATGGCTTTGGTGGGCGCTTTTCAGGTCCGGCAGACTGATTTAGCCCTTCATTCACGCTTCATCGAGACTTGAATACAACCTAAGCCGTTGCATTCCTCTTCGTAAGTCAAAGTTGGGCATCCCTCGCGGAGCGTCTGCAGCTCCGAGCAGCCGAATTTTCATCACAAACGTTCACCTTGCAACTGACCAGACATCCGAGACCAGCAAGAAAGGCAAATGTGGCCGTCCTTTCATGCTTGTTCGATAGATGTCCGAGACCAACAAACAACAGGCGCCATACTCAAGTGAGGGTGTCGGATCTTGAACGGGTCTCTGAGAGTGTCTGAAACACCAATGAAAATGGATCTAACACGAAAAGCAGCTGGCAAGGTAGCAAGGGATATGTGAATCAGGTCGCAGCCTGGCAACGACAGACTCATCTTGTTCTTCAGCAGTTTCGACCAACCCACAACCTCCAACCAGAGCTCTACGACTTCAACACAGCAAACCTGCATCAAACCAAAGATTATCAGCAACGAAGGACGATCTCCGAGCTCTCGCCAACATCATGAGATTGTCGCCCCGGAAGGAGTCTAACGCCTTCATCGAATTCATCAACGGCCTTTCCACTTTGAGCGTCCAAGTGAGGGAGGCATGGGTCAAGACATTCCTCGAGACGATGCAGGTAGGCTCACCAAGCTGGCCGCTTGCGCAGCGACTCCCAACCGAAGACACATGATGCTGATAACTCAATCACAGAAAAGCAACGGGTATCCTCCACATCTTGTCTCCCGAATAATACCGGCTCTGCCAGCAGAATACAGTAGCTTTTTCGATGGCCCGGGCCCCTTCAAATGCACTGCTTATGTGGCGGCTGGCTTCAGTGCGGCAAATGAGTCCCAAGTCTCGACAACAACGATTGAACCCAAGTATCAGTTAGGCCTGCCTCTGTCAGACCCAGACACGGAAGGGCCACTGACAAGAGGGGCAAGCGAGTTGATCAAAGTCGACTTCGTTCGTGGGGACAGAGTAATTCGACGTGATAGACTCATATTATCACAGGACACTATATACGAAGTGTTAGATGTCGAGCTTCGGGCAACGAAGGCAAAGGCGCAGCGTCGGGGGGAGCGATCAGACACTTGCGTCTCAGACGTAAGCTGGACTGTGATGTGCAAGATCAGAAACCCCAAGGGCCCAGAAAGATGGGTACCTCAAGAAGAATTGCAAAGTATGCCACAAAACTCAGAGCCTGTGCAGAGATTCCCTGCGATGAGACTTGAGTGTCAGGAACCGAGGACTACGCGCATGTTACGATCGTTGCCAGTTGGGAATAGAGGCAGGATCCAGACTGGAGCTTGGAGATTGTGGACTTAGATCGGGCCGGAGAAGCGGGCACGCTCACTCACGTTTGCGGGCACGTCTGAACTAAGACCGGTACCTGAGATGGAAAATTTGACGTGTGGGCACTAGAAAGGATGAAACGGATATTGACAGGCATTATCGAACTCGAGAAAGTCAGGCGTTGATCGCGAACCCATATTCTTTCCACAATTGGCGCGTATCCCACGGGCTTTGCCAAAGGGGCGCAGAGGCAGGGACAACCCAACTCAGCGAGCCGGGTGACAAAATGAATGGCACACTCATTTGAGTCAGACGGGAGCCCTGTTGCCAAAGAGGGATCTACTGCCGCTATCAAACGGCCTGTGTTCATGTCTGACTGCCACTTATTTTGGCACCTGGCTCGCCAACCCAGGTATCTAGGTATCGTCAAAAGGTAGCATCGATGAAAAGCTTACAGACCACAGCCAACAGCGTACGAAGCACGTCTTGGCACATTCTCTTTTCCCAGAGGTCTCAACTTCGATTTTACCTCAGCTGACGATTGAGCACGTCACTGCACAGCCTATGCGAGTGACATGCAGCTCGTTCTAGACCGAGCGGCTCCTGGTCGTGATTCGGCCGCTTAGGGTGTGCTTGAAAGGGCTTAGTCTGTACCATTTCCCCAGGAATCCGTACCTGCAGTGGTTTTGCACCCCTATTGGCTGCCCACTCTTTGGCACCCAAGCTGTTTTCTATTTCGGGGGTGCTGAACTGTGTTTCCGCGGTCCTGTGAGGCTCTGATGCTACTGAGCAGGATACGTTGCGTGGTAAGGAGGGGATGATGGAGATAGCTGACGACGATAGTTAAGTAAAGGTAGTATCAGATGTGGCTATGGCTTTGGCAATAATGAGGCGTGCCGATGGATAGTAGCTCGCAAGACATGATATAAGGGCAATGTCAGGACTGTCCAGAGCATTCTCTACCATCAGCATCATCTTATACAGAGTAAAAAGGGACATCAACCAACCAACCAGTTCATAGAAACAGTGAGCAATACGAGCAACGACTTCAGTCTTCACACGAACCACCTTCTCAAAGCCTCACGCAAGCCCAACGACAATTATAAAATCAAGCCAGCCATACTCATCTCCATAGCCAGCTCATTTATTCTTACCAATCACTCCCTCCTAAGCCTTAAAGATCATCATCATCGGAAATGCCTGCCTGTACCTCAATGGGTCTCTACTGCCCAATGGGCGAAGACCACTTCCACTGCTCCTGCTCCTCCAAAACCGACTCCAAATCCAAAGTCGATGCTACCAAGAAACCCGAATCAAAGACCTTCAAGAGCTTTCGCGGCTGGTTTTTCCGCTCCCGCTCTAACAAAGAGGCATCATCCGCGGATTCCTTGTCTCCATCACCCTCTCCACCTGCCTCTTCTCGAAGTAAGAGCTTCAGGAGCAGCAGAACCTTGTCAAGCGCTTCGACGTTGCCGCCACCCCTGGATGAAGACATGTTCCCACGCGTCATCCAAGTCGCGAGGCAATCCCTTTCACCCACTATCCCCGCAGTGGGAACAACGGCTACTCTCCCTACGGACACCAAGTTGAATGGCCCAGTCCCATACACGAACGAGGATGAGAGGCACTCCGAGGTCATGGTTGGATTGCATGAGGCGCTGAATAAGGTTGCTACGCTGGAGCAGGAGAAGAAGGCACGGAAGGAGCAACGCAAGCGGGAGAGGAGGGAACGTGCGGAACGTGCAGATTTGGCGATTTGGAGTGGCGCTTTCATCTGGTGCTGAGGAAAGGCGATCACGACGTGTGGAATAACCGGAAGGGCCGATGTGGATATCGACAGCATGATTGAGCTCGAGAAGAGCTAGGCATTGATGGCGAGTTAGTGTGATTTGGATTGGGTGGGACCGAGTTAAAAAAGTCAGCATATCCTTCCTTGACGAGCATGAATACGAGCATCAATACTCACGTGTCAATGACCGTTGTGTGGATGTGATGTTTCTCACGAAAGGCTGCCCCCATCACCCGTTCTTTGCGAAAGCATCCATAGTGGTGCAGATGGCTCCGTTGGTAAACATGAGGTCAAATCCGGTACTGCTGCAAGGCATTCGACGCCCAGATGATCGCTAGCTCGGTCGGAATGTCGGTACTGACGGGAGACACGTAGGGCAAAAAGCTTGAAAATGGGTGGTAATGCGTGCTTAGGTGTTGCGGAGGTATGGTTCCCTCGGCTAAAGACATGTATGTACAGCTCTTCTTCTTCCGTCAAGCATCGCTCGCCTGGCAAAACAAAGACAACTTCAGTGGCACCACCTCTTATCGATACCAATACTCTGGTTTCACATAATCGGCCATAGTCTTGGGCTCTTCGAAACCGTGGTGGTCGCCGTGGTGTCCATGGTCGTCGTGAGAATCTGGAGCTCCCACGTAGTCCATTCGGTATACGCTTCCACACTCGCCGCAACGCTCAAAGGGCCGTTTTCGAGACAACTGGAGACATCGATTGCAGTTAGCCATCACTCATTCATCATATGTATGCTCAAGGTCCGCCGCAAGTGAGGATTGTAAGAGAGAGGCAGTACGTACCACACACCACTTTACAATGTGTGAATCTGCTGGTGAGCCTGTACAGCCGACTTGGAACTCCTCGCCAGCTGATTTGACGACAATCGGATCGTCAAATGTACCGAGTCTATCTGCCGGAAGGGGAGTCATGTCGAAGATATCAATTCCCTGCATCTTTCCCAGAATCTCTAAACGCTCGAGGCCGGTGGCTTGTTCGAGATCGGTAGGGACGGTTCCGCGTGCAGCTCCAGGAGGGATTAAGTCTGCCTCGCTCTTGATTTCTGTGATATGTGACCAAGCTCAAGTCAGTCTACCGTCCAATACATCCGGCTCTCACCGCTTGCGGCCCGCCCTCTACGGCGTTTCCCATTCGTAGCTCACCTTCAAATGGTAGGAGTTTGCCCTCGGGGTCACCGGGCTTCGGATCGTATTTGCTTGCTCCTATGTACAAGCTCTAGTCAGCCTGGGTCTGCCACGCTCAATGCTGCCACAGAGATCTCCCCGGAGGTGCAGATAGGAGCTTCTCGGGTTCAGTCGACATACGACGAGCTGTGATGGTGCTAAAGGTTCGAGGAGCGACGCGGGCGGCTTGGAAAGGCACACGCCTAGCCAGCAAAAAGGCTGTGCGTGCCACCGACATGTTGGGTGACCAGTGAGCGGAGAGTCTAATGCGGTGTTGACGATCGAGCAATTGTAAGTGCAAGGAGTTCAATGTTCAATGTTGCTTGAAACTACAATTGAAGCGCAGCTGATTGCTCATTGGCTGGGGTCGGAGCTCTCTCCTGTCCATCACACCACTTTGTCAGCTATTGTACGGTGGAGTAAAAGCCATAGCGCCACAGCCATATCTGAAGACAGGGGGTAAGGCTCGGGTGAAAACACGCTACTGGACAGAAGCCAAGCTACAGGTTACACGCATTATCGCGTCTCGTGGATCTTCTCGCTCTCGTTCTATCTCATACGATCTAGAAGGTCTTGTTTACTACTCTCGTAGGTTGCATCGCAAGAATCTGAAACAGACGCCAGTAAAGAACTCTCTCCTCTTCTTAACATGGCCATCAAACGTGGGTACTTCAGGCATAATCGTAGCATTCGCGTTGACTTTTCTCAAGGCAAATTGGAGCATGTGGCAGCCGTGCCAGAGGGCATTGGGACATCGTCCAAACGGCCTCGTGGTATTGAAAACGACGCGACCCGGACTTACACCATGGTGGAGAATCGGACTATGCCCTATGAACAGTTGATGGACGTCGCTATGGAGTTGAACTTGGCCCTTACCGCCGCCCGACAACAGCTGAAGGAACTTCAAAGCAAAACGCCCCTGCAGGAGACCAATGGCAATCGCCAGAAGCCCCAATCAACTTGGACACCAGAGCAGGTGTCCGAGAAAGCTCGACAGATGCGCGAGTTGGCCGTCAAAGGCATTCAACGGCAAATGAAATGGCAGCCTTCATGCAAGAAAGGCAGTACCAAGTGGAGCTTCGAAGCTGTTGCTCCCAACAAAGACGTCTTCCTCAGCATGCTCGACTTGGATCCCAGCAGCAAACCATTCAAGTTGAAGAAAGTGTCCATCGGCGAGTTTCAGACCATGTTTGGTGCCATTAGCGCTTCTTGTCGATATAACTACTTGCGCATCACTGGCGAAAACGTCAACGTTCACTGGAAAGAGGACGAGAGCACGTTCAGGCTGTCGGGAACGTACGGAATTTGAAAGCAAGGATTGTGTTTGGAGAGTCTCAGCAGGGGAAGCTCGCCCATTTTTCTGTTCATCGTGTGGCCGTGTAATACTATTGTAGTCTAGCAATCTTGTCATTGTCCGTGGATGTAGGATGATAACAAAGGAACTTGTGTTTCAGCCTCAAAGTAGTGATGGATTCGAATCGAGGCGACTTCTGACGTAACCCGGTCTCCACTCCTTGGCACCTTCTTCCTTCAACTTACTATTGACAAACCTTGTTCTTGCTTCACTTTTCACCTGTAGACCTCACGATGCGTTTGTCTTCCTAGCTGAACCTCAAGAACTATTCCCAGCCACAATGGAGCCGGGGAACATTTCTGCTTGCACGTCTTTGCCAAGTCCGAGTCAGGCGACAATCTCTCTCTTTCCATTTCGATCATTCCTTCGTATCATCTTATTTGATCATCAGAGGACCGTCCTCTGTATCAGTCCGCCGACACCTCAAGGTGCGAGCGATGCAACCGGCCCTTCATCCTTCTTTCTGACAAGCGGCAACAACGCTGTCGATGAAATGTGAAACACGTCGCTCGGAAACGTGTTACCTCAATGACTTCTGTCGATGGACACAAACCGGAGAACGCTGTCGAGGTGGGTTCGACAAACTGGTGTGATGCAAAAGGTGCTGCAGCGAGGTTGATTGTCAGTGTGAAACTTGAAGTGAACTGAGGTGCCAGCCTTGCCCACCAAAAAAATCTGCCCCACCCAGGCTGGTGAGGTGAAGTCTGAAAATTCAGGTATATAACTTGTTTCGGCAGAAAAGCTGTTAACAATTCAATACAGCAAAGACAGGATCGACCTCTGCCTAACAGCGGACTTCAGATTTCTGTTATCCAAAGCAACCACTTTAGAATGCAACCAAAGTACTATGGATTTATCCTTAGGGAGGGCCCTCTGAAACGCAGAACTGCAGCAGAGAACACGGCCCGCTTCGGACTCCAGAGGGGACCTGCTGAAGATACAGATCTAAGTGAAGTAGTCGGAAGACCTCCCCCTGGCTGAAAATGTTGATGCGTTCCCTTTTTTGCTATTTTCGCTGGACAGGGGATTCGATTTTGCCTCAAAGTGTGATTGTGTGGGCGGTGTGCTCGATGGTAGGAATTGTGTCGCACCCTGCTCAATCACTTCCACTTCACACGAGGACGTTTCGATAAGATGGGCTGCAGCGGTGGTGTCTAAACTACAACTATCCCAACCATTGAAATGACTTTTCTGCTTTGCTACACAATCGTGTTGGTTATCTTATGATAGTCCCACCGTCCTCCCAGACGTCGCTCCTCGGTATGTGTCCCTTTTTCAGGTTCCCGCATCGGTTGAAGGCGGCGATCGAGAAGCCCCAGTACTCAAGAGTGAATCCAATGAGCGAGCTGCATTTTGGACTGCCGGTGGCCGCCCTCGCATCGTCAACGGTGAGATTCGTCAAGCGAACAACAAATGGACGAAGAATCGTGCCCCAAGTCTGACCTTCGAAGCAGTGCCCAGCTACGACCATAGCACGCACATCCTCCCGTACTACAACGGCGAGGAAGTCATCAACGTCACGCTCTCGTCCGCGACCGAGTGGCAGACAGTTACAATTCAGCGGGATGGTGATCTCAGCGTGAATAAGACGCAGATTGTGTTTTATGGGAAGAATGGAGCGAAAACAGTCACGACGAAGGCGTCGAGAACGGCCGGATCTGCGCAGGTGTCGAACATTAAGAGCATACTTGATTGAGGCGGGGTTCTATCAGAAGCCATTCTCCGTCGTGTGGAACAAGGAGCAGGCTGGCAGAAGCATCTCCCGCAGGTAGATTATGAACGCTGGTTATTAACTGCCCGCTCTCCCGCAGCTTTGTAGCAGGAAACGGAACATGCACTCGTAAGCACACAGGTGTAAAGATCAGAGGATTTTAACAAACTTATATGTCTCATTAGCTCACTTCCCAGAAACATACTTCGTATAAGGAGGAAAGGGGGAAGAACCAATTAGCAAGCTTGTCAAAGCCAAGGAAATTTCTGGAAGGCGAGATTTCTAAGAGGTCACGTGACCGCTGCGGTCTCGTTGAGTATCCTCGGAGCGCATTTCTTTCCTCCACGACTTGCAACTTACCAAACAATCATACGAAACTCATTGTGAAGTCAAACTCGCAAGTCTACGCGCTTTCCGCAGTTTCAAGCATTCTAGATACCCACAGCAACCCGTACCAGTCTCCCATCTCACCGCCAAAATGGCCAACTACCTCGCATCCATCTTCGGCACCGAACAAGACAAAGTCAACTGCAGCTTCTACTACAAAATCGGCGCCTGCCGGCACGGCGACCGCTGCTCACGCAAGCACGTCAAGCCCTCCTACTCGCAAACGATCCTCCTGCCCAACCTATACCAGAACCCAGCCTACGACCCAAAGAACAAGATGAACCCGTCACAACTCCAAAACCACTTCGACGCCTTCTATGAGGACTTCTGGTGCGAGATGTGCAAGTACGGCGAGCTGGAGGAGGTCGTCGTGTGCGATAATAATAATGATCATTTGATCGGCAATGTGTACGCGCGATTTAAGTACGAAGACTCGGCGCAAGCGGCGTGCGATGCTCTTAATTCGCGGTGGTACGCTGCAAGGCCGATCTACTGCGAACTATCGCCGGTCACCGACTTCAGGGAGGCGTGCTGTCGATTGAACAGCGGGGAGGGGTGCGTGAGAGGAGGGTTTTGCAATTTCATCCACAGGAAGGAGCCGTCCGCGGAGTTGGAGAGGGATCTCGAACTCAGTACGAAGAAATGGTTGAAGGAGAGGGGCAGGGATGAAAGGAGCATGAGTCGAAGTCCGAGCCCGGAGCCGACGAGGAAGAGATACTAGGAGGATCTGACTTACACGAAGGCGAGGAATATTAGAATGGCTAGGGAGGCCGATTACTGGCGACCTACCCACAAAGACGTTGCCACGGCTGTCGAACCAAAAGTCCCCGTGGAAGAATGAACATGAGGAAGAGACCTCCACCGAGAACAGTGACAACGAACCATCAACGGCAGCAGACTTCAACTCTCGTCGAAACCCAAGTAAGCAATCATTCTCAGAACCCACCATTCCCGCTTGCAATTGAAAGGCAACCGCTCTAAGATAGCCACACAGCAGTCCTCAGCCCATTCAAAGACGCTCTTTTCGGAAAGCTTGTGTTGCGCAAGGGACACCTTCGAACCAGGGCACCGCATTTCTTCCAGAAGAAGCGTGAACAAGAGCCGTGAAGGCCTGACCAGCTGAGTGCATATGTATCTGCGATAGAAGAAGACCGGAGCAAAACGGAGAGGCCAAGGATTTTTACGGTCACAGGTCTTGCCCAGCCGAAGAGTTGAACGAGGATAAGGAATTGCGAAGCACCCAAGCACGATTGCCTTGGGCAGACCAGCTTCGGCTTTGATAAATCGGCCTCGAGTTGGGATAGATACCCATCGGTGAGCTTGAAACAGCTCTCACACAGCAATTCAAAACTATTCAATGTCAATCAATTTTCCACGCTGTTTTAGACTCGAGTGAGCGAGCTCTGATTTTTGGTATGCAAAGTCTAGTACTCAAAGTCTAGTGGTATCCTGAAGAGTCTGCTGGGAGCAAATGCTGCTTTCCCAGCTTCTTTTGTAGACATGTTTCTCGTAAGCTTCGTGAAAGTCTAAGCTTTTCCGTACCCATCTCCCCTTTCCTCTGTGAGGAAGCTCTTACGACGAAGGTCCCAGTCACTTCGCGTCAATGACAGCCAGTGGTGCGACTCCTGTCCAACCCACACCGACCCCGGCAAGGTATGTTCAAGGTGTCGAGTCGGACAACGCCTCGAGCATAGACGAACCTGGAGCGAGGTAGCGCAGCCAGCTTGTGGAGCAGGGTAGAAATATCGGTGTTGGTGTATATTCGGCCTCATAGCGGCCGGTGTTGGCTTCCTCCAACTAATCGGCAAGTTGCCTGTAGTATGGAGGATAAAAATGTTGTTGGTAATGACTGCGGATTGGAAGATCGCCTGCGACGAGTTGTCCGGTCACGGCCTATTTTTGAACGGCCCGACTCTCGAAAACCATAGCAGAACAACAACAATTGCGGCAGCAAGGATGATAAACCCAAATGCAATGACCCAGCCGATGATTTGAGTTCGTCGTTGCTTCTTTTTGTTCCGCTCAAGCCAAGACTCCCTGTGTGTGCGTGTCAGTGTGGTGTACTCATGGCTCGTCCGTCTTCATTCTTTCGGCGACTTACGTGTGCTTCAGTGGTGGCCTGGACGACACTGTCGACGTGGATCTGGTGTCTGGTGTTGCCCCCTTCTCTTCATCTTGCATGTGAACCGCCAGCGAGAACCTCTTCCAAAAAGCTGGGTCCTGGACGGCCGCCATTGACGATACCCAGCAGATCCAGCAGTCCTCTATGCTGAGAGAATCTCGTTCAAGGTATCGTGACTTTCACAAAGGTCGAAGGAAGTTCGGTTGTCGGATATCCGAATCGCAGAGATTGAAAGGGATGTTGCAGGTGTTTCGAGATAAGCGATCGTACAGAACGAGGCAGAATGTGGTACCAAAAAAAGAGTGGACGATACTGAAGCACTGAATGAGTGAAGTGCAGCAGATCCTTGAGTTGTGAACGAGATCCAAGCGACAATAGAAAGGGTGCAGGAGCTACTCACTCACATCTTCGATGGACAGGAAAGACCAACTGAAGATGGGAGGAGCTGGTCAGTATAGAGGTGCAGAGCAGTATTTTTCGATTCCCTGTTCAGGAGACGTGAGGTTCCACCACCGAATCTCATTTTCCGGTGGTGACATGGTTCAGAGCTTTTTGTCCAAGAGCCTCATCAAGCCTTGTCACCGATCTCCAGGGTCGCGTAGCCATGTGGCAATCCGCCTTGTGGCTAGGCCTTCCCTGCAGAGAAACGTTCAGCGTTGCGATTAAGTCGCCTATCCAGGTCCAATCACGGAAATCAAAGCCACAAGGTGCATGAGCGACAATCTCTTTACCGGATCTAGATAATATTGATGCCGAGAAGTGGGAGGCGAGATGTCAAGAATCGACTATCGATTGGGCTGATGGGAGACGGCTCCAATCAAGAGAAACAAGAGTCGTTTGGAAGTGAGAGAAAAGTGATCAAAGGTGGAGTTGAGGGAGATTACATCCACCGTCGGCGCTTCAACCTCCGACCTTCGACGCGCGACGCGTCAACAGTCTTCCTTTCCGGGTTTGTTCTCCGACGTGAACCTTCATTTCAAAAAGACTGGTGATCAAGACAATATCGAAGGCAATGACGTTCTGGAGATGTCACGGACTCGATGTCCATGAATTTGAGCCCTATTTCCGTGCAGCTAACCCCAAAGCTGCAGAACTTATCAGTGTTCGCGATTATTGAAGACCGCCGAGCAGTCATTTGGCTGATCAGCAAGTTAGGTCGAGCATCTTTGCCTCTCCAGTCCAGCAGAGAATGCCACGATTTGGTAACTATCACAAGTCCAGTTCCTACCAAGAGCGTCCATTGATTTCGAAGCAAAGGGTGTGTCAGCAAGAACGCTCAAATGGCAGATGAATCGAGTGCTGGAGCAAAAGGATGAACGTGTGCAGCGCAACAATACTATGAAGTCTTGTTCATGTTGGCAACTCCCATAAGAGCATCCAATTGAGACCACGAACGGGCCTTTGTTAATCATGTCGGCTGAAATGTCTACATGACACATTCCTCGATTGTACCTTCGAAAAACCCTACGACCAATTCTACTAACACACCAGGTGCTGCATATGGTGACTTGCCCAATTGTCAAGTGGCCCCGGAGATTGACGAACACTCTGGGGGAGTCACGACCCAGACGATTGCAACACGAGACAGTAACAGTGGCCAGGCAACGACAAGCAGAGTCAATTGATACATTCCTGACTCCGACCGAAGAGTTGAAACAAGAGCTCACTACTCGCCAGCACGCTCAACGCTTCCAAGGTGATGAAATACATTTGCTCCACACTGGGTCGATGGCTCGAATCCCCAAATCTGGTTCGGTCCCAAGATTGGCATGTCACCTCCCGCGAAAACCCCGGACCAGTATGCATGCACTCACGGCCCGAAGATGACATATCGCATCATCGCGAGCGCATTTCCAAGCAGGGTAAAGACGGTCCTCTTCTTCGGGTTCTCCAGCACGACCTCAGGGAATCTCTCTTCTGCAAATATTGCGTGTGCATTTTCCTTCGTCAGGATACCACCTGTTTGCGCTGTGTTGACTGCACCTACGCGATTGTCAGCATTCGTATCCGCAGCAACAGTATCTTCGCTATCCAACACCGGGGTTGAACGAAAGCATAGCTTACCAACTGCTTGCAGTACTCGAACAAACCACAAGTTGAGGGGCAACCTGGGCGCTCCTGCAGCACGGCTCTCCTTGTCTCGACGGATGAAGGTCTTGGCCAGTGATTTATGGGTGAGCGGGCCACCATCAGCATCGTCGAGCATGTCTTGCAGCATTTGCGGTTGAAAGGTGTAATTGTCCCCCTGGTGGAAGTCGAGGCGCGTAAACGAAGAATCATGCTCAATGACGTTATGTCGGCGGGTGTCTACCAGGTCGAATGTACCATCTTTCCGGAGCAGAGGAGGGATACTGCTACACAGCGAGGCAGCCGCCAGCCAGTCCATATGCAGCACAGTCTCGAGTGCGTGCTGGACCTGCGCGATGGTGAGGTTCTTGCCATCTCGTGGTCTAATGCACCGCACCTTCAGTGTCTTGTTCTTGCAAGAGCGAGAGGACAACTTACAGGTAGCCTTGATTTGCAAGTGCATTTAGCCCAGGGCATGGCCCGCGATGCTCGGGATCTCCTTTGACATAGGTGTGGTCGTCGTTGTTGTTGGCCAACTTTGCTCGCGACTTGTTATCCAGATACCCTCCTGTGAAGACGCTCTTCACAATGCTCGTGATGGTCAACTGCATGTTGGCGCTAGCGGAGAGTTTGAACGTTTGTGGAGCTGGCTTTCGATGCACTTCGAGAGAAGACACAGATAAGAGCTTCCCTCAGCCGACTTTATCACATGCCACTTGTATAAATGCATCTGTTTTCAGCTCCTCCCCAGGCAGCCAGACCGGTTTCATTTTCAATCCCACGAACCTGTCACGGAGAGACACCTGCCGCATTTGTGCATCAGCAGGCGTTTGCGGGGAATGCACGCGATACGAAACAGTTGAGCTGAAGGCCTAACCTGAAGCTGATGGGAGGATGCAGGAGAGCTGACGGCCTGAACGGCCTACAGCCAGTCAGCCAACCGGAACTGAAAATCGTGGCTTAGCTGCCCTGGATCCGCGCACCCTAATTCGGAAGATTGCAGCAAATCGATCACATCCTTTCACAGATGCCCATGCAGGTTACACAGCGTGTCTCAACTTGCCCGAATGAGGTTGCCCAAGGTGTAGGCTGCAGGAGCTGAGCCGCTATGGCAGGCTCGCTGGACCGTTGCTGTGTTCTTAACGCCTCCCCTCCGACCACGACTTTCAACATGCTGTCTCAACACCTGCATTCTCTGCCTACTGTCCTCGACAACAACCATCATGGATCAAGCAGTACGACCAACGTACAAGCCGGGTCTTCTCGACCGGTTCACCGTTGTTCTTTTCCACCTCGTCAATAAGTTCATCCCATGGCACAAACTACCTAGCATCATCGGCGCCCTCAACCTAGAAGCCCTGCGTGTCGAGCTTCGCCAGTATAACTTGCACGATACCTATCCCGATGGCACTGCTCAGGGCACAGAGTCCACCTGTCCGATGGCCGACCAGCGCTTTGACAAGTCTCGCAACTCTGATGGCAAGTTCAACTCGACTGAGATGCCACTGATGGGATGTTCTGGCATGCGTTTTGGTCGAAATTTCCCGCGAGCATTTTGTCCGAAGCCGCACGAGGATGATCTGTGGAATCCGAGCCCGAGAATGGTGAGTCTTTCTGATTCCACGCCCCATATGCTTCGAGTTGTCCGGCCCTGAGGAGCGAACCGGGATCACAAACTCTACCAAAAACAATTGATACGCGAGTAATTAAATCCAGTCCATCGCTCACTGTTTGGAGCACGAGGCTAACCGGGCGTTTGTGATCTTAGTTGAGCGAGCGCTTTATGAAACGAAACGAGTTCATTCCAGCCACGACTTTGAACTTGTTGGCTGCCGCATGGATCCAGTTCCAGACCCATGACTGGTTCTTCCACGAAAGCGTAAGTTCGTTTCCAGTCCTCAGTCCCACTATCTTACTCAAGTCCCATAGAGCGAAGAAAAGTACGATATTCAGCTACCCTCAGGAGACAAATGGCCAGGTGGCAAAATGCTGCTCGACAAATCTAAATCTGATGGTCCTTTGAGCGACACAGACAAGAAATCCCCGGGCTACCGAAATGTCAACACCGCCTGGTGGGACAGTTCCCAGATCTATGGCTCCAGCGAGGATGCCACCAAGGCACTCCGCAATATGGACAGCGACGGGAAGTTAACCATGACGAAAGACGGGCGCGAGTCATTCCTCCCTCGTGACGCAAACGGTCTGCCCAAGACCGGCTTCAACAACAATTGGTGGATTGGCATGGAGCTTCTTCATACTCTGTTCGCACTGGAACACAACTCGATCTGTGAGATGTTGCGCCGCAACTATCCAGACTGGACGGGTGATCAGATCTTCGACAAAGCACGTCTCGTTAACTGTGCGTTGATGGCCAAGATCCACACTGTGGAATGGACGCCCGCTATTCTCGGTCATCCTACGCTTCAGATTGCCATGAATGCAAACTGGTGGGGCTTGGTAGGCGAGAAGCTCACAAAGATGCTCGGCCGCATCTCTAAGACCAGCGAGGTCGTCTCTGGCATCCCCGGCAGCGGCGTCGATCAGCAAGGCGTGCCTTACTCCCTGACAGAAGAGTTCGTCTCGGTCTACCGCATGCACAGCCTCGTCCCAGATACAATTGCTTTCTTCGACGCCCAAGACGGACATCATCAGAAAACCATCCCCATCTCGGACATGCTCTTCACAAAAGCTCAAGATCCGCTCGACCCGCCCGAGGATCTCAGCTTCGCAGACGCATTCTACTCCTTCGGCATAAACTACCCCGGCGCAATCACGAACAACAACTACCCAGCCTTCCTGCGCGAACTGAAAGTCCCAGGCGACGATTTCGCCCGCGACATGGGCACGGTCGACCTCCTCCGCGACCGAGAGCGCGGCGTGCCGCGATATAACCAGTTCCGCCGTCTATTGCGCATGCCCGCCTTCAAAACCTTCGAAGAAATCACCGGCGGAGACAAAGCCCTCGCTGCAGAACTCTCCGACGCGTACGATGGAGACATTGAGCTCGTCGACACGCTAATCGGCTCCCATTCCGAACCCGTGCCCCAGGGCTTCGGCTTCTCCGACACGGCGTTCCGCATCTTCATCCTGATGGCGAGTCGGCGGCTGAAGAGCGATCGATTCATCGCGGGCCAGTGGAATGCGGACACGTATACGAAGGAAGGATTGGATTGGGTGCAGAATTCAACAATGAAGGATGTGTTGGGCCGGCATTTTCCGGAACTTAAGCCTGTGTTGGCGAAGAGTAATAATGCGTTTGCGCCGTGGGAATTTTTAGAGGAGAGCAAGAAGTATACGGGCATTGAGACGAATGCGCCGACGAAGAAGTGAGGGTGGAGTTTATGGGAGGGAGGGAGAACTGCTTGAAGGGGGTGGATATGTGTTACGATGACTTGATGTACTAAATGATACCGAGTTCCAATAAGCAAGCCACTTCAAGTGAACTTCCAGAGGCTGTTTGTTGACAATTAGCCTTTCGAGACCTCCCGTTGAGCAGCAAACCCACCATATAAGAAGTCAGAATAGCCGAGAGTCAGGATGTTGGGTATGACTTTGGGGAGCTCTCGACACTCCACGAACGCTCTTGACGGATGCAGAGAAATCAGAACACAAAGTCGAATCGAGCATGATTCTCTCATTCGTCTCGGCTGGGCCATCTCCTCTGAAGCTAGATACCACACCAAAACGCCTTTGATTCATACACAGTGCAGCCTGGTCGCCTTTTCCTAACCAAAACTGTCATCAGGCGCCACTTTGAGCCTTCACGAGCCATCTGGCACTGTACCCTCAGGTGCCACCGACAGACCACCTTCACTCCGGCGCAAGGCCCTTCGTCCCCGTCTCCTCAGGCTTCGCACCCTGCGCAACCTCCTCAACCGCCTCCTTGATAATTCCCAACCCCTTAGCCATATCCTCCTGACTGATATTCAACGGCGGGATGAACCTCAACGTATCGTAAATACTCGTCGTCAAGATCAACATGTCCTTCTCCATGCATTTCGCCTGCACTTTACTCCCGTAGCCCTTGCCTGCCTTGAATTCGATCGCTTGCATAAGACCCAGACCGCGCACGTCGTGGACCATGTCTCCGTGTTTCTGCTTGAGTTCCTTGAGCGCGTCCATCATCTCCTTGCCACGGGCGTTCACATTCTCGAGGATGCTTTCTTCTTGGAAGGCCTTGGCAACTGCGATGCCCGCGGCGCAGCTGACCGCGTTGCCGGCATACGTGCCGCCCATGCTCCCTGGTTTCTGCGTGTCCATCAACTCCTTCCGCGACACAATGCCACTGAGTGGGAATCCGTTCGCAATTCCCTTGGCCATGACCAGGATATCCGGCCGCACGCCCCAGTGCTCGATCGCGAACATTTTGCCGGTGCGCCCGAAGCCAGACTGTACCTCGTCGGCCACAAGGAGGATGTTGTTCTTGTCGCAGATCTCGCGCACGCGCTGTAAGTAGCCCTCCGGGACGGGCACGTAGCCGCCCTCGCCCAGCACGGGCTCGATGAAGATGGCAGCCGTGTCGCTGGGCGCCGTCTCGCGCTTGAGCAGCAGTTCCAGCTCCGTGACCGGGTCCATGCAGCACTTCTCATAGCTGAATTTGCCGCCCGCGTGCGCGGCGATGGAGCAGTGCGCACAGTCTGGGAACGGCACGGCAAAGACGCCGGGCATCAAGGGGCCATAGTTCTCACCGTAGATGGTTTTCGACTTCGTCATGGCCATGGTCCCGAACGTGCGCCCGTGATACGAACCCTGCATGACAATGACGTTCTGCTTCTTAGTGGCGTGCCGCGCGAGCTTGACCGCCGCCTCAACGGCCTCGGACCCGCTGTTCCAGAAGAAAAACGTGTCGAGGCTCTTATCCGGCATGAGCGGGATCAGCTGCTCGATCAGCTCGAGGTAGGGTCTTTGAAAAGCGATGTTGACCTGTGCGTGCACCATCTTGCCTGCTTGAGTTTGTGCCGCTTTCGTCACCGCCGGGTGGCAGTGGCCCAGGTTCGCGACGCCGATGCCGCATGTGAAGTCGAGGAATTTGCGGCCGGATGCCATCGTCACGTAGCTGCCGGAGCCAGATTCGATCACTTCGGTCGCGAGGCGGCCGATGCCGCGGGCGACGTGGCGGGTGCCGAACTCGGCGAGGTTGCGGATGCTCATGGTGGTGGTGGTTGTCAAGCTTGGTGGTGGGTGACGAAGCTGTGAGCAGGGGATGAGATTGATTTGACGAACCAACACAAGGAAAGAGAAGGACCACGGTTTACATTGAAGTTGAGCCAAGAGTCATATGCATGAAATCAGAACTGTCAAGCTCCGGAGATCGACGTCGAGGTTGCGGGTGGAAATGCCTTGTTCATCTTCACTGATTACGTTCGTGCCGTACGTCATTGGTTGAGCTCGAGCCAGCCTTCTACTCTACTCAAAACCAAATGCAAAATGTTATGACAGCACGCAGTGTCTGGAGTTCATTTGCGCTCACAATAGCTACCAGGTGCTCGTCCTCGCGATTGATGCGTTTGTGCTACAGAGGTCGGCGACAGGCCGCGATCAAGCTAGATACCCGGTTGAGATGGACTAGCAGAGTACGCCCGTGCCGGAGGCGGCAGACAGTGCCAGTTTTTCTTACGCCTTCACCTGAGCATCCTGGTCAACATGCTCCACCGTTGCCTCAACCTTCTCAGTCATCAGCTCCTTCACTCCCTTCAAGAACCAGATTCCGACAAGTGCAAGCACGACAAACGGGATGATACTCGCCCACGCAAGTCTATATGCATGTGCGTATGCCCAGTGACTCGCGTCGATGGTGTGGCCGATAATAGTCGCGTTGATGCCCGGCACATCCGTAAGGCCAGCTCCTCCAGTAGACAGAGCAGTAAGCAATGCAGGGACAGACGACTTGGGTAAACCTGCTTCGATTGCTGCATTGCCAACCTTGTCCGGATACGACTTGAGCTTGCCGTTAATGATGGCGTCAAGGACCGCAGAACCAAATGCACCGCCAATAGCACGGGCGGAAAAGCCGAGACCGGTTGCGGTCGAGAGGTAAGCATGAGGGGAGGTAAATTGGATCAGGGCGACAATGAGGGTGAGAGGCCCGGATTGACCGAAGCCCGACAAGACGTTGTAGCCATATTGTGCGTGGTTCATGCTGGGAGTGATCGTTGCGTAGCAAATACAGCTGGCATTACATCAGTAAAGACAAAGCTGAAGTATTGAGCCAACTTACACGACAAGGAAGACGGTGAAAGTGACAATCAGTGGCGTCTTTAGATCCTTGTACTTGGTAGCATATAATCTACACGCATCATTAGCATTTGCCAGGTATAAACAACGGGAAAACTCACGAGATTGGGATCGAGGCGAACAAGCTGATAAGCTGGTAAGACAGCTGTCGGATGGATATTTTCCATGCATTGGTCTGGAAGCCGAGGTTGAGGATGATTTGAGGCGTGACGCTGTTTACGGCTGAGTAGAAAATCCATCCCTCGACTGCAAACGAGAAGACGGATAAGGCGAAGTTGGGAGAGCCCTTGAAGAAAACGTGGGCAACGATTCCATCATCGCGGCCTTTCCACTCTGTGGAGGTACTGTTAGCTTGCTCTGAGAGGTGGAAGAAGACAAATGCATACCATATAGACAGAAGAGGACCAGAAATCCGAGACCAATGCCCAGTGGGGCGGCAACGTGGACATTGGACCAAGCATACGCTCCGCCAGTCCAGTCCAAGGCGAGTAGAAGTAGTGTACATGCCACGATAAACAGCGAGGATCCGATGGGATCGATGGCCCAACCGATTTGCTTCCAGGTCATCTTGAGGTCGTCGGACCGTTTCTTAGGATGGTAGAAGAGAACAAGACCGAGAAAAGTGGCCAGGTGGAAGGCTGCTTGCATCCAGAAGATGTCTCGCCAACCGGAAGGACTCCGGTTTGTGACACCGCCTGCACCAAGACCACCCACACTGCAGGACGTTAGCAACAGGATGCAATCATCTTGGGCTCAACCTACAGTCCACCAACGGCGCCGCCCAGAAAAGCAAATCCATTGGCAAGTGCTCTGTATTTCAGTGGCAAGATCTCGCTGGGAATTGCTTGAACGATGGCAATGGTGCTCAAAGTAGTACCAATCAAGATACCACCTCCGATCAACATGGACATAGAGGTAGCTTTGGCTGACATGACAGCTCCTCCAAAAGCGATCAACGGAGGAAGGGACGCAAGCCATTTACGGTCAAGCACATCGCTGAGTCGGCCAACGATGGGTGATAGCACGGATTGCATGAGCAAAGGGCCCTCTGCAAAGCAATCATTAGTTGCCGGCGCGTTTTGCAGATAGAACGAAGCTTACGAATAATCCAGCCAGCGATAGGAGCATCACCAAGGTCTCGAATGATGAAAGCAATGACGGAACCGGCGGCAACGACAACAAAGACCTGGGCCATGATGGCGAAGCAGGTGACGAAGACGACAAGCCATGATCGCCAGCTCAAGTTGATGTGCTCGGCGTCGTTCAATTCTTGGATATGCTGCATGGGAGCCTCGAATTCTGCAGCACGATGCCGCTCGCGTGCTCGCTCTTCTGCCTGTGCGGCATTCTCGATGACTTCAGAGGTGTGAGAGACGTCCTTTTCGGCCATCTTGTGCTGATTGGGATACTTTGAGGCTGGGAAACAAATGTATGAGAGGCGAGAGATCTGTTAGGTTTCGAGGTAAGAGTGCTGTATCTCGAGGCCGACCTCTAGCGAAATATACATGAACCACCGGGCCGGTACATTTGGCCAGTCGTGTGCTTCGATCATGGTCTAGCCATCATTTCTACCCCGGCAGTTGATCTGGCGACTCGCACACCGGAGACTCTCCGCAAGGCTTCTCCGCAACAAGCGAGTCTTCCGTCTGAGGCTTGGAGAGATTGGAGAAGCTAGTCGATTTCGGGATATCCAGTTTGCCCCAGGCGAGGGTAGTCACCAATCGTGAGAGAGCATGTCGAATTTATAGGGGTATTTTCCGGCTCTCCATCATCCCCCAGCGGCACGTGGTGGATTACAGCATCTGCTGCAAACTAGTCAAGGTGCATGTTCTCGGATAGATGACTAGCAAGATCGCCAGGCTTGGGTGGAAGGCGACAGACACGGCTTGAAGAAATGAGTGGGGGATGGGGTGTCAAGAGAGAATGGGTAAAATCCAGCAATCGAATACGAGTGGAGAAGCTTGTTTGCTCTTAATTTGGACGACATCATCGACTCTAATAATCCTCGCTGTCGCTGTCGCTGTCGACGCGATGACAGAGGCACCTTCCCAAGGCCCAAGTGCCTTGAATGATGATCGTGAAGACCACATGTCGGGAGAGCTTGACAGACCGTCATGGCGGCCGCCCTGACGAAGCTCAGTGAATTCCGCACCAGCACGATTTCCCTTACAGTGAAGTGATTGTTTCAACAGAAGGTGCCATTCACTTGCCGATCGAGACTGTCTCAGCACAAGTTGCCATTCACCTTCTGATCGAGTCAACCCCTCCCTCATACCTCATGACTGTACTCCCTGCTCACTCATAGCTCACTAACTTTCTCATCTGAACCTGTCACCGCATTCCCCGTCATATTGACGCGTTTGATCGTTTCTGGTAAGCCGTTCTACTGGTCTAGCACTGTCCCAAACCCCCTCAACTGTTTTACAATCCAGTGCGATACAATGTTGACGACCAATACCAGTCAATTGATGAACATGCAGAATTACAGGACCAGGGATCTTGCAGATCTTGCTATCGCAGCAATCCCTGCGCCTCTCGATACCACCGAGGACCGTGTGCTTCAGTGGTCTATGAGAAGCTCAATTCTTGACATACCATCCTCGCCCGAAATGTCTACGCCTACTCCTGTTTCGAGGGAGGATCGAGAGGCGATCACCGCCCCGATGGGAAGCGAAGTGACACAGTCGAGTCTTGACTCGTTCCCGAACGCAAAGCAACCTGCATCATTCTTGACCTACCAAGATCTGCACGATATCATGCACCAAGGGGCTGACGACGGATCTGGTCGATTCAACAACCGAGACACCATGCCATGTCAAGATGGAGGCGAGCTTGGCGAGGAAGCTAAGTCCCAGTATCCGACGATTCCTCCCGATCCCGCGCTAAAAACTGCACCGAGCATGTCTAAGCCTGAGGGAAAGAGACGCGTCGTGAGTGCTGGCAAGGACGAATGGGCCGATAGCAGCGATGAAGAGGTCGTCACCCCCACTATTGGCAAGAAATCTTACACAAGCGATTACTTCCGACCCACCGGGACCGATAGCCTCCATGACAATCCACGCAAGAAAGCGAGGACCGCACGTGGCCACCGAGAGTCCCGCTTCCAAGGCATTTCTGGACCCCAACCGACAGGTGCTAAGCCATTGTCTCAGACAAGTAAGATTTCACAGACAACATAATCTCAAATGTGGCGTGCTGATATCTTGAAACCAGAGAGCGCAAGAGATTTCCGCCAGCGGAGGGAGACCGAGCGAGACTACAAAGAGAAGGTCCGCGCCGCCATTGACCGAGATATTCTTGACCGCGTCGATACTGAAGGCGGGATCACGCCGCTGGGGAGATTCTGCAAGGCGATTCATCAGATGATGGAGCGCCAACAGCGAAAGCGAGGTCCGAGACAAGTCGTCACACCGCCCAAGAGCAGCCCCGAAACCGTCGATGAGCTTGCCAAACTGCGTCAAGAGAACCAAGAGTTGCGTCGACGAATCCAAGGAGCTTCGAAGGTATTGGGGTCTGGATGAAGCTGCGGTCGATGCGCTACGAAGCCTTACCACTGCATCTGTTCCGTGCTCTGAACCTGCAAACAGAATTAGTGGTCGGGGCTACTGAGGGGATTGCTTTTATTTTTGTTTGAGATATCGTTTCATTGGAAGGCACCTCTGGCTGCTTAGCATAACTTGCTTGCCGGCATCAAGGGAGAGGCCCCGTTGGAGAGGTCCATTTGTTCTTCTGCAATGCTATGGCCTGTGGTGCAGCGGTTGCAACTTGAGGGTGTATTCTATTCTAGCAATTCTGTACCCTAGACAAGGTCTATTAATGCTCGAGCTGCAATTCTAAACGGCCACGATCATAACTTCGCATCCCGTCCTTTACTTGAGAACACCGCTTTGTCATGCACACAAGTAACACATAGTTTCCCTGCCTCGTTGTATATCTTGCCCAGGATATTTGCTGTATTTCGACCAGCCTGATGAACCTCACACTCGACCGTGACCTTTTCGCCCAAGGGCACAGGTCTCAAATAGCTCATCGTGATCGTCCTGCTCACATGGCCACCATCCAGGAAACCTTCCTTCGCAATCGTGAGCAGTGGAGTCGACGTCAAGTAATCCAATAACGTCGCCGCCGCTCCACCATGCAGATTTCCACCCTTATTACACAGTTCGCTCCCGATGACGAGGGACCACTTCGTGAAATTTTCTTTCGCGTCCAGGAGTGTTGGTTGGCAGTGTTTTAGGGCGTAGGTGTCGAAGCCGAAGAAGTCTGGGTCGTCGATCAGGGACTTTTGGAGGGCGAGGATGCGCTCTTTCAATGGGAGAGAGGCAAAGTTGCCATAGGCGAGGAAGACGGCTCTATGCGGGTTGGACCCCTTTCCTGTCGGGCTTGAATTTGACATAATTTTGGATATTCCTTAAGGGCTTCCGAGATGTTCTGTGTGCTTGCCCGAGTGACGCGGGCTTGAGAGAAAAAAAGTATGTCCACTTTCAGAGTACCAACACGACACCAAGCGCAGCTGATATTGTAGGGCCTTCTATTAAAATTGTAGAGGGAGCCCCTGTAACTCCCAACTCTAGGAAGAAAAGGTCATCAGGGTGATCAGCTATGGAATGACACGAAGGTACCGGCAAGAGCCTCCTTGGGCCTTATGCCGAGGCTCAATTTTAGACATGCACGTGGAGATAAGATAAGCGTGGCGGTGGCGGCGGTCATTTTGGGCTCCGCCGTTGCAGTCAGCTTTCCAAGGTTGCTCTGGGCCTGATGTATCTGAGGCAGGTGTGAGGCAACTCGCAATTGGCTCGAGTCCTGTACAAGCATGATTCAGAGGCAAGCTCATCGAGCCCAAACAGTAGATTCCAATCAGTAAGCGTGTTGAGAATGTCCCGGGAACGTCTCACGGACCTAACCTTCGCTTGAGGGAGCGCATTCCAAGCGTTGTCCTGTACCTTCTTGCGCTCTGCTCGATCTGACATCCACACTCATCTTGCCCTTCACTCCACTCTGTTTCAGCCTTCCCTACCGCTGTCGCTCGCCGAAGTTTCCCATCTCTCCCAATGATGGTCTCGCCAGGACTGAGCTGTCAACCTCGAGATGATGGACGAGGAAGACAGGCCCAATAACGACATCTCGACAGAGCACAACAAGACCTCTAAGCGGGACCGTTTCAAGGGAGCCTTGTCCCGTACCAAGAGCAAGTTCAAGAAAGACAATGACAAGCCAAAAGAGGAGGCCGCGTTGCCTGACGATGTAAATGACTTTCTGGCTGCCGGAAGAACATCAACTTCGAGTCGTGCTTCGACTGGAGAGACACCACAACGCCATCCTACAGTTGTCACCACCAACGAGCAGACTTCTTCTCCTGTATCGGCCCGGCCATCCACATCCGACTCCTTTACCAATTCCGTTGCCTCCCAACGATCCCCCAGAAAGTTGCCCGTGCCTAAGATCGACGTCTCAACCGCTCAGCGATGGCCTCGCGCACAGCCAGTCGGACTAGGCACAGCGGAGCAAGACATCAACGATTTCCTGCGACCGGAGTACCAAGTGCGCAGTCAGTCAGCCAGCTCGTTCTCGAACAAGCCGAAAAAGAAGGGAAGAGGCAGGGGACTAAGCGTTTCATTCATCGAGGCCCCTCCAGTCATCATTGGCGAAGGGGGCGACAACGCACCTACACCGCCCCTCGAGATTGGCAAAGCGAGACAAAGAGCGAGGTCGGCCTCACCGATGCCGAGTCGCGGCCAGGTCCCGCCCGAAGCACCGAATGGTACATATGGCAAACGACCGAGCCCCGTCCCTCCACCTATTCTACAAGCACACGCTCCTCCCGACGTTCTGCGGCCTAGAGGGCTTCAGCGCGTCCAGACAGCAGGCTTTGCAGCAAACGCACCGGGCGCATCTGGTCTGGACAAGGAGTTCGAAATGACCTTGAGAATGGGCTCAAATACAACTTCCCCGGCCAGTGCTGGAGGATCTACACCCAACACGCCCGACATAATTGCCCCGAAGCCTATTCGCGTTGTGCAACCTCCGCCTGCAGTACTCGAAGAGCCGACTGAGCCTCACATTGTCAAGAAGGGCTTAGCAGATACGAACTTACGAGAAAAGTTCAGAGAAGGAGATGCATTACGGATGCACCTGGAGAAAGAGTCACCGGAAGTCGTTGACGAGATCAGAGAGGGAAGATCACTGCGAAGACACACTCCATGAGAGTCATACCCCTCGGATCTGCTAGAACGCAGACTCCTGATTCCGACTACGACCTGTCACCAAGTGCACAGAGTCAGCATAGAGACACGAGAGTCAGCATAGAGACACGAGAGTCAGCATAGAGACACGAGAGTCAGCATAGAGACAGCAAGTGTCATGATGGTCTTGACAATTTCGGCGAACTGAATTTGCCAACGGCCTCTGGATACACAAATGCCTCTCTACTTGAATTGTTTCAAAGCAACTTAGGTAGATGCTCCATTGACAGCGCCAAGGGCCTTGAAACCTTGTATGAGATCATCAAGCAGATCTCTCTCGTCCTCTATGCCGATACTAAACCTGCAAAGGTCCTTGCCTACGGTCGAGTCGGTCATGGCCCTCCATTCGACCAAGCTCTCAACGCCTCCAAGGCTGGTCGCGTGGTGGAAGAGATGTAGCTTGCTGGGCAACGCTCTCGCTAGTTCGGTCGATTTGAAGACAACGGCGAAGACCGGGCCATAGCCATTGGGCATCTGCTTCTTCAGCCAGGTCTTGTAGTCTTGGGTCTGAAGACTGGCGTGAAGGACCTCCTTCACCACGGACTTGATGATCTCGGTGTCTGATTGTGAGAGGCCAGTGCCGACTGTGTGGCCTGTCAAAGCGCCGTCGAGAGCGTCCACGATCCTCCTAGCACTCTCGCTCTGTCTCATCACCCTCAATTCCAGCGTTCGGACACTCCTGACGCCGAGCCAGCCCTCCAAGCTGCCCATAACGGAGCCCAGGTATAACCGGTCGTCCAACATCTTGGGTATCCACTCCTTCTGTTGAACTGCCAGCACTCCACACAGCATATCCGAGTGACCTCCGATATACTTGGTACCCGAGTGCATGACAATATCTGCGCCGTGTTTGAACGGATCCTGCAACGGCGGCGGTGCGAATGTGGCATCGACACTGAGGTACGCTCCTCTCGAGTGTGCAATGTCCGCGTAATGCTGGATGTTGAAGGCTCGGCCGGTGGGGTTGACTGGTGTCTCGACGTGTACCAGATCTCCCTCTTGCAGATCCTCTGGATTGCAGTCCAGCGGTAGGATCTTCAGGCCGGAGAGACGCTCATGCAGCCTGAGCACTCCATGGCAGCCATGATATCCAGCCCCAATGGCTACTCTTTTCGGTGCCAGGAACGTGATCATGGCGTTGAAGGAGGCCAACCCTGACGAATAGGTCAGGCACTCTCCCTTTAAGAGAACGCTCAGGATCTTCTCGAATCGCGACGTGCTGTGTGTGGTATGCCGCGAGTAGATGTGCTCGCCCTGTGCGAAGATGGGCTGCGGTCTTTCATAGTACGGTCGCAGTCTTGAAGGGTCTTTGTCGTAGCGGAATGTGGTTGAGACGTGGATGGGAGGCGCAACGTCGTCGACGAGGTTCAAGGGGTCGTCGGCGTGGATGGCTTGCGTGGAAGGGGAGAGGGAGGCCATATCGAGTTCTGCGGCTAGTTGTTCTTCGACTGAGTGAGTCTGCTCGCCATTTGTGCCGTTGGGGGGCTCTTCGCCGTCGATGTGCGAGCCGTTAGTAGTGGCCATTGCTGTCGCGCAGTAGAGTAGATCTTCTGCAGTACAGACTCCAAAGCATAAACGGAGGGGCAACTTCTTAAAGAACCAAAAAGCATTCAACCATCTCTGTTTTGAGGATGTTGTCAACCGTAGGACGAAATTGTATCCGACTAATCGACGGCGCAATCTTGCATCATTGCGGCGCGGGGAGCGTGCCGCGCAAAACCGTTGGCGAGATCGGAGCTGAAGCTTGATGCCCGGGCGCGCCTCCTGCCTAAATTGACTAGTTGGACGGGGGCGTGGGATGCGGGAAGGTCGTCCGAGCGAAACATGGGCGAGTCTGGGGAATGTTTGACATCTCTCATTTCAACCTCACTTTTGAACTGGTTCACACTTCGTTCCATTTCACCTAAACATGCTTCATTTCGATTATTGAGCGGTCCACGCGCTTGAAAACATGCTGGATCCCTGAAAGCACACAGCTCTGATGGGCTCTCAGAGGACGCCCTGTGATTTATCCCAGCTGGTGGTTGCATGATCATCCTTCCGAACAGGTGCGCCATTCCGAATGGTCCCTATCACAGCGTCCACCAGAGACCCATACTTGTCTTCGTCCTTCTCCAAGGCATACTGGGTGACTTCATGCACTAGCTGCTTCGCAGAGATCCCGTATCCGGCAGCAATTGAAGGGACATGTTTGCCTTGGCTGATAAGACGCATTGCTGCTTCGAGGTGATTGATGGAGAGCATGCGTCCAGTTCGCAGCTCGTAGATTTCAGTGTCGAGGTCAGACAATTCGCCATCATCACTTTCTTCAGGGACAGTGGTTGGAGGAGCGGTCAATGCTTCTGAGTTGGCACGCGTGTGCGAATTTCCAACGTCGTTGCTATATCTGGAGAACAGACCATCTCCGAGACCTGTTATGCAAGTCAGAAGGTTCTTCAAGATTGAAAAGCTTGGTGAGGATTGCTCACGACGCTTCAGCTTCTTCGCCGGCTTCTGGGCACGTGCCTTCACAACGCCAGCAGGCTTGGAGCCACTTCCCGCTTCGCTTGCTCGACCCTTGGCCTTTGAGCGGACGAGCTTTGAATCAGAGGTTGGTGCTGAGCGTTTGTCAGCACTAGAGAGGCGTCGAACCAGGAAGTGCGTTGCTTGTTGAGGCAGTCGCTTACCCATACTTGTCGCTACGAACGGACGCCTCCAAAGTTGCGAATGCGTTGGAGACTGGAAATGTGTCTACTTCGTACAAGGGTTGACCTAGACTGTGGTCTGTTTGCAACGGCCGGAGGCACAATTTGGTTTGATGATGGCACGGCAACAAAGCATGACAAAGGGTGGGAGGAGCTGCAAAGTGGTGTTTTGTGTCCGGTTTGTGAAGTCCAACTGCTTGTTGCTTGTTACGCAGCCACCGTCTTCAATGCCTCTACCTTCATGTGAAGTGGCCACAGGGCACGTCATTCTGCTTGCAGAGGCACAAGAGTGTGGATGCCGAACGCCATCAACAATAGTCTTGTCGAATTGACGCCCGAACAGACTGCAACTTGGTAGATCAACACCAACGATCGTGTTCACGACGCACGCCATTCCAGGTGCGCCTGTTGCCACTGTCGGGCTTGACAGACCGCAGACCTTCAGGATTTGATAGGCCTTTGAATGTGTGTCGCCATTCAGTCCCATCGACGATCCCATCGACCGTCCTATCAACCAATCCTGGCTGGCGAACAATCCGACGACTCCTTGAAAAGCTGTGCCCTTTGATACCAAAGCGCTTGGTGTTACCATCAACCTTCCCATCGACGTTCGCAATCTGCCGGTCTTGTGGGGTTGCATGAAGTCCTAAGCCTACCGCTTTCAATGATGTTCCCTCGAAATTAGCCACCGGAGCCGCTGGTTCCAGTACCAGTGTCACCCTGGCTCAAAGAGACATGACTGTTGTTGGAATTCTGACTCGTAAAGACTACGAGCACAGCACAGTACCTGCCGGACACAATCAGCCAAGATCCTCGACAATTCACAATACCTACGCAGAAGTCACTGCGAACACTTCATGCCTTTTTGCAGCTGTTGCGCTGGACAACAGGAACGCAAACAGCGCGGTGCTGATGAACACCGCTGTGGTCTGCACATATTCGTTGGCGTTCTGGATCTTGTTCAGGAGGTAGATTGGTCCGATCAGGGTTATGATCGAGAAAATCGCGAAGAGGTATTCGACTCCTCGATTGAACTTGACCCTTTGGAAGAGTTGGATACGTAAATGGTTGCCCACTGCCTTCTGGTGTTGAATAAGGCTCCGGAAGAGGAACTGCATCAGCTGTCAGCTCCTTATTTCACGTTGCATCTTACTTGCGGCAAGCGACGAGTCTCACTTTTGTGACCCTCGCCCCCGTCCATCTGAAAAAGAATCCAACCATCTTGTGGACCCAGCTAGATTCGGTGTCACGCTCGAGGGTGACCAGATCGTCCACGTGCCGAATATAATCCCTGTCCTTGACGGAGAGAAACGCATCGTTCCAGATCATATCGGCAACACTTTTTCGGTTGCGCGGAGTCGGTTCATCAAAAGCGTACAGTTTCTGCGATCTAAGCAGAAGTGCGTCTTCCTCAAGTCAGCAACGCAACGAGAGAAGAGTTTCCAGGATACTGTTCACCATATATATTAAGCTCCTTATCCAACGAGTCGAACAATTCTTTCCGATGAGAAGGCTGCCGATCGTCGTCCCCCTTTCGCCACCCGGTGGCTCCTTTGAAATCAGCACTCCGAAAGTCTTCCCAATCCAGCTTGTCGAGGTTCTCTTCCATTTCCCTCAAGACGTCCTGATGATATGTCAACAACCGAGTACGCAGGAATCCGAAGCGCCTGTATATCATGAAGTTCTTGTCGCTGTCAAAGGCTGCTGACAATCGTGGCCACCCATGAGCGTGGTTGGCAACTGATGGCCATCGTCAGGTACCTTCTGTCTTCGTCCTCTATTTCATCACGAACTTACTTCCACGGACCTTGGGCTTGGTCCGCGCCAGCCACCAGGGATCTAGTTCCGGCCGTGCCTCTGCGGTCTTCGGCTTTTGTCGCCATTTAGATAACGGTCTTTTGGCGCGCAGGAGCAAATCACCGACAACCTCTTGGCGCAATTAGTTCGAGCTCGCATATCACTGATGCTCATCTAGTGGTATCTGCTTACCCAACGGTGCTTTCTTTTGTGTGCCAGCGGGACTTTCGGCCGCCCTCTCGAGATCGACCTCTTCCGTCGAGGTCGTCATTGGTGGTAAAGGTGGTTGGGACGGCCCGTGAGCAAACTTCCACAGCTTTGAGAACAAAATGATGGACAACGAAGCACGAGTTGAGAACAAGTTGGTGAGGTCGACGCCTTGATGTATCACGAAGTGGGTGTTGCACCGTGCTGTTACACAAGGCGCCTGCTTGGATGACCCTGTATTCCTGGTGCATAGGGTGATACGCGGGGAGCGATATGCACGGAACAGGATACATGAGATGAATGGGGGATTTTTCTGAAGCTCACTTCATTTCATTGGAGCCTGTCGCGATGTAGCTGGGTCGCTCTCAGAGAGCACACCGCAGCTATCATATCATCAATGATATCGGACCCTAAGCATCCTCCAATGCCACTTCTTCTCTGCTCACTCCGATGCAGTCCAGCGAAACCCAAGCAACCACATCACTGCGCTATTGGCTATGACTTGTTGTTTGGACGATCGAACGTCTCCCCAGTCTACATATCTGTTAGCATTGGACCGACCCTGAACATTTGTTCGGGACACTCACCTTTGGGGGTTGCTTGTTGTCAGCTGTCTCAACGCCAGCATTCGAACCGACAGGATCGGCGTTCTTCTGAAGTCAACAATTAGCACATACGGCTTTCACAATTGTGAATCGGGCAACTTACATCCTTCTCGCCCTTGGTGCTTTCAAACAGGAGATGGTTGGCGTCTGTCACTCCCACCACATTCTCCTCTTTGTTACCGGCGACAACCGTCTCAACCGGCTTCTCCTCTTCTTTGGTCATTGTGCCCGGCACTCACCCTCTCCCAACTGCTCGTCGAGGTGATGTCGTCCATAGCGACAGCACTTCGATTGGCGATGTGAGAGGTGTGGCTTGCTGGCAAATGAGATGTGTTGATGTGGCAGTACGCTGTTGTGAATGAGTATGTTGAGGAGGACGGGCGCGGTTTGTGTCGTAGGGAATGGTGGTTAGTAAGGAAGATCGTGAAAAAGCTGGGGGTGGCGTGAATTTGTACCTATCGAGCTCTATAACGCGGGTCTCAGCGTCACTATTGTTATTCAAGCGGGTGAACAGCAAGTTCACTGGATTCCATTGTTCTGTGTGGGAAGCGCATGACGGGAGTCACCTCTAAGTCTATTGTCGCCAAACTGTTCAATGGGAAATTCACTGATTACGATCGTTGCCTGTAGTGAGCGTATACCAGGAGTCATCAGATCCACGAACAAGCCATCACTGCATCTAGTCTCACTCTCGGTGAGCGCGGTCGGCGTCACCGCTAAGATCATGTCGGTCTTGCGAACAGGATGGGTTGGGGATAGGCATACTGCCGTCAAGCAGTCAAGAGCAAGCAAAGCCCACTATTACCAGTCACTTGTTATGGGCGATCCGGCAGGTCTTTGAAGCGGATGCTGGACTTGAGGATAAGCCACGCCAGGGACAAAAGATTTCGATGATGTCTCGCCTGTCGGACGCTGATTCTAATTACAACCCGAACCGACTAGCATGTACCCCAACTACACCACACTTATTGCGGCAGTCCCTCATCACAACCAGATTCAAGCTTCATCTGGGCTTTCCCATACTCCTAAGTCTACGTCCATAGGCTAGTTGCCGAGCACGTCGAAACCCAACCGATACTCATAAGCGAAGGTGGCATTGTGGACAGTGATGAGGCTGATCAGGTGTCAACTTATGAACATGGTATTGTGGGGACTTCGGGGATGACCGGGCGTCGATCTAAAAAGATGTCAATCAGCAAAATGTAATCGCTTTCTTTTAGGGGGGCACCGAGACGAGGACATTATCAATTCATTACGCAAGGCGCCGCCTGGGGCCAGAGTTGGCGTTGGGCAGGCAGGAGTTTCAGTATCTCTCCAATAGCTAGCCAGTCGCCCCGAACACATATTACTGAGACAGGAATCCTTGACTGTGCTCGCAGACGCCGCTCGCTTACGCCTTGGCACTCATGGCAGGTAGGTCTTTGCCTAAGGGCAGTAGCTGGTAGCTGATCAATCCATACATACGTAATCACCGCGCCTACCAGTAGAGGATCTGGTACCGGCACGGCAACGGTTTCTGGATCGAGAGATTTTACGGGCAAATCGACCAACTGGAATGGTGTGGATATTCAGCTCATGGGGATCCCAATTGCTCGTGTATTCGCAGTGGTGACGGTCTCGGTAAAGCATAAACTCGGGTTCCATTGCCAGTCGTGTTCCGGGAGCCGCTTATGAGGGAAAGTGTGTGATAGATGTGTGCAAAGAAAAGTGTGAAGTCGAGCTTGCCGCGTAGGTGTATTGAACTAGACTGAGATAGGACTAGCTTGATCTCCCGAAAACTTAACTTTTCTCTAAAGAGCAGCTCTCTGTCACAATTTCCAGCACCAACGGCAACATCCAATGTTCATTACGTGACCGTCAAGTTGGCAGCCCTTACATCCAGATAATTCACTGGCGAGTTCTGACTAATGAAGACCACCAGAACAGCAGCATAACTTCAAACGTCAGCGGCATGGTCACCAGCACAAACTCGTCCACTTACGCTGAAGTCGCGGCAAAGATTTCATGCCTCTTCGCAGCAGTCGAGGTTGAACACAAGAAGGCGAAAGAAGTCGTAAAGGCAAGGACAGCGGTGTTCCTGACATACTGGCTTTGATCTTGCAGCAGATCCAAGACATATATCGGTCCGACAAGCAAAATGACCATAACGCCAGCAAATGACTGCTCAATGAGTCTTTCGAAGCGCCTCTTCTCGAACAAGTCGGTAATGCTACCAATATTTTGTATCTTTCTGGCTTGGATCGGAGTCGTGAAGAGATGCTGTGGCTGTCAGCTGAAAGAAACCAGGTCACCAATCAATGCTCCTCGTTTGCACTTACTCTCAGCAGTGCAACGCTCATCCATCTGAAACAGTACTGCATACATCGATGCAACCATGTTTGTTGCTTCTGAGGGCAGAAGGTCAGCAGATCGTCGACATGGACGATGAAATCTCGGTCCTTTTGGGCTAGCTGCTGATCATGCCCGATGATGTTCGCAACATTCTGCCGATGGTGCTCAGAAGGCGCCTCAAAGAGATAGACCTTCCGAGTTCTAAAGAGCAAATCATCTAAGGCTGTCAGTGTACTGCACTCAAAGACTAGCCGGACGCACCATATTCTTTGAGCTGTTGAGACAGCCTTTGAAACAGCTCTTTCCGGAGCGCAGGGTCCCTTGCGTCATCTCCTTCCCGGAAACAGGTGGCTCTTTCGAATCCTTCAGTGTGACGATCCTGCCAATCCAACTTCTCCAAGGACTCCTCCATTTCCCGCAGCACGTCTTGATGATAGGCAATGAGCCGAGTCCGAAGCCATCCATACCGGCGAAATATCATGAAATCCAGATCACTGTCCAGGAAGGCACAGACGAAAGGCCATCCATGCGGATGATTTCGAACTAAAGAGACTCAGCTTCGGTGACGGCAGATGGTGAGTTCGTCACCTTACTCTCACGGACCCGAGTTTGCTGCCACTCTGGTAAGATCATTGGCACTCCTCCACGGAATCTCTGAATTACTCCGGAAAGCAGTAAGCGCATCCCCGCGACTTTGGCTACATTAGAAAGCTCATCAGCCAGCGCGAGACCAGACACTTACCAACTGCTCCCCCTGTTCTTCCACTTGCTGGGGAGGTCTCACCCTTTTCTTCTGCCGACATGTCTCGTGGGGTCGTCATTTCGCACCTCAAGTTTGTTCTAACCTTTCGACTTAAGGGCAAATTTCAAAACAGAAACACCTTCGTCAATAGTCGAGGTCGTGTCCGTCATCGTCGTTACACATGCACGGTTGCACAACATGTCGCACATGGTGCCTGCCAGTCACGCACCACTTCTCGGTCACTTCAGCTCTAGAATGCCGTATCATTGAGCTATCAAGCTACGAATTTTCTATTCATGCTGTTGACAGCTCAAATGATCTCGCAGTCCCTCGGCACAAGATCGCTTTGCCATTTTCATCCCGTGCCAAACACCATATCAGGGACTTCATGTTTATCATCCCAACTACCCTCAATATTCGGTACACATCACGTACATCCAGCTTTACATCATGCCATGATTGCTGCTGCAGGTCCTTTCCAGCCATCTCCGATTTCGTCCTTCAGTTTCACCACCTTAGCGTGGCCACTGTTGTGGATGATATTGTGGTTCGCCCATGCCTGTTGTGTTAGACATGTTCTGCATGCGGTCAGCTCTGCCAACATACGGGCATGGTTACCACCAACCTGAGGGCCTTGGGCAGTCTGTACCCACGGACCGGCGCCTGGATTCGGCGGAGCATTATTGCCATATGTCGTTTGTGGGGGGCAGCCTTGATAGCCCTGGTTGGCATTGAGAGCGGTCGGCTGCTGTTGCTGGAATATGGAGTCAGAGACGCTTTACACCTTCGCCATGCTCATGCATCTTATACTGTTCTTACCTGCTGCTGATACTGGGGCCCGTACTGTCCAGGGTTATACTGTTGTTGCTGATTCTGAGGACTGACCGGTTGCTGTGTGCTGTACGAAGCCACTACTCCGGTGCCGCCACACGTGGGACATACGTTAGTTGACATGAAGGTTACCGAGCTTGATGTCTTGCTTCTATTTGCTGCCGTGAGTGAATGCTTGTGACAATGGACCTCCGGCTTTACCTTTTTCAGATGAGTGATCTTGGATGGATTCGTGATGCTTTCGGTCTGGGAAGGTGATGGGATTGTGAGCGCTGTGAAGCAAAGCAGGCCCTCTTCCCAGAGCGCTGGAACTTGTATTTGTCTATGGTGTGCCCTCCGTTTAGGACAAACATCCACGAGGAACGCAGCTAGTGTTCTGGCCAACGGGACTACCAACAGTGCTGATTGTCACAAGCGTTGAAAACAGCAAGCGCTGTCCGAAACATCGCAGACAATTTGACGATAAGGAGGATATTCGCATTGGCGAATGCTGGTGCACGAGGACCATCATGTGGCGATGGATGCATTCTTGGCCCTGAGAAACACCCGACGTGGCAATACAAATGACTTGCGTTGGGTACATTTCTGGAATTCACAGGCGCCGCAACCATCCATACGATTCGAAAATCGAACCGTACCGTTCGCCAGACAAACGACCCCGTCTCGATGGCCCGAAATCGCCGCTCAGCTTCAATGCGCTCAGAGCATACGTGGCGATTATGAAAGATGCAACGACTCTCGAAAACTGGACAAAGCAAGAAAGAAGTCTTCCATTCATCGATGGACGTCCTCGGACTGGAATGGTACAACCAAGTCGAAGCATACAGGAAAGTGGCAGAAAGCAGAGGTGAAGGAGAACAATTGAACGGAACAATAGGGCAGCGCACACCGGAGCATCGATGAGCGGGAATATACGATAGAGTAATCGTTAAGCCGGATGGACGCCACGGCGATGACGACTGCAAATGAGGTTGGAGCGGTCGTTGAGTGCCATAGGCACTCGGGTGCTAAAAGCCTATATAGTGATCGCCAGGGCGCACTCCACAGGGGTGGCAATCGCAAGGGTATTATAGAGCTAGATAGGAAAAACGAGCACTAGAGTGCTATAACGTCTCGTTAGTAGTCGAAGAAACAACCCGTTTCTTCGGTAGAATTAGAACGATAGGGAGCTCGATGGGAAGGTCGTTGCTATCGGCGGACGGCGCGATACCAAACGGGCTAGCATACTGAAGGAAATGCGGCATAGTCACAGAGCCATGTAGTCCCGTAGAGCCCGCCAGCGGCAGCGAAAAGGCATATTTTACCCCGACGACATGTGGCAAACTTCCCTGATATATGCACCTTATGTATTCCCAGAGGACGCCCGCGGTATTTTGTTTCGTTGTTCCGATCTCAACCCTGCAAATGCAATTGCCAGTTCCACTTGGCTCGAAGGACTGAAAGGCCTCCACTCTGCGTCTCCACCGTTCTCCCTCTTCCACGATCATTCCAGTCAGTGGTGTTGACAATCATCCGAGTAGACCAGTCGTCCGGTCCTGGATTGCGATGATCATCCACACCTGAGGGAAGGACCGTACTCTGCTGAACCAGGACCATTGTCTCCTCGTCCCACTCACCTGAAGTCCACCACATTCCGAAATGTCCATCCGAATCTCTCGTAGCCAGGGCTGCATCGGCATTGTGGACGATCCATTTGTCATATGCCGCGCAACGCGCAAGGTGGTATTGATATACCTTCCGATTGAAACCTGCACCCTTTTCCGACGAGATAAATGCTTCTTCCTGTGGCCATAGTGGCCGACAGAATTCCGACAGATGGTGGAAGAAGATACCTTTGAAGGTTTGACCATCCTGACTGCACCATCCACGGTGGTCGCAGAATTCTTCCATGACTCCAGCTCGGCCCAAACCTCTCCATCTTAGATCTGTATTTGGCCACCCAGTAGCTCGGATCACATTCTCCACCAGAGCGTGCCCATCGTCCAGGTAGCTTCTGGCGCCAGTGGCTAGCCAGAGACCCCGACTCGCGGAGAGAATGACGCCTTGGTTGTAGGTGTAGACCATTCGATCGAGCTCGTCACACTCTCCAGTGCCAGGATTGATAGTTCCGTTCGGATATCGGTGCCAGCCGGTGACATGGAAGCCGTCTTGATACAGTCCAGCGTACCAGCTTTGCATGTGACTGTTCATAAGCCATTTGTAGCTTTTGACAGCATTCTCCAAGTACAAGGGATCGTGAGGCTTGCCAAAGCCATCCGAGCCTTGTGTGAGATAAGGCGAAGTGTTGTTATCGCCAGGATGATAAAGATACATCGCAATGCTTGCCGCTGCAAACAACTCATTCGTAATGGCGTTTTTGTAGGGCGTTAGGTATGGATTCCAAGTCATGCCTCCCCCACACAGGGACTCGTCCCATCCAGCTGAAGCCAAGTCGTAGAATATTCGAGCGCGGTGAGCCGCCATAGGGCTGATCTGAAGACCATGCCATCCAAAATCCGAATCAGGTCGCCTGCCAGATTGTATGAAATCCCAATGCTTCAAGCTGTACATTTCCGCAAATTTCAGGTTCTCGATCCAGCCGAGAACAACCCAGAGCATATCATCGTATGCTTGATTCCGCAATGCAAATGCATTTTCGCCAAAGTAGAAGACGGTGGTATGAGAGTAATATCGATCTATAATGTTCTGCCATGACAGCATGTCCGCGCAAGCAGACATGGTGGCCGTATCCAAAGATGAGACGATGCTGGCAAGAGTTGCAGAAATATGAGTACCCATGACCGCAGCTGTCCAGTCAATGGCATCGGGCCAAGTACCGGTGAAGATATCGAAGTATGAATCTTGCATGACCTCCAAAGCGCCCAGCATGTCACGCAATGCTCGTGGTTGTCGGGACTTCGATGATATTTCTACCTTCCCATCTCTTGTGTCCGGTATCAACTCCTTCTGAATGGAGGACCCGAACATCGTTCCGAAGCCATGTTGTCTGTTTTCAACTGTTCCACCAAGCGTAGGCCAGGCGCAGTGGAGAAAAATGTATAAAAAGGTTATGACGCGCATCGTGAGTTCGGGACTTCGTCAAGCATTGTCGCGTAGAAATGTCTGCTCATTCGGGAGGGAGGAGCGGTTCAGGGAGCACGAGGATGACTGAAGGGGAAACAACACATTTCAATCGGCTCAGCGAAGGAGTGGTACGAGGATGAGACTTGTGATCATTCTCGTGAAGGTCGAAGGGGAAAAGTATGGCGTGCGTCTGCGGCGTCAGCGGCCAACCATGTAAAGATGTCAGGGTGCTAGGCCTTCCACGGGTGTGTTACGCAGCTAATGGCAGCAGAGGCATGGCAGTCTTGGAGGTGATGTCGTCAATTCGTAAGCGCGGGCTGAGGAAGAACCGGATCGTGCGCACGAGGGGCCCTGCAGGGACCAAAGCGAGCCAAGCACGTTATCGATACCACCTGACCTCCTTCCCCACGATATAAGATGCTTCCCCTGCACAGAGCCGACTCAGCTCCGTGCTTAACCGCAGGTCAATCTTCAACCTTTCACCTCTTCTCACTCTTTTGGTATTCGGGATGGCCCTGTGAGTATGCAGCCCCCTTAGCGCGAAGCGACCCTTTTTCAGCATCCCTACGAGGTGCAGATTTCAACTGAATCTCGACGGCCGAGAACATGCTGTTGGCAAGGTGAACATCATATTCTTTTACGTCGTGAGAGTACGCCGTATCTACTGGCGCCACCCCGTCGGGTTTATATCATGTCTCTGCATGCAGTCTCGCTCGCCCATCTATCTCGTGAAGTTATCGAGAGGCGCCTCATGCTTGATCTCATCCCACACCTTATCAATGCCCTCTATCGCCTTCTTGCTCAACGGTCCCTTCTCAATGCCTGACAGCGTCTGCTCCAATTGCTCAATCGTACTCGCACCAACAATGATCGCATCACCCTGTTGCTTCTTCAATGGAGAATTGTAGGCGACCCATCGATAGGCAAGTTCCGCACGCGCAACACCCTCCTCATTGGCAATGGCTTCCCATTTCGAAAGTGCTTCCAGGTACGAGGGCTTCATGTACATCTGTCGGTACATGCCGCCGAGAGCCTCTGGGCCGAACCTTCCCGCACCGTCCTTGATCTGCTGTGCCGTCTTGGTCAAGAATCCACCAGCGAGCGGAGAGTAGGCGTAGAATGCGATGCCGAGTTTTCGGAGAACGGGAAACAATTTATCCTCTTGAAGGCGAGCGACGGGAGAGTAGTTGCCCTGGTAGACGGTGGGGAGCACGTAGCCGTTCTTCTTCGCGATGTCGTAGGCCTTTTCGACGTCTTCGGGTGTGTAGTTGGACAGGCCGAAGCGTTTGAAGACACCGGTCTTGTAGACCTCCTGGACAGCGCCGAGAGTTTCTTCGAGGTCGACCTTTGCATCTGGGCAGTGGATGTAGAAGATGTCGACCTTAATACGCGAGTGAGTCGCCAGGAGACCAAGAAGCAATCACAACGAACGTACCTGCTTGACGCCCAACTTCTCAATACTCGCCTTGGCCGAGTTGACGATATTCTCCTTCGTTGCCCAGCCGGGTTGCCAGCCGCCCATCCACTTCGTGTCAATGATGAACTTGTCACCAGCCTTCAGTTCACCAAGACGCTTCTCAGACTCGCCGTATAATTGGGCGGAGTCGAGGGTATTGGCGCCGTGCTTCAGGAGAACCTCAAAGGCCTTCTCGTTGTAGTCGGCCTCGATCCATGGTTCGCGGTTGCCGATTGCGGCGGCACCGAAGACGACCTTGATTCCTTCTGACGACATATTGGTTGGTATTAAGGTGAGGTTGAAGTGAGGTTGAGATACAGTGCGATTGGGGTGAAAGAGGTTGGATTAAAGGAGACCGGATATACGTCTCTTTATAGTCAGGAAGCGAGCGAGGTGGGGAAGCAGAAGGTCAGACAGCAAACGATGAATCAGGCTGAAAGAGGAAGTTGAATGATGCCCTGGTGGTGGTAACGGTGACGTGGTGGGGCAGTTGATATAAAGTCAATTAGGCCTGACGTTCACCTTGGAATGAAAGCGTCTTCACTACTGAGTACCCAAGGCTGTCTACTAAGGGTCTATTTGTAAGAAGGCCCAGTTCGTAGCTCGATGATTGAACAACATATCAGGCAACTTTCAATGGGGCGTCAAGCCTGAGCGTAGGGAATTATGCAGATGCCATTGTGCTCAAGTTGATCGAGTTGTGAAGTGCCGCGAATGGCATTATTTGTCATCAGCGAAATTGGTGAAGCACCTTCGACGTCGAGTAAATCTTGCAACACCAAGGATCATCGCTCTTGTGCCCTGAACATGTAGCTTATCGGCGGATGGTCTCCTGCATCAGGCAAAAGTCCGCTTCATTCAGGGGAGCTTCGTATTCAAGTGCCAGTGCCAGTGGTCCAGGATTGTCCTTGGAGGGGCACTGGAGGGGCAGCAATGAAAGCCTCACAGCCTCGGCAGGCAATCCTTTGTATTGTTTTAGGCGGACAAATGAGTTCCTCCGGGATCGATCGGGCATTCAGCGAGGGAGTTAAGCGGTTGCTGGATTTGGACAGCAAGTAAACGGCAGAGAGCTGAAATACTCTGCTCACAATTGGTCAAGGGGTCTAAGCTTGGGCACATCGGGCATTTACGACTCGACTCTGGGAATGGTTTAGCACTTATTAACTTCAAAAATTTCGAGCCAAACCTTTTCTGGGCAAACCTGGGCGAGATATCTCGTCACGGGTATTCCGCAACAGCCTCAAGCATACTCCTCAATCTTTACGCACAGCACTGGGGTTGATTTGATGCTAAGTTATTCTTGGGTAACGCCAACATCTCTGCCCTGGTTCGTGAGATCATTTGGTCCGTGCTGGCATGTATTTCAAAGCAAAATGGTCATGGTCTTGCCTACTGTTAAATGCCGACAACAATCCCCTCACTGCGGTGGACGAAGGTCGAAAGGAAATGCCGGGGAGAGAACTCTCATAGCATGATACCATTTTTTTCGCGGATCGACTTTTTCTTCTCGATGTTAAAAGACTGGCCCTTGCTGTCAGCCCCGCCCGAGCAAATTGAACGGGACAAAGTGTGACAGACTGGGCAACCTGTGCAATGGAAGTGGACTTCATGGCACCACATCATTAATTTCCCAACACTTCGAATCAACGACGTCGACTCAACCGAGTAATGAGCTCGAATCCGCCCCCTTGACTCGACTGACACGGAAGAAGGGAAGGTATAGAAGTTTGAAGTGTTCTAGGAATCTCGCACTTCTTGAGCATTCCCCTTCCAGGGAGGATATCACTGTCTTATGAGGGTTCTTCTTAACATGCAACATTCCCAAACGTAAACATGATGACAAGGTCGCCACAAGCGTCCCTGTAATACAGGTGTCGTTCAACCTGTCATTATCAACGGCGACATCCAGGGTCTCATCCGTGTCAAGGTCTCGATAGACTCAACCAGTACCCGGGAGCCACTGAGCATGTAAGGTAGACACGCCACAGCGTGTCTTCGAATCAGACTCGCATTCAGCCTGGAGCCCGTTTGGTCAGGCACCAAGGGCAACGAGGTTACCTCTGGCCCGTCCTGACCGATACCCGTAATCCGTAGTGGATAAAACCGGAAGTTAGACTCCAGTGGGTTAAGGAGATTCGTGGCTGTTCATTAAACCAGCAAGAGACACCAAAAGGCATGTACAAGAAGTCCACGCTCAACAATCCGATCAAAACCCCGTTAATGTCGGTAGCCATACGATGAAGTCTGGAACTGCGAACCCGTCATGGCCCTGGATGTGTATAGGGGGGGAGACTGATGTGATAACAGTGGAGGCCGTGATATTGGGGTCGTAGACAGGCTCGGCGGTTGAGGATAAGGCTGTACATCGATAGGTCTGTACTCTCTGATCATCGTCCCCGAGAGTGTCCGCGTTGCCCTTGTGCTGGTATGTGTATGTAGCTCTCTTGTATCAGCGTATCTTTCACTTCCCACCACGGCTCCAGGCATCGAAGTACTCCGTTGGTGATGAGAGATTCCACGCAGGAAAGCCTGGAAGTTCGGCAGCTGATTTTGATTCGGCAGCGTGTCGGTAGAGACGCTTCTCCGATAGTCAACATCGCCGATGCCTCTGTACCCCGGTAGTTCGCCGATAGGTGGTACAGTTGACGGAGCAGAACTGTCACTGTGCTCTGAAAGCTCATCGTCTTCGTCATCGGCCCGATGGCCTTTGCGTCCAACCGTCATGTGGTGGTAATGCAGTCGACATGCCAATTCTGACTTGTCCAACCGCTTGGCAATGTGTTTATAGGATAGCTTTTGGCTTTGAGTGCGACTTCGAAGCAAGAATGTTTCCTGGTCGGGGTCAGTTGTAACCAAGTAATGCAAAGGACACTGCCAACCTCTTCATCTGTCCAACATCGGATGAGCTTGCCCTGACGAACTTTATCTCTCCTTGAAGGATTGGGCGACTTTTGAATGCCACGAGAGCGTGAAGCCGATCTGGATGTGGGTAGAGGGATCACCGGAGATGCCATGGCAGCAGTCGATCAATCGCAAGACGACAGGATGTGCTGGCAACCTTTCGACAATAGCCAAGGCCGCTGAGATGAACCTGCTATCCGTGTGGAAGTTCTGCGACTGCACTGTACGACCTGGAAATTGAGGTTGAAGAGCGTAGGCACGCTTTGCTCCCAAAATTTGACATTCCCCAGCCGTTCCCAGCAAATGGTTATATGGCCGAATTGCGAGCGAAATCCTGGCTTGAGTCTGCCTGCGCGTTTCCAGAAGGCAGATTTGATGTCGGCTTTGCGAGTATGCGACCTGATTGTAACCACGAAAGGGTGGAGTTATTGGTTTTGTCGAAGCAAGCGTTGGAATTTTCGGTCACTGTGAGGGGAGGAATAGCCGCTGTTCGGCTGTAGGTGGCTTGCATATGAGGATTAGGGCAGATGGACCCTCTTCGGCATGCAGATGGTAGTTACAAAAGAGTGGGTGCTGGCCATTAGGATCAAGCTGCCGGATTATTGGGTCGCTGGTGGACGTAGCAGTCGTCAGGACTCCGTATGCCGTTGCTGAACGGGTAGCAGACGGATACACCCATCCCACTCAGCACAATTGAGAGCATAGAAAGCCGAGCTCAATCCCGGATGCGGTGGAAACATCGAGGGGAGGATCTCTGAGTCGTCTGATCTCCATTCATCTTGGTCACACGGCTCGTGTCGGTCTAGAGTAGTGGGTACCTGGCAAAAGTCCAAGCCACCCGACACAAGCAAGTGCTTGATGACGCACATGTAAAATGCCCCGAGAGAGCAGAGGAATCAGTATTGGTCCGTCATCAAGGTATGGGGCCCATCTCGTGCTGAGAATCTGCCTTGGAGTGCGGCTGGCGAATTGAAAAGACTCTGATGAGGTCTAACAAGCGCCAGAGCAGCGTCGGCGGCTAATTGTTCAGATACGGAGCCATCAGACCATGGCCAAAATGACAGGGAATCGAAGCCCACAATACCATAGTGAAGACATTGGCGAATCCGGAGAAAGGTACCTCTTGACTATTGACATTGTCCCGAAGGTGCATGCAGGAAGGGCATCGAAGACTCCAGTGAGGCATCAGCATGCTGGCACCCACGACAGGGGATGCCGCAAGCTTGTCGGCCGCGTGAACGCACTAATCTCTCCACCGAACTGATGCAAGTACTCCTTCCTTGAATGACTGTACGTAGTCTTTAGAATCGTACGGGTGATAGACGGCTGTTGATCCTTGAAGTGGCTGTCAATCTGGAAGCAGGTATCTCGTTTTGCCGGGTTTCTAGTTCCCTCTACCGAGTAACCCTAACAAGGTAAAGAGCTGCATTATGATGGCCGAGGACGATCCGTCCATTTCGCTCTTTTACTTAGCTTGAGAGGTACAAGTAGCTGCAGTCGTTCAAACGAGATGAAGGATGGCGTCAAGACACCATGAAGTTGTTGGGTCTTGTTGCAAGCGTGTTGACGGGAGATGGAAATGCTGGTGGAGACGCGTCTGAGACGTGACGAGGTCGCTTAACCGTGACGGCTGGCTTGCGCCTTCAAACTTGCCACGTTTGGGGGCGCTTTAGTCGAAATTCCAGCCACTAAACAAGCCCAGACAGCCTAGGGAGCCTCATCCGCCCGCCCCGCGAACTCTGGATTATCGGCGTCAACACACGGATAAGATGGGGGCGGACGCTTTACCCAGAGCAGTAATAGGACTTTCTCTACTCTGGGGATAGGGCCACTGCAAACCGGGCTGCCGATGTGATCAAATATTCCGGGCAGCTAGTCGCAGAAGCTGTTGAGATACCGCTCGTCCTGAAGACCAGGTTATGTGGGGTAAGATCAGAAGAGATCGGGACTTGACATGAGTTCCTTCGTTCGGTCAACAGCTTGGGCCGGATCTTGCAAAGCTCGCTGGGTCAAAGCGATTTCCTGTGCTTCAATGACTCCTCTCGGTCCTGGGAAAGCCCGTGGTATGATACATTTATGAAGATGAAGGTCAAAATCGCTACAGGATGTACGTCAAGAAAATCAACATCACTTCAAGGTAGACGAGCTGTCACGCCATTCTCCATCGCTGTTCAGGACTTTCTTTCCTGGTCCGTCGAGGTCGGGGATATCATCGTCGTCGTCTTCAAAAGCATCGTCCGCGAGCATCGGGTCGGCTTCCGGGTTGGCACTCTTTGCTACCCTCTTGCCCTTGTCATGATCTTGCAGTGTATCGTCCGCTGAGATCGATATGCCTCGGGCTCCCCAGCGGTTGACCCTGGGTTGAGGCGGTTGTCCCTCGGGACCAACTTCGTCATCACCAGCCTCAGGATCTTCCTCAGGGATTTGGCCGTTGGGATTTATGACCCTATTGACCAGCCAGCCTTTTCGCATGTCATCTGCATCCACTACACCACCTCCTCTGAGCTTGACACGCTGTCTCGTCCAATACACCCACGCAAAGTCGACGTAGAATGCGGTCTGCACAATGCCAAATATGACGGAAATGGCGTCTGGCTTCGTTGAGGTAAAAGAGCGATATATCCAGTTCAGAATGTAGAATGCACGATATGACCCCAAGGTGACCAAGTAGAAGGAGTCAATGACGGTCGGCACCGTCGTCTGCCGCAGGAGCATAAGCTGTGGGAGGACGCAGACTGATTCGAGGATGATGGAGAACGTCCATAGGACTTCAACGATCGTTGTTCGACGAGGGCCATTGAAGGTGAGACACACCAGTGGTGCAGCCAGCATCGAAGCAGCAGTCGCATATGCACCCCATTTCCAGGCTTTTTCTCGTTCCCGTGTTCGGGCAAACACTCTGGTCATCAAGACGATTATGTAGATGGAAGACCATATGTAGAAATTCTTGAGGATGAAATTCCACCATGATGCTGTTGGAGGGACCCAGAAGAGATCGAGATATCGGGTTACGAAGACGACGATGTAGAGGATTTGAGTGAGTAGTGAGACACCTGGCACTACATCAGTACGGCGGCCCTCACTTAGCACAGGGTGTGTTCCTACCTTCCGAGCTCTTGTTTGAATGTATTGCCCATATGAGGATGCATTTCGAGGCAAAGTGGGACACGTCGCCCAATATGCGGAAGACGTTCATGTTCTTCATCGTGGTGGGAGGCACATAGCAGGCGGTCGCGCTTTAGCAGCTACGGGGTCGATCACAATGACAGATCGAGCGGATGTACAACAATAACTCATAAAAACGCGACAAGTTTCTCCCAGGCATCAGTCAATAGCGCCGCTTGTCGGTAGATGGTTGTCAGGTGGGACGTGGAGGAATTGCGCAGCCTGATGCGATGAGATGAGACAACTTCGGCGAGACAGGATAGCGCCTAAGTGATTTTCTTGGCGAACACGTTTCGCGTATGCCTCCCAATCACCATTCTGCTTTCCAGCAGCCTTCGTGGCTGGTTTCGTCCCAAGCTCACACTAAGGATGGCTTTAAAAGTATGAAGGGCGCACTGTTGGGATTTGACCTGTCCATGTTTGTCGATCTCGTCCTGACAGTAGACATAATGCTTCGACTATCAGGAACTCTTCATTGAGCTGTCCAAATCTCCTGCTCATCCGCCAACGTCTGTATTCCACCTTGCAAATTATCGTTGCTACCGACGACCTGCCATGAGACTTACTTGCCCCTCGACACGGCAGGTACTACAGCGCGGTATTCCGAGTCTTTTCTTGTTTGCTTGCATCGTTTGGCTTCTATTGCCACATCTCGAACATGAACCGCTACTTCAACTCGCCGAATTGGAGCAAAGGTACCCATTACTTTGGGCCCATGTGCAGGTAAACAATGGGACAGGTGGAGGTGAGTGCATGGTCTCCAGACGTTGGAAATTAGCCATCAACGATGGACTGCCCCGATCCGTTCCTTGTTCTACCAGCTCTGCCATACCATTCATTGATCATTAATAGCATGGTATATTCCGCCGCACTGGCTAGCATCTGCCGATGTGAAGCCTGTTACCATAGTCGATGCAGCTTTGATTGCTTCACAAGCAGCAACCGCCAACCACCATCGGCTCATCTCCCACTCTTCTATCCCGTTGATTCTTCACCAAACGTGGAAGAGCCGCCGCATCGAAACCTGGTCAGAGCTTCTGCGCAACAGTGTCGAGAAATGGTTGGAATACGTCGTTTCTGACGACATGGCCTACTTCTTTTGGGACGACGAGGGAGTAACGCGATTGTTGGACCATTTCGAACCCGACTTCGTTGATCATTTCCACTCGTTACCCACAAATGTAGAAAGATCGGATGTGTTTCGAGTACTAGTACTCAAATGGTTCGGTGGAATTGTAAGCATTGTCGATACCTTTTCCCATGGTCCACGATGCCTAACATCTAATGACTATCCCTAGTATGCCGACGTTGACACTCAGGCCCTCCGCAAACCTGCGGGATGGGTATCCACTTCCGATCTCGCGCCATGGACTGACCCGGTCAGCGAAATTCGGTACACCTCCAACTCGTCAATCAACCTTATTCTAGGCATCGAAGCTGATTGTCCTCCTGATGGGAATGAGTATTGGCGCATGGGATATACCTATCCTGTCCAACTCACCCAATGGGCTTTGGCATCTTCCTCCAGTCACCCCGTGCTTCTACGGTTCATGGAGACGCTGACTTACTACCTGCAAGCCATTGCAGATCGCAACGGCGGGGATCTCAAATCGCCCGATGCTCTCAGGGAGCTGCGCCGAATCGGGCCACTCAGCTTGACAGGCCCTGTGGCAATCACAGGTGCCACACAGAGTTGGTTGAAGACGAAGACCGGGCTTAGGTGGAATGCTCTGACAGGACTCCACGACGGCGGCCGAAGTAAAGCTGTGGGAGATGTTCTAGTCCTCCCCATAACAGGGTTCAGGTACGTTCTTTCTTGCGCTATCCTTCCTGAAATACCCACCTCGAACTTCCAATACTGTCCTGCTAACGGCTGTACAAGTCCTGGAAGGGGCCGCTACGGCAACATGGGAAGCAGGCCAGTCTCGGACCCGTCTGCGCGCATTTGGCACCGAGCGCAAGGCTCCTGGCGCTCTTTCAACATCAAGGTGGAGTATGGCAAATTTTGTCGTTCGGTATTTGCCATGTGCCGATGGTGGCCCAAGACAGATCAAGACTAACATCGCACTGGATGATGGTATGAATAATATTTCTGAGCTCGAGATTGACATTTCCCTGATCCTTGGGTGAATTAACCTGTGATATGGAAGTGAGGTCACTCATGAACTTGAACAACAGGAACAGTCCACATCAAGCCAGTTTAACCAATAAATGACACACAGTGAGACATGGTTTCCCCCACCTGTCGATGCGTTGGGTACCGGGGGTACCTCAGTTCTATCGAGTGTGCTATTCGCACTGCGAACCGGTCTGTCCTTATGTTTAACTTCGATTTTATGTTACACTTAACTCACTAAGTATGGGGGTCACTCAATACTACGGGCACCCTAGTGCGTGCTGTTGGTACTGCTAAACGGCCTGTCTTTGGATCTGACTGCCACTTAATTTTGCGTCTGGCTCGACGTGGAGCGAATGAATGTGCGAGGTCTCGGTGCAAGCGCGGTCGATTGCTTGAGCGAAGCTTGTTACTTTGAAGCTTCGGCCGAGACTCCTTCGGGCATTGCCTGATTGGTTGCTTACATGCGCAGCGTCTTGAATGACGCGCGGAACCTCTTGGCTGGCAAACAATTATCACTCGCAACTGGATGCGGGACCAAGTACAATTATATAGACTCCCAGAAGCTCTCGCTTGCTGCTACAATTAATAGCCTTCCGGATTACTTCTGCCTAGACGGCTCGCAACCGGTCATTGCAGAGAGTAGTAACAATCAACATGGCCAGTGTCGAGCAACCAAGCCCTCGGTAGATAGAGGCTCCTTACACTCTGGTTTGCGTGGGGCCAACATTCGACTTTGTCTAGCCAGAATGCCTCCCACGAGATACAACAGATTCAAGCGAAAACCGGGTCGTGTTCGGTTCGCAGTCAATGAGGGTGAAGCCAGCACGGGCAAGGACGTCGAGCTTGGGCACTATGTACAAACTCGTGATTCAAGTGGAGGCATCCCCGACATTGCCAAAGGTCCAGGCCAGAGTGGTGCTCAACCATTTTCTCTGTTTTCCAAGGTACCGGAATCATCGTCCTCAGGACCATCTCGTGCCAGATATGCTTCCTGGAAACCATGGTCGGCATCCAGAAAACGGCAACGCCCGGCTTCACGGTCCTTGATTAAGGCATTGAGTCTTCTCAAACTATCCTTGATGCTGCTGTGAGTGTACAGCTTCACTGTCCTAGCATATACTAAGAATCCTTAGAGGAGTACTGCAATGCTTCAACTATGTCTGCAGCATTCTAAGCGCCTTCTTTCCGGATGAACTCGACCTGGTGTCAGGGCCTTTCAGGGACTCGATCGTGACACTGGAATCGGGAACCTCCGAGGCATGGAGGGACGATCTCACCGCGGACGTTCAGCCTCTGATGTGCCATTCCCACAATGATTATTGGCGTCGGGAACCTCTCTACCGAGCAATCCAAGTAGGCTGTACAGGCGTCGAGTCTGACATATGGCACTTCGACGACGAACTCTACGTAGCGCACACCATCTCCGGGATCCGTCAAAACCGTACTTTAAAGAGCCTCTACCTCGACCCCTTGAAAGACATTTTGAACCGTCAAAATCAATTCCCGGACTTTCTCGGCCCACTGGATCGGCCACTCAACGGCGTCTTCGCTACCCATCCGAAGCAGTCACTTGTTTTACTGATTGATTTCAAGAACGACCCGGAACCTACCTGGAGCCGACTGGAATCCCATTTGACTTACTTCCGAGACAAGAAATACCTTACGTATTTCAACGGCACGTCTGTCGTTCGAGGCCCTCTGACGATCGTCGTGTCGGGGAAAGCGCCATTCAGTCGCATCGTGCAAAGCTCGACATACCGAGACGTATTCTACGATGCACCTCTCGATGTCATGGCCTCGTTGCCGACTAATGGAGAACCATCGACAACCTCTCTCGACTCTCTCACCCACGCCAACGACTCTTCTCTTGTTGACACGCCTCAATATCTCCAGAACGCGGGAACTTACTCTCCCGCAAACTCCTATTACGCCTCCGTCTCCTTTATACGATCGATCGGCTATCCCTGGCACTCGTCTCTGTCACAAGCTCAACTCGACCTGCTACGCAGACAAATCCGCGATGCCCATGCCCGAGGACTGAAAGCGCGGTACTGGGGCATTCCGGCCTGGCCCGTCGGCGTGCGCAATTACGTCTGGCGTGTGCTCGTCCGGGAAGGTGTAGATTATTTGAGCGTGGATGATGTCGATGCTGTCACAAGGGACGATTGGGGCCCTAGGAAGGGCGGTTGGGGCAAGAAATGGTGGCGATGAAGAAATGTGGAAATCCAGAATCCGATTATCAGTGAAGAAGTCGATGCGCCGCGAGCCCCTAACGAGAATAAGTGGCAGTCGGACCAAGGGACAGGCCGCGGGGGAGTGCCAGCAGCGGCGCTCGATGGGCACTGGGGTGCCCGCGGTGTGCAACTGGGGGAGGAAGATTGGTGAAAATACACGCTGTCTCGCAGCGGCAGTACCGTTCTCGTTGGCGACTGGGCGCCCGCTCGACTTGATGGTGTGCCATTTATTTTGTCACCCGGTTCGGCTGTTGGCAAGATGTCATAGGGCTGTGGTTGCGGACTGTCCGCTTCTCTAACATGAAGTCTATCGGGTTACGGCGGTAATGGAGAAAGCGCGTACGGTAAGGAGGCCTTCATAACAGGGACTGATCCATTTTACCGTACACAGCTCAGACTGTCGACGCGTGAGCACCACAGTCGCCACTTCCCCGGAGGCCGATAACCCAGTCTCATGTCGAGGCCAACCAGGCTTACAACACAAACAACATCCGACAACCCGATGCCTTCAAGAATAATAAATCACGCATCGACGACGGGGATGAAGGCCTGATCGGAGCACTGGTGCTTCCGGGGTCGTGTTCAATCCTCTGTTCACCACGGCACCCCCAACAATATTAGGTGCCGCGACCGCGCAAGCATCTCGGATATAATGGCCAGTATGAGGATAACGCTGCCTCAACACTGACGGCACATGGAACTAGTTCAGGACACTGAGTGTCCGTGCATCTCAAATTCAGCCTCGATGCTCAGGCTGATGTTCCAGGCCCGTCGATTCATGGCAGATGGCTGTACCCTTATCGCCGGAGGCTGTTGCTTTGAGGCAGGCTTCTAGAACGACCAGAGAAGGGCCACGGCGCCGGGGGATTCGCAGCAATGGAATGGCTTGCCGAAGCATTGAGAACATCCCATTGGCAGGTAGACAGAATACCTGGGGAAGATGGTGATGCTCCGGGGGCCCCTGCTTGGCAAGTGGATGTCGGCCCGATTTTCGCAACAATAGTTAATCCGATCCGATCGAATTGGCACCTTCCGTCGCTTGCACATCCTCTTTTGCACGAAACCACTTTTCATCCATGCATCTTCCCCTCAATCCTCTGCATTGCAAGTTCTGAAATGAAGGCAAACTCTCCAACCAGCCACCACTCTATGACACCGCGATTGCACAGGCTGTCATTTCTCTGCCCCGGCTGTCAGAGCCTGAGTTCATGGCAATCCACTACCGATGAGCCAATGAAGCTTGGCCAAAGCTCGGCTCTGTTGGCGATGCGACCTGGCTTTACAGTATGACCCCAGGTTATCCATGCGGTTTAGGCTTAGGGTGATGCAAGCCTCTGCTGGAAACGCCCGCACGTCTGGTTCTCCAACATTGCTCTCCACATGTGACGACTTTACATCAGATCGACGGTATTGGAACCCTCTTCAACATCTGTGTCACGTCGACGGTTTGGGTCGTCGATATGACGTATTGGAAAGACCCAACAACCTGTTTGAGGCTCAAATACGAAACTGTCGAAGCCATTTCACTATCTAAGGAGAGGAAAGTCTGCGTCGAAATGGCCAGGCTGACTTACAACAGGGGTCGAAAGTCCAGCTTATTGTGGGTGCGGACAAATTCGTGCAAGTTCCTAAGCTGGACAAATGTATGGCTCAGAGGGCTGGCCAATGACAGTTGCCTGCAGCAAGGTATGATCTACTGGAAGTCTTTTCACTAGTGCTTGTCATGCATGGCGAAGTTTCTTTAGTGTCCCCGGAACGGTGTTTTTTGACGACAGTCGGGCAAGTTCGTTGCTGCTCAGCTACAGGTCCAGGTCCATGTCTCTCGACCGGTCACCCGATCTCCTCCCTCTGCTTGCAGTGCTCGTGGTTCACAAGTATTATATATACCGAGTCAATCTCCCTGCGGATTTGCTCACCACCAGGCGCTCACACGAACAGCTCTGCAATAACTTAGCGAACTCTCGTCAACATGTCTTTCCTTTTCAAGAAACCTGCAGACTTGCAGGGATCTGCCTTACCGGCAATCCTCATCGGTCAGTTCCACCTACGGATTTCCCTAGCAAAGCTGATGATCTGAAGGCGCATTCGTCGCATTCGGTGGTGTTCTGTTCGGATATGACACTGGCACAATCGGAGGCATTCTCGCCATGAAATACTGGCGCGAGCACTTCTCCACAGGATACATCAACCCGAAAGACCATATCAAGGATGTGACTGCCAATCAAACCTCCGAGATTGTGTCTATTTTGTCTGCTGGCACCTTTTTCGGAGCACTATTCAGCGCACCCTTGGCGGATATTCTAGGTCGTCGCTGGGCCATGATTTTCAACACCGGCGTTTTCACTTTTGGCGTCATCCTCCAGACAATTGCAACCGCTATTCCCATGTTTGTCGCAGGTCGCTTCTTTGCAGGATTGGGCGTCGGTTTGTTGAGTGCCACCATCCCGCTCTACCAATCCGAAACTGCACCGAAGTGGATTAGAGGCGCGATTGTGGGCTGTTATCAATGGGCCATCACAATTGGTCTCTTTCTTGCCGCGATCGTCCTCAATTCCACCAAGGACCGCAACGACACTGGGTCTTATCGTATTCCCGTTGCTGTTCAGTTTGCCTGGGTAAGTCGAAGTCCAACACGTCTGAAAAGATATGGTACTGACGTTTAATGTTAGGCAATCATTCTGGTTGCCGGCATGCTGATATTGCCCGAAACCCCGAGATATCTCATCAAGAAAGGCAGACACGACAAAGCAGCCAAATCTCTTTCGAAGCTCCGCCGGCTTCCCGTCGATCATCCCGCTCTTCTTGAAGAACTTTCCGAAATTGAGGCAAATCATGAATATGAGATGGCTATTGGAACATCATCGTACATTGCCTGCTTTAAAAAGCCAATCCGAAAGCGACTTTTTACTGGTATGGCGTTGCAAGCACTGCAACAGCTCACTGGCGTCAATTTCATCTTCTACTATGGTACGTGACCTTGAGAAGGCACGGGAGCGGAGTCCTTGTGAAAAATGATCTGGGAAATGGTCGATTTTGTTAACACCTTGGATATTTAGGCACGTCATACTTCACATCGGCCGGAATTTCCAACCCCTTCATCATCTCCGTCATCACATCTCTGGTCAATATTTGCAGCACCGTGCCGGGCTTGTGGCTAGTTGAGCGCTGGGGTCGTCGCCCACTCCTCATGTTCGGTGCGATCGGCATGTCGTTCTCTCAACTCATTGTTGCCAGCGTTGGCACTGCGAAACCGGGCGAGAAAGCAGCCAGCAACGCCTTGATTGCGTTTGTCTGCATTTACATTTTCTTCTTTGCATGCAGGTGAGTTTTCCCAGCTTTTTGTTGCCCGTGATCGTTGTGCTGACGTGCGATTGTAGCTGGGGTCCTTGCGCATGGGTTGTCACAGGTAAATTATGCGTTCAAGCTTCTCAAATATGATTATACTGACTACTTTCTAGGCGAGATCTTCCCTCTCAAAGCACGTGCGAAGGGTCTTTCTATGACTACGGCATCAAATTGGCTTCTGAACTGGGCCATCGCCTATTCCACTCCATATCTGGTCAACCCTGGCCCGGGCAATGCGTGAGTGCCTCAGATCTGCCATCTGGGCCGCAAATAGCTAACATGAATACAGCAACCTTGGTTCCAAGGTGTTCTTCATTTGGGGTGCCTTCTGTTGCATCTGCATGGCCTTCGTCCACTTTTTCATCTACGAAACCAAGGGTCTCTCGCTCGAGCAAGTCGACGAACTGTACGGAAAGGTTTCCTCGGCCAGAAAGTCAAAGAACTTTGTCCCTACTGTCAACTTCGTGGATGTGAGGGAAATGGGTGCCACTGAGGCCAGAAGGAGCACTTTGGCCGACCTCGAGCAAGCTACTGTGCGCCGCAAGAGCTCCGCTGGGGTTCACACGGAGTATCAAGGGAAGGTTTAAAACATGGCAGCAGATATCGGCAGAGTCGATTACGAGTCACTCGCTTGAGAAGACACGGGCAGCAAGCTTGTTGGAGATGATGAAGCATGCGAACATGGGGCGTCTGGAAGCTCGGTTGAGATATATGACCAGACAAGTCACTTCTGGCTACCGGCGGCATGGCTCTCAATGGCATTCCCATGACTACCTATCCATTCGTTGCTTGTTGTTTTGATGAGATCTTCGGCGGTAGCAGTCACAATCTAGAGCTTTCATGAAGATGAATATTTCTAGCCAATTATCTCGGAGATAAGGCTCGTCATACCCGTCTTGGCGTTCAGGTTTCTCGTTGACGCCTGCTTGCCCTACATAGCTCTTGCATTGAAGGTTAATCACAGCCCATCCCCCTGAACATCACGCGTTCTCTCCAGATGCCATTGTTGCGTGCCGGCAGAACTCGCATTCTCACCAAGTCTCCAACCTCACTAGCTTTTACTGCCAGTCACAAACGAACCATGGCTACTCAAACCCCAGCCAAATTCGACATCAACACCACCCTCCGGATGAATTCCGGTCACGACATTCCCGTTCTCGGCTATGGCGTCTACCAGACCCCAGCAGCAGAATGCGAAGAAGTCACGCTCCATGCTTTCAAGACCGGGTATCGACACGTCGATTCCGCTCGCGCCTACCGCAATGAGCAACCTTGTGCCGACGCAATCCGGAACTCCGGCCTGAAACGTGAGGACATCTTCTTCACCAGTAAAGTCCCGCCAAAGAGCATAAGTTACGATGCAGCAAAGAAATCGATTGAATCGACCTTTTCTCAGACTGGCCTTGACTATATCGATCTCTATCTGCTCCACGCTCCATACGGCGGCAAAGAGGGCAGACTCGGGGCTTGGAAAGCACTGGCAGAAGCCCAAAAGGCCGGCAAGATTCGATCCATTGGCGTATCCAATTATGGTGTGCACCATCTCGACGAGCTTGCAGAGTATATCAAGACCAGCGATGTCGGCGGCACAATCGACGTGGGGCAGTGGGAGGTCCATCCCTGGCTTCCACGCAATGATATCGTCGAATGGTGCCGCAAGCACAACGTCGTCGTCGAAGCATATTGCCCCATCGTCCGGGGCCAGCGAGCAGATGAACCAGTACTCAAGAAGCTCGCCGAGAAGCATGGGAAGACCTGGGCACAAATTCTGTTGAGATGGAGTTTGCAGAAGGGCTATGTGCCATTGCCGAAGAGTGTTACTCCGAAGAGAATCGAGCAGAATGCTGACATTTACGACTTTGAGCTGGATCAGGAGGATATGAAGAATCTCGATTTTCCCGACTCATATGCGCCATGTGCCTGGGATCCCACTACCAGCAACGACTAATCGCACATACTTAAATTTGAAGCGGGCGTGCACCAGAGGGCCAAACTCGCTACAACACACCTGCACACGCAGCATGTTTTCGGGGGATAATGCGTCTGTGTGATACTTTTGGCGGGCTCTCGGCAGCTATAGCGAGCTGCCGACACCTTCTCTCGCGGCCTGTCTTTGTAACTGTACTATGCGATACGAGGAGAGACGTCTGGCACTTCACAAATATTCCAAGATGGCCGACAAAACTCCTTCATTGTACAATATCTACACTCTACTCACTTTGCTAAACCCTTCAAATCTGCTCCCCTCGCATCACTCTCGATGGCAATCTTCGTCGATCAAACCCTAGAACATCTAACATCACTTATCATATGCCGTACCTAACGAACCCCATTCATCATCAAACACTACCATTTGCATGCTGCCCACAGAAGAAGACAAGCACGGCACCATACCTAAGCAGTCAGCCCACAGTTTACGAGGTGGAGACATAATATTTACACTGCAGTTACGAGAACCACTTCCTGCCTTCCGGCGTCGGTGGCTGTAGCCCACATCAAAGCAAAAGAAGTCGCGAACATCGCCAGCGCTCCGTTCCGAGCATACCAATCCGAAGTGTCGATGCTGCGCAAGACCATGGCCGAACCCATCATCAACGCCACGACGAAAAGCGTGAACATGGAATCGATAACTCTGTTGATTCGTGTCTTCTCGTACAGCGAGATTTTCATCTTGTCTTTGGCGAGCTTGAGTTTCTGCACCTCGTTCCGGAACAGGTTCTGAAATCTAGGTGAGTAATCTTGTGCATGCCGATGTACCAGCACAGAAGTACTTACCTTCACGAGCGGTTCTACCCAATGCAGCAGATACCTGATGAAATCTTGGAACCACGTGAATTCGGGCTCGGGATTGAGGTATGCGAGATCGTCTATATGCAGGATGTATGCCCTGTCAGGAGCCTTAAGCCGACCATCGTTCCAGATATGGTTGACAACGCTCTGGCGGTGCGTGTCGACAGGAGCAGCTTGCAGCTTGTATATGGCAGCCGAGCTTTTCAGCAGGTTGTCTGGAAAAAGCAGCGTTAGTGCCTGGCTCGGCGAGAGAGCGGCAGAAATTCTCACCATAGACTTCGAGCTGCTTCTCTAGCTTTTCGAAGAGTTGCTTTCTCGGTCCCTCGTCATCGCGTCGACTTCCGAGCCAGTTCTTTGTCCTCTCAGTATCAAGGCTGCTGCGATCGAGAGCGTCGAGCTCGGCCTCGACTTCGGCCAGGATGTCCTGGTGATACAGCATGAGACGGGTTCTCAAGAAGCCGAAGCGGCGGAAGATGCGGAAGCATGGATCGGCGTCGATGAATGCAGCCAGTTTTGGGTAGCCTCTAGGGCCGGTGCCGACTGTAGTGTGTGTCAGCAAGCTGGAAGGGGTCTGCTACAAGGATCATTTTGTCGTACCTATTCGCGCCACGTTAGAGACCCAGGTCGTGCTAGAAGAACGTCTTTTCGTACCTGATCGACCCACGGTCTGGCCGTACCATTTTTCAGGGAACGTCTTTTCTGCGGCTTGTTTGATAGCATCGGCGAGGGAGGCCTGAGATTGTTGCTCCGGCACAGCTTCGTCTGGCACCACTGTCTCTGGCATGACTTCTTGTTTGGGTATAGGTTGGTGTATTGTATGGCTTTCGAATGATTTTGCTGGCTGCGGCATTCTGAATGGTCTGTTCGATTGCAGTTGGAAATGAAAGCTGCTTGTTGTTCTGAGAGCATTTCCTCGAGTTCATGGGAGGAAGAGCAGCTATATATAGCCGTAAGTCGCTGGGCCGTTTGCATGCCATCGACTCACAGATGGCCGCAATACTCATCCCAAGGGGCACACTGTCATGGTCAAAGTCATGCCGCTCCGGAGCTGACAACAGCGGCCATGCATCGGTTTCAGACATATGTCGAGGTTGACTGGGCAAAGCCATGGGTAAACCGTCACGAACGATGACTTCCGGTCAGGAAACGTAGACAAATGTACTGAATCACCAGCTTTGTTTGCACCAGTTCATCTGAAGCGGGAACACGTAGGTCACGAGTACTAAACCGCCAAAGTCAGTGAACAGGGCAGCTCGAGTCATCGGTCGAGTCGCATTGAAAATGCATGACTTGCTTGATTTCCTCAAAAGTCAGCTCTGGTTTCATGCCGTGACTTGTGAGTATCTTGCTGCTGCATCACACGATAAGGTCACACGGCGAGCATATAAGAAGTCACTCGGATAGCAAGACTCACCATGCCACACGAGGTTTGCGGTTTCGGTTCCTATGGATGGATGTGACAAGAAGAGCAGCATCTTACAACCGAGCTCGCAAACAGTCGGAACCGACACGGGATATCCCGTGACAGCCCTACCAGAGTTTTGGCTACGCTAGGGGCTAGGGGCGAGTGTCACCCCTGTAGCCGGCATGTGGGGGACTTCTTTTGTTCCCCGGCTGTAGTGATGGGGTTCTCCGAGATGGATATAAAATGCTGTCAAGAATACAGTTGTGCCAGCTCCTGTCGTATTCACTTGTGCTGAACCAACAATATGGGCTTTCTCACACGTATACCGGACGACTCGCCTTTCACTCTAGTTAACATCCCGTTCGGTATATTCTCGACAAAAGATGATTCTACACCGCGACCTGCGACGGCAATTGGAGACTTTGCGGTAGATTTGCGAGCACTTAGCAAGGCTGGATTCTTTTCAGACAAATCAGTGATCGATGCGCTGTCTCAGGTATGAGGCGTGCTTGAACATGCTCGCCGCAGATCTGGGCAGCGTAGGACTAACTGGCGGAACAGCAAACATTGAATGCTTTCGCAGCACTCCCAGCCAAAACAAGGACGGTTGCTCGCGAGGAGATCATCTCGGCTGCCAAAGATGGCAAGATTCCAGAGTCGAGTCTGTATAAGCTCGCAGATGTCAAAATGCACCTACCTGTGAACGTACCGGACTATACGGACTTCTTCTGTTCCTTGGAGCATTGCCAGAACGTGGGTCTTGATCTCGCCGGATTGGAAAGAGATACTGATTTCCTACCAGTGTGCCCCGATGATGAAGGCCCCTATAGCGGAGAACTTCTTCCACGCCCCTTCAGCTTACAACGGAAGAGCTTCCAGTGTCATTCCCTCCCCATCAATAGTCCGTCGACCAAGAGGCGTCTTCTGGACGACAGCTGCAGATGGAAGCCGAGAGCCCACGTATGGAGCCGAGCAACATCTCGATTATGAGCTTGAAATGGGAACCATTGTTTCCATGCCTGTGCCGTATGGCGAGACGATCAAGGTGGACGATGCACCGGACCACATCTTCGGGTTTGTCCTTTTGAACGACTGGTCCAGTCGAGATCTCCAGGTCTTTGAAATGCCGCCGCTGGGACCTTTCAACTCCAAGTCGTTTGGGACGACCATTTCTCCATGGGTCATCACGCTGGACGCGCTGAAGGCGTTCCAGACCGCACCGAAGCACACCACGAAACGGCTAGAGCATCTCACTTACAAGGACTTCGCTCACGGAACCCACGACATCAAACTTGCGGTCCACCTCGAGCGAGACGGCAAACGGCACAAGATTGCAAGCAGCAATCTCAAATACCTCTACTGGACACCCTACCAGCAGGTCACGCACCATGCCTCTGCAAATTGTGGACTCCGCACGGGCGATCTCATGGGAACAGGAACGCTCTCGGGAGACGGGACGGACGAGAACGGCAAGAAACTCGAGCTCGGGTGTCTTTTCGAGGCGACGCAGCATGCTACTCAGCCCATTGTACTGGAAGGAGGAGGGAAATTGGGATACTTAGAGGACAATGATGTGATTATCTTATCGGCATGGTGTGAGGACGAGTCAGGGCGGAAGGTGCTTGGGTTTGGGGACTGTAAAGGCAAGATTGTGGCGCCGGATGCGCCGTTGGATTGATCGGAGATTGTGGATTGAAGTGTGCACCTTGAATATCGCGAACTTTGGAATAGATTGCGATTGAGGAATCGAATGAAAAATGTTCTTAAGAACGGCGAGCTCAAAAATGCCGGGAGAAGAAGCTGTGCATTCCGGTCCAAATGCTCCGCCCGAATGGGTTTTTGCCGGACAAACGCCGATGAGTGATCAATGACCACTCCGAGTTTACCGCGGCTTTTTCGTACAAACAAACAGAGGCATAGGGCGTGAAGAGTGAAGCCGTAGATTCGGCCTCGATTTTCCCCGATTGTCGAGAGCTACACGAGGCTCAGCAATCTGTTGAGGCCTGGTCTCGACCGACCCCAGATTCCAATTCCATCCGCTTGACCCAGCTCTCACATGCAGCTCTATGTCGATACCGTTTCGCGTTCCGCTCACGCTGTCGTCGAGCAGTCGGTGATGAGTCATCTCACATTTCACTGATTGTAGCGACGTGACGGAAACCTGGTGACTCTAACACTTTCATGGGCGCCTCGAACGATTACTGCATACGCCATGCAAGAACCTGTTGGGCCGAGTCCAAGACGGACACAATTCTCTAGTTGCGACGCGTGTCGAAACTCTCGTCTGGCGTGCGATGCAGCGAGGATTGGACCTGCTCCGGGGAAGCCAGGCTGGACCGGCTCTTGCTCCAGGTGCACGCGTCGAAAGCGGCGATGCACGTTCGAGGTAGGAACCAACGCGGGCAATCTCCTGTCGCAAGAGCGCTGCATTTTGTTTTATTTTTGAACTAATCTGTTGGCCCTACATCAGTGGATGAACGATGTCAAGAAGCCCACCACCCGAGCACCACGAAAAAAACAACCAGTCTCTTTGACAAAAGAGACTTCTCACGCCTCGCTCTCTCCCGAAATTTCACATCATGGGGCAGCTAACAATGCGGGAAGGGAGACTGCAACTCAAAGATCGCCGCAGTATGCCCAGCGCGAACTTACCATTTCACCACTTCAGAGCTGACCCTTCTTCAGGAGTACTTCGATTGAGTCGCCCACATTAGTCTCGCCAGCCGCCTCATATGTCCCCTTGACACCACCCATTGATTCCGAGACTCAGTCAGTAGGCGACTGGCTTGAGCGTATATACGAATGCTGCTTCGAAAATGTTTTCGGCTTCTGGATGGGTCGACATTGTTGTGCCCTTGTTGCGGACTCCAGTGCTGAAATCATCATGCCGTCAAGTCGGTTCTTTCCGGACCTGGACAACTCGATCTTCGGCAGTTGGAAGACGCGGGATACTGGTTGGATGGACTCAGAGTCGGGCGAGGGGATGCCACAAGATGATCCCATCGACCAGTCTCTCAGACACGCAAAGCGATCGTTCGCGGCACGCTGGTATCATCTGGTTCCCTCAACGGAACGTGCAGGCGTCCTACCAGAACATATCGTGCGAGAATTCTGGCGGAAGTCGCGAAGAGATATGCTGAAGGTGATCAATCGAGTATCATACCGTTCAGCTCTTGCCCTATTCCTCTTCAGCTTAACACCAGTACCGGTCGGCATTTCTGAAGAAGAAGAGATGGACGGCTTGACAGGCCAGCTATGCGTTCAAGCAGGGTTACAACAGATTCAACGACTCCGCGAGGGCCAACGCAATTGTCAATTTAGCGGCTCGCAAGTGCGACTGGCATCTGATACTGTTGCGAGCCCAACGGGCAGCTCCAAACTAACGGACAGTTTTTTACGGACCGAAGCTCGCGCCTATTGGGCAGCTCTGACCTTCGATACATCTGCGTCATTATCACTGAATTTCAGATCAACCCTTACCTCTGGCCTGCACGGTGTCGAGACGGAGACATGCTGGCGTACACTCAAGATGGGGGCTGGCTCGTTCCAGACGAGGACAGAAGATTGGCGCAGAAACCCCTTCGCCATGACGGAAGACGAAGTTCTGCAGGTCATTGCCGCCGCAGTTGCATGTAAATTATACATCTGGAAATGGGTGTCCGTGCTAAAAGAGGCATTGCGCGAAGGCTCAGAAGAAGAGAAGGTGCAACAAGCCTGGACGGCGTTTCTTGAAGCCATCAATCTGTTTCGAGACACATTCCGCCCTCTCTTGGGCGATTGTCAACGACGACTTCCATTTCTGGGACAGGTCGAAAGACTGAACTGGTACGAACTAATGCTTCATTACTATCTCGGCATTCTGATCTTGGTCGATGCAATGGAGGCCGCCGAACGAACCGACCTGCTCTCCCAGTTCCTGGACACCAGACTCGAAGCAGAGCATGAGCTCTTCAACATGATGAAATTCGGTCTGGAGAGCCAGTATATAATCAACGCAACCCATCGAGTCGCCGGAGCAACAACACAAGCGTCCAATCCTACTTTTGAGCACACAATAACCGCATCTTTTATCACGATCGATCCGTACCCCCACCACGTCGTCGCCGCGGCGCAATTGATGCACAAGGTTGTCAGCAGGGAATACAACCAAGGCAAAATCAAGCCGGAAGCGTACAAGTATCTGAACGGGACGCTACTCGAGTGCCTGGAACAGCTGCCTCAGACGTCGAAATCTGTGCAAGCTGCGAGACAGTATCTTCAGACGTCAATTCGTGGAACGTGACGGAATTGCTGGCACATTCCCTACTGCTGGGACTTCAATCGAGCCGGCCATAGATGACTGTGGCTTCCAACCAAACGTCTCGAGCTGTCCTCGCGGAATTCGCACAGCTCCCTCTGAAGCGTAGGCATTGGTGAAGGACATCCACAAATTTTGAGACGGATCAAGGCCACGCACCCAGAAACGCACGGTCGCCGGCAGTTGTTCCCTGCGTAAAGATTGAATTCCATCTTCAAGACTCGCACACTCTCCTGGCCTTGGGCCCGCATCCCTCAGATCTTCTGGGGGCAGAGGAAAGCCATCGGTTCCGGGATGCCGAAGTCTATCAATTTAGGTTTATCCGGGGCAAACCACACAACACTGTCGGCAACGCTGAGTCAGCTCCTTCACTAGAGCCTGGATTGGTGACTGGCGACCGAAGCTTTATCCCGACGAGGAGACCAGCCAGATCAGCATGCAGAGACGAAAGTAATCCCGCTGAGGAGTCCCCAGAGGCAGGGTGTTCAGCACCGGTGCCTGAGATCGTGGGAGAATCGGCGTTTGCCAATGATGTCATTGGTGGATCTGAAGATCCGGACTCCTCGCTTCTCCGAGGCATCCGCCGACAACACCACAACCTCCCTTCACTTCGGAAAAAAGGCAGTGGTCGCGTGTTTCACTCTCACGCTGGCCCAGCTTTCACCAAGCATTCACTGTCCTTGACTTGGATCATTAACGTCTAGCCGTACTTGACGTAGTCCTCGACGCTACAATGCTTCACGACAACAAACCCCAAAACCCTACTAAAGCACCTTCATAAACCTCAATTGCTCGACGACAACAACTCTTCAAAAGCTCTGGAAGTATCAGTCTATTATCCTCGATATGCCGGCTGAGTCTATCTTTCCGGATTTTGTACTCGGCCACCCACGACACCATAAGAACAGGGTGAGAGATGTCCCATTGAGAAAGAAGCCCAAAGAGAGACCACCAACGGGAATAAGAGACAAAGTTCCATTATATGGCAAGCTCCCACACTACACCGGACCGTACGAAGTGGGCATCATCGATCTTGAAGTGCCAGCCAAGAAACCCGATACCTTCTCCGACATTAAACGGCATGGCGTCCACGCACTGGTACTTGAGACAGTTTTGATGACCATCTATTACCCAGCTCATCTCAACGCCAAATACGATGTACCATCATCGGCTCTAGGTCAAAGACACCGGCCAACGTGGCTGAGTCAACCGAGGGACTTGACAAGCCGAGGCTACGGATACTTTGCAGGACTGCCGGAGCATCTGATGATAGCGTGGCTCTTCAGCACAGTATGGTACACGAAGTTGCCAGCGTACAAGAATGCGAGAATCGCAGAACATTGGCCTCCGTTCGGAGAAGGATGCACAAATCACCGCAAAGATGAAAGCAGGGAGGGTCAGCCTCCCGCAAACAAACCTCACATGCCAAAGTTTCCGCTCATTATCTTCAGTCATGGACTTGGAGGCACAAGGACATGTTACTCTTCCGTGTGCGGAGAATTTGCCAGTCATGGTTTCGTGGTCGTGGCACTTGAGCATCGGGATGGTAGTGGGCCCGGAACGCTTGTGACCCACCCGAAGCCTGGATCTGGGAGTCAACATCTCGATGGTCATATAGGTGAATCAAACCGGACCAAGACAGACAACAAACGATCCTATGACAAGGTCGAATTTCTGTTTGCAGCAAATGACCCACACGATACAACTCCTGGTCACCAGATCGACCATGATCTCCGCAATGCGCAAGTTGACCTTCGACTGGCAGAGATTGAAGAAGCGTATCAGATCATGCTTGAGATTTGTGCTGGAGACGGCGAGAAGGTCGGCACAAGGCACCTTCGAGTCAAGCCCGCCAAGGGTGCATCGAAAGCTGGTCTTCAAGGAGTCGATTGGTCAAGCTGGAAGGACAGATTCTACACCAATGGAGTCACCATGGTAGGGCACTCCTTTGGAGCCACGACGACCATTGAGGTGTTGCGACAGAAAGACAGGTTCAAGTACTTCACTCAGGGCATCATATATGATGTCTGGGGTCTGCCTGTTCGACCAACGGCGGAGGAACGTGAAAACCGAATACGTGCGCCGCTCTTAGGGATCAACTCGGAAGCTTTCATGTACTGGAAAGACAATTTTGAAGTGGCCCAGAACGTCACCAGGGAAGCCATGGAGACAGGACATCCTGCCTGGCTCATGACGATCCGCGGGACGGTGCATATTTCCCAATCGGACTTTTGCATCCTTTATCCCCACCTTGCGGACTGGTTGATGAAGATGACCATCGATCCGATCCGCGCCATCGATCTGAATATCGACGCATCACTGGAGTTTCTTGCACGAGTTATACCCAAGGAGGTGCAGGATGCCCAGGCGTTCCTAAGAAGGATGGGAAATAAGAAGATGCTAGACTCCCCAGTCTTGACAGAGCTGCCCACGGAACATGAACCGAATAAGAGATGGATGGCCGTGAGGCTGAAGATCAAGCATGAAGGACGGAAGAGGCTCATACCTGGAGCGAGGAAGAGGTATTGGGAGCAAATCACCAAGTCTGGCGAAAGCGAGGCGTGGCTCCATATCAGTCCTAACGAGGGCCCGGATATGGCAAGGTGCAAGACTTGCGGTGTTCCACGGTGGGATGATATTGATAGGTCGACTGAGAGGTGTTGAATGACTCGGAACTTTGCACAGGTGTCTTGGGTCTGTTCGTTGTACATTATCATGACAGGGCTCCCGAGTCGCATCCGCAGATCAGCTAAGGGTCATTGCGTACCTCTAACGAGTACTTCGGGATTCCGCTACCGTTAATTTCAGCTCCTTGGATGGCGGGCCCGCCCTGCTTGATACTCAGGCTCTGCGCTTCAAGAACACAGCCTGTTCGTGCGGGAACTGTTCCGAGAAAGGTGTACGCCAAATTTGAGAGATCTCTGCGTGTGGGGCAAAGGTGGGGGAATGAATTGTCCGCATCGGCCACTCTGCCGTCAGAATCACCTCGAATGGGATGCCCCATCCTGCCTAGTCAATAGGTCGAGCAGGAGGAACTGTCACAAAGTGTTAGGCAACCCTAATCAAGTCGGCCTGAACACCCTCCTAGCTACCAGCCCAACCAAGAGAGAGCTTCCACCTTGCCCGCGACCACTAACCTCCACATTTAATTCTATTTGATCGTCCTAGTTCAAGATCATATCAGACAAAATGCCTACAGTCGAAGGCCACTGCGACGAGAGGTTCGAGGAAGTCAAGGACTTGCTACAGAAATACGTCAACTCGAGCGACGAAGTCGGGGCATCCATCGCCGTTAATCTTGATGGAAAGGACGTCGTCGATATATGGGGCGGTTACTATGGCCAAGATGGTAGTAAACAGGCCTGGGGAAAAGATACCATCACCAATATCTTTTCCACGACCAAGACCGTTGTTGCATATGTTATACTTCTACTGGCCGATAGAGGACAACTCAGTGTGTATGACAAGATCTCGAAGCACTGGCCCGAGTTCGCCGTCAATGGGAAGCAAGACATCGAGATCCGCCACGTCCTGTCACATACATCTGGCGTAGCCGGTTTCGAGACACCCTTGAAAGTGGAAGATATCTGCGACTCACCAAAAGTCACCGCCCTCCTTGCAGAGCAAGCTCCATGGTGGGAACCCGGGACTGCGTCAGGCTATCATTCGTTCACGCAAGGCTATCTCCTGGCAGAAATTGTGCGTCGAGTCACAGGCAAATCGCTCAAACAATTCATTGCCGAGGACATCGCCGCCCCACTCGGCGCAGACTTCCAGCTCGGATGTCTGGAGAAGGACGAGGCGCGAAGGTCAGATGTCATTCCACCGCCGACGCCTTACCCGCAGAACTTGGAGATGACGGAGATCAGAAAGCGCGTGATGATGAATCCGGGCATGAGAGCCACGTTTGCGAACAGCGAGGCGTTCAGAAATGCAGAGATTGGAGCGGGGAATGGACACAGCAACGCGCGTGGGGTGACTCGGATTCTATCAGTGATTTCTCTTGGTGGCAAAGTCAACGGCAAGCAATTCCTCTCGCCTGAGACGGTCGAGCTTATCTTTCAGGAACAAAGCAAGGGGCTGGATCACGTCATTGAAACGGGCGGGAAGCCACTACGGTTGGGAGTGGGCTTTGGCTTGACCGGGAAAGGTACCTTTATCGATTGGTTGCCGGAGGGGAAGGTTGCGACTTGGGGAGGATATGGAGGCAGCGTCACGGTCGCGGATGTGGATCGGAGGTTGACTTTCACGTACGTGATGAATAAGATGGAGAACGTGGGGTTGGGGAGTGGGAAGGCGAGGGAGTATATCGCGGCGGTGTATAAGGTGCTGGGCATTGAGATATGATACGAGGTAGAAGTGAGAGATGAGAAAAGGAGAACAGGTCAACGGTCAAGTACGGTGGAGCATCAAAGTTGCCAGCCGCAATTTCCCTTCGACATCAAGTCTTTTCATTTTTTATTTCACGCTTCGTTTCCACCTCTCACGCCCACCGCGGTCTGGGTGTGAGCTCATGCAGATGACACATGCTTGGAGGTGACAAGACAGCCCGCTTCAAATAATGGTTGGATTGTTATGGCGATCCACGCAACTGTTGGCCGTCCTTGGTGGCAGGTTCTGCCGTCACCCTGGACCATGGCAATTCGGACCTTGAACGCGTCGCCTCGGAGCTGTCCCATCCTCTTCCTGCCCGTCTCCATGCACCGAATGCACACTTCTGACGACGAAACCTCCCGACGCATGGTGCTTCCCGAGGGTCTACTCATAAAAGGGACCATTCACCTGCGCCTGCTATTGTGATGGGCTCTTTGGGCAGAATCCTTCGTGTCAATGGCCGCACCAGGACGGATGGCAGGCATCGGTCTGGACCTGAAGAGATGTTGTTCGTGGCTCAAAAGCGACCGCGCAGGAGGGTGTACAATTCTACAGTGGGACAGCAGGCAGATGTTGCAAAAAGAAACATGAGAAGATTGTTTTTTGAGTCCTCAACAATGAGTGGCTGCCGCTGACCTAGTGACTGAGTCCTGCATGGCTGCGTTGCCGGCGCGAAATTCACGATGAAGTTGATACATCGGATCACGTGGGTCGCTCCCTCCTCTTGGAGAGAAGTTGGTCTGTCGTCGTGCAAGTTTGGGTTGAAATCTATCATCGTCCGAGTGTCTTTCAACGGCGATTGCAGAGCACACCGCTGCTACTTTTTCAAAGATCTCTTGGGAGCGACGAACTGGCGGTATTGGGGTCATTCCGGAGCACCCGCGAAAATCACTGGATTGCTCCTCCCTTCACCAGTAGTGATGGAAGTACCAACATTCAATCTTGGTAGGTGGAACTGTCTTTCATGGCCGACGTACCTGAAGCACATTTTGTGGCCAGTGAATGGGTGACTTTCCCTTGATAGGCTGTCTCTTCAAAGTTGGTGACTGTTGAGAATCGACGTCAGCACCAGAATTCATTTATCTGTCAGGAAACGTCCCAGAGCGAAAGCTCAGGACCAACAACACCTTGCAAGATGCTTCCATCACGACTGCTCAACCGTATCTGGTTGTTAGTCGTCTCTCTAGTTGCGATGAGCACCGGCTCCGACGCCGCTGAACCCCAATGGGCCTCAGGGATGACCCCAGTCCAAACCCAAATGGTTCAGCGAGCCTTTTATGATGCCATGTCTGTGGTTCGAGCAGTTGCGCTCACCTTCGATCCAGCATGTGACGTTGTAAGGACATGACGAAACGACCGCATGGGAGGTCCGAATAAGAGGTATGCCGCTGACATGATGCTCAGTATTTTCAACGTTACTTCTCCGACGCAGACGCCACTTTCGTGAAACACGCTTTCCGAGCACTCGCCAATGTCGACCTGAACGCGCCAACGATGAATATAGCGCAGGCCGCCGCGCTGATGACTGCCCCCCTGACAGGTGCCGCCCTGCCTGATAAATATTCGAAACTATCAATATCGTATGGAGACCATCCATTAACACCACCCCACCTCGGATATTTCCCCCATCACTGTCAAACCGCCGGAGTTCGTGGTTATCTTACGTTCTCGCTCACGGATCCAAATTACGCGTTCCTATCGCTTTGTACGTGGATCTTTGGTGCCTATCTCCCACTGGGATTCACCCTTTTCCCACCCAATAGCCTCCGGGGATATCCAGGCACGACTTGTGATGGCCTGGGCGATCACGAAACGGATTACATGAGAAATCCAGGTTGGACTGTCCTCCACGAGCTGATGCACTGGGCAGCGTAAGTCTTCGCCTTGCCTGTCAAGTCCTATGGTAGGATGCGTATATGAGCATCTAGGTCACGCTAACATGGGCCAAACAATACAGCTTTTTCAACGACGTCCCAGATTATGCCGTCAAAATTCGTCGAAATCCACAGAACATCATCCAGATCGACCACTACACCGGTACAAATCCTCCACATGGGAATGAACCTTTTTATGCTGCACAAGTCAAGAATCTGCCCAGTGTCGATGGTTATTCTCTAGCTATCAACAATGCCGATAGCTATCCTTGCTATGCAACGGTGAGAGCTTGGTCAGTGCTCTGTGAGGGCAAGTTCTTCGGGCCATCACCAAGTCTTGAGGATTATAGCCGGAGGACCGCCGATTGGTACCGGCGGAACCCGCCAGCACCTCAGCAACCTCCTCGACGACTCGCACGCTCGGAAGACACGATTACGGACACGGTACCGGAGGATGGCTTTGATTGTGCTTATGACGAAGAAGGGGATCTGATCGTCTGCGACTGAATTCGAGGAAGTAGGCACAGTGTCTCGACGAGCCAAGGAACGACCAATGCTGTGTGTGGTATTATCTTTAGACTCGCGGATACCATACTTCGAGGGTTTATCGACGTCAAAGTTCCGCAGATTGAGCCCTTCGCAGGCCGAGGCAAAGTACCAGCTCACTCGAACGCTTGGACTTTCGCGGCAAGCATCCTGCACTTCCTCCCCTGCCTTTGCCGGAGGACATCGATTGCAGCTCCTCAATAACAAGTTTCCACAAGTCGATTGATCTAGCATATGTCCAGAAGAAGTGGGCGCGATCCTCGGATTTTCCTTGCGGCGCGGCAGCACTGAGTATCAGGTCACGAGCAAGTGCGAACGACGTGCGATACCCCAAGTCAACTCCCGCCTCCTCTTGGTGCCTTGACTGCTGGAGAACTTGCTACTATGGCACCAGGAACCAAGCGTAGGTAAGGTATCTCAGATAAAGCAAGATCGACGTAGCTCGAAAACTACTTCTGATTGTGAGTCGCTTTGCTAAATTCAGGACGAATATATTCAACTTCGCCCGTATTTCATTGAGCACCTGTCTTGGTTTGTCTTCCTCTACTGAATTGAACGGCGGTACGGGTCATGCTAAGAAATGCCTCGAATTTTCAGACCTTTACGGACATCTTTCTTCATCGCGGCCGACGGATTTCTCGATGCATGTAACGGCATGGTCACTGGTTGATTGCTTCTTGTGTAATCAGGAACGGTGGCCATCATTCTGACTTTTTGTGCAGGTTGGGAGGCGCCTTCCAGATCTGTTTGGCAAATTCGATCCACCCGGGATGGACATCGCACCCTCAGGCACCTTCCTATCTCTCTAAAGCGTGCCGCGTGTTTCACCTCACCAGGCTAGGTAGGTGCGCCTTCCTGTTTCCTGACGAATGGAGCTGCCTTCCGAAGACAAACACTTTGCCTTTTCTCACGATGCCAAAAATGTACTCCCATCCTAGAACGCACATCTTCCCGTGCCAGTGTCCATGCTCAGATTTGTTCTGGCAACGGCACCGCTTGCCAATATGGCATCCATGGGAATCATGAGCGCTCTGTGGGTTGTGATCTTTCTCTTGACAGCAATCAGCAAGGTCTCCAAAGCCGCCGTGCCTCAATTCGACCCATCGATGACACGAGCTCAACGACAGATGGTCAAAGAGGCCTTTCTTGACGCACTTACCTTAGTCAGAACGGCTGCGCTTACTTTCGCCTGCGACAACGATATGGTAAGTGGGACTTGAGCCCTGCCGCCACTCCCTTCGCCGTTACCACCGGATGATGAAAGCAACTGACCAAGACTGAGTTCAGTACTTCGGTCGATACTTCGATACCTCTGATGGCACTTTTGTGAGGCAGATGCTTCAGACAGTTGCAGCAGTCGACCCCAATTTTGATCAAGGAAATCCAAGCAGAGACACTATTAGCCAATTCTTGTCCAATCTGAGGCCTGACCAACTCAACGCCGATTTCGCTGGGCTGTCCATATCCTATGGTGACAATCCAGGCAGACCTGTACATGACGACCCTGGCAAGAGTACAAAGTGCGGACCATTTGGGCTATGGGGTCACTTGACTTTTGATCCCGATCAACCAGAAAATGCCTGGATGTCCATCTGTCCCGACACGTTCGACGTGTTCTACTCCATCAGGACGATGCTGAACCCGCCTAATGCGTTGAGAAACGAGCCAGGAATGGCGACCACAGGGTTCGGCGATACCGAGACGGACTATCTCGAGACCCCTGGGATCACTGTTCTCCACGAGCTAATGCACTGGCCCTATCTGTTCAGAAATGTTCCCAACTACGCAATGAAGATCCGCCTGGATCCAGACAACTACCCTCAGATATTGGACCATACGAGCAACACCGAACCGAAAGACGGGTACGGCGCATAGTATGCGCAGCAAGTCAAGAAGCTGCCAAATAAGAATGGGTTCTCCGAAGCTCTCAACAATGCCGACAATTACGCCTGGTTCGCCAACATCAAGTTCTGGTCTTGGAAGACCGGAATGATGTTCTTTCCACCCGTCAGCCAGAATGATTACGACCGTCGAGCATCAGCTTGGGACTTCGGATCTTCAGGGTCAAGTTCTCCTGAGCCTCCGAAGCTCATTTCAGAACTCGTCCGCGTGAACGAGACCGATTCTGGAGACGGGATAAGAGGAGGGTATGGGCTCGACCATATTTCTAATATGACCAGCTGCTACTGGAAGTCTCTGATCAGCCGAGCTGTATGCAAGAGCTAGTCAATTTGTCGTATGAAGATGGCTCTCATGTCATGGTCACTGTACTGTCGTGGGCTGAGACGGAATACATGGAAAGAAGATCTGAGAAGGTGAGATGTCGAGGTCATGGTTATGCAGACTTGCGAATGTATTGTACTGGCATGACCCACTAATTCGACCCGTAGATGTGCTTGCTTCCGGAATCTCATTGCGTTCAAGCAGGAACGACCATGGACCAGACAGAGGGTTGTTGTTCCTGAAGGTCTTTTGATACGCGACGTCGTTCTCGGTGTGATATAGCCCGAACAGTGGGAAGTTAAGCCTTCGTTTCCCCTCAACCCAAGCTTGTTCCCTAACCCTTTTCCTTGAACGCACCAATGTGATTCTAGACTATTGCTGATCGACGCAGGATATACCTTCTTTTGTGAATGTAACCTCCGCAACGATGGCACACCGTCGCACAAGGTCGCTCATGTCCGTATTATGTCTATGGGATGTAGCACCTCGCTCTCGTGACGATGTGTTAGAAACACCTGGAAGCGGTTATGATCAAAAGCAAGCTCTGAGAAGCTCGACAAGCGCGCCAGTGTCTGGTCAACCTCTACTCACCCAGTATGGCAGACGAGTCCAAGGACATCGAGGCCAACAAGGCTCAAGAAGCCATCAGCGACGCGCATCACGAAGACGTGCACGAGCTGAAAGAGGCTGCACATGAGCAACGCAACGTCGGCACCCTCGAGCGACGCCTCAAATCTCGCCATGTTCAATTTCTCGCCCTGTCTGGTGCCATCGGTACTGGGCTCTTCGTTGGAAGTGGCCAAGCGCTCAGTCTTGCCGGACCGCTCTCCACCTTCCTGGCGTATCTCATCACGGGCTTCAACCTCTACGCCGTCATCAACAGTCTCGGCGAGATGGCAACGTATCTGCCTCTTCCTGGTGCTGTGCCGGTATATGCTGCGCGCTTCGTCGACCCTGCACTGGGATTCACCCTTGGTTGGAACTATTGGTACCAGTTTGCTATCGGAGTGCCCATCGAAATATCTGCTGCCGCTGTAGTCATTGGGTACTGGCCGAACGCTGTCTCAAACGCCGTGTGGATCACCATCCTCTTCATCCCTATGGTGGTCATCAATTGCTTCCCGGTGCGCATTTATGGCGAAGCAGAATTCGTGTTCGGTGCAATCAAGCTCACCACCATCGTTGGACTGATCCTGCTCATGTTCATCATCACACTCGGAGGTGCACCCAATCATGACCGGATCGGATTTCGATACTGGGACAATCCTGGTCCTATGTTGGAGTACCTTCGGCCCGGTGCGCTGGGTCGATTCCTCGCCTTCTGGAAGGTTTTTATTCAAGCGACATTCAGCTACGGTGGGAGTGAGATGGTCGTCGTTGCCGCGGGAGAATGCGAGAACCCGCGCAGGAACATCCCAAAAGCGGTGCGCAGGGTCTTCTGGCGCATCGCCATCTTCTATGTCCTTGCCATCTTCTTGGTGAGCATGTGTGTGTCTGCGAATGACCCAAGGCTCTTGAACGCCATCAGCAAGTCTGCTCCTGGGGCGGCGGCGAGTCCATTCGTCATCGCTATCACCAATGGCGGGATATCGACTTTACCTTCGATCATCAACGCCGTGATCCTCTCCTCAGCATGGTCAGCAGGCAACTCTTTCTTCTACGCATCAACCCGCATCCTCTACGCCACCGCGCTCGACCATCGCGCACCGGCATTTCTGCACTTCGAGAAATTCGGCGTCCCCTACGCCTGCGTTGCAGCCACTACACTGCTCTCCCTCCTCGTCTATCTCAATGTACACTCCAGCTCCGCGGAGGTGTTCTTCTGGATCTCGAACCTCTCCGCCGTCAGCACTCTCATCGTGTGGGCGAGCGTCTGCGTCACGTACATCAGATTCTACAACGGTCTCAAACACAATGGCATCTCAAGGTCTACACTGCCGTACAAATCTCCCTTTCAGCCATTCCTCGCATACTTCGCCGTCTGCTTCTGCACGATCGTGGCCTTCTTCAATGGATACGACTGCTTCTTCCCGGGACGGTTCAGTGCCAAGAGCTTCATCCCGCCGTACATTGATATTCCGATCTTTGCCACGCTCTTCCTCGGATACAAGCTTGTCAAGCGTACGCAGTTTGTCAAGTTGAGTGAGATGGACCTGTGGAGTGGCAAGGCGGAAGCCGATCGATTGGAAGGGACGTGGCCGGAGGTGAGGCCGCGGAATTTCTTGGAAAGGATTTGGTTCTGGATTGCTTGAAACGAGCTATGTCGAAACCAAGGCATCAACGACCCAGCAACCGCAATCATTCTACACAAGCAAAGGTATGGTCTATATTCAAGCAGATATGTCACCCTGGAGATCAGACAAAAGACGCCAATTCCTTCTGCGTCCACTCCCACAACCGATCCGCCAACTTCTCATCCTTCGATGCCGCCGTCTCGAGCACTCCCCTCTTCGCAACCGGCACATAGTAAGCGCCATTCTCCAGATCCTCCTTCTTCGCCGTGCCCGCCCACGTCTGCGTATACGGGCCCTCCTCGACCGAAGTCCACTGCCCAGCCGCCATCATCCGCACAGGCAGAGCCGTCAGGAACGACACGTTCGCAAACAGATCCGTCTTGATGTACCCCGGATGAATGGCCACGGATTTGATGTTCGGATACCTCTTCGCCAGACTCTGCGCGTAGAGCAGATTCGCGAGCTTGGATTGGCCGTACCGACACCACTTCCCACCGGGTATGAGGCCGCCGAGGCCATCTTGCGGAGATTTGAGCGTCGAGAAGGCGATTCCTTCCTTAGGCGCCTGCTTGTACGCGATCGATGTGTTCAGAATGATCCGCACATCGGAATTTGGCTGTGTCGCCGTGCGCTCCATCAGCGGGAGGAGCAATTTAATCAACAAAGCGTGACCCATATGATTCGTGCCGAATTGAATCTCATACCCATCCTTGGTCGTCCCGGGCGGAAAGGCCATGATTCCGGCATTCGCATACAAGACATCCAACCTGTCCGCTTGCGCGAGGAATGTTTGCGCCGCGCTCTTCACGGACGCGAGGCTAGCGAGATCGCATTCCAGAAACGTCACGGGCACGTCTGGGTGCGCGGCTTTGACGTTTTCGATCACGGACGAGGCATTCTTGGCGTTGCGGCCGGAGAAGTAGATGTGAGAGGGGGAGTGGGATGCCAGGAGGGAGATTGTGCCGGCTCCTAAACCTGCTGTGCCGCCGGTTATGAAGAAGACGCGGCCGGAGAGGGACGGGATTGAGGTGGGTGAGAAGGGCATTTTGTTGTTGGAGTGGTGTATGTCTTAGCTGAGCAAGGCGTTGTTGAGGTGTTGAGAGCTTTTGCTTGTGATACTCGGGCTGGTCCTTGGGATTGCTGCGGTGTAACTGTGCAACTAACTTGAGAGTACGCTTCTTACCAGAGTATATATCCTTTGATCTCAAGGTATCTAGACACCTACCCAAACATCGTCACGACAACCACGGATCCGGGTATCAGACTCGCGTAAATGCAAAGGCCGTAGAGCACCATCTCCGACGCAATCACCAACTACATTGACTTATCGATCCTTCACCTACAGACGTAGGAACAAACACTGCATCCCGCCGAAACTCGTACGTAGCCACGGCCATGACGCATCATGAACGGAGAAGCATATCGGGCGGAGACACTCTATCGAACGGAGATAGAGATAGAGATCTCTCGCTGTGGAGTACGGCCGTAAAGTGCCCCAGACGGCACTTGTCAACATGCCTCATCGAAACTCGCTTCGGCTTCACGAGAGTTCAGTACAATGCACGATCGTAGATTTTCTTAGATATGAGAATGAGCTAAACAAGATGCTGAAGGTAAGGCATAAGTCTGCGAACTATATGGAATTGCATTGGCGCTTCGTTGTTCTGGAGGAAGAAGCGTTGCGCGAAATCTATGCTTCACCGTTTTTCATACCTAAGACTCTACAGTTCCTCATAGCGGCCACTCGTGCAGGAAAGTGATCGCCATCAGTGTTCTCTACTCGTAACAACAATTTCTACGACCAATATTGGACCCCTGCAGCTTTGAAGTCGCGATACGCTTAGCAAGACAGCGAGATGAGCCTAGAGGCGCAGCGACCTGCGCACTTGATTCGGCTAGGACTAAGGACTACTGTCTGGCCGGTAGCCCAAGCGCCGCCAGTATCGCACACCGCCGAAGCCCAAGGGCACTTTCGGCGGCGTTGGGCACCGCCCTGCAATTTTAGCGTGGACTGAGAGGGAGTCACGGCGCTTGCAAAACTTCTGTGAGGCTGTTAGCACGCATTTTCAGCCTTGTGGTCTGCTCACCCTATTAAAACAGGAGTTACCTCGAGCAGGAAGTCATTTTTTCTTCCATCGGAGTTTCAGAGTCCTAGCTGAGAGGGAAGCTAAAAGGACGCAGGGATTGCACAATTACGCACTTAGCGTGAGGATATTGGTGGTCAAGGGCGACATCGACACGGGAATGGATTGCTCTTGACAAGACGGTTTCAGTCGACTTGTCGACTTGAGGGAATCGACATATGATGCCGGGTAACAGGTGGGATGGTCTCGAAGATCGCTTTGATTCAGTGAATTACATTATTACATGTCAAGCTACCAGACAGGTCCCTTGAGCTCTTGCTCCAGATTCTCTTCACTAATCGTGCTCAACCCGAAAGCAAAACGCCTCTTCCGACATGCAAACACCAAACTCTTTCTCCTCTTCAGTTTCGGAGAGGGAGAGACCACTCTCTAGGACGTCTCACTCCTCCTCTTCCCTTTGAGCGGGTCGTCCGTCATCGTCGGTGTGACACCATTACTAACGCCTTGCCCGTGACCGTGCAATGGCACCGTGTGCGCCCGGTTAACGTCTCGCTTGTGCGTTCCAGGCATAATGGAGTCGAAGTCATGGTCGATTTCTGGCCACATCTGCAGGATACTCCTTTCAAAGGTGCCAAGCGGCTCCTCTTCCAGTTCAATGGTATCTGTGAGGCCTCCACCTTGGTAGATTTCGACTTTGCCTTTCTTCTGGCCGTTCTCAGCTGGAGGCTCGATGAGTTGCTCCTTGTATACTTTCTTCTTCCAGACGACATTCTTCATCTTGCCGACTTGGCCGGGATTGTTTTGCGCAATAGGCGTGTCTGGATTGGTTTCGGTCCCGTGCATGACCCAGCCTTCCAGGGCTGACGAGTCGTATTTCCCTTTGTCGTTGTATCCGCGGCCATCTTTGCCCATGCGGATACGGACACTACTGTGAATTGTCTCGTTGGTCCTCCTCAAACGTGGAAGCGCATGGTGCTTGTCTTCGAAGGTGTGGCTGAAATGATGGAAGATCTTCCACGCCATCCAAAAAAGAACCCCGTGCTGGGAGGCAAGTTCCTGTTCCCGATATTCGCCCGGCGTGCGGACGCGAGAACCACCAAGCTTGAAGAGAAATGACATACTGTCATGGATCTTTCCGAGTCCCCATGGTCGTGGATGAGGTGCTGTGTTGCGGACAGTGGCCATTCCACCGTCCTTCGTAAATGTTTGATGTCGTCCCCTGACACTAAGGTCACCCTTCTGAACAGGCTTAATCCAATCCATGATATAGTCGTGGTTGATGGTAAGTATCGGGTCAAGATGGTCGACCATCCAGGCAAGGGTGAGATTCGCAAGCGCGGTGTCGTCGTAACTACCGCCGATGTCGGAATGCACGCCGGGGAACCAGCACTGCTTGAGAGATTTCAGATCGTAAGTCTCGGTATGCGGCTAAAAATCTTCGTTAGCCTGTATCACTTTTGACAGAACGACAGCAGCTCTAGTAGGAAAACAGAGACGAGAAGCTTACCCAGTCCCAGATGGTGGGAGAAAACGATCGTCGGTGCTCATCGAGAGCCAAAGCCTGAAATGCATACTCGATGTTGTTTTCAACTCGGGTGTCAACAAAGGCAAAATCTCTGCTCGGTGGCTGAGGTAGCAAGCCGATCATGGGAATACCCAGGCCCCCGACCGTATCCCAGACAGCCACACATTTGATTTTGATGTTTGGCCTAGTCAATCCGGTCTCAACGAGTTTCTTCTGATAATCGGGGTCGACGGGCGGTCTGTGACCCTTGAAGGGCAAGTCTGGCCACTTGGTTCTGAAATCCTGCTTGTTCTGGAATTCCCAGTCCTCGAAGACCTGGACGAAGAATTCGAGGCCTATCGCGGTGAGTAGGCCGGCGGCGTTGATCAAGCTTGAGATGGATCGAGCGGTGAACGCTCCCCGAGAGAAACCGAGCAGGAAGATCTCGTCACCGGGATTGTAGTTGAGGCAAATGAAACTGTACGCTTCTCGAATGTGCTCTGCAAGACCTTCGCCGGTGGCTCCGCCAATGACTTTGTCGTAAAGTGACGGAGATCCTGTGCCGATGCCATTCTGGTAGAAGACAATTTGTGGTATGTATTGATGCGGCGTGACGGATGTGTCGATGCCATTCGGACGAATTGCTCGAGCAATTCGGGTCACATTGGAGGGAGTTTGGTAGTCACCATCGGCGTCCATCCATGTGCCATCACAGCACACGACTATGCGCTTCTTAGGCTCTGGTAGTGCCATGTTGTCAAGACGTAGTCTGAGTCAAGGTGAAAGGCAGTGCGGTATTAGTAGTTGCTGTTGCCGTAAGATCTTCCGGTGGAAGCCGGGCTGGGAAGTCGCCAGTAATATGCTGTTGTTCGCGAAGCTCTGACCAGTCGTGGCAGCTGCCACCCAAGAATTCGCGCCACACGACGGTCGCACAGAGGAGGACAAAGAGCCAGTATGCTCTCACCGATGTTCGCTTTGCAAAGATATCCCACCACAGATGTACGTTCTCGCCCACCACACGTTCGACAATCTCGTAACGGAAGAGCGAAATGGAAGTTGTGGAGCTGGAAGACGAACAGCATGCTCTTCAGCTGACGCCTCGTGAGCCGTTTTGCGGTGTCTGCCCAGCATGCATCTCACTGTCAAGCCCCATAATCGAACATTGGATTGCCTTTCGATCCGGGCCAGAACCGAGGGGCCCCGTACGCAGCAGCCTGACTCACCAACCAGCGTCGAGGATGGCGAGCACAAGCATCCGTATTGGGAGCACTCGCCAATGCATGAGATGCAAAATGAGTCGGACGGAACTGCGCGGCAGGCAGTGATTGGCGGTATCGAGGAGCAAAGAGCAAGGGACATGTCAGCTTCAGGCGAAATCAGTTTAGGCGGGCCGGCAAGAGCACAATTAGAGCTCCACCCGCGTTCAGCCTCACCAGGCCTGCCGTCTGTGTCCCAGTGTGGAAGGTTTCCTGTATCGATCTGTTGGTAATTTTTTTTGTGAGGTCCTGAGACCTCTAAATTGCTTTTTTGATTTGCTGTCTGGCTTGATGATGTAAAGCCACCTGGTAACATATGTACAAAACTAAGCAATGCTGGTCTTGCTCACACTGTCCCTCTGAAAAGGTCTTCCGAGACGAATCTCCAATAGTTCCTCGATCCTCTCCGTTCGCCCTGCCTTCGCGCTTCAGCACTCGACTTCGATCCATGGTCTCGAAAAGACCTGCAAGAGGACTGCTCCACGTGGCCATCAACCCCAATTTCATTTCAATCCCAGCCCGACTGTGACTTCCACTGTTGCAATAAAACACGGGTGCTCTGATGCTGTTCGTGTTATGCTGTGCTTGGTTAATCTGCTCGCCGGGTCTGTTTACCTCAAGTTGTACAATCTCACAGCGACGCTGTGGTTGCTTTCATTTCTTTTTTTGTCACTTTTGCATTTTCACCTTTTTTTTGGTGCTTGGCCGCATTTCTGCTTGAAAGAATGTGCATGCAAGTTCGCAATGGTAGCGCTGTGTCAGCGCAATGGCGTCGCTCAATTTCGCAGCGATGCTGACCGTGAGAGCAGAGATGGTGGTACGCTAAGTAAGCGCGATAATTCATCAGGCAGGAGTGGCAGTGGGTGTTGGCGTTGCAGTGGGGGTCATGAGTCGGGGTCGTTTAGCCGCGGATTCACCATTCATCTGAGTGCCCTGTGTTCGATGTTAGTAGCCACTCTCGAGGAGACAACAGGAAGGCTTACCTCGACTTCGTTGATGCTTCGTCTTACCGGCTTGGTCTCAGCGTTCGCAGCCTTGGCCGCTTTCTTGACTGGCTTGCTTGGGCGGACCTCGCCGGCCTTGGGATCAAAGAGGTCTTCGGGCAATTCCCAGCTAGCATGGTCAGTATTGTGGCAAATGACGAGAAGAACTTGGCTTACCTCTTTGACACTGCGAGATTGAGGAAGTGGATCTCAGGGTTGTAAGGATTCCAATTTGAGCAAATGGATTTGAAGGCTTGGAATGCTGGAACAAGGTTCAGACTGCCTTTCGCGACTGTATCGATGCCGATGTAATAGGTGTATGTGTACACGGCGTGGGTGTCATAGTTCTGTGCCGCAGCATCGCCGTTCGACAATGGCACCGGAGTTGCATTTCCATTGGTCGTCACCAACTCGGGAGCTGTCGTTTCGATTGCCTTAGTATCCTCAGTCTTGTATTTCAGGCTGCCCTTTTGGACCTCCCGAATCTGATTGTCGTCCATGCACTGGTGGACACGCTTGAACCCCTTGGTGTACGGGCGGGCGAGAACAATGTCAGCCTTCATGTCTTCCAACTTCATGACCAGGTGGCGGACTTTGGATTCGACTAGACCAGACCACTTCTTCGCAGCATCGGCGTCGAAGGCGCTTGCGATGACGGCCAGATAGTACTTGTGGTCACTAGTGAAGAAAGTATGTTTCTTGAACAGGTCGCTCCACTGCGCCTTTCCCGCGAAGATGTTCTGGGTGATCTGGCTGGCCCGCTTGATCTCGCCGAGGATGATCTTCTTGGTCGAATCTGTGATATTGTACGTCGAACACATGCTCGGGAACGCTGGGGTGATGATCGGCATAAGGTTGAATTTGTCTTGCTTGTAGATGGTGGGATTCCAGACCTTGAAGCCTTGCGCAGCCTGCTCAGCTTTGGGGTGTTCGATATCCTTCAACATGACTGGTGTAGGCCATCCCCAGTTTGTCATGATGTAGAAGAATCTGTCCACAAGGGTGGCACCAACCGCATGAGGATAGAACTGGCAGACTCTTGCGACCATCAAAGCCCAGGCGATACCTCCAGGATAGCCAACAATATTGGCATAGACCGCTCTTCGCTTCGCCCACAGTTTGATCGCTCGCAGGGCCGTTCGGAAGGTCTTCGGTTCGGGGATCAAGGAAAGGAGTTCGTCGGTAACACGCTGCAATGGTCAGTGCATTCTCGACAGGGATATGATTCAATAAACTTACAGGCCCGGTGATTGCGCGGATCGATGATTGGTCGAGACCCATCAAGAGGTGGTTCTCATTCAAGTCGAGCTTCGGCGGGATTACACCAAGGGTGGTGATCGAAGCGAAGATCAGATCGATTTCAATGCCATTGAGGACGAGCTTGATGATCGGAACGAAGGCGTCGGCGACAGGCACGCTTGATGTGATCCCAGCGGTGAAAGTTCTCTTGTCGGCCTCTTTTGCCTGTTCTCTATCCAGCGTATCCTTCACTACCCGCTTGAGAACATCCGGGAAAAAGTCGAAGAAGTCGTCTCGCTTGATGTGTTTCGGGGCAACGGCGAGAGTATCAATATCGGAGCCGGGACCGAAAACTCCAAGGCGATAGCTGCCGTAGGGATAAACCTTGCCGCCGAATTGGTTGATTTGAGACTGAGGCAGACCTTGCTTGCGACTGACATCTTTCACAAATTCTTGAGTGGCTTGATTCAGTACCCTGAGCGTGGCTATTCGTTTTTCTGTCTCTCTGGCACCCTCGTAGTTGTTTTCTGCCTTCAACTCCTCAACCAAGTCGGCAGTCTTTTGATTGTCGAGTGGCTCCGGCAGGGCAAGAGACATTGGACCTGTCATACCGTGTTTCATCGCCTTCTTCTTTTCTGCGTCGGCCATGGTAGCGATTCGCCCGCAGGGACTCCAAAGTTCGAAGGGGCCTCTATTTTTCCGATATGGTAGCGCAAGGAAGGGTGGTGCGAACCGGACGAGAGTGTGATCGAAGGACGAGCAAGTGGTTGAGTGAGAAAGAATTAGTTAGGCAGAAAAAGGAAAAGAAAATATGAAACAGTCCAAGACATCTTCACCATCCCCAAACTCCAAAAGAAAGATGGAAGTGAAAGATGCAAGACAATAGGACTGGGGCTGGGTGAGGTTGTAGTGAATATGCCCAACGACGCATTGTTCAAAAACATGCGCAGGCAGTGACCGAGATGGCCGCAGTCAGTCACGTGCAAACAATGCAAACAAATGGCAGGTCATAGCAGTCTCAAATTTCACCTTTCCATCACCTCATTTCAACCTCACCAACGGCTCAATACAAAATTATCAACACATGGGCAAGATAAATGCATTTGTATTGCTTACATGTCTTGACTCTAACCTAGCAGTTGTCAATAGCTCTGTGGTCAGAGCAATCCTTCTCTCTATTTAGCCTCCTCAAGCTCTCCGGTCTTGATGTCAAAGACAAAACCTCGGAGGTTGTTTTTCAGCTGTTCTGGAATCAAAGGAGAATCTTTCAAGAACTTGATGCTCTTCTTCACGTTATCCGCAAGAGATCTACATTGCCGAGTCAGTTATGCATATAGGTATCGGGGCAGACTTCGAGCTTACCCAGTGATCTCACCAAAGGTCAGGCTGTCAATCTCAGCACCAGAGTTTGGTGCGTGCTTCCTCAATTCCTCTTTCACTTTTGCATCTCTGAACATTGTTGCTCCACAGTCTACCTAAGATGAGTGACTGCAAAAGACGTATGCGCTCCTTGGCTCACCTGTGTGTTGGACGACGATCCCCTCCTTGAAATGAAGGAGACTGTCGATGGAAAGGATATGATTCAGGACATATTGTGCATTTCCACCGGCAACCCGCATAACAACGGCTTCTGTGAATCCATCATCAACCAATGTCCTTACCTCAGAACAATGGCTCAACTCACCACCAGTCTCCAGCTTGAAGATTTTCTCAGGAATGCATCGGGGATCGGCGCAACTGACTGAGAAGGGTGTCAGTGCCGTGAGCAAGGCCTCTGACTTCGGTCGACTTACTGATTAGGATGTTCGGCAGATCAATGCCTTGTTTGATGAATTCCTCGAAGGTAGGAATCGGCTGATGGTCCTTGACACTTGCGCTGTTCAAGTCAGCCATTACTCAGTCCAACAGCTTTGTCGGTGCCTTACGTGTGGCGGTCGATCAAGGCTTGTGCTGTCAACGCCATCGTGGTATATGCTGCTGAGAGATGCAGGAATGCAGAGAACGGGTGATCTGGCTGCTCGAAAACGCTTTGAAGATTGATGGTATGAGTGTCAGTGGTTCTTCAGACCATGACTCCTTCGCGGCCGCCCCTTATATAGAGGTTTCGCAACCTATGTGCTGACTTAAAGCCGTTCGAGTGGTCCAGCTCATTGCCCTTTCCCGTCGCCTATTCCCGTCGAAGGAAACAAAATCGAATTGCTGAATAACATCGAAAATGAGATCGCTTTCTTCAAACACGATATTGCCTGGCCGAGACGTGTATCGACTCTGCACGGCCGTTTGCAATCACCTTATTCGAGACTCGGAAACCTGCCCAAAGAGGCTAGCTAAGCGGCTATCCTCTTCTTGGGTAGACGAACCCTTGCTCGATCCGAGCCATTCCAGTTTCGGGATCCCGTACCCTTGTCTGGACATCCTCTCAGACTTTCGCCCTCTTCGTCAGGCACTGTCCGATCCGTTTACTCAACCCCTAATAAGCGTTGTGAACTGCTAGCTGACAAAGAATCTACGACAATGGTACAGTTCATCCACCAAGATCTCAAGCACCGCTCGTTGAGTGAGTCGGATCGTCGAACAGTTCGGAAGGTATCCAACACAGCGGCGGCAGCGACTCGAAAGGCCAGAGGTGCGAGCGCCAAGGTCAACACGTTGCAGTTACCGGATTTTCTAGTTATTGGAACCCCGTCAGAGTCTGACAGTACAGCTGCATCGACCCATTCTGAAGAAGATGTGATACCCCTTCACCTTCAGCAAACACCGAGGAGGACTGTCACCCGACGCCCGGCTTGGTGGAACCATCATCCCGGGGCCCTGTCGAGCGAACGAGATTACGCGACACCAATTGCAACGCCGTTGTCACAATGGCCAGACAATCGCAAGTCGCCAGAGTTTGTATCGTTGTTAATGCAACCGGGCCTATCCCAAAAGCTGCTCATGGACGCCTCAAGCGTAGACGTCAATTCCGACCCCAAGCGATGGGTCAAAATATGTCGCCTGACAAGTATCTTGCAATTCCTGCCGCACATGATTGGTCACAGCAAATGCTTGGACTATGCAATTGATTGTCTTGCAGAGCGTGTCCGCCAGTGCTGCATTCAGATTCCCGACGTTGCACTTGCGCAAACCCAATTAGAAAAGCGATACGGACGCGCCCTCCAATGCTTGCAGAATGCTCTCGACTCGGCACAGAGTATTGACTGGACTGTCTGGTATACTACACTGTTATTGGCTCTGTTTGAGGTACGCTTGGATCTGCCGCCTCGAAGAGAGACTTGATGGCTGATAGTCTACGCATGCAGTTGCTTGCGACTTCAAGCCACCATGCCTGGATCTTGCATGCCCAGGGCGCGAAGCAGATACTGTTGACTCTGGGGCCGCATAATATCAAGTCAGAATACGAGAAGATACTTCTCGCCGCCCAGTGTCAGATCTTGGTACGAGGATCGTCCCATCCCTCGCAGGAGACTCATTCTAATCTCTCACAGACTATTGAAGCCATTTTCAACAACAGAGACTGCTTCCTGAGCAGCCGAGCTTGGCAGAAGGCCATAGAGACAACAATGTCGCACAATAGCAAGATTCTCGACCGCTCTGAACCAGTTGTGACGATGTGGGCCATTACCGCGTGCGCGCCAGGATTATTTCGCAGAGTCACGGAGGCGGTCCTGCATCACCACCTGCCAGAGCAGAATGAAAAGCTTGCAGATGAGTTGTGCGCTCTGTTGGACAGGTATGCTACATGGCGAGACAAATGGGAGCAGACCCTGGTCGGCGAAGATTTCCCCATCATTAATGATGCGACGCTGGCTACTGCTGGCCCTACCATTTACCCTCAATACCTCGCATTCTGGGCACTGACTCACAGATTCCTCCTCGCGATACAACCCCATCGTGCCCCTGTCGCAGAGACAAACTCAATAAACGCCGCCCTTCGCATTATCGAATTCGATCAACTCCGAGAGACCGATTCTGTGACAGATCTGTGTCGCACCTTTGCCCTTAGTATCGGCCGATCAATCAAGCAAACGACCATGGAATGGACGATGCAGCAATATGTATCACATGATTTTCAGACAATCGAGCCAGCAGTATTTCTGCGGTGGAACAGTCTTCTTGGACGGGCGATAGAGGATGATGCTGCCTGGCTTCCGAGCGGCATGGTGACCCCATCGAGCGCTGGCAGTCGATAAGCCTATTGAGACCTCCTCGTCGAGGTCGACCCAGACGTGGTGCTGTCCGCACAGCTTAATCTCCATGCTGCAATCACATGGACGCCTTCCGATGAGCGTGACTCACTTTGGATGATCTGGTACTCCGTGGAGACGACGTCCACTGCTGGTGACCGCTCCAGTAATAGTCAAATCCGGGTCAAGCAGGCCCTGAGGAGTCATCTCATTGCGTCAGAATACAGTGAGAACCACTCTGTTGGGCGAATTACACTATACATGGTCGCTGCACTTGTTTACGCAGGAATGCCTGGTGCTGCACGATGCACGACCTGGAGAGATAGGGGAGGCGCAAGAGCATTATTATATCAAATTTACTGACGGTCTCCAGCACGCCAGTCTGTCACTTTTAATTCGTTTACACTTCTTTACAACTTTGCCTTTACACGCTCAATCTGACTTTTCAGAACCTCATCAACAACACCCATGACCCTACACAACCACTCATCCCTTCCTCGCTGCGTGACAACCTGCACACTCAACGGCGTACCCAGGTAAACCCGCCTATCCGTGACATGCTCATTCCACAACTCTCTGCACTTCTCATCCCAAGAACTCAGTACATTACCTGCCGCCAATGGCCGTCCCAATTCCAGATCATCTTCGACGACATTTCGAACCGGGACAGTCGCAGTGGGGTAGTCGAACAGCACGAACGAGGAAGTCATGCCCACGGCGTTATAGCCTTCGATCGGAGGAACCGGGTGCGGCGCGAGCGGACAGATGATCGCGTCAAGAACCTGTTGCTGGCGACCGAACTCGTCGACTTTACTCCAGAGGCTCAGCATTTCGCGCTCAAGGGCTGATCGTTGGGCTTGGAGTTCTGCCACGCGTTCCAGCGTTTGGGCCTTTCCGGTTCTGAATCGGGTCTGCATCCACGGGACTATTGGTTCCTTGAAATCGGTGATCATCTTGCTCATGAGTTGGCCGCCCTCGACGCCCATGAGCTTTGACATAACGGACTGCGATTTCGTCCACGCGTAGGGAGTTAGCAATTCGTTGACGATGAACTGGCGTGAGGAGCTTTCGCTTAGCGAAACTGAGACTTCGTTCAATATTCTCGTGATGGGAGGTAGGAGCGTGCAGTTCCCATCACTTCGCAAGATCCCGATAACGAGTTCGCCGTTCGGGCCACTTCCTTTGATCTGTGTTGATGGAGGCGATAGTGACCACGGGCAAGGCATACAATCCTCACCCCACGCTGTTGCTCGAGGAATTACCTCGGACATGAACACATCGATGTCTCGCACACTCCGTGCAATGGGTCCAGCCACGGCCTGCACACTTGTCCTGGACGTCCCCTCGGCGTTGGTGAGCGCCTGTCCTCCGTACGGTATTCGATTGTTCGATGGCTTGAACCCATATAACCCATTGCACATCGCCGGTACGCGAATACTGCCTCCAATATCCGTAGCAATTCCAACCAGGCTTCCTTTCATGGCCACCAGAACGGCCTCTCCTCCACTTGATCCGCCCGCCGTGCAAAGCCTATTTATTGGATTCATTGTCCTCCCAAAAATGTTGTTCACACTGTCCAAGCTTGCCAGCGTCTGCGGAATATTTGTCTTTGCAATTATGACACATCCCAAGCTGAGTAATAAGTCCACAAGCGGTGCATTGCTGGTGGCGGGTTTATTGCACAGATATGCAAGCCCGATGGATGTGTCCACGCCTTTGATGTTGAATGTATCCTTGACACTAATAGGAAGCCCGTGGAAGGGCCCAAATGTCGTCCCATTCTTCTCGAGGTATCCGTCCAGAAACTTCGCGCGCGATAGGGCGGATTCGAAGAGGGGCTCGGTGAGGCAGTTCGTGAGCTGTTGGGCGATGGCTGCGCGGTGGGAGAATGCTTCAGCGACGTCGACGCTCGAGAGGCGCTTGCTGGAGATTGCCGCCAGGAGAGATTCAACTGTGTAAGCTTCTGTGATTTCTATCTCGGAGTGCGTGAGGAACTGGCGGGGGACGTTTAGCACGTTCTGAGGCCCATCGCTGATGGTAGGAGGGTCCTTTGGCAATGTGGAGGAGGGGATCTGCCATTTTTGAGGGATCCTGGAGGCTCGATCGCGCTGCTTTTGCGCGGCGATGGGTACCCAGGGCGCGGAGTCTGGGTTTGAGGTCATGTTGTTGACTTTGGTCGAGCTCAACGGTCGCGTACAGAGTGTGCTGGATTATGTACTGCGTACAATGCAAGCTCCAGCGGAGAGTCTCCGCATAAGGTGAAGGGCGCGGAGAAATGCTTAAGCCTCGGTTAGCGATAAGATAAGAACCTACCTCAGCCTTCTCTCTTATCCAATTTCCTAGTCACCAGCCTCGTCTGGGACTTTTGCTACTTACCAGGCGAGAAAGCTCCGGGTAAGCCCACTACCGTTTTCAGTATTGTTGTACGTTCACAACATTGGCTGAACTCACCGATTATCCTTGTTGCTTTCGGAAGTTTCAGCTGTACCAAGTAACTTACATAACCACAGAAGAGCTCTCTCCCTGTGTGCAACGCTTGGCGATCTCAACTTCGACGACGACCTGGTTACTGGAACATGTATATATACATATGTGTTCGTTCCAGCGGGGTGATATGCGGAATGAATCTATGGCCTCTTCTCCGGTTGCACCGACTCTAGCCATTCCGACGTACCCATACTCTCCTCTCCAGATCTAGAGCCACGACCCCTGTAGCGAAGGATCATGGGCGTCGACAGCTGAGCTGTATGTCAGCCTCTAGTTCCTGAACTGAGATCTAGCGATGTGAGTTCGTCGTGGGCTCAATGTCTGGCTTGATTTGGACAGCTGCGGAAGCCGAGAAATCCTTTCAATGGCTAGACAGGCCTCCTTGCGTGATGTTGGCGACCAGCAATCGCTTGTTGAAGTTATGGAGCATTGAAAAGAGCATAAGTATAGCCAGCCTGAATCCCGAGCCCAACTTTCAGGTATTTGTCCCTTTCGCAGGTACTTGCACTCACTTCTGAAATGTATTTCAAGATGTTTTTGGCGATTTTCACTGGTTTAGTATTTATTCGTTTCTCGAACAATGCTGCGAGTGCTGGTATTGGGCCCCAAACAGGTAGGGCAATGCTCTCTCCTGTGCAACTCATGAAACACAGTATCGAAGCTTTAAGCTAGGATCGTGCGTTGAAACTATTTGGTGGCAGCAATATTAACTCCCCTCATTTCCAGATCTATCACTCTCTGTGTTGGTAGAGCACCAGGTGCCTCTTCACCCAATCCAGCTTCGACTGCCTCCCACTATCAACGAAACATCTGTGAAGCCTTGGACCCCTATTCCAGCAAATTGGATGTTGGGCAACTGGTTCATCACCCATTCAAATCAAGAGCTGTATCACATATTTCGGAATTTCATCTGGACACTCACTCGCCCGTGTGCCAACGAGAGCTGTTACACTCTCCCAATATCACGTCTCAGCGACCTGGCGTCGTTTCAGCTCGTGAACGACACTGAAAAACCAAATGCCACATACTTCGCCTACTCCGAAGACACTCTTGTTGCGCCGGATGCCTATCATAGCGTGCCAACCGGCTCGCTCGCCACTGCAAACAACACGTACGAAATCATAAGCTGGGGCTACGATTCTGAAGGAATCGCCTTCATCGTGGTATATGAGACGCCCGCTGTATCTCAAACGAGCGCGTCGCTCGATATCTTCAGCCGAGACCCGGCTGGGCCGAGTAAAGACACGCTGGACGCCATCAAAGCTGGCATTGAGAATCTTGGAAACCACCAGCTGGTTGCTCTGCTGCAGGATTTAAGCCCAACGCCACAGGACGAGGGCAGGGACAGTGATCCTTGGCCGTCGTGCAACGCTACATGTAGAACAAATGGTGCGTCTTCCCCTGCTCCGTTGCCCTATACTTCTTCCCTTTGCAAGTTGTGTTGATTGACGGGCGCAGCATACTCCGTGCCCCTCTGATCAAAAGGCCGATTGAGGTCGATGTCGGTCCTGCGAGCAGGAATGAGATCGAAAATGTGCGGCACGAATGATTGTCATGTGGGCAGACGTCCTGAGATCCCAGACGGCCTATCAGGTGGAATTAGACGAGCTCGTGGCCTCGTTTTGACGACAGCCGCATAGCTGGAACAGTCCTCAGGAGATTGTTGGGTCCACAGTCGGGCCGGGCAAGCACCGCGCAAGACAGTATGCAGCGTGGGGTTGCGCGTCATTCTTCCGTGGCAAATAAGCATGATAGTCTGGGTGCAGTGGTAGAGGTGGTAAAGATAGTGGACAGGGTCACGGTGAGGCTGAGAGTGGTGGTCCATGTTTCAAAAGTGGCTAAGCGTGTCTCTGGTGGCCGCTCAACTTGCCGCCCTTCACAAAATCTACGTCGCTGGCTTGACCTCAGCACCTCCTCTCCACGAACCCGTTTTTGTGGTGATGTTTGTACTGTCCGAGCGTGCGTTTTCATGAATGTCTCGTCATCCAGCAGGACGGTCATTCCTTCGACTTGTGTAGCAGGCCGTTACTCAGGCACACACGGGCTCGAGTCCAGAATTGAGGCCTGACTTCAGCCTCATCACTCTTCTGAGTGGGGCAGGTCATCCTCCGTTGTTACCTGCAGTCATGGAAGATGTCAAAGCTGCGTCCACACTGGAATCAGAGGGAGAAGCTCGTATAGTTCACGACCCCCGCCAAAGGAACGCCCATGTCGATGACAATGGACATCCTATTGAAGGCTGTCTTTATCAGTCACATGACATTCCGAAGCCAGCAGTCTCTTTGTCAGGGGCCGAATCATCAGATCGCATTGATGCGAGTGAAGTCCCGATCAGCGTTTATACACCTTTGAAGGACTGGCAGACCCGGATCTTATGCGTGGAGCCCGGTGCCCCTGGTCAGCCTCTTGTTACCAAACTGCTGCCTGTTGACCTGATCTACTTCGAAGGCGTGGTTATCACGGAAACTCAGACGAAGATCTTCTACGAAGCTTTGTCATACAGCTGGGGATATCCACACCTTAGTCGCTGGACAGAATGCAATGGGCAAGACTTTCCTGTCAGCGACACCGTGTTCAAGGTCTTACAACAGCAGAGGCATCTTGACCAGGTCAGGTACCTCTGGATTGATGTCAGTCTTACCTCTTCTTTCAAGTCTGAAATGCCTTTCTCACACATCTAGCCTGCACAACGTGAACCTCGGCAAGATTTTGACACATATTGTGACAGGCTATTGTTATAAATCAGCTCGACCCAATTGAGAAATCAGCACAAGTCCAACATGTGTTCACGATATTCAAGAAAGCCACACAAGTCATTATATGGCTCGATGAAGGACAAGATACACTCGCTTTGAGATATCTCGAGACCCAAGACAGCTTATGTCATCCCCAAACGCCAACCACTTGCGTTGACTGTATGGCCGAAGTACGAAATGGACTGCTCAGCCTTTGTCAAAGAAGTTATTTTTCGCGAACTTGGATTCGACAGGAGATTTTCGCAGCTCGAAGACTCATTGTTCAAGTCGGCAAATTTTGTCTGACTTGGAACCTGATATCCACTCTCCCCACATACTTGAACCGTTTGTCGCAGCTGCATGTCTCCTCAGATAACCCTGTTCCATGCCGCAGTCCACCACCAGAATTCCCGTGGTCGAGTCTCCTTCGACAAGGATCACTTAACGCACTCGCTTTGCTTGAGACTGGAGATCTTCGAAGAAGTGACGTACGCGGGCAAAAGCTTGAGGATTCGATAGATCTCGACCTTCGCAAAGTGCTATTAACCAGCTCGAGTTTCCGGGCAAGCGACCCCCGAGACTTTATCTATGGCGTCGTCGGAATGACCAATGCCAATACCCGTCGAGGTGGAGATCTCGACCTGCATCACACACCAAAAACCATTGCGTTACCAATAGACTACACCAGGTCTGTTAGTCAGGTCTTCCAAGATGCGACTAGATATCTCATCAACCGTGATCGAAGACTGGATGTGATCCTGCTTGCATTCTCGAGCCGTGACCGTGGTTCGGATCTGCCTAGCTGGACACCTGATTGGGAAAACCTGGACTACAACATGCAACAAAACTCGAACCACAAAGACTGGCGGCAGAATTTCTTCCGTCACTATGAGCATGCTTGCCTGGAAGGCCAACTGCCAACGCAGAAATACAAAGATGACGGCATCTTGCACATTTCGGGTTTGTTTTATGGAAGATTGCTTCCCAATGAAGGCGACCAGGGTCTGAGGGTTGTGCCTCATGCGACTCATGCGAGTTTATCGACTTTCGATTTTCTGCGTGACACGGATTCCTGTGAATACGACTTTACCTCCTTTCGACGGATCCCAACCAGCTTCTACAAAGGTTATCGAGATTCGCCACAGCCTAGTATCTTAGCAGAGCTACTTGACACAAATCGTGCGCGGATTTTGATTCCTGAGACCAGTATTGCAGGTGATGTTGTTGTCCTCGCTTATGGACTTAAGTTTCCGATCGTACTGAGGCGTGTCAGACAGCTCCAGTACCAATTTGTTGGGCCAATACTCACTGATTACTTCGATGATGCACTTGAATTTGGGGAGCTCTATTATTCTTCTGAAGACGCGAAACAGAGGACGCGTGCTCATGACTACAACGGCTACTTGAGGAGTTGGTCCTCGGGATTCGAAGCCATTCAGCTTGTCTGAAAGCGGAGACGCCACAAGATATGACAAGGCGCAGGACTATCAAGCACCCAGAATCACCTACGCACAATGCAAGCAGTCAAGAGTGCCTACTCGACATTTGTTCGCAAGAGCTCTTCACGAGAGCAGGCTCAACCTGAGATCTGGCCAAAGCCAATGAGAGCGCTAATTTGAGACCTTCTGCAACGACAAAGCAAAACAAAATCCGAGAATCAAGCGCCCATTCTCACGAGCGGAGAGACTCTCTCTTTTCCCTTCATAAGCCCCACTAATCCCGTCGACTCTCGGCAGGAAGTTCTCCGCAGTATGTATCGGAATAGTAACTAATCAACAAATCCGCCCCTGCCTCAACGCCCGTAACGACCTTTTGAAAGCTCAGCAACAGATCAGGAGATCCTCGAAGCCAATCATGCTGTTCAAATGTGTCGGTGCTGGATCCACTTCCCCAGGTTTTGTCTGCCCTGTCGAATCGGAGTGGCAGACGGACTGATTATTCTTTCCCTCGGCGTGAACCACGAGGCAAGACTCGGACTGGAGACGACACAGCAGACGCCGGCAGAACTTCAGCTCGTGGCGCAGTCACCGACTGCTTCCTGTGTCTCATCAGCAGGATGACTCTCACAGTACCTGACGAAAGAGTTCAAAACCTGGTCAGGACGAAGAATCACTGCATGAGTGGGCATTCACATATAAAAGAGCCGAGTCCACTTCCCTGCCTGAACTCCTCGAGACGTAGGGCATAAACACATCATAGAAGAAAGAAGAAGAATACTTGCACACCATGTCCTCATCAGATCGGAAGGAGATCCTCGTCGTTGGCGGCACAGGCGCGCAGGGCCTACCCGTCGTCAAGGGTAAGTCGTCTCCATGCCGATCAGCATTATCATGGACTTTGCACTCACATCTCTCTCCAATAGCACTCTCCGCTTCAACCACATACACCGCCCGCGTCCTAACCCGCGACACCAGCTCCTCGCGCGCCAAACAACTCGCCACCCTCCCCAACGTCACCTTGATCCAAGGAACCCAAGAGTCAGAAGCGGACCTGCACCGCGCCTTCAAGGGCGTCTACGGCGCATGGGTTAACCTCGACGGCTTCATCCTCGGCGAGATGAAGGAATTGTACTTCGGATTCCGCGCGTACGAGATTGCGCGGCACGAGGGCGTCAAGCACTACGTTTGGGCGAACACCGACTATGCGTTGAGGATTGGTGGGTGGAACGAGGAGTTTCATTGGGGCCACAACGATGCGAAGGGCCGAGTGGGCGATTTCATCCTTGCGCAGGATCAGAAGACGATGGCGGCGACGCTGTTCACCACGGGTCCATATATGGATATGCTGCTGGATGGCATGTTCATGCCAGAGGAGGGTGAGGATGGGAGTTTGGTCTGGGAGAATCCAGCCGGTACGTGGAAGAGGTGCTTTGTCGTTCGCAATCGGTGTCCTTTGGTCTGAAAAGAAATACTCACATTCGGGTTGCAGAAAACGGCAAGATCCCACTCATAGCCCTCGACGACGTAGGCGTCTACGTGAAGTGGATCTTCGACCACCCAAAACGCTCCACGGGCATCAACCTCGAAGTGGCCACGGAACAAATCTCCTTCTCCGAAATAGCCTCAGCCTTTGAAAAGGTCACAGGCCGCAAAGGCTTTCATCGTCGCATCTCCTTCGATGAATACTTCCCTAAGCGAGAGCCGTACCCGAATGCGCCAGCGAACTGGGCGAACAACGACGGGACCCCGACGACCATGACTTGGCGACAAAATTTCACCGCATGGTGGAAATTCTGGGGCAAGGGGCTCGGTGCAAATAGAGACATGGCACTATTGGACGAGATCCATCCTGCTAGGATCAAGAGTGTGGAGGAGTGGATGAGGAAGGTTGACTATCAGGGTGGGAAGAGGGGAACGGTATTGAAGGATGTTGAGGATATGGTTGCCAGGGTGCAGGCTAGGAAGGGGAGGATTTGAGAGTATGTACCTCTGTGTAGAATTGGCCTACCTTCACAGTCGCCATAGAAGCCTCGCGGCGACAGTCTCTCACACAGCCATTGTTTAGGACAAAAGGGGTATAGACCGCTCGTATAGTCTTCATGCTGTTCCTTTTAAGGCCTCGGGCTAAGCATGAGAGCATGAGCTTTGCTTGCTTCGTGTTTTTGGCCGGGGCTTTTGACCGAGGACTGGATACTTGATGACGATTTGCCCCCAGGTCTTGCCATCCCCGCAACCTTTGAGTTAAGCATCAGGCCGAAAATCTGGAGGCGTGCTTTAAGGTTGGGCGTCGTCATCTAGGCAACGTGGTATGCAGTGTGCCGCCGAACCTTAGAGATTTTGGATTTCTAGGTTAGCTGGAGCGACGGCCAATTGTGGAGGGTGTCATTGTGCCTTCGTCGCTGCGTAATGTGATAGTGAGTTCGCCAGATAGCTGGAAGCTGAGTCGTCGGTAGAATCAACCGGATCCTCACCATTAGTCGCAGAATGGCAGGTCAGAAAAGAGGTTGCGTACGCTACAATTTTGTTGACCAACCGAAATGAATTGATTTGCAGGTAGTTGATCACCTGTGGTTGTTTGCTTGGAACAACTTGGACTCTTCGCTCACGAGACTGGATGGGAGTATTTCGTCATGGTGCGCCGTGGAAGCTGCATCGTTTGGCAGTGCCATGCGGGCAAACCAAATCGTGTGTGCGTCAAGTCTCCGGAGAGCTGTAAAAGAAACCAATGACTGCAGGCGGAGGTTCAGGTCGGGGCAGCTCCGTACCGCAAGCGGCTTTTCGATGTGGAAACCATTCCCGAACTGCAGGCAAGACGGAACGAAGCAAGAAGGGAATACTTGGCGCAAGTTCGCCGCAACAGCGCCCGGACGCGCGCCGCACGGTGTTGCGCGTTCTTGCGTGGATTAGATAATGAGGGATTTGGGCCTGCGACAACCTCATCTCGCTGGTCAGCCTCATGGAAAGGGGCGTCGTCGTCTTTAAATAGAGTTGCTGACTTGCACAGCATGAGTAACCCATGCGAGGCACCCGAGGCTGATCGACTTTGCGGCCAACGGAAATCATCGGGGCCTGACCACCGGAATCCCGTTTCGCGGAGGCGCAGGCGTCACAGTTGTTAAAATTGCCAGCACGTTACGAGGCAGGGATCTCCCGTTGGACTGTTCGCAAGCAACAAGCGAGATGTGACGTTCAGCGACAGAGCTGTGTGACAGAAGCGAGAAGGATACTTGACCAGATGATAGATTTGAAAGGGCAGTGAAGAATTTAGCATGATAGTAGTGAGGTTCGTTTGATCAAAAAGTGAAAGAGGAGGGTTTTCAAGGTCAACGGCTGCCAGGGCACCTGGGCCTGCATCGAGTCGAGTGGGGTTCGCGGGGGTCTGCCCCTGGTTAATGCTGTCGCCTATTGCTCCCTTCCACTTTCCCATTACTCGCGTGTTGGCACCGATCTCGGTCTTCTTTCACGCGCAGAGTGCCCCATTTCCAGATGGGGCATGGACCGCGACGGGTTTCAGCCAAACACAAGGCCCAGAAGTCATGCAAAATTTACACGTTCTCCTTCCTCAGGGTGTGGCTATGCTCGCAAGCTCAACACCATCTACGCCTGGTTTAGTTGAGATCAGCTCCCTCGCCGGTGCTTTGGGTCGGTCTTGGAAGAATATTCCTTTTGGACCTTAACATGATACACAAGCATGCTTCTTCGCCGTTGATCCGTTTCGCTATCCTCTGTTTCTTCTCTCCACCATTCTGATACGCGTCCATTTTTCTCCTTGCTCTCTGCCTGCGCCAGAGTATACCACAGCCCACTTCGTTTCCAGGATACTACCACTACTTACATAGGCCGAGGCCTTTTGTTCACCTGTATATTCTTCCCGAGGTCTCGATCGGTCACCCAAACATATGGCGACGGCTGCTCCTTTGCGAACATCGTTTATTCTCCCCTTCCGCACCCTTTCTCCCATAGACCATGAACACTCCTTGTCTCCAGCACGATGAGTATGAGTTGTCGAGGGCCAGCACACACACTTCAGACGAGATCGAAGATTCGTTACCCTATTTCGAGGACGAGCTCGAGCATAATGACTTCCAGTCACATCTACTCACTGGCCAAAAGGTCAAGCCAGCAATATCCTCACATCTCCTCTCCCTAGCCCCTACCTGGCTGCGCAAACAGCCGCTTCTTCAGCGCCCTCGCCCTCGAGCAAGATCGAAACGACTGCCACGGCGATATACCTGCACACCGAGATCTGTCCTTCGGGCCTTTATTCTTCTCCTCTATGTATTTTTCACCAGCATCACCGCCATCGTTATAGTGGGAGGTGTCTTTTTTCCAGGCTACACCCACCTTCCACCACACTATCAGGCTTTGAAAGAGAGGGTGTCGGCATCTCAGGAACCAGGTCGTGCCAACATACACAACCAGAAGGTCTTTATTGCAGCGAGTCTATACGACAAGGGGGGAAACCTTCTTGGGGGAGATTGGGCCGAGAATGTGCTCGGCCTGATAGAGCTGCTGGGCTCCCAGAACGCTTTTCTGTCCATATATGTAAACGACTCCGGACCAGAGGCTAAGGCTGCGTTGGAGGCACTTGAAAGGAGGGTGCCATGCGACCATGAACTTGTCTTCGAAGATCACATGAGCCTGGCCGATTTGCCTCATGTCCACGTCTTCGGGCAGGAACGAGTGAAACGCATCGAATATCTGGCAAAGGTGCGAAACCAGGCATTGAAACCTTTGGAGACTTCAACAACCACCTTCGACAAACTGCTATACCTGAACGATGTGGTTTTCCATCCGCTCGATGCTGCGCAGTTACTCTTCTCTACACATACCGTGGCCGATGGCGTAACCGAATACCGGGCAGCATGCGCCGTGGACTTTATCATGCCTTTCAAGTTTTACGACACTTTTGCAACCAGAGATGCCGAGGGGTACAGCATGGGTCTGATATTCTATCCTTGGTTTGCGGCCGGAGGCGACGAGACCAGTCACAACGACGTGTTGGAGGGCAAGGATGCGGTACGGGTGCGGAGCTGCTGGGGTGGCATGGTCGCCTTTGACGCACGATTTTTCCAGAAAAGACCGGGCGACTACGATTTGATCACCGCAGGCAATCAGAGCCCCAGCAACATCTCCGCGCCGTATCGGTTCCGTGCGGAGAAGGACCCCTTTTGGGATTCGTCAGAGTGCTGCCTCATCCAGGCCGATATTCAAAGCCCCGAACCTGGAAAATCGGGCATTTATATGAATCCTTTCGTTCGCGTGGCCTACGATTCCACCACGCTATGGTGGCTGGGATTTACTCGACGTTTCGAGCGACTTTATACGCCGATCCACTGGCTCATTGACGTCGCGACGAACAAGCCGATATTCAACCCAAGACGGCATGAGCAAGCGTGGCAGCAAGTGGAGGAGACGGTCTGGTTTCCAGATGAATCGTTACCCAACAATGGCTCTTTTCACCAAGTGACGAGGACAGCCTCGCATGCAGGCTTCTGTGGCCGCCGCGGATTGGCGTTGATCAAGGAAAACATTACGGAAGGGGAAAGGAACTGGGAGATAGTGCCAGTGCCTTCTGGAGCCCCATGATTTTGAGCCTTTTGTTGAGCATTAGCGACGGTGTTAAGGGCATCGGTATACATTCTGGAACCTGGGTAGTGTAAGGAATACCCTGCTGTCAAAGTAACGCAGTGGTGCACAATGGAAAAGAACTTTCTACAGCATAAAAATGAGATGAGACGAGAATCTTCCCGAAGACGGTTTTCAATATCTGCTACGAAGACACAGCTGCGGACATGCCGACAGATCCTCTACTTGAAAGCCTCGTTGAAACAGCCGCGTTTGCCTTTCCCAACGACCTGTCCAATGCACGTCGTTGTGGCCCTGAAAACAGGCCGGGACGTCGTAGGAAAAGTGATATTTTTGTTACCAGGGAGTGAACCCGAGCCAACGCACCGCAACGGGGGAGAGGTGAATTCACTGCCAGAAGTGAATCCGCACCGAGATTAAATGTGTAGTGACATGATCAGTGATTGATCGTTGTGAATGTCTGGACCTGCACTTTCCCTCTCTTTTCGTCGTCGCTCACTTCTGACTGACCTCTTTTTCATTTCTTCTCGACGCACCTTCTTTCTTCCAGATCCCCTCCTCTCTGCTTTGTCTCTCCCTCACATTCAGAAAGTCGCCGGCGTGGCGCCGTCCAAGTACGACGACCCGGCTGCCATCAGCACTTTCCTGAAGAGAATGGGAAGCAAGCCGCCAGTTGCCAAAGCTGACTCTGGACCTCAACCTGCCAAGTCAAGCTTGAATCCAGCGACTCCTGTAGATTTTGATTCCCCCAAGCTTGTATCCTCACCTTCACCTTACTGACTTCTGCGCAGGACTTCTCACCCTCTGATCGTCCTGGTGACAGCCAACCTGTCCCTCAAAATTGGGAGAACGCTGCTCCCCAATCTGCAACCCAGCAGTGGAACGTAACTCCCAGCTGGCAATCCCCCTCTCAGTCTCCTTTCCCTTCGGCGGCGCCACTGTCTAAGAGCGTTCCCCTTGATCTCATTCAAGATGAGAATGGCTTTGTGAGAGAAGCTCCAGCTCCAGTCACCCCTTTTCAAGGATCCGTCTTGACGCCTCGAAACACCAACATCTCCAAAGCTCGTGGCAGAGACCTTACCCCCACGCAATACCGACTGCTCGCAGGTCAGAAGCCCGGATTCGGTCAGCTTACTGAAGGGAAACTGTCAGAATTGACCCGAAAGACTGAGGGCTACATGGACAACGTGATTGAGAACTTCCGCAAGTCTCACCAGCCGGTGGCCCTGAAGGACCAGGTTGAGGTCGATGATGCCGCCTCCGATGCTGACAGCATTCCGTTTCCAGAAATGGATGAGACTCCAATCAATGCCGAAGTCAATGAGACTAACAACATCAACACTGCTGAGACTCGTAAGCATGGTGGCTGTCTATCTGTAGTCTGCCTTGACTAATTAGATAATTCAGCTGTCAAGCAAGATGAGTTGCAAGAGAAGATGACTGTGGTACCTTTCAATACACCAGTCGCAGATCTAGGCGGGCATCAAGGTAAGTGGTCCTCCTGTTCCCGCCCGAACTATACTGACCATTGCAAAGCAGCGCAAGAAGATGCCTCGAGCGCCTTCCCTACCCTCACCGAGACTGCTATCATCAAGTCATTCAACAACATGGCCATGTCTGACTCCCAAGCTCCTACCACGCCTACCAACATGACTGTCATCAAAGATGAGCCAGCGCCAGCACCAGCAGTTGCGCATGCCGCCGACGCTGCGTTCAAAGAACAGGAAAGCCCTGATGGAGGTGTCGTGGTTGAGGACAAAGTCAACACCGCAGGTGGTGCTTTCAAGCACACCCAGTCACCCACCATCGTGGTCACTGCCGGTACCGAGACGGACGACAGCGTCAAAGAGGACGATGGCGAAGAGGATCGAGAGAATCTTACTCGCTTCAAGGCATGGGGAACACCAACCGCACGGAACAAGCCCAGTGAGTAAACTGCCAATCTCTGTGGAACTCGTGACTGACATTATTAGGATCCCGTCAACGCACTGTCGTCCTGTCTGGTCTTCCCCGGGGTGCTGACTACAGCCTCGTTTCATCTGTCGTCCATGGTGGCGCTCTTGTATGTATGAAACTGGTACCTGGCAACCCTGAGAAGCCAACCGTCTCAGCCTACATCACCTTCGTCTCCGCCGACGCTTGCGACCGCTACTATGACAAGTATCCTAATGGTTTCGACGTTCGCCACCAGGGCAAGAGATGGCCGATCCTCGTCCACAAGCGAGATAATGTCGATGTCATTAGCGGCACGTTGCAGGGTCACCTCGACTGCGGTGCCACCCGTGTTATCAAGGCAAATAATGCTGATGATGACTGGGGAATCGTGGCTTTGAACAAGCTTGCTGAAGGCAAAACTCGAGCACGTCAAGTTGAAGCTGTTCATGACACATATCACAATGGGGTAAGTGGCCGGCTACCCGTGAACTGCTCAAGTTGAACTTGACTGACTGGTGTAACAGACTAGGACCATCACTTTCCGCTTCGCCAACATCACAGATGCCGTGCATTTCAGAGGTATGCTGATTCGCAGCGATGAGTGGGAAGGATGCCACGTCGAGTTCGCCGAGGACCCATGTGCGAAGGCGACCGGCTTCCACAGTGGTTAAGTCGAGACTCACGCAACTCTTCCGCCACAACAACAAACTTCATGGTTCCGGCTGTCTCGATGCATTGAACGATAATATGGCGGAGGGCAGAGTGCAAGAACATGGTGTATGGTGAGACAATTATGCAGCGAACTCCATACTGAGCTGGTTGGCTAGGCTGTTGATGTCAATCTGCAGAAGATTGAGATAACTGAGGGATGGACGAGTTTTCTCCAGGCTTGCGGATGACCCAGGTTCGGTCGAACTCGACCTCGAGACGACCCTTATCGACCAATCGATAAGGGCGGCGCGACCTCCATTTCAAGGATGGCGTGATGCTTTTTGTAGTAACCCGAGGCTCGAAGGCGACACCAATGATGAGATCATCCAGCCCAATCACAAAAAAGTTACCTCACCCCCATACTCATAAGAGCTCCGAAGTTTTTCTCACATTGCTTCTTCTTTACACAAAACGAGCTGAGCTCTCTGTCTTGCCCAACTTCTCTGGAAAGTACACCGCTCGAAACCTTCGGCACATCAGCATGGGTCAGCCATCTCAACCGGCGTCCAACGCCATCATCTATACGACCTATGCAGCATTCTTGTGCGCAATGAGCTCCTGCATGCTAATGGGATTCGGACATAAACTGACAGTGATCTTGGTAGGGTCTTCGGCTTGTTTATCGCGTGGACGCTGCGCCATCAGACCAAGGGCGAATACCTCGCTACATTGCGGACACAGAAGGGTACAGACATACTGCCACATGAGCATTCCCTCGGTGAACTTCGTCGAATCAAACAGGTGACTGATTTATTGTTAGGCATACCACTGGCCCTCAATTTCATCGCCTCGGGTGAGTGCGCTCTCAGGAGAGCAGCAGCAGCCTGAAGCAGCAGCATCGAGGGTTCAAGTTTCCACGCCAAGACAGTATGGGTGAACAACCCAAGATAAACCACAATCTATGATCAAAAGAGCTCTGCTTGAGTATCCGACAGCTTGAGCTTGACTCTATCTGAGGTTCGTACGCTTGCATCAATGCCATTGGCTCTTATGATTCGACTGGCGGAAGCTTTCGTACAAACCCTTCTGGCTTTATGTGAGAAGTCGTTGCATGGACTATTCCGTCAGTGAGTTGTAAGGGTCAATGCGCAGCACTACGGGCGCTTGTGTCTGTCCATTTCCCTTGCTCATCCACCTACCTCTCGAGGTAGAGATGAGCAAGCTCAAAATGCCGACCACACAATGCTGAGAATGTACCGTCAAAACTCGATCAAGTTAATGCTTGCGTGGGAAACGTGCTGCCAGCTTCTTCCTGAAACCCCTTCTCCTTTCCCTCAACCACAAATGAGCGTACTGACGGGTTCGGACGTTTTTGTGGTCTACAGCTTTAGGTTCAGGCATACTATTCTCCTACCCGCAGATATCCACGATCGCGGGTGTTCAAGGTCTTGTGGTCTATTCGCTGTCCTCGGCGTTGCCTCTCTTGGTTTTCGCCTACCTTGGGCCGATCATCAGAAGGAAGTGTCCTGAGGGATTCGTGCTTACGGAATGGACCCGCCAACGATATGGAGCGGTGGCAGCGCTCTACCTTTCAGCTTTGACGTAAGTGAATCGCTCTGTTACTGGTGTTCCCAACTGACATCCTACTCCTAGGCTGATCACATTATTCCTTTACATGGTCGCCGAACTATCTGCCCTCCAACAAATCATCAATGCTCTCACCGGACTCAATGGGCTCCCAGTGGTCATTGTCGAATGCGCCGTCACGACCATCTACACGTCTCTCGGCGGTTTCAAGGTCTCCTTCATCACGGACAATATCCAAGGTGCCATGGTCGTTGGTCTGATCATTATCGGCTGCATTACTGTTGGTGTGGAGACCGACATTTCGCACGATTTGATCGAGAAGAGCCATTACCTCGACGCAAGTCTGTTGGGCTGGCAATTGGTCTACATCCTCCCCGTCGCCATCCTGACAAACGATTTCTTCATCAGCGGATTTTGGATGAGGACATTTGCGGCCAAGACTGACAAAGATCTTTGGGTCGGTGTCAGCATCGCGACTGTGGCAGTCGGAATCATCCTCACGCTCGTTGGTGTTTCTGGTCTGCTGGCGGGATGGTCGGGCGCACTCGGTGATCCGCCCGAGCAATCCTCGATCGCCTTCTTCTTGCTGTTGGAACAGCTTCCGGCTTGGGTGGTGGGCATTGTGCTCGTCATGACGATCGCGTTGAGCACGGCTGCCTTTGACTCTTTCCAATCCGCCATGGTGAGCACAGGCTCGAACGACATTTTCCGCAACAAGCTCAACTTGTGGGTATTGCGGGCTTGTGTGGTACTCATCATCGTACCTACGGTTGTGGTGGCATTGAAAAGCCCGAACGTGTTGCAGATTTACCTGATCAGTGATCTCATCAGCGCTAGTTCGATCCCGGTTCTGGTGATCGGATTGAGCGAGAAGTGCTATGCGTGGAGAGGCTTTGAAGTTGTTGTGGGCGGACTTGGCGGAATTTTCACCGTATTCCTGTTCGGTCTTGTCTTCTACCATGGAGACGCACGACAAGCTGGAAATCTGCTGCTTTTAGAACAGGGCCTCTACGCCAACGATTGGTCTGCGTTCGGAGCGTTCGTGGCGGCTCCAGTAGGTGGGCTCCTTTGGGCGCTGGGGGCATTTGCGTTGAGGGTGGGTGTACAATGGGCCATTGCGAAAGTTCGGGGCACGCGATTCGATGCGCTGGATAAGCCGCGAGCCCCGACGGCGAGTTTCTACACGGGAGCAGCTGCGCCTGTTGAGGGGCGCAGAGATTCTCTTGGACGGGAGAGTAGTGAGAGGGAGGTTTATGAGGATGAGCAGGGGGTGTTGAGGAGCCACGTTGAGGTTAAGGGGAAGTTCTTCTGAAGACTTGCGGCTCTGAGACGGCTAGGAAAATCCGTTGGTTTGGCACGCCTGTCGTTCAGACTGCTAGAAGGGCAGATATTCCACAATAGGAAGGCGCGAGATGGAGAAGAGGGTCCATTCTTTCGAGGCGTCTATGACGGGGGAGAAAAGGGAGAAATTGTCGCCGCGCACACCGAGACTGTAAGAGCTGACCCAGACCAGCACTTTTGGGGAGAGTCCGAGCTGTCGGTTAACGGCACCGAGTTCAGCAAGCTTGCAACGTTTGGCAGGTGTGACGATATCCACTTCAGACGAGGATAGATATACACATTCATTTGGCTGTTACAAATTGATGACCGATTTTCATGTTCCACAAATATCATCTATTACAGAGTTTCCTAGTTTGCTCTAACGTCGTTTCCACCGCAATCGATACCCCTTGTTGCTGAGCAAGACTTGTCCGCTTCCATTGTGCCTTGTCGATTGCGGCCACCGGTGAATACACTCTGCAAAAACCCACTGGTTGCATTCCCGGTCCCTCAGACTTGCATCACTTTTTCACGCCTCGTCCTCTCACTCAAGGCCACGTCGTCTTGACTGGCTCATGGACGGCTCTCATCGGCGCCTCGGCGAAGATCTTCGCAAGTCTCTCGTCCAGCCACTTCACGTCATCTTGGTTCCCTGGCGGGCCACCGGCCCAGTGTCCCCAGATCGAGGGATATACATCCAACTCGCCCACGCCGGGGGACATGTTCGCGACTTCGTACTCCGAGTCTTCGGGCCTAATATTAGATCAGTCTTTACTTCACCGTAAACTTCACTCAGCATGGAGGGAGGTAGGGCAAAGCTTACGGGAAGTACAAATCCGTCTTGCTCGGCAGAACCAGGGTTTTGGCCTCGATGGCACGCATGGCGGCCTCGAAGTCTCCGTTGTAGGGTTCTTGTTTCGACACGTCGCCAGCTTGCCATGTATACAGCATTGTGAGCAAGTTTTCGGGGTGTTTTGACAGCGCCCAGGTTTCCCAGAAGGTGGTCAGGAAGTCTTCGAGGGATTTGGCGCCTAGAGATGAAAGTGAGTTTGTGGTGCAAAGACGTTAGTCAGAGGGAGTGACACTCACCATACGCCTTCTCATGCAACTTCTCACGATAAAACGCCTGACTAAATCCCCAGCCCGCATACCCCCTGCCAAAAGCCTTCAAGCCCACCGTTCTCTCTTCCTCCGTCCACTCCCTATTCCCTTTTACCGCTGCCTCGCCCTCAACGCGTCCAAACGTACTCCCTTTACTTGACACGCCCTTAGCGGCCAGTAGCGATGACTTCTGCCCCTCGAGAAACACCTGATTGTGCAAGCTCGTGCGCGCGGACCCACAGAACGGCACGGCGATGTCGAGAAAGTCAGGGTACTGAGTTGCCCATTGGAAGGACTGGGCTGCGCCCATAGACCAGCCCAGCACTGCCCTCACATGCTTGATGCCCAGCTTCTCGGTCAGGAGACGGTGTTGCGCCTTAACATTATCGTAGAAAGTGACATTCGGGAATGGCACGATGTCGGGACGATTGCTCGGCGAAGTGCTCTGGCCGTTTCCGAACAGCGCCGTGATGATTATGAAGTACTTTGCTGGATTTAGGGTTTTGTCAGATCCGATCAGCCATTCGTTGTCGCTGATCAGGCCGCTGTACCACGAGGGGTAGAGGACTGCTGGGTTTGAGGCGGAGCCGAATGTTTTGTAGGCGATGGAGGCGGCGGGGATAGAAGCGCCGGATTGGAGGGAGAAGTCGCCTAGGTCGTAGGTTTGGTAGTCTTGGGACATTTTTGTAGTCGGTGATGGGTTTTGTAGAATTCGATATGAGAGTGGGTGGCTGGCTGGGTACTCGACGGCGCAAATGGTTTCCCACAATCCAAGATTTCACAAAGCTTCACAGTCTGCTCGTACAGCAAAGGGTTGCAACTCACTGAAAACGCGTCATTCGTGACCTACCTGATAACATAGACTCTCAAGAGGAGGCGATAGGGAATCCGTATCAAGCCATCCTCAGGTCCGTCTCGACCCCGCAAACGCTGATCTCCACGGTGGACACGAAGCGAGAAGCATTGATACGAAGAGGCCGGAACAGTCCCGCCATTGGAGACTGGGCCATACAGAAGATATCACCTATCTTTGACCAGAAGACTGTGGTAATGTGGAAGAGGTGAGTTGAAAATGAGAGCCGCAGATTCGATGGTTTCAGCAACGATGGTGACGTAAGGTGAACGCAAGGCTGTGACTACTTTTCATTATTCGCACCTTTCGAGGTCACCTCACCAGAGGAATCTTGGCGACATGAAGTCTTCCCTTGAGACAATGATGTGTATCACCTGATAGGTACCGATACCAAGACTCACCTCCACGACCGCTTTGACAGGAAAATAAACAGCTGAGGAGAGCACAAGCAGGCGCTCAACCTCCGGATTTCTAAGCATCACAATCAAGTAAGCATGATTTGACGAGTAAGACCTCACTTTAATCTGATTCTCGTAGAGATATAGGAATTCCTTCGAGAACAGACCAACACGAAGTGGGCGCTGGATGAAGACAACGTCGAACCGGCTTCACACTTTAGCGAACCAGTTACCATCACCTCCACAACACCCAACGTCTCTCACCATGCCCTCAGGCGAGGCTGACGGTGCGGAATCTCAACTCAAACACGACGCCGAGTCATCTGTAAAACGCAACCCGCACGGCGACTTCTCCAAAGTACAAGCCTCTCGTCCGGAATGGGACACCTCCCGCTCGTTCTCCTTTAGCCAGACCTCAAACCCCGATTGGAAATACGGCTCAGGGACCAACAACCCCTCCACGGCGTCGCATATCAGCATCGACCCCTACGGAGAAGGCAGATTGCCCGTGCAGAACTACAAGCTGCTGATCAGTGGCGTCATTCCCCGACCTATTGGCTTCCTCAGCACACGCTCTAAAGACGGCACGTCCACAAATCTCTCTCCCTTCAGTTATACCCAGATGTTCAACCATGACCCACCAATCTTCTGCGTCGGCTTCTCCGGTGGCCTCGACAACGCCAAGGATACGCTGCGCAACTTGCTCGAGAGCCGCGAGTGCGTGATCAACATTGTCAGCGAGGATTTTGTCGAGGCCATGAACGCGTGTGCGATCGATACGCCATACGGGATCAGTGAGTGGGCGGTCTCTGGCCTCACACCGGCGGAGTGTGAGGTTGTCAGGTGCTCGAGGGTCAAGGAAAGTGTGTTTGCGGTGGAGGGGAAGTTGGTCAGTACGCAGGAATTTGAGAGTCGGAATCCGAAGACACCAGGAAAGAAGACGGGCGTGATTGCTATGATTGAGGGGGTGAGGTTTTGGGCCCGGGAGGATGCGATTAATGAGGATAGAACGCTGCTGGATCCGGCGGTATTGAAGCCGGTGGCGAGGCTGGGAGGAATTAGTTATGCGAGGGTTGTGGATGGGTTTGAGATTCCCAGGTCTATATTGAAGGACGAGAAGGAGAAAGGCAACATCGGAGAAGGATTGTTGAAGAACAAAGTTGATGGGCAGTGATGTGATGTTCATAGACTGGGCGAGCGACTGGTAGTAGAAAGGATACCGCGGCTGGGATAGAGGGTTGAAAGATAGAACATCAATATAGATCATTGGAGCGCTGCAAATCCAATACGTGTTTCTCATTGATTTTTTCCCTGAAAACCTCAAGCCTGTAGCTGTATGTCTGAGCTGAGCAAACATCTCCTGCCCCGGTCACGCATGACGGCGCATCTCAGTAGTCTTCTCAAGCATGAGCGAGAAGCATAGATAACAAAAGCATTGGAGCCTTGTGGTCGTGGCGATGCGAACATGTGCCCCAGCATTTCATCACAAAAAGTTGTGCCAGTACCCCGCCGACAGATTCTGAGTCGGAGATGGCGGGCCGACTCCAATTCAGGATTGAATTGGCGGGTTGGATGCCGTATCAAGACCTCACCGGCGCGACTTCAACATATGAGCAGCACTCCGAGACCTCAAACATCAATATAAACCTCCAAGCACCGCTGCTGCACTGAGCGTAGCTTGCAGCGACGAATTCTCACTCAGAATCCCCTTCATCCATAGCTGAACAACTGCATCAAAGCCCACCATAACCGATAAACGGACTTCGACGTCGCTCGACGGTGATCCAAAATGGCATCCCACTTTAAGTCAATCCACCTAAAGCACGAGATTCCAGACCTATCCGGACGCTTCGAGGTTACCACATCACCTGGAACAGACGTCTGGGATAAACCACCGTCGACACATTCGTTCAATGCACCAATCATCTACCGGACCAGCACAGTAGGCTCTTTTAGGTCTGCAAAGGTGACGGTGACGGCTGCTTGGAAGGACAAGTACGACCAGGGTGGGCTGTTCCTGGGTATACAGACGTCAGATACGCCTCGCTGGGTCAAGACAGGTATTGAGTTTCTCGATGGAGTGCCATTGGTAGGCACGGTAGCCAAGGATCGATGGTCAGACTGGAGTCTGAGGCCTCTGCTAGCAGAGACGTTGAGTATTGAAGGTGTTGCGACTGTCGAAATTGAGAATGCTAGCGATGGCAGTCTTTGGGTCTGGCTTGTCAGTGAGGGCGGACAAAAGTTACCTTTGAGGGAGGTCACTTGGTGGGGAGACCTGGCGAAGGACACAGAGGTCTGGATCGGGATCTACGCTGCGAAGCCTGCACCACACGGTGAGAAGGACGACTTGGTGGTGACATTCGAAGGGCTAGACATTCAGTAGAAGAGCAAATTGGAAGGGGAAGTAGTCAAAAAAGCACACCACCAGATAGAGACCAGTCTTCTTCACAGGCTTAAATAAACAAGGAAACCCGTGCAGTCCCACACCAAGGTAGCAGATTAAATCATTCCTCAAGATCGAGTTTTCTTTGATGGTAGAGTAAGTGAGTGATGTCGTCGACGCAAAGTGAAAAGTGACGCGTCTGAAAGAACGCGTCCCCGCTGCCACTTCTCGCCATTTTCAACACAACCACGTCACCGCTGCAATTGTACCGATTCCAGCTCGGAGACTGCCTGCAGCAACGAACAATACCGCGCGAAGCTACAATTCTCCTCCGCCTCCTCTCAGTGCTGCTCCTCGAAGATGCTTCTTGGCTCGTGACCACCACAGTCGCACGATGCCCTCTCGGCTGCGCAATACCGCCGCAGCGGATGCGGCGCAAAGTGAACCTCGCTACGATATACCTGGCCTGCAGTTCAACGAACCTCTGTCATGGCGCGCCGGCAGAGCAATCCCTGTGGGCGACCTTCTCACGCGACTGCAAAAGCTAGCTGCAAAGTTGCGCAATTACGATCTGGACCAAGTCGATTCGCGTGCCTTCACCACCCTCGCCCATGACCTGGCCAATGCGAACCTTCTGGCCCACAAAGACAAGGGCGTAAGGGCGTGGACTGTTTCATGCGTCGTGGATGTCCTCAAGATTTGTGCCCCGGATGCGCCGTTTATCGAGGGTCAATTGAAAGTAAGGGAATCCTTCTAAACCTGGGAAGGGCCTCGACTGACAGCCATGGCAGGACATTTTCACCGTCATTATCAATTCCATCCTTCCTGCCCTCTCCGACCCTACAAATGCCTACAATGCTCAGCATGTCTACATCCTCAGCTCTCTGGCGGAGTCGCAAAGTATCCTCCTGGTTACAGATATCTCAAACCACGATAACCTCATCGTTTCTCTCTTTACCACCGCCTTTGATATTGTGTCAGCGTCAGGGAACAATGCTTCGGGAGTTGAAGTGTCCAAGAGCGTGGAATATCATCTCAAAAACCTGTTGTCTGCAGTGGTCGACGAGGTCAGCTTGCCACAGGAGGTTACCGATATCATCATCTCTCAATTCCTGCGAGTGGATGCCCGAAATATTCAGGACCAGGGCTCAAAAGGCAAGAAGCGCGATGCTCAAGACAGCAAGCAAGGCAATCTGCTTCTTAAAGACTATCCACCTGCCTACAATATGGCCAAGTCACTTTGCACCACCTGCCCGGAAAAGATGACTGCTCACATCACACAATACTTTGGTACTGTGATTGTCGATGCAACTGCTTCGACGTCACTGAACGGGGCTTCCAAGGGCCACCACAGACGGACTTCGGATGTAGGCGATGACGACGAGGAAAGAGAGAGTCTAGCAGATTTGCGGAAAGCTCATCGACTGCTGCGAGAACTGTGGCGAGCATGTCCAGATGTCCTGCTTAATGTCATCCCTCAAGTCGAGGCCGAGTTCAATGCCGATTCAGTACCACTTCGTCAACTAGCTACCGAGACCATCGGATACATCACGGCTGGCATTGGCATTGCTGGAGTTCCTCCTTCGCAGCCACTGGATCCAGCTGCATATCCTCTGCCATCCATTGACCAGGAAGATGAATCCCAGGCACAGGCGACAAATCCTCTCTTGGCTCCTGCCTCTCCCAAACCGTTCATGGCTGTCCATGCAACTGCATATCAGTCATTCTTAAGTAGGCAGAATGATAGATCACACCTTGTTCGCGAGGCGTGGGCAAAGTCGGCTGCTCGAATATTACGCACTTCTGCTGGCGGTATTGGTCTGAATACCGAAGAGCTCGAAAGTCTGCTTGCTGGGTTTGCCCAGACGCTCCGTGATCCTGAGGAGCATGTGCGCTTAGCAGCCGTCAAGGCGATGGATATTTTCGCCTACCACGCCTTGATCAACGTTCTCGGTGCCGATGCTGGCCTTGCGAAAAGAGATACTGTGTTCTCGTCCTTAGCCGATCGAGTCACAGACAAGAAGAATAATGTCCGAGAAGCTGCCATGGAGCTTCTGGCGCGAATATGGGGTGCAGCTTCACGTGATATCGAGCAGGGCAACGAGGTGGTCAAATCTGTCATTGGGGATATACCGAACCGTCTTTTGGGTGCCTACTTCACGAACGAACCCCACATCCTTGCTGCGATCGACAGGGTCCTCTACGAGAGCTTGCTGCCCTTGTCATTTCCTCCATCGAAGGTCCAGATATCTCGCACCGATATCCAGAAGCAGCGTGCCAAAGATAAGGAGGGAAGTTCGCAAGAGGAGCCAGTGACCGATCCAGATGTTATCAGAGCCCGCCGAATCCTCACGTTGATTCAAAGCTTGGATGCACGAGTCCGTCAGGTCTTCTTTAGCATGCAATTCCGACAGGTTCGACTAAGCAAGGGAATGCGAGCCTTTCTAGACACTTGCGAAGAATACAATGGAGGCGTCGTGGAAGACGATGCCTCCGAAGCAACACTCAGAAAGCGCCTGACAACCATGATTGACACTATATCGAAAACCTTTTCAGACTCAAGTGAGGTTTCGGACGATCTGTGGAAGTTTACGAAGCAACACAACCGTAGATGGTATCAGCTGATACGATTTGCGACGGGACCAGAGAACGAGTACCGCACGGTGGTCAAGGCTATCAAGGAGCTTATCAAACGGATACACGAAGGACCAGCGAATGTGCAGTCGCTTGTTGACATGATCCAACCTATTCTGTATCGCTGTGCATTGCTGGCATACAACCGCAGTCACGTTCCAGCAATCATGGAGATATCCCGGAGTGATGAGCTTGGGCTGGGCGATGCAGCTCACGAGGTTTTGAAGGAAATCTCTGCTCGAAATCCGGAAGTGTTGAAGCACCACATTCAAGCTCTATGCAAAGAGCTCGAGGAAGAAGCTCCTACAGTCACAAAATTCGAGAAGGAGGGAGCGGCTGCGACTTTGAAAGCATGTGCTGGATATGCTCGAAAGTATCCTACGGATCTGCCCAAAGAGCGCAAGTTCATGACGGTCCTAACTCAGTTCGCTCTGTTCTCAAAATCACCACGAGCAGCCAAACATGCAGTATCAATTGTGATGTTGGTTGCCGACAAGAAGGAGATGTATGCAAAAGATCTACTGTCGAAGGCTTTGGAAGACTGCCAGCCCGATAGTCCACATTTCCTTGCACGCCTGGCCACAGTTGCACAACTTTATTTGCTTGCGCCAGCAACTGCCCAGCTCGAGGCAGATGCCATCGATACATTGGTCGCCGCGGACATACTAACAAAGAACCATTCACCAAGCCGAAGCGATGATGAGAATGCTTGGGATGAAAAACCCGATGACGAGACGCAATCAAAGGAGTTAGCCCTGAAGATTTTGGTCAATCGTGCTCGAGCAATAGGCGATGATGCTGATGCAAAAGAATTCGCAACGACCACCAAGGAAGCATTCCGATACCTTGTCACTGTCATTGAGAGTCGCGGAGAGATAACCAGTTCGAAAGACACGCCACCTGCACAGAAGAACCGCCTGCGATTGACCGCAGCACACTTGGTGTTGAAGCTTTGCAATCACAACAAAAAATGCGACGATATCATCGATGCAAAGACCTTCAACGAAGTCGTGCTAGTTGTGATACAGCCTCCCAATCCGGTGCGGACTGGATTTGTCAACTCGCTGAAAAAGTATCTTGGACAGAATCTCACTCCGAGATGGTTCACCTGCTTCTTTCTGCTTGCATTCGAACCAGACATGGAGCTTCGTGCATCGACGATAACATGGCTGCGAGCTCGAAAACAGGTGTTCAAGCGGAGACAGCTGGAAGTGAAGGAAGAAAAGCCAGTGCTCGAGCCCATCTTCGCTCGGCTATTGAGCTTGCTGGCTCACCATCCAGATCATCCCACACAAGAAAGTGATGATGGGGAATTGCTGGATTTCGGAAAATACATCGTCTTCTATGTCTGGTGTGTCTCGGACCCTGAGAACTTGTCACTGATATTCCATTATGGACAGCGCGTCAAAGGAGCCAGAGACGGTGTCACGGGAACGGATGAGGCAAGTGAGCGACTTTATGTGCTCAGTGATCTCGCTCAAGCTGTTATTCGCAACTACGCGAACATTATGCCGGGGCACTCGAAAGGAGCCAGCAACCTTCAGACATACCCTGGGAAGGTAACGTTGCCAAAAGCATTGTTTAGAGCCCTGCCCAGCCATGAAACTGCACAAGATATCGCGGAGAAGAATTATCTGCCCGAGGATGTGGCCATCGGCCTTGAAAAAATGATAAGAACATATATCAAGGAACTGAAAACCGGCATTCAGCCTCCTAAACGGGCACCAGCAGCAGAGAAGAAACGGAAGAGCGACGCAGTTGGTTTGGACGGTGACGAAGATGAACCCGAAAAGAAGAAACCGACAAAGGGGAAAGCGAAGAGAAGTACTCTTGCCATTCGAAGAACGCCGCAAGCGAAGCGGAAGACGAGTGAAGCTCCGAGTAGTCCGACGTTGCCTTCGCGGAAGAGTGTGCGGACTTCGAAGGTCATGACTTATGCAGAGTCGGACACAGGAGACGAAGGCGAGGTGGATGATGCACAGGAGCTGGCAAGCAGTCCAGTTGTCCGGCGACAAGCTAAGAAACCAGAAGCAAATGAAGAAGATGTCGACGAGGCTGTTGAAGACAAAGAGAACGACGTTGATATGGGCGGCGAAGAGCAGGGTATAGAGGATGAAGTGGTTGTGCAAGAAGACGAGGATGCCGAAGCTGGTGTGGAGGACAGTGCAGAAGAGGTAAAGAAGTCACCGCCATTGAAGGAGAAGAAGAACGCTGCTGCGAAGAAGGGTCGAGGCAAAGGTGGGGGGAGCAAGAAGACCACCCCGACGAAGAAGACCATGCCGAAACAGAAGGCTGAAACGCCGGTGAGGACGACTAGGCAGACGAGGAGTGCGAAGGCATGAGGAGACCCGACCCGAGCTCCAACGGCATTCGGGGCCTGTCAAAGAATCATCAAGTGGTATGAGGAAAATTACTTTCGAGATGCATGGAGGTGCTGGTACGAAGGCGAGATGAAATGGATCTCTCACGATGTTACCGAGTCAGTCAGGAGATGCAGCATAGTGTATGGATAAATGTGGGTGTCTCCACCGGCATGTGCATTCATGGTTCCAGCCCAGGCGGGAAAATCACCGCAGCATATTTCACAAACCTCAGTGCTGATCTATCGTGATACTTGCGCTCAATCTGTGACCTTTCGACCAGTTGACGTGCTCGCATTCCTGCAATTGATGCTGATGGAGGATGGACGAGGTCCTCTTGCCGGACTAAACTTTTTCCGGGCGGCTCTTGGCTCGTCGCGTCGTGTACTGTAAGTCACGTTTCTGACATCTTCCAAGTCTCTCTGCCGGCCTTGACCCTCTCGATCATCACAACGTAAGATCGTGTCCATGCATTGGTCATGTTGAGGCATGGAGCGAATCTCGCAATACGTGCAACTGCCCCTTTGTGCGTCAGGCACGCCAGCTAATATCCTGCTCGCGCTCCGCGATGTTCGACCATGAGATACTTATCTTCCAACTCTCCGTCACCAAATCAACGTTGATCTCAAAATTATGGGACATTCTGATCATCAGATGCTAGGAGATACACGGACCGTGCTGCTTAACAACAACATTGACAATGCCCGCCCAGGTAAACACCTCCATCATCATCAACGTCCCTCCCCAACAAGTCTGGGACGTTCTTGTCGACTTCGACCACTGGCCCGACTGGAACACCTGGTTCAGCTCAATCAAAGCGATGCCGCCTCCCCTGAGACCCCGGCACTCCGGTCGCATTCACGAACCGCATGTGCGATACCGCCAAGCCGGGAACCTACTACGTCCGCATCACGACGTGGAAGCCCGAGGAACATGAGTTTGGGTGGAAGGCTGGACCACCAGCGCCGATCACATAGTTTTTGAGGGCACATCATTGGTTCAGGCTTGTTGAGCAGGAGGGTGGGAAGATTTTGTTTGATCATGGAGAGGGGGTGGAGGGGGTTTTGGGCTGGGCGGTGCCGCAGTCGATGTTGGGGGATTTGGGTAAGTTGGTCGAGAGTTTCAAAGCGGAGTTGAAGAGGAGGGTCGAAGACGGTATCAAGCCGAGTGCATGAGGAAGGTAAGTTACAACTTGAGGTATGCTTCCCGCCATTGGGTTCACATTTGCCACTGAATTGACCGACAGCCTGGACCCGGGCGACTTCTCAGTAGCCTACCCGTCCATCTCAGAGGCTTTTCTTTCTTGCACTTGTTACCTTTCCCGGCGCTATCTCCTGCAGCGAGGCGCTCGACCGAAGTGCACCGGCTTGTTCGTGAGTTGCTCTTTGTCTTCTTTGCCTGCAGCGTACCGAGACCATGCCAACTTATGTCAATATGCATTCACGCGATGCGAGGCGATCCTCTCCGGTGATTGACAAGCATCAAACCACCTCATGTTGTGCTTGTCTCTTGGTTTGGCAACGCAATTGATGTTCTAGACTCAGGTGGACAAAGAGCGTCGCGGCGCAGACAGCTTCACAGCCTGAATGTCCCCACAAACTCCTATACCAGAGTGTTTAACATGACCCGGTGGCAGCAAAGATAACGGTTTGTACAAGCCATACGCAGGCAAACTTCCTGCTCTAGACGTCTGAAGCTTTCAGATGCTTTGTTTGGGATTGACCTTTTGGCAAACGACAACACTTGATTGTCATGCTGAAGTCTAACGGGGCAAACGCTTCTTCGTCATGCTGAATTCACATATCTAGCTCCTGACAGCACGCCTTTCTGTTTACTCCTCGCCATCGTCCCTACCCTCTTCGTCTTCTCTATCAGTTCGCCAACATGGCTGATCGACCCAACAAAAAGTTGGATCCAACTAAGTCCTTCACACCCAGCAATGCTTCTGGCTCTGGCCAACAACCATCCCAGCCCAGCGTACCCGCAACGACTCCGATTGCCTGGGCTAGGGGCAATTCAGCAACGCAGCTCTTCGGCTCGAATGTACCGGCCAGGCACCCAGCTCCTACTAATGCTCCTCTCGGACCGGCTCAAACAGATCTTCCAATCAGGTCTGCTCCGTCCAATGCTCCACTCGGGCCTGCTCAGCCCAGCACTCCCTCCAGATCTGCTCCGTCCAGTGCCCCGCTAGGACCTGCTCAACCCAACACTACTACCGTCAGAGCTGCTCCGGCGAACGGCCCGCTTGGACCTGCTCGAAGCAACGCTGCCAGGCCCGACGGTAGCTCCCATAATACTGGTGGCTCTCAGGACGGGGAAGTGCAGCCATCAGGTCACGGGCAGAGTCAGCAGCAATCTACTCACGGCCAAGCGCGAGGCGGTACTCGAACACCCTTTGTCCCGAACAACCCCAATCCAATTCCTGCTTCAGTTACACCCCTGTTGATGCCTGCTTCAGGTCGGCCTCAAGCTACGGGTGATTCGCTCGTGTCCACTGATGACAATCAAGCCACGCCGTCTACGACAAAACCTACAGCAACAACGGCTGCCCAAGGAGATGTGGTCACAGGCTCTTCTTCCACCACCTCAATCGTTCCCAGCCGTCAACAAGCTGTTACTTCAGGGAAGTTCCTTTTGGCAAACCATTTTAGCATCACACTTGGTGGGTATAGGGAGGTTTACTCTTACCCGATAAATATCGTGCTGGTCCCTAAAGCCGGGAAAGGCAAGGCGGAAAATAAGACAAGCAGCGGAGCCTCCGGGAGTTCTGCAACAACATCGAGACCAGCAAGTGTCGCCAAGCCGAAGAAGAAACGACTCATTCAACTGCTGCTGAACGACATCGGACCTCAACTTACCAGCCCTGTTGCGACGGATTACCAGAAGGAGCTCATAACACCTGCCACGTTGAGTGATCCGATTGCCAACGCCGAGTACGATTTCCACTACTACGATGAGTATACCACCACTTCCAATCAGAATTCTTCCAAATACCGAGTGACATTCGGAGAACCGAAGCTGATATCCCTAACGGACCTGTTCGCGCGATTCAATCAGTCAAACAATACTCCACAATCTGAGGAAGCCACGACCGACGCTATCAATGCATTGAATATCATCTTCAGCTTTCTCCCATATCAGTTCTGCTTCCGGACGAATCCCGACACAGCTCCCACCATGACCACGATCAAGGGACAGCGCTTCTACGGCATCCCAAGACTCCCCGCGCCCCGAGGGAAAGACACGACTTGGCCCACTCTTACCGGGGCCGTGATGAACAGGAAAGATGCTGAGCTAGTCACAGTTCCAGGATTTGTTCGGAGTGTGCGACCAACGTTCAGCGGTCCGGGTTACGTTGATCTCAACATCTACACCAAGACAGGCTCTTTCTGGCGACATGGAACTGTTCAGGACCTGATAGATGCCTGGTATCGCACACATAATCACGGCACACTTGACCAGCTACAGGAATTTCTGTATAGCGCTCCGGTCAGGATGATCTTTCCCGAGAACAACTTGGACCCGTTCTGCGGCATCAGGGGACTTGCACGGACCGACGCAGAACCTACTGCAGCTGTATGCACCATGTTACATCCGAAACGGCAATGCTCTGGTTTTGTCAGTCAATACTACGCGCACCGTGGGCAGTTCCACCGGTACATCTACGTCGTCAAAGTCGGTCAAAAAGGAAACGAAGGGCCTCTGACGATTCCAGCAAGCCTTCTGCGGGTGATCCCAGGCAAGCTCAAGCCTGGAGTCATACCGCAAGGAGGAGCCAGACTGCCGGAATCAAATTATGATCTGATCGTTCGAAGTGGGAGACGAACCTTCATTTCATCGATTGCCACCGCACCAGGAGCTTCTGCCTTCGGTCTGACGCTGTCCACAAACATGGCGACAGTCCCGGTCACAAGGTTGGATCGACCATCTCTCACCTATAGAACGCGTGACGACCTCAAAAACAAGAAGCTGGTCGAGGACGACAAGCTCGACGAGGGACAATGGGGTTTGAAAGATGTGACGTTCACCACGCCGGCAAAGCGTCAGAAATGGACTTGCATCGAACTTTTGAGACACGGTTCGACCAGCTGCACACCTCAGGGTATCCAGGACTTTGCCTATCACCTAGAAGCCGAGTTCAAGAAATATGGCATGACCGGTTTTGAATGGTGGCAGATTGACGAGCACGACGATGGTTCACAGCAATGGCAAGATGATAACTTCCTGCCACGATCAAAGACAGTCGCATCCCTTAAGAAACAGGAGGAAGCTGTCAAGGACATGCTCCGACTTCTGACTGATAACGGCGTCACGCTGGTGGTTCTTCTGCTACCCAGCCAAGATCAGGATCTCTACAGCGCCATCAAACGCGCCGGTGAACAAATTTACGGCATTGCGACCGTATGCCATGTGCTCAAGCTCACCAAGAAGGAAGGGAAAGAACTCATGTGGCCGAAGACTCCACGCTCCCCATACTTCCCAGCACGTGGATGGAAAAACACCAATTTTGATTTCCTTGGAAACTTATGCATGAAGATCAATCTGAAAGTCGAAAACACAGCCGTGAACCAAGCTTTGGATGAAAACCCTGATCTCCTATCACCTGAAACAATGATCATTGGCATCGATGTGGCTCATGCAGGCGGCCCGAGAAGAGGCTGTCCTAGTATTGCCGCAGTTGTGGGCAGCGTCAATCCAGAGTTCTCACAATATCCTGCAAGCATCGGTATCAACGCTTGCATCCCGGACGAAAACGGGCAGCCGCAGGCCAATGAAGAGGTCATGGACTTGGATGATCTGGTCTTGGATCGCCTTCGCGAATACTATCGCAGAAACCACGACGAGGCTGCCGCTAATAAGCCTCACAATGGCATCCCAAGCAAGCTGATCGTCTACCGCGATGGAGTCTCTGAATCGCAGTTCGAGATGTGCAAAGGTCGTGAGTACGGCAGGATTAAGGAGGCCGTCACACGTTTCTTGCTGGAAAAGGGTCGAGATACCGACCAGGCGCTCCCTGTTACATTGATCTGCGCCATCAAGCGACACCATACCCGCGTTTTTCGAGACATGAATACCAAGCCGGACCCAAGCCTGGTGCTCCACAAGCCGATCCCCAACGACCCCGACAATATGAACAATAATCCCTTACCGGGGACATTGATTGAAGAGCGCATCACCTATGGCGAAGGCAACGATTTCTTTCTCATCGGTCACAAGGCCATTCAGGGAACTGCCATACCTGTCCATTACAACGTCCTTCAGAATCCCTGCAACTACCTCCTCCGGGATATTGCCGAGATGGTAAGTTTACATCATGTTCATTCTGAGACATCAGCTAACAGTTGTCCGCTAGACATACGATTTGTGCTTCCTCTTCGGCCGATCTCGCACCTCGGTAGGCCTGTGTACGCCGGTCTACTACGCCGACTTGGTGACCGCCAGAGCAAGATGCTACGTTCGTGAGAGATGGTACAGTCCGCCAAAGGATCCAGATCACAAGATCAAGCCATTCGATTCCCAGACCGAGACCGCCGACTTTGAGGACGCTCTGAGGATCCATCCGAACATGGCGGAGAAGATGTTCTACATTTGAGCGTCGCTGGTGGTGGTGGTGGTGGTGGTGTTGGCGGAGTACGAGGGCTTTTTCCCTTTTCTTGGGCGGTTTATGTGTTGCTTTGGTGTTCACTCGTGCAAGGAGATTGGGTGAACTTCGCGAAAAGGATGATATGGAAGGAGAGAGCGGAACGAGCTGGTCTCGGAATGCTCAGAAATGGTGTGGGCGGAAGATTGAAGAATGCTGCGTGCTGGTTTCGAGGGTTTGTTTTCTTTTGTTTTGCTTGCGTTTCTTGTTCTGCTGCTTTCGATAGACTTTTCTCCTCTGATAGACTTCAATTCTTGTACATACTTCAATCACTCATTCTTACAATGGTTTGTGAGACAGTCAAAACTTCCTCTTCCGCCAGACATGTATCTACCGAACCAACCGCGAGCTCACCAAGCTTTTCAGATGTGGAACTTGAATGAGGCCTATCGTACGCAGCGAAAGCAGTGTGCTCAGCACATTGTTGAAGCTGGCATAGGACTGGCAGCTACAAATATGCGCATCGCCGGGTTGCCTGAGTGACTCGTCAAGGCGCAAACTGTCCGCAAAGCGAGGGAATAAATTGCCGGCTTCTCGGCTTTGAAGATCGCTGAGCAGGCGGCCGCGAGTGATGCAGAGAACCATGACAATGGCATTGACGGCGTTGATGCCTGAGGACGCAATGAGGAGCCTTAGCAAAGTGCGAGGCTCATGGTTACCTTCGAGTAAGGGGCCAAAGTCGCAAAGCGGCCATCCTCCTTAGTGCATCCTTCCGGACTCCTGAACAAGTACCTTCCAAAGTGCTGAACACGTCTTGCCTTTGCGAGCTCGCCCATCTCGTTTTCGAGCCTCTTTTGGCAGACGAATGCGGAACGACCAGGTCTTCCGAAGATGTTTGAGACCGGGGTTCAACGAAACATGCTGGTCTCGGGTGGTCCACAAGAGAAGTCAACAAGGAGTACGAGGGCGTTGGATCCGGGAACAAGTCCAAAGATTGAATATGTACAAGGAAGTTTCATTACAAGGGGTCGTCTAGTCTATCTGAAGCGCGCAGAGGAAAGGAAAGAAAAGAAAAATACATGCTCAACGTCTCCTGCTCCCGCATCTTGCTCGAAACCCCTTGGCCTGCATTCATACACGTGTCCGGCATTGCTTGCGTTGCCATACCTCCTGCTTGTTCTTGGTGAAAACAAATGAAATGCTGGAAAACTGCGCCACCCCAACGCAGGAAGTTGAACAGTAGGCAAAACGGTTTCTTTTTTTGGTGGATGTTGATCCTTTGCTGATTTTTTGTGTGACGAAGGAATGAATGAACGGGTCAAGTTGAATATGTACAGTTGAAATGAAGGCCGAATTTTTTTTGGGGTAGGTGTCGTTGACCCTCTGGTTTTTGGTTTGACGAAAGGAAAGAATGGGGTGATGCCTCAATGTTGAATATGTGCAGCTGAATTGAAATTGATTTTTTTGGGCGGGTGTTGGACTCTCTCATGATTTTCGGTACGAAAAAGAACGAATGCAAGCCGTGCAAGAGGAAGATCAAGTGTTAACTGCAGGTCAGAGCTGGTTGAAAGGACTCAATGTTGGTCGATCGCCCTGGGGTGACGCGTGTGCTGCTCAGAGGTACCACATCGGCTTTGCGTCCCGGTGAAAGTGAAGTTCGACAGGGTTTGTCGCCTTGTCCCAAACCATCTTCTCCTCAGGCCAGTAGATCTCTCGCATGAAGCATCGAGCACGTCCTGCAGCAAGGTCGGCATAGTACGCAGCCGGGCAATATCCCACAGATCTTGTCGAGCGGCCGAAGAGGTAGCAAAGGTTGAACGTCATCTGAGCAATCTGGTTGCGGCGGTACTGGGTTTCGTTCTCCAGAATCACGTAGTGGCATGGTCGTGCGGTACCTTTAATGGCCTGGGCGCTGATGAGAAAAAAGTCTTCCTTGTCAGGCTCTCCGTATGTGATGCGATCACTGACCATAGTTTCCGGCATAGGATTCTTTTTGCCATCCAAGAAATCCTGCTTGGTGCTGGAGTCTGCGAAGAACCGCGTGTAGTGACGCTTGACGGCACAGATCAGGATGACTGGAGGTCGATCTTTGACGTCCGGTATCGCCTTGGCAATGCCATCTCTAATGCGTGGAAGCTCATGCTCTCTGCACATGTCATACTGTGCCTCGGAAAGCCCATCTCTGTAGACGACAATTTTGTCAGGCAACTCGTTCTTCTTGACACGGTGCATGCGATGCCGCTTGTAAGCTTCGATGCGTTCCATCACCATTGTTGCAAGATCAAGTACTTCCTCGTTGGACTTTTTCTTCCCTTTCTTGCGGGGGTCCTTGAAAACCAGGTCCTTCTCGTTTTCGAAGTCCTCGTCGTCTGACTGCTGAGCGTCGTCCTCTTGCTTGTCATCACCTGGAACTGCTTTCGCAACGTTTGCACGAAGGCTTGCGGGCCATTGTGCAAACTCATCGTCGATACTTCCAACCACCGCCGCCACACTTGGGGCATTCTCCAGAGCGGTTGGCGGTGGATGCGTTACATCAATGCCAATGATCATGGTCTCGGATGTCAGAACAGGCTCTTTCTTGTACAAGTGGTGATTGGCAGTTAGGTTGCTCATTTTCAGGTTGACCTTCAGTGCCAAGTTTCCGAAGAAGTCGGGACTGAGTTTGGGCGAAGGCGGTCCATACTCGTCTTTTTCATCGGGTACCACAACGCTGCAAATAGTGGTTATCCCGACTTTCTGGTCTCCAGCTTGTTTGATCGCGTTGTAAAGCTCTGTGTCTTTTCTCGGCAAGAGAAAAACCACCAGTTTAGCGGTCTGCTGCTTTGCTTTGAAAAGTAGATCCAAGACGAATTTGGCTTGTTTCGTTCGGTTCGCCATGTTGCGGGGCTTGGGAAGCTCAGTATAGGGTAAAATTCCCTTTTGCTGATCAGGTATACCGCCAACGTAAGTGTAGCCGCTCAAACCATGGTTTCCGAGATATTTCATAAAATCAGTCTTGAACTTTGCGATATCTGTCGCTCTGCAACTGCGTTCGCCTTGGAGACAGAGCTCGAAGTATGTCCATGTCTGACCTGGGCCTGTTCTCAGAAGCTTCCTGCTGATCCAAGGCATTTTCTTGTCAGACGGGGGAATTGCCAAGGTCCATTGGCCCTTTTTCAGGAAAGTGGGATTTACAACAGGAGGAGTGTCTGCAGCATTGTTCGTCTGTCGATACCGCAGCTCCGGCAGGTTGAGCTTCAATGCTGGGACTGAGATCATTTTTTTGCCAAGAGTGAGTTGGAACTCGGGCGCCCCGCTTGCACTGGCAACGAAGATGCCTCTTCCTTTGTTCTCTATCAAGTCTTTATTCTTGGATGGGAGTCGAATAGACTCTTTCGGCAGCTCCTCGGTGTTGCGATTGATTTGTCCCGGGACAACGTTGAGAAGGTCTGCTGGAATCGTCTTCGCATGCTCACCTTCTCCAATGATGACCACATAGACACGGCTGGATTCGGTATACCCTCGGTTGAAAGTGGCGTTGAAGTAGGTCATTACTGATTGAGTGTTCTGAGATTCCGGGACAACCGTGACATTGGAAGGAAATGGGGGATATTGGTTCGAAATAGTCTTCGCCATCGCTGAGAATCTGCCATAGTAGTTCTCCTTCTGTCTGTGCTGCTCGTGTGTGGTTCGGGCGCGAATGCCCTTGAGGAACTGATTGAGATCTTTTCGAGCTGAATAGGACCAAACACCACCATGTGCTCTTTGAAGAAAAGCCTCGATCAGTGTCTGAATGGTGTCAGGTTGTCCGGGTCGGTAGAAGAGCGCTGCAGAAGTGTTGATGTTGAGATCAATATAGCCCTTCTCGGATCTGACCGTGCGAACACTTCTGGCGAATCCAGGAACACTCGTCATAGCGCCTTGCGGGCATGCCTCGCCAGTGCTAGTATCGCCACGTCCAAAGGGAGCGATACCATAGAACTTGGTTCCGTTCTGTGTCATCAGATTCGGTTCAGCCGAGCCTGTCTGAAAGCATTGTTGATAAGGGCCATAGCTGAAGATCAGATTCATTGCGTTGATTGTGGCTTCCTTGTCTTCAAAACTCTCAGAAGCTGCTGTTGCACTCAGGTAATTTTCCAAAGCCGTGAGCGATAAGTGCTTGGGTTCACAGATCCTGATCTTGAACTCATCGGCATCCTGAAGTGGCGATGATTGGTACTCATCATAATACTTGATAGTGATGATACCTGGGATTTTGGCGTGCTCGACTGGTCCAGCAGTCACAATTTGGGTCTTGTAATTCGTTGCCATAGGAATATTGATCTTGAACTCTTTCTTCAACTTGTCCATGAGAAGCCAGACTACTCTGCCCTTGAGAGGCTTGCCAATACCGTCATTCCCCTTTCTTTTGCGTCTGGCATTTTGGTGCTGTTGCGAAGGGGCAGTAGCATTAGTCTTCTGCTTCGGTGCAGGTGTGGAAGCTTGTTCTGTGAGCTTTGCGGCGTCTGTCTTTGCAGGAGCGTCTGGTTTTGCAGGAGCGTCTGGTTTTGCAGGGCTTTTTGATTCTGGCTTTGGGGCTTCTGTCTTCTTCGGGATTCTCTTGAACTGCATCTCGTACACGTACAGATCCTTGTAGTCACCCAGAGTGATGGAGTAGTGGTTGGCAAGTAGCGTAGTGCGAGTGGTCAACTTGAGATCCTCGATCGGTGGGAGAGTATCAGCTGCTTCGGCGATTGTGGCTGGGAAAATAGGATTGGTCTTGGATGTAGAAGCATCTCCAGCATTGGAGTTGGCCTTGCCGCTGCTTGAAGATGGATTGTTTTTCGCTTTCCGACCCGCATCTCGCCGTTCTTTCTCCGACTTGGACACCATGCTGAGGGCAGAAAGTCAGATGACGCTGTGATCTTTCAACACTAGATCAGGATCTGGACTGGAAAGATGCTAAGAGAAAGGTAGTCAGCAGTCCCAAAGCCATCCTGAGGCCTCTTATTTGGAGGCTCAAGACAGCACGTCTGTTTGCACAATGATCAATCAGCATGCTCGCTGAGCCCGCCCGGCCAAACGCAAACCACAATTGCATATGCACCATGGACTATCAACAATGGCGTACCGAACGTACATCAAGCAGGTCGATAAAGAAAATGTTTGGTATAAGCATACTCAAACATACAAGTTGTGGGATTTTTGTTGCCTGCTCATAGCGTGAATACACCTCATTGTCTGCAGTATGGCAAATACGAAGATATGCGAAGAAGTAGCAAATAGCTGACACATGCAAAAATCCGGATGCCTGTGGTGTTGGCGCTCCGCCGAACAAAGAGATAACAAACGGACAAGTGGCATGGCTTATGCAGAAAGGAACCAACATGAAGCACCAAACAGCAAAGTCACACAATGAGCACCTTGCTCCAAAGAAACTCGTGGAGCAATCGAAGTTGAAGGAAAGCGGCATGCAGCGCGAAATCGGTAATTGTTCTGGCTTGCAACAAAGCCGTGACAGCAGCGCGGGTCGGAGAGCTGCGTGCATATGTGCCGAAATAGGGGCAAGCTTTCAATCGCGTCAGATGCAGTATCTTGTCGGACTGCTGTCGACAAAGATCTAGCATTAGATGGAAGAAGAGAATCGAGGTGCAGACTGAGAAGAACAAATTTTGAGCTTCTTGCCAAGATTCACGTGATCAAGGGGCCGGAAGCTGCTCCCGACTGGCAGCAAGTCGCGCCTAGTGTGATGGTAGTTACGGAGTGCATCGAAAGCACATTCCGAATGAAGACGAAAGCAAGTCTATTGAATCCTAAAAGTCTATCCATTTTGAACCGAATCCCAGAACGCCGAACGCCAAGAAAGCACATGAAACAAAAGAAAACCACCAACCTCGATAGGTTTCACCGCCAGCAACAGGATTCCTCCAGACCAGGCATTGGCTACTCCTTTTCGCTCTTCCTAACACTACTTCCCGAACTTCAATGCAACATCACACCTAGATGTACCACATTTGCGTCGCGAGATCCGTGTGAATGCCGAGATCAAATGGAACGCCATCGTGGTATGTAGGCCGTGGTTCATTAGGCGGGACATAGACGTGATAGACGTCTCGAACATAGCATCTGGCACGATCCGCCGCCAAGTCCGCGTAATAGACTGGTGCACAGACTCCAGTAGAACGAGTGGCACGACCGAAGAGGTAGGAGAGATTGTGAGTCTGTAGGTGTTTTGTTAGCTCGGCTCTGATCACTTTCTTCTCGGAAGTCATGACTTACCATCTGAGCAACCTCTCTCGTATCGCACCCAATCTCATCGGCGAGAATCGTGTAATGTGTGGGCCGCGCAGTTCCCTTGATGGCATTTTGGCTGTACAAGAAGAAATCTCGGCCACTGCCGTACGTGACTCTCTGCGTAACAAGAGTGCCCGGAAGCGGATTCCAGTTGTACTGGCCAGTGCCTTTCGCTCCACGACCGATGTAGAGATCTTCGTCTTCTGGTGCCCTCTCTTCTGGGTACATACGAGTGTGATGTCTCTTGATGGCACAGACAAGCAGGACCTTGGCGCGTTCCGATGGCTTCTGGCGCTGCCATGAGTTCTCCGCTCGGTCAATCGCCGCCAGAATTCTGGGGTATTCGTACTCCTGGCACATTCGGAATTGGTCTTCTGAAAGCCCATCTCTGAAGACGACAATCTGCTCCGGGAGCTTGCCATTTCTCTTGCCAAAGTCATCCAATCTCTCAAACACCATTTCGTCCAACTGGAGGACCTTTTCAACGGCCTGCTTCCTTCTGTAAGGATTCTGTCCTGCCTGCAGTTCAGGAAGCTGATATCGGAGACTCGCGGGCCATTGAGCATAGCGGTAATCCACACTTCCAACCACGGCAGCCACGCTCGGCGAGTCTTTCATGGCAGCGGGCCCCGGATGAGTAACGTCAATACCAAGCACCATGGTTGGCTTGTCCAAGATCGGGGCTCTGTATCGGAGGGTGTGGTTGACAGCATCTCGTCTCGTTTTGAGGTTTATCTTCATGGTCAGATTTCCAAGGAAGCCCCAGTCATTCTTGACGTGAAGCTTGTTTTGAGAAACACGTGCGTCATGAGTAACATGACAGATGGTCGTGAGACCAAGCTCTTGATCACCCGAGCGTTTGATAGCGCTGTAGAGGTCTTGGTCTTTGGCTGGAAGAAACAAAACGACGAAGTCCACTTTTCCTTTCAGGCTCCGAAGAAGTTTCTCGATATTCTCGGATTGCTTCTTCAGCTCGTCCGGCTTGTGGTATCCTGGAAGCGTACGGGAAGGCAGATAATAGACTGAGCCGCCTGGACGAGGGACGTACCTGAAATCAGTCATACCGACATTCTTCAAAGCATTTGGAAATCTCTTTCTGAACAGGTTAACTGACTCCGATGAACATCCGTCATGATTGAGCAGTCTCAACTCAACAAACGTCCATTTTTTACTGGTCGTTGGCGCGCAATAGGTCTTGTAGTTCAAGATCTCACGATTCGCTTTCGCGTCAAAGGTCTTGTAAGTCAAATTCCAAGAGCCATAGAGATAGGCAAGTCGATCGAGGGAGGCATCTGCTGGTTGAATTTCGTTCCTGTCTCCCGTAGGCGACAAGTAAAAAATGTCGGGGACTTGGAGGCGCTCGACCGGTACTCGTAACATGTTTCTTCCAAGGCTGAGATCGAATTGTAAAGCACCTCGCGTCGTAATGCCTGGAGTGCCAAGGAACAGTTGTCTCCCAGAAGAAATCAATCTTCTGTTCTGCATTGGTGGTCTGATTCCAGCTGCTGGCTTCTCCTCAGTAGTGCGACAGATCTGCCCTGGGATAACATGTAGACAAGTGGCCGGCACTGTGATCCTGCGGCCACCTTCCCCAAGAATCACCACAAGACTATCTCGAGTGTTCGGCACACTAACCGGAAGCAGTTGTTGAAAATATTCATGCACGGTAGTGTTTCTATCCACACCTCTCAGTATCATTGTGCACTGACTGGCCAAAGGTTCTTGGAAGTCAGAGTCTGGCACAGTCAAGCTCGCCACACGTGCAATGTAGTCGTCGTTTCCAGCATAAGAGGTCCTTACATGCAGGTTCTTGAGAAACTTGTTGAGAGAATGGTAGCGTGCCGAGCCATGAAAGACCGGACCAGGTTCTCTATTCCTCCAGATTGCGATCAAATCATGGAGAGTAGAGGCAGGTTGATAGAAAATCGAGGTTGCGGTATTGACGTTGAGCGCGAGCGATCCACCCTTGGAAAAAGCCGTCCGAACACTACGAGCGAAGCCGGGAACAGTGACAAGTCCAGGGCTTAAATACTCTGCGTTGCCTGTTGAGGTCTGTTGAGGTGCGTCGGAAGTTGCTGCATTTTGCGGAATGCCATGGAATTTTGTCCCATTTTTGGTCGTCAAAGTAGGCTCGAAGACTGTATGAGCATGAGTTGGATGAACACGTCGGAAACACTCATGATAGGGATTGAAGCTGACGATGGTATTGAGAGCTTGTATGGTGTCTTGCTTGAGGCTGTAGCTAGTGGTCACACTATTGGTGGTGTCCAAGTAAGCCAGCAGATCTGACAGGGATAACCTCACAACGTCTGACAGTGTGACATGAAAGTCCTCACTGTTGGCTCCCGCCTGCGGATGGTATTCGTCGAAATACTTGACTGTCTCAGCGAGTGAATCATCTTTCGAAGGGAGCTTTGCCGCAGAAATGATATGGCCGAAGTAGTCTGTTGCGAGTGGTGTACTCGGATGGCGTTGTGTCAAACTTCTCATCAACAACCAGATGATTCTCCTCCGCTTTGGTCGAGCAGGGCTGAGTTGGATATAGTTTTCGCCGTGTACCACGAGCGCCGGGGGAGATTCTGATTGCGTGCGCCTTTCGTGCATTTCTTCTGGACTTTCTCTTCGATAAAAGCCCAGCGTGTATCTGTAGAGATCTGTGTAACGGCCAGTGGTCATTGAGTAGTAATTTGCTACCAGTGCCTTCCCAACAAAGCTATCTGAGAAGACTTCTTGCTCCACAGACTTACCATTGTCAGGAATCTCACCCAGTCCGCACCCGTTAACGGCATCTTGCGTGTTCTGCGTCTGATTGCTGGTCGCACTATGAACGATGTCGTTGCCGGAGCGAGATCTACTCGCTTGTTGGCCGTCACGAGCAACAGAACCGGAAGTTTGAGATTGCGTAGAGGTATGATCCTGTGGTATGTCTGAAGCAGCGTGGTCAAGTCCAGGAGTGTTGGGGCTGTGACATGCTGTAACTGTGTTTGAATTCTGTTGAGGAGGTGCAGATTTTGTATCATCAACTGAAGTAGCTGATACAGGCGGCGGTGCTGATGTCGCGGGACAGAATGACGCTGTTGATACATTTTGATCTTGAAGTGACGGTGCTGGTCGGATCACGAGTTGGGTTGTTGCCTGCTCATCGCCGAGAGGTGTTTGGGTATTTGCGGTCGTGGAATCAGAGGAAGGGTTCAGAAGGTTTGAGGAGGTGCTGCTCTCCTGAGTGCTGTTTGTTGCTACCTCACTGCCAGGAACAGTGGAGTTGTTGTTCTGGGCAACTGCTGCGGCCGCAGCTGCTTGGGTGCGCCTACGTCTGGCTGTCCGAGATTGGACTCTCCCATCTTGCAGGGTGCAGATACTTGGACAGGGCGTAATGCTCAATAGCCTTTTCGGGCTTTGAAGATGGGATCGTGAGGAAAAAGGTGAATGTAAAGAAAGATAAAAGCCTGTCATCTTGATATGGAAATCTTAGGTGTAATATTTGAGACAACAACTTTGTTTGATCTTGGTCTAACAACAATCCAAACAAACCAATTGGTGGATTGTAGTACAGGTCAATCCAACGAGGGCAGATTGTATAGACGGTTTTGCGTCCATACATCCGCGGCCTGCATGAAGCCGAACACCCTGCCGGTCTCAAACAAAGAGAAGAAGAACTGCAAGAAAGAAGGACCTCGAAAGGATGCAGGCTGGGACAAGGCATGATATGATAAAGAGGGCTGCATGGGCGTATGCCTATCAAGGTGCGAAAGATGCGTCAGGTCAGGACATGGAACGAGTCGAATTGTTGACTGAGCAATAAAATTTGAGTAGAGGGCAGTATTGCGCGTCCGGAGAAGAAGCTCATGACGTTAAAAGAAGAGACAAGACAGTGCGTTGGTCCGCTCCCGTGAGTTGAGGCAATTCGAAGATTCTCTTGGGTGGGGAGTTCGAAGGTAGTTTGGAAATCGGCAGGTGATTGTTTAGCATGATATCTGAATTGCTCGTAATCGGTCGTCGCCAGTCCTCATGTTTTGTGTACAGTCCAGCCCGTCACCTATCAGGAAGTCATCTCCAGCCAAGCTACTGTTCTTGCCATGGTTTCCTTCCCCTGCCATCTACACCTCAAAAACATCTTCCCCAACCCTTTCCCTCACGAGATTGACCCACCTCCTCACCTCCCTCTCAACATCCTCATCATCATCCTCCAACATCTCATTCACATATATCATCGTCTCGCCCGATCCGCCGACACTCACCCCTTCCTCTGTCGTCGAAGCAGATCCCAAGACAACATTCTGGACCCACTCATCACCAACCTCACTCTCCGTAAGCGTGATATGTGAAGCTATGCTCGCGAGACGAACTTGCGCAGAGTCTGAATGGCGGAGCTGGCAGAGGAGATGGTTCAATGTATGGTGATGAGCGGGAACGTCTTGGACGGCCGTGGCCAGGGAGACGAGCGCGGCTAGAACGACTTCCATGATCTCTTGCCGGCGATGTTGGCTGTCCTTGGCTCGGGAGGATAGGAGGTTGTATTGCTTGACGAGCAGGTTGGCTAGCGGTTGGAAGTGCGACGGCGTGGTGAAGAAGCCATCTGAGTCGCTGGAGGCTATTGTGCCGAAGAGACTCAGTGTGAGCTTATAGAAGGTCGAATGATTCTCCTCAAAGACGGAAAGTGATAGGCTCACTTCGCTTTCATCCGGATTTGATTCTTTGATCGCGGAGCGCAGAACGTCATTGATCGCCGGGAGGATATAGCTCGCGTAGCTGGTCACAATGCTCTTCAGGGTACCGAAGAAATGCTCTGCGAAAGAGAAGAAAGTCCACAGTCTGAACAGCTTGGTCTCGTCATCGTCCCCGGAGGATCCTTTGACGGCCCGTTCGACCCAGCTCTCGAAAATGGGGCGGAATTTCGTGTCATTCAATTTGTAGATGAAGGCGATCCCCAAAGCATTGAGCTTATCTTGGATTCCTTCAAGACCAGGGTCAGCCGGACGGCCCACTTGAAGCTCCATAAGCGCATCTCGTCCGAGACTGAATCCTTGTAAGATGAGGTTCGAAATCTGCTCTGCGGAATTGGCGACCGTCGCCTTGCTGTTGTGCTCAATGGCCAACGAAAGGACGTCCATGAACTCAATGATTGGTGATGAGACCAGCAGCCGTGCCACCGAAGCCTCCAACGCCTGGTCCAAACTGGTTGTAAGACTGTCCAGCTCAAACTTCTGGGCCATCAATCGCAGTGTGTCCAATCGTGCCTCTTTGCACGAGGCATCCGGCATGGATTCACACGACGTGTACGAGGTCTCAAGAATCTGCACTATGTTTTCGTCCGACACCATGAACGGTACATGCGTGACGAAAGAAGATAACAGCGTGTAACAAGCGTTGTGGAACTCAGGACTTCCGGCCATGATACTTGAGAGCAGTAGGCGCAAGAGTTTTGGCATGGCGCCCAGGACAATGGGAACTCCACCTTCCTTGAGCACTTCCATAGCTGTAGCCAAGCACAGGAGCGACATGATCTGCGTCTTCTCGTCACTTGACCCGAGACCATAGTTGGCATCTTCGATAAGGGTGGATGCCGCAGAGACCACCGCATCTGGATTTTTCCGTCCATAGAGCTCCACAATACGGTCGAGACACTGTATCGCGGCGTATCTGAATGATTGGTCTTCGGTGGTCTTGATTATGCCGTCCAGGGTAGGCAAGAAGGCGATCGCTTCAGTCTGCGTGACACCGTCTTTGGAGGCATGTTGTTGGAGTTGTAGGGCGAGGACTCTGAGCGCCAGAGGTTGCAATTCTCGAGTTTCCTCAACTTGAGCTAGTTCGGTCAAAAGATTGGGCACGATGGCCAGAAGGTCGGCGAGAGAAAGAAGCTCGAGAAGCGCACTTAGACACTTTTTGGTGGCAGGCGAAAGGCTGCTATGTTGAGTCTTTTGGGCCTTGAGCATACCAAGCAAGCGTGAAATGCACGTCTTGAACTCCGTCCAGAATAGATCTCGTTCAGCTTCGTCAGCCTTGGAAAGTCTTTTGACGCGCCCCTTCAGAGATCGAGGCCCAAGCTGCTTGGCAGTCACTTCGAGAAGTAGCAAGGCCTCCTCTTCTTTCTTCGCAGTTGGAGTCTTCTTTGTGATGTCCAGCAGTGGCTCAGCATTGTGTGGAGTCTGACCGAAGACGTCAATTGATAGATCGATAAGCTTCCGGAACGTGAGAAGCTGAGTCGATGCTGAGAAATCGCCAATCAAGCTCGTGAAGAATGTCGACATGTCTTCTGAACGCCTCCTAGACGCGAGCAGTGCGATGATAGCGAACGAGAAATCCTCTGCACCAAGCCGCGTTAGCAGTCTCTGGTAGAAAGCCACCCTCCGATGCTGCGGTACATGGTCATACGCAGTGACGAAGCTTGACAACAGACTGATAGTCGAGTGAATGAGGTTCTTGGCATCCTGCTTCTTCAGGCTCGCCACAAGAGGTGGAATGATCACGTCAATGGCTCGATTTGTGACATAGATCGATCTGTCATCTTCTTTTGACAAGATGCTATTTCCCATAAATGTGAAGATAGGCATGATGGTATGCAAGATCCGGTCTGGTGCAATAGATGCCAATGAAGCCGAGAGGAGGAGAGCCGTACTCTGGACTTGCGGATTCTCAGACGATCTTACACAATCCGTCACTAAATCTGCCCTGATGATCGTCATGTCGATGTTTGGCTTTCTTGACATTTTTGCCTTGTCGACAATTGCCAGTATGCTGCCCAAGCAGAGATGTAGCAGATACGGTGATTCAGAAGTGTTCTTCGTTTTCAGCCGCCGCAAGACAACCAACACCTCGAACAGGCCGGCGAGTAGTTCGGGATGATTTTCCGCTTTGGCGTTCTCCGTAAGCTCGAGCGCAAAGGTAAGCGGCGCTTCATTGACGTGAATACCTGCTGTATTATCTTGTGGAATGCTTTCGCGACCTTGACTTGTTCGCCGTCTCTTCTTGGGTGGTCCTTCTATTTGCATTTGAGCGAGATCACTGAGCGAATGGTCGAGTATAGCCGCCAGGACCTCAGTCGAGAGAGTAACCGCATGCAGCACTCCACGACTACCTGCAGCTTGTGCCGGAACATCGGAGAATGACATATCGAAGAGGCGCACCGCTATGGCGACGTGCCCTTCCTGGCGAATGTCTTTCCATATGGCAACGATTCGATCGAAGAAGGCAGTGGCCAAGGCATGGCGCGGCTGAAGCGTACCATCGACAAGCATAGTAAGAACTTCCTCAACTATCTGTTTGTCTTGTGCGGTGAGGAGTTGAATCATAACAGCATCGATGCGAGAGATCTTCAAACCTTCAATTGATGCGATAGCTTCAGCATCAGCTTCTGACATGTGGGCCCAATCTTTCAGTAAAGGTGAAAGTGTCTTGCTCGTGGTGGAATTGCCGACTTTGCCAATGCCCACAAGAAGATCAATGAGACCAACTTTGATCTTCAATAATGGGCAGCTCAAGGCGCAGCTGGTCAGTAACTCGAAAAGCATCTGCTTCTGAGTTTTCTTCAACCCGACGTCAGTCTTTGCTGGTAAGGAGGTCCGCTCCTGGCCATCGAATGCTGCGTGTAATATTTTGTGTATATGTGATGTATCCAATATACATTCCTCCAGGTATGGCTGGTAAACAATCTGTACAAGCTTGAGCGCCTGTGCTGCTGGTACACGTTTGACGTTGGTCAAGGACAGTGCATCGTAGATCTTTTCCGCGTTATGATGTTCACCAGCCGTGTCTTCTCCGAGGAGACATTTTTGGATCTCCACTATACACATAGCGGCAGCTGTTCTGACGGCTGAAGCAGGGTCTGAAAGAAGAACCGTGAGGTATGGAATGAGCAGCTGTGTGTGTTCTTTCGCTCCTAGTTCGAGCGACCCATAGAGTAACTGGAGAGCATCGTGTCGATCCGACACTGACGATGCACTCAGTGCGATCCTGAGGAGGAAGCTGGTATACAAGTCGGCAGGGTTTTCCGTCTTTTGTCGCCACATTGGCAGATCTTTGAGTCGTGCCAAAAGGCCCTCCTTTTGACAAAGTGTGAAAGCTTGCGCCAATTGATCGAACAGGGATGAATGCCTGGAGACAAGGAACGACAGCTCGGTTGACTGCGTAGGTAGAGATGCGAGCATTTTATCAATAGCTTCCGAGGTCATTGCGTCCGAGAGCATTGCTGGGGCGTTGTCAACAACGTCAACATCCATGGCGTTGGGATCGGCAATTTGGGGCGGAGACTGAACAACACCTTCGAGAAGGCCTTCTACTTCTGGTAGCGGTAGGCCAGCCGAAGATGCTGCACTGGCGAAAGATGAGGAGAAATCCGGGGAGTCATTCAGAGTCTGCAGGAGCCGTACAATTGGCGCTTGCAATGCTGGTGCTGCTGGTTTCCTGTCAACCTTGGGACGCAGCTTCTGAAGCACGATGGCGACCAGGCGACTCTTTGTGGCGGGGTCGAACAGCCCTCTAGCAATATCAAAGAGCCTCTCGGCAAAGCGAGTCCTGGCCTCAATGTTCTTTTGCTTCAAAGCGGACAGTGCCGAGCTTAGCAGGGCTTCGCATAGTGAGGTGAGAGGGACCTGCCGGTGTAGCTCAGCAAAGTCTGCACTCAGATCGACTGCTTGTGTGAATATGTCGAGCACATCTTTCGGCAATCTCTTGTCCTCCTTCTTCGTGATGAGGATAGCCACACATGCTAGAGCTGATCGTGCATCTGCCTCGCCATTGACCACGAATGGTGCAGTAGCTTTCAGCAGAGCATCAATCACATGATCTTCCAGGTCCGCGTTCCCAGCCAGAACCAGTGCGATTGTGAAGCAAGCGATTGTCATTTCAAGACAATCTCTGACTTCATAGCCCTCATTGAGCACAGGAAGGATCTTCAACAGCGCATCTTCCGTTCGTTGTCTTTGTACTTCTTTTCTCCCACTCTTGACCTGTTGCAGCCGTCCTGTGATGGCCTCGGCGGTGATACTACCCCAGAAGCGCAGGAGTTGCGGATGACCTGCACCTTCCTGACAGGCTCGCAGGGTGTAGTTGTTGAAGTAGGAAAAGAAGGCATCGTTGTGGGTGGCGCTGTAAACGACAGCATGTCTGGGGACATTTGCTGCATCTTTGTGATATGGGCCCAGAAATTTCCACTCACTGACAATTTTGTTTGGGGGTACAATGCTCAGGACGTTCCGGAACACCGTCGTCTCATGGTATGGGAGAAACGTTGCGAGTAGTGCAGCAGTGTTGTAGATGTGGACTCGGAATCTTCTCACCAGCCATTCCACCGCCTTGACGCCAGGCCGCAGCAGCACTTTTGACCCGAGCAGAGCCAAACACCGCTCCAAGACCAATCCAAGCGCTTCGTTCTGTGACTTGCTCAGTTGTTCTCGATCCTGATCTTTCGCATGCGGGCTGTAGAGATTTTGTTCAAACTCGCGCAGTCTGGAGTCCAATAGACACAGCTCTTGAAATCCCTCGAGGCATATCTGGTAAATCGTCTCCCACCCTTGCTTGACAGCGACGCTTCGTTCGAAGATCAGGGACTCGCCGTGGGCATCTCGTCGGGCCCGTAGGTCGAGTTCGTTGGTAGAGTTTGCGGCGATGGAGCGCAATTGCGCCGCAAAGGTTGAGGTCATCGTCGCCGGTGCGAATGAGGATCAGAAAGTCGACAAGAGGTTTCCATCGGCTTTACTACCTCCTCGACAGCCGTGTATAATGCTTGAGGTTGTGTCCCGTGTGGCTGCGAGAAAATTCACAGTCAATCTAAGTGGAATAAAAAAAGTTGGAGATCGGATATTGCGGAGTTAATTTCATGCAAGTGAAGCCGAGCCATCAACATTGCGACATGTTCAGCAGAATCAGTGCGCCCATGCCATCCTACAGCAGAGTCTCCGCCACGTCTATGTGCATGCGCATACCGCGATCTACCATATTTTGACAAACTTGCATCAATCTCTCCTCACCAAGAGCGTTCTTCAATGCTGGCTGGTTGAATGCGAGCATGCTCAGTTCCTTTGACCATGGACAGGCTCGGAGTGACGCATAGAACGCTTCTACCACCCACGTCGCCTCAGCACCGCTTTTCATCGTGGGCTTGGCCTTGTCATGGCCGACAGTGATCGTGCCGTCTACTGGCATAACTAGGGAAGCCTCCCACAGCACAAACGCCTTCCACGTTTCGATGCTGTCGTGCCCTGGAGAGCCAACCTCTGTAACACGTCTGAACGCTGAACGCACACTATGATTCGTGCTTCCTGCATATGCTGGCCTGCTGAGTTCGACAAGCATGTCAACTATACATGGAAAGAGACTGTCTCCGGATCCCGTGCTGGGTAGCCGTCTGGCGCTCAACTCGAGTTGATGCACCCGATCAATTAATCCGGCCTTCTGCGCGAAATAGTGATGAAGAATGAGTAGGATGAAATTGTTGGGGAACGCTTGTGCTGAATTTGACAGGGTAACGCTGTAGTCTCTCGGCTTGTATTCCTTCCTGAAGATAAAGGCGTGCGCGTACATGAACCGCGCTCGTTGTTCATGGATCGCCTGGCTGATAGCAGGGCCGCCCACGCCGGCACTCAACATTCTGAGGTACTTCTCGTATGTCTCGAGAGCCGCTTCAAGCTTTAAGTCGTTGTTGAGGTACTTGTGAAAAGCCAGCACATCGATCATGGCCTGCAGGGACGGAAGTTGACCTCTTGAATGCGCCGCAATAATTTCGCTGTGAACATGCTGCTCGACCTTAATCTGTACAGATACCGGGGGTGCATGGATCGTCAAATCCTTAGTTTCGAGCCGGGATAAATCGAAGTCCCCGTCCGTAGTCATACCGATTAATGTTCTGGCCTTGCGAAACTGAACCTGGCACATACAGGCATAGACCCAGTTGCGCCAAAGATGGAACGCATGCCCTCGGACACCTTGGTCAGCTGACATTTTCATGGACAACACCTGGGACCAGATTTTCTCGGCAAGGGGGTAGTTTCCTCGCCATTGCTCAATCTGGGCAAGTGCACCCCAAAGCCTGAGACTATCATCTTGCTGCTTGAGAAATGATTTCGCCAGCTTCCTCCCACCGCCGAGGTCGATGCCCGATTCGAATGCAACAGCGTACTCCATCATTCCCGTGAATAGTCGTCCGCTGCCTGATAAATCCGCAACCTGAGATATGACTCTTCGGACAAACTTCGGATAAAGGTACAGAAGTCTCCCAGGAGAGGAAGCGTTTGCTTCCAATGATGAGCAATTCCACTCGTTGGTAGCGAGGAACACCTCTTCGAAACGAGTCGTCATCCCATAGTCTCGTTTCGCGTGCTCAACGAGCCACAAAGAGAGAGGACTACCCAACGACCGGCAACAGATGAATGGATCACCCTTCCACGCCTTGGCTTCGCATAGTACCGAGACGGGTGGGAGACCTGCAAACAACAAAAAGCCGTCGACTAGCAGAGCACGACCTGGAAACGAACACGTCACAAATAGAAATTGCTGGATGTCGGAGAAGAGGACAACACGATACGGGTCCTCCTCGGGAACATCGTCGACAGACTTTGCAGGTAAGCCTGCGGTTCTGTCGAGCTCCATCTCAGCCAAAGTCCACTGCTCGAGGTTCATGCCGTGAGTCTGGTAGGATTTGTCGGGTTTTGCATCTGAATCGCCATGTGTGCTGGAGTTCCAGCCCTCTGAGCCTTCATCGCCAATTCGAGGAATCTCCCTTTCCCAGAACTCCCGAAGGTTTGGTCTGAACTTCTCTTCTGGCCGATAATAGTTGGATTCGAGAAGCGCTTGCCAGATGCCGACAGCTCGCTCACTGAAGCCTGACTGCCACAGAAATAAAGTCAAGCGGAGAACTATATAGACACAATATGAGTCTCTCGTCCGATCGGTTGACCCTTGCCGAAATCCCTGGAAATGACGAAACCAGTCCGTATACGTCTGCAAACAGTCGTCGAAACTGAACTTGACAGAGTTTGTCTGTACAAAGTTAACGTATTGCTTCCATAGATCGAACGAGGCATTGGTGTCAAGAAACGTCCGCCATTTTGAGGCTTGCTTGTCCGTGTCCCAGACTGCTCTCGCTTCTTGCATCAGACCGAGGATCAGGGTATGCCGGCCATCGGGAGTCTTGACGCGCGAGAGTGCTCGTTCATAGATTGATATTTTGATTTCGCGACTGCTCCCTCCCGATAAAAGATCGCCACGGTTGTTGTCAGAGAGAACGTCTTGAAACTTGATCAACTCAAGCCATGTAGAGGGTGCATCAGGATGGTGCTCCGTTGCCTCCCAGAGTCGCAGGTGCTTTTGATGAAGGGGGTCTTTTTTGAATGCCTCGAAGGCGTCATCGGATACTTTCGTCTCATCGGCCTCCGATTCTGTCTCTTCGCTCTCATCATCCTCAGCCTGAGCTTGCCCTGGGTCAGATTCGAGACGTCGCCTCTTTCGCGACCGTCCACCATAGAACTTGAGGAAATCCTTGTGTAGATCATCTTCATCACTGTTTCCGGAGCGGGTGCCGGTCACGGTCTGGTTTTCACCAGCAATCTCCGAGAGCATGGTTTTCTTAGGAACTCTTCGAGTCGAATCGACAGCCGCATCTTCAACCTCGGCAATTGGCCCTGGACGTGAGGTAATGCGGTAGTTATGCTGCAGTCCTAGCAGACGCCCGTGACCTGCTCGTTGATACCGAGGAACTGTATGCTTATCGGGCGACTCATACGTCAAATTGTGACGGTCGCCAGTAAGATCCTTGCTGAACAAAGATGGTCGATCCACCTCTGCGGGACGTGACATCGGTTTTGGTGGCCGCTCTTTACTAAGTCTCGAATCAAGTCTGGAATGCATGGTGAGGATGCGGTTGGCGACAACTGGTTGTGTCAGGCTCCGAAACAGGCATCACGAACAGGCGTGCTGCGAAAAGAAGCAGCGCTGATGAGTAAGGCTCAAGGACCTAGATGTTGATATTGGAAAACATGCAAGTTGTAGCCTATAAATCCATGAGCGGAATAGAAGCAGCTTGGGGACTGGATTGGTTTGTGAAAGGAGAGTCTCAATTGATGAGACCTTTGAAGAGACAGTCGCGCCTTCCAAGGAGCAGGCAGCTCCGTGCTCGTCCGTACTCTCCTCGGTTCATGGCGAAGTCTTCTTTGACTATCAGCGCCTGTCAAAAATGAAGAGTCCCTCCTTTCAGAGCCTCATGTCTTTTCTGGTTTTCTAGTCTTCAGAACCCTGGACTGATCTGAAACGCGGCACGATCGGTCTCAAGTGAACGCCGACTTTGGTCCGGTTGTCTCACCGCCAAGGTCCACCGGCCAGAAGGATACTAATCACACTGTGCGCAAAGGTTTCGCGTCCTACTCCGTAGTCAATCCCTGGCTAGCAGCTGACTGCGTTCTTATTCATGAGCATTCAAAATATGGCTTGTGTGTCGGTCTGTCCTGGCGAGACACCAGCCCTACGACTAGTAGGAATGACCCTCATCACTTCCGAGCCTCGCTCAGCGTGTATCTCATCCTCCACCTCAACGGCACGCCACCGTTCGGGTTCTCATACACCATCCCCAACCTCAAGAGATCCATAGCTGCTTCTTGTCCTGCGGCGTATCTACTGATTGAATGACTAGAAGATCATACCTCATACTGTTCGAGAACGCTCCGAATACCCATCCTCTGTGCAGCATGATAGCGCCGCGCCGCCTGTGTTTCGCCTGCATTGTGCCACATGTCTGCTGCCGACAAGGCTAAGAAAATAGTGTTTATTAATGTCCCCGGCGATGCTTCTTCGGTTCCACAACGAGATCGAGAATTGCAAGCTGCAGCAGCACGAGCCCATGCAGCTCGGGTCTCTCGTCGTCCTACCCAGAACGCTGGCGTTGGGAAGCATGAGCGAGGTGGTCCCTCTAGGGCCAAGTCGTTGGCAAGACGTGGCGGACAAAGTGCCCTGGCACTGCACACAGCCCCTCAAAAGCAACGCGCGACAGTAGTAAAAGAGAAAAAGGAAGATGGTGACACACAATTAAATAAACAGCGGCTGTATGCGGTCTCGACGTCCAGCTTAGGCCAGGGCCAAGTCGATCCCTTCGACAGTGCCCCGGTGAAAGGGTTGGACAATTTCATCTACTCTGCCCTTGACTTCGGTTTGTGATATGGAGAAAACCCGCGATGAGCCATGCTGATCACACCCCTTGCGCAGCATATGACTATGCCTTTCCGTCATTTGTCCCTGCCCCACCCGCCAATACTGTGACGCATCGTGCGAATCGACGCAGGCTGGGTCGTCAATTCGGGTTCCTGCTCGAAGCCCAGATTGTGGCTGCTGCAAAGTTCCAGATGAGTCCTATGATCTCCCTGACGGAAAACAACCGGAAACGAATACAAGCCATCAACGATGCGCACGAGAAGAGAGCTGTAGACCTGCTGAACCAAGAGGTCCAAAGGCTGACAGCCGTCCCATCTGACACTTTGGTTTATGCTGCGGCTTTGCTGGCGTATGTTTCGGGCCCAAATTATGAATGGACTTCGACCGGACACCCGAAATCACCCCTGGCGACGGCTCAAAATCTGCATGCCATGGGTCATCTCCAAATCGTCCCTGACCGGGTCCAGACTGTGCGGACCCTGGTTCATTTGAGAGGGGGCATCGATGAGCTGAGTATGCCTTTCCAGCGCATTGTTCTGACATAGTAAGTTCACCACATCCGAAGAGGCCTGCCGCCTGGCTTTGGCTTGTCCCTAACGGCTTCGGCAGTCTCGATACTATTGTCTCGACCCGGCTGGCCATCCATCCGGGCTGGACGTGGCCGACGGCCATTCCAGAGTCGTTACAGCGGACTGGCGAGCACATCCTCGACCACACTGCTGCCCAATTGATGCAGGTGATGGGCTCTGGCTTTAGCGAGGTGCAGCACGAAAGGATGCACGAGACATTGCTCCTGATGTGCGAGGCTACCATAGCTCTGGATCATTGCCATCGCGGTGGATCATCTTGTCCGATGATGTGAGTGCATGTGGTCGATGGAATGTGTCTTTTCTGTCCGGGTGGACACTGACGATATCTGCAGCTGGGACGTCGCAAGAATGAGGGTGGCTGTTCAGCACAGATTATGCTCCTTGAACGCAACTTCTACCGAGGACACCAAATTGACGGACCTGCAATTCCGACTATGTCGCCTTTCGGCACTTCTCTACAGCGATTTGGTTCTTTTCCCAATTCCTGATCATGCTGGTGTCAGGCCGCCTCTGTTGTATGATCTAGGGAGGACGCTGGACAAATATGAGGAAGCCAGCAAGTCATCGCCATCGAATGCGGAACCGAATCTTTTGGCCTGGTGTGTTCTCCTTGCTGCGGCAGCTTCAGCGAGCAATACGGTGTTCTTGCCTCAATACATCAAGCGTCTTGAAGACCTGGTCAGCAAAGATCGGAGGCTTCGGAATTGGGAATTCTACAAGAAATTGGTGAGGACATTTCTCTGGTGGGGTTACTTACTTGACCCTTTGGCCTGGGAAGCATTCAGTGCTGTTTCGTGGCAGGATGTCTATGCGCGGGATGAAGGATCTACCCTAGAGTTTTCCTGGAGATCGACACTTCCGTCGGAGCGTAGCTTGGAGGCTGTCCCCTAAACTCAATCTAAAGTTGCGCGCGTCTGAACGGTGATCGGTATTTCTCGATCAAATGATATAGCTCTATACGAGTTGGTATTTAGGATTATCCGCCCCGGTAGTCTTGTTCGCTTCAGGCAAGTTGAGAATGCTTTGCAACAGACATTGCCTACGCATGGGGAAACGTCGCGGATTGAGCATTCTGCAGAATGCCTAATCTAGGCCCTGGGCTTCGAAAGTGGACTGGGCTTTGCGGACTGCAGCAGATTCGGGGTCGGCTATCGAGACGGCATGCTTGGAGGGTGCTATTGGATGAGCTTGCCCACCCAGCCCTATGAGTACGTCACAGCGACTGCACTGACCCCGGCTGGGTGCGCGCGACTCGATCCAGACTATGCGCCTTTGAGCTTGTCGCCATTCCAAATTGATGATGCTGATCAAAAAACAATCCTGAAGTGCTTTGCATACTTTGTGCCTTGGAGCTGAGGGCGTGTATGTTACATTCTTGAGAACAGTTGATATGCCATTGTCACACGGAACTCGTCATTTGTCCTTGAGCTACGGTACCTGTCACGTTCACCTCAAATCAGTCCAGGTCGACACAACTCCATCGAGTCTGTCCTCCCATGGACCCGGCTCCGTCGAAGAGACTTACCCCTTCCTCCTCGACCACCGATGACAATGCTCCTCCCTCGAAGAAGATCAAGACGCTCGCCGAAGAACCCGCGCAGTACAGCGATGCCGTTCGAAAGAAGCTGGCGGCAACCTCCCGTACAGGCCAGGCCTGCGATCGGTGCAAAGAGCGGAAGATGAAGTGCGATAGCGACCCCGTGGCGTGTCAACCGTGTCGACAGAAAGGTCTGCGCTGCTTCACCACTGATCGAGTCACCGGTCAGGCACGCGAAAGAGGGGAATCGGATCGTGCAGATAATGAGTTGCAGTTCTTGAGGGATCAGTTGACCGCCTACCAGCACAGATATGGGTCAATACAACGTGGAGAGCCGAATGGCATTGGCCCCCCACCGAACCATAGAGGTTCAATATCACAACATACGCCATACTTGCCATCTCCTGCTTCCTCAATACCAGACGCAACCTACGTTGGCTGGCCAGCCCCAAGTCATTCCGAACCTCTGCATTCTGGCCCTGTGAAGGGCACCGTTGTCGATGTCATGGATGGCTCAATCGACATTGCCGATTGGGAGTGCGAAATGATGAGGGATTACCCCAAGGAGAATTTAAACAAATTCAACCTCTCTAGGACATCCATCTTGAACACTCTCTACGGCTATCAACGTGTCGGAGATCCGAAACTCCCTCCAAAGGAAGAAGCCATGCGCGATTCGAACCACTTCTTGGTCATCATGTCTCAATATGTGCCCATCGTCCACAGACCGAGCTTCATGAACCTCGTGGACAGATTCTACGATCAACCCGAAACAATCACCGTTGCCGAACGGGTTCAAGTGGTCATCGTGTTCGCCATTATTGCCCACCAAACGGCAGTACGAAACCACCTCCACTCAGCCGAAAAGTTCGAGGAGTCACACCGTTATTTCCATTTCGCTCTAGGTCACGGCCGCGACCTGCTGGACGATCCATCGCTAGCATCGATGCAGGCACTGGCGTTGATCATCGTCCACTTTCGAAATCTTCCCAAACCAGGCCTGTCTTGGAACTACTGCCACAAGGTATTACTACGAGCGATCGAGCTGGAATACCATCGAGATCCAGACAAAATCCAGCTGCCCGAGGGCGAAAGCGATCCACTTTCGAAAGAACTGCGAAAACGCGTCTTCCATTCGATACTTGGCATTTGTGTCACGACTGGCTGCCGTGTGGGCTTGCCTGCACCGTGGCAGTTCCAACACATCGATTTACCTCTCCCCAAACCAATCAAAGATACTGAAATCTCAAAGCATGGCATCATTTCAGATCTGTCGGGCCAATGCGATTTCTGGCCGTGTCTCCAACTAGCGAAATTGCTGCCCCTCCTTACTGAACTGCACAATCATATCGTTGCAGTACGGAAGCCTGCCGCAGAGTACTTGCAGACGGTAGAATCTCTGAATACGAAGATCATGGCCTGGCGGCAAGACTGGGACGACTGTATGAGATCCGAGCCCAACAAGCACGTCAATCTTCTTGTGGCAACTCTTCTGTTTGAGACTTGGGCGGCCGAGTATCAATTGAACCTCCATCACCCCGTGTGTTGCACCAGCGACGATCCCGAGGTCATCGAGAGACATTTGGACATGTGCCACAAATCTGCCAAACGGCTGTTGCAAAGCTTTCACATCCTCTCCAGCAGATACAAGGGCGTTGACTTTACATGGCACTCGACGTTGGCATATGCCACCGGCTTTGGCATCACGCTATATATCTACCGAAGGAGGAAAGCCCCTGTTACTGTGGACCAATTTGAGGCTATGCGGAATGAATTGAAAGGCTGGACGTCTTTGATGGCGTACGCAGATCTAGTGCTTAGTATGTGGACCTCTTGCGCAATGAATACGACATTGTTGACTGACTCATTTCAGGGACAGGAAATCACTTGCAGCGACAATTCCAGCCTCGTGTTCAAGCTCTTGAGGATGAGTATCGGAGGCTTATGGTCGACCAATCTCCAAGGGCAAACAACATTCAGAGTCCAATAAGCCCAGTCAATGGCTCCGTTCCTGGTCCGCAAGTGAAAGTCGAGCAGTCTCCGGCAATGTCATTTCAAGAGCCTCCAAACTCCAACTCTGGCCAACATAGAAACAGCTTCCACCACTCGAGTTTTATGCAATCTCAGGTTGTAACCCACAGCCAGCCTCAGACCCCATTGAACCACCAGCAGTCGTGGGGGCCTACATATAACCTACTTCCGCAACCACAACCACAGGCACAAGTCTCTGGCCAAGGATCAGCTCTAGCTTCCCCCATCTATCCATCTTTCACACAAGCGTCAAACGGCGGCATGTCGACGCCTGGAAGCTACTCATCAATCCCTACATCTTTAGCTTCGCTACTTCATCCCTCCACGAACTCTCACAATATCTACATGAGCTACCAGCCGCAGCAACAAAGCCAGCACCCTGGTGACAATGCAGGGATTAGCGGCGACCCTCCAATGAATTTTTCCCCGAGCCACTATTATGATGGTCCGGGACCACTGACATGGCCGCTGATATCGATGCCACCTGGTCAACAATCTTGAGATCGATAGTCAGTAGTGATTCAAGGCTTCACTTTCCGAACTTTCCGATTTTTTTGAATCAACTGTGTTAGGACGGGGATGAAGACCGTGTATATACCGATAAGGCAGGCACTTAATTGCATCTTTGGCTAGGAGTGGAGGCCCAGAGGTGATGCTACCGACTTGTGTTGCTTGTTGGCTGCAGCTGCCCTCGTTCACCCGGAAAATTTGTCAGGTGCTCGCATTTTGCAAAATGCTGCGAATGCAGACTCGACATGCCGAGTATCTAAGTTCACGATCGTCCCGGCAAATAGTATGAGATAACACTGCTACATCCAGCACCATGCCGAAAGTGTGAGTGCTGGCGGGCAGCGGAGATCGTCGTGGTTGAAGGGTGCAAAGACACACCCATTCCGTGTCATGTGAATTGAAATCCATCAGATCAACTTGGACAGCAATCCAATTGGTGGCCTTTACCTGAGCCCGTGTGATTACCTAACGGTCGCACCGAATCTCAGATTACCTTTGCTTTGCCTGGTTCGGGTTTACCTTTACCTGACTAAGCTCCAAAGGGTGTTTGCAAAGCCAACCACGGAGCAGAGCATCGACAAGACTTGCCCCACGATCTGGCCAATTCCTCGTGAAGAATGCGCCTCATATTGCAGTTAGCATTTGCTGAAGGTTGCCAGATGAAATTCAACGCTCCTGGAGATGTCTACGACACCGTCACTTCGGCCTACCTTTACAGGATCATACTGCAACGAAGATGGTATTTGTCGCTCCCTCGAAGTTCACATTCCTCTCTTCCGTATCTGGCAAGAGGTCTACCCGCGAAAAGGAGCTCGAGCATGCACAGATAAAGGCTCACGCAGCGAGGATTTCCCACCAAAGGAGGAACTGGGTGAAGGTACAGCAGCAGCTGAAACGGCAGCAGGATGAGCATTGCGAGGATGAAAGAAGTTATACTCTTGGAGAAGGTGACTGCGGGAGCCATACAACTTCTCGGTCACGCGAGATCATTCTACTTCTACCCGGACATGGCTCATCTGACCCTTTCGACGCCTACTCCGTCAAAATTACTCCCGAGGTCAATCGCCTCATTGGCTACGCCAGAGATGTCCTGCTTCCAAATATCTTCACTCCGCCATTCTTCAAAAGACTGACGGCTGGAGCTCCAAAATGGGTCAATTACGAGCGTTCCGACAAAGTCATTGGAGGTTCAACCTTGCTTCTCAACATCAAGGTGTTTAGGGAGATGAGTGAAGGGGCTGCGCTTGGCTGGTTGTGCAGCCATATACCGTTCATCCAACAGCTCAACTCTCCCGAAATCGTGCAGGCGCTTTCAGTTGAAAGACTCAAAATGCGGGCCAAGAGTCTCAAGCTCTTGCGGGAAACGCTAACGAACCATCCGGTATCATCGCCAGAAGCTCTAACTGCCGTGCGGCTCCATATGCGAGCTCTGTACGAGATGGAGTGTATGGCAGGAGATACCGAAGCGGCTAGAGCTCACATTGACATTCTTCTCCGGCTGGATGATCCAGTTACCGATGAGCTGGTCCGACTGCAACATCTTCTTGTGATGATGTTCAATACTACGGAGTTAGCATGCAAGAACCTCGAAAGGACGATCTTACCATTTGGCGAATGGACAAGCGAGAGATTTGCCTCACTTTGGATGGTCAGCTCACCATTCATGCCGGCGCCTCCAGACACGGTGAATCACGCACATGCTTCTGTGACGATCCCTGTTGTTCGTGAGGCGATGTTAAGACTGAGGTTCTGCCTATGGATCGGAGAGACGCCCCTACCTTTTGGAAATGCCCAGGAGAGACTCAAAGCAGATATGGTCTTTGCTTGGATTGTTACGAAAACGTTCCATGACATTGGGATGCTGTTGAACCTATACTTCGACATCATCGAAAGGAAGATCGTGTTCCATTCCGAAGGTCGTCGGCTTGTGGAGGCTTGCCTGGTCCTGACTCTGCTTCACTTGTTTCGCAAGTGCATGCATTCCGCTGTGGTTGAGAATGACATCGATGTACGAGATGCCTCACATGTTATCATTCCTCGTCTGAAGCAGGACATGACCGCTGCCTTAGAGCTGATGACCCCTGCTGAGACAGTGTACTATCGAGATGCAGTTCTATGGACTCTGTACGCCGGGGCAGTTTATGAGCAAAGACAGAAAAGGAGAAAAGGCCCTCTTAGGCTCGAATCGGACTCAGTAGGTCAATCGTGGTTTACCTGTACCCTAGCAAGGCACGCGAGAGATATTGGAATCACCACCTGGGAGCGAGGGAAGGCAACCTTGCAGACGTTTGTGTATGACGAGCATCTGCAGCCCGACGGGAGTCTCTGGTTCGAAGAAGTCATTAAAGGACAGGAACTCGTCGACACGAGTGGGCCTTCTCTGTCCTCAGGCCATGAGCATTTCAATGCCTTAGATAAATGTCGAAGTCGAATGGGAAGGAGTAAGATTGGAGATGTTGCTTGCGACAGGCATGATGAGCAACAGTGGCGGGAAGTTGATTGATGAATGAAGAGCAGGGCATATTCTTGTGGGCTATTTTCTGCCTTGTGCATGTGCAGTATGAAACGAAGCGCTCGTGTAAGGCTACCAGCCCCTATGTCAACTCGAAGCTCCAATACATCGTCGTGGTTCATCATCACTCCGCTTTCCAAGCTCTCACTCTCTCCTTCAGCGTTACCAGAACGTAGCTAGCACAAAGAAAAAAAAGGAACCTTCACAAGGTTGGTTGATCTAGTCATGTTAGTCGGATTTAATGGGGGATTTCGAAGAGACCTACGAGGGTGGGACTCGAACTTTGAAGATGTTAATTTCAATCTTCAATTTTGAAATTGCATATCGCTTACCCCACGCGGCTGAATTACCGTTAGCGACGTGCCAGGATGGATGAAAGTTGTCTGGAGTTGCATACTTTTACCCTACAATATTTGTCAATACCTCGTGAGATGAAGAAAATGTTGCCTAAACATACCACAAGTACTTCTTGTAAATCCGAAGCATGAGCTCCAGGTATGCCTGAAACTTGCGCCATAACCACTCGGCCTAGGGGTTGCTTGTTAGCATCCCAAGTTTCATTTTAGGCGTTGAATTAACTCACCACCTCACCATGGATTTTAGAGGTAATTTGTGATATAACAATATATATTGAACATGTTTTATCCACGACTGCGGGGTGTGATTCTCGGCCATCACCGGCGTCAGCCTCGTCGGGACCTAGCGACTCTTGGCACCGGAGACTGCCCGTGGCTTTTCTCCTACGCAGATCTTTCCCAGCCTCCGATGTCTTCAGGCTAAACACCTGCGTCTTGATCTACCGCTCCTTCTAACCCAGGTGCCTCTGGTCTATATCGGTTTACCCAGACCGTTCGACCATAGCCTACGCTGTATTGCTGGAGACCCCGACCGTTCCCCGCAAACCCCTCAGCAGCAACAGATGGGAATTGTCCTCAACTAGAGCTGGGTTAAGCTCATCGGTCTCGATGAATTCTGTTTTATGCAAGAAAGCCGTTGGAGAGCAGCGGAGCAGCAACCGAAATGCGAGATGCCGGTGGCTTTCCCCAACACTCGGATGCTATAAAAGCTGCCAGTCATGCCAGGAGTAAGGATATCGTCTTACAAAAGAACCTTCGGTAAGTCCTGGGCTGTGATCAGCCATGTTGTCAGCGTTACTCCTCCTAGCTATCATTGCCTCGTCCGTGACCGCATGGGTCGTGAACAACGGAACCACATGCTATGTGTATCCTGAGTCGTTAACCCACTTCGGCCAGCCGGTCGACGATACTCCGTCAATCTTGCAAGCTTTTGAGCTGTGTGGCACCAATGGAAGCGTGATACTCCAGAACTACACCTATAACATCAATCAAGTTATGAACACAACGACACTCGTCAATTGTGATGTCGAGCTTCATGGGGAAATGAAATGGAGCGATAACATTCCCTATTGGTTGGGACACAGCTATTCCGTGACCTACGCAAATCTATCGACAGCATGGTTCTTCGGTGGGGAGAACGTCACTTTCCAGGGTTTCGGGAAAGGGCAGTTTAATGGCAACGGTAAGCTTGATACACACCTTGCACGGATTCAACTCACCATGGGACAGGCCAAGCTTGGTACGACGAGAACCGCAACAACAGCAATCAACCAGGACGGCCGATAGGCTTCACCATACTCAACGCGAAGAATCTCTGGATGGACGGAGTGAGCTGGAGACAAGCCCAATTCTGGCACTCCTTCATCTCACATTCTCAAAACGTCACAATGTCGAACATTTATATGAACTCTACAAGCAATAACCAGTGGTTTACTGTCAACACTGACGGCACAGATACTTGGAATTCAAGGGATATTTCCTTCTACAATTGGACTGTGGAAGGGTGAGTACGAGGCAGTTTGAGTCTCATTCAGATGCTAACATGCTGTTCCAGAGGTGATGATTGCATTGCGATCAAAGGGAATAGCACCAACATCTACTCGAAGAACATCACATGCTACCGCACTCACGGAATGCCAATCGGCAGTGTCGGCCAAGACCCGACTCATCCCGACTTCGTCAACGACATCGTCTATGAAGACGTGCATCTCATCAACTCGACAAATGGCGCGTGGATCAAAGCTTGGCAAGGGAAGGCCACGAATGTAACTAACAACGGCGACGCTGGTGGCGGTGGAGGCGGATATATCAATAATGTGACGTATCGAAACTTCAGGATTGAGAATATTGGTCAACCCATCAGTATTACACAATGTGTCTACGGGCATGACCCGAGCGTGTGCGATACAAGCAGGGTAAGTTTTCAATCCAAGAAAGCGCCCGTCGATATTGCTGACCATTGATCATAGCTGCAAATATCGAATGTCACCTGGGAGAACATAACCGGAACATCTCACTTCGACGTTGCCTCGATCATCCACTGCTCACGTCTCGTTCCGTGCCCCGGCCTGAAGTTCATCGATGTGAACATCACCACCGTCAACGCCTCTCTTGGCAGACCCAGCCTCCCACAAATCCAACTCTGCGCAAACATGATCGGTCAGAATGCCACAGGCGAAGATGCCACAAATATCCCATGCCACGGCTTCGCACCTAATGATATGCCAAATGTGCTGTATCGAAACTGGCCGGAGTTGTCGAGCGAGGTTATTTTGAGTGTGGTTGTTCCGGAGGCGCAGAGGAATAATTGTTTGCATCCGGGGCCGAACAATACCGCTGCTGGATGTGATCCTCCTCCGTACTAGGAGTTGATATGTGGGAAGCGAAGGAATTTACGAGTCGGTTGTGGAGCAGGAAATCCTGCTGATATAGTCGAGTACAACAAATTTGGCCCTGCCAGTCCAACTATTTGGGCTTTTGCACTGCAATAAGCAAGAAGTAGGGTCTATGAGAGTCCGCCTTCTCTTCCAGCTTGGGATTGAAGTCCATATTGTCCCACGACTCCTTGAACGCGGTTAACACAAAGCCTGCTTCCAACAGCAATGATAGATACGTCTCTACTGTGCGATGATATTTCCTCACCCCGGGCGCTAGCCAATATGTGACTCTGAGACCTTCCTTCCAGTACTGATTCAATGGCCAAAACACTCTGCCTTCCTCGTCGCGTTTCCAGAATGCATCGGCTGGCGCCGTGAGCACGGGATGTTCAATAGAGAACACGAATCGTCCACCAGGTGTCAAGGCTCCGAATAGTTGGGCAAGAATACGTCGCAATGCCTCAGTCGGGAGGTAGTGCAGAGCCAGCGAACTATAAGCGAAATCAAAGATCTCCGGGTGAAGCTCGAGCTCCTCCAGGTCTGCGCGCTCGTAGATGACAGCCTCGTACTCAGGCCCCGTCATTTCTCGAGCACGCGCAAGCATGTTCTCCGAGATGTCAAAGCCGTAGACTGATTGCGCGGCGCCGTGCTTTCTTGCCCAGCGACTGAACCAGCCAAGTCCGCACCCTAGGTCGAGTACCCTCGCGTCCTGGATGTTGCCGACTAGTGCACGCAGCCTAGGCCACTCAGGCGCGCCGTCGAGCCCGCGCACAGAGCGCGGGATTTGTGTGTATTCGTTGAAGAAGGCGGGCATGTCGTATATGTTTTGGGCCATTTGAGCAGGTCGTGCTGTAAAGGAAGAGGAACAGAGTGGACTGAACTTGCTGAATTTTATATTGAAATCTGATCAAGAGGGACATAGCATATATTTCTGTGGCTCTGGTAAAGACTGCCCTCCGAATTCAAGGCATCACTCGCATCTTCGCTTGTTGAGTCACAACCTCATGCTGCTAGTGTTAGTGGTTGCGTGATTGGACTTGAAAGCCGAGCTTCATGCAGGTACAACACCTAGGTGCCACGAGGCGGCTGAATCTAGCTTAGTCAGAGTTGAAGAATGTATTCTGAAGTTGGCCAGATTTGTCTTTGCACTGCGGAACATTTGGACGAGGAAGGCCCGAAGGCCAGCCTCCATCCTGCGGCCACGAAATCCGAGTTTCGGTCATAGAAAGACCTTGACGGAAGTTTCGCAAATGAGAAGAGTCCCTCTTGGTCAATGGGATGTGGGACTCGGTTGTCTCACGGCCGCTCCTATGACTAGGGTATGTCGATGGCCGTGAAGTAAGTTCCTGCCATTTGATGTTATCAGAATACTTATATCAAGGGTCCCATTGTTAAAGACCTATCGAAGCGGGTATGCTTCAGACTGTAGCCGACGACGCCGTATACGACCATTTTGGATTAATCGAATACGTCCAAACTCGCCGTCACAGATTTGGGTGGCGGATCATCCACTGGGGCTAGTAAAGAAGCGTGCTGGAAGCATTCCAATAAATCTACGAGTACGAAATCGAGCAGTGCTCGGACTGTACCAGCAACAATTTGACAACATGAATTTTTGCAGCTCTTTGGGGTTGGGGTTGGGGTTGCTGCGGATGATCATTCCGTGACATGCAAGCCGTTGACGTAGAGTTAAGCGTGTTATGCAAGGTACCGAGTACGTACTCTGCGCAAAGGCCAAAAAAGTTGTGAGACTCGGGCGTCCGCTCGAAGGTCAAATCTCCGAATACTGACGACGCGGCTTGTTGCCAAAGTGAGCCGATGAGAGACGGCTCAGGAACAAGATCTATCATGCGACCACTTTGAGATCCAGCACGTGTGTACTGAGATGCGTGAGCATCTCGACACAACCAACATGAGATCATGAGACCCCCGAAACGAAATTACCTTTCCCAGAAAAATCTGTCACGAGCCATCGCAAGCTTGAGAATATTTCTGCCGGCCTTGGTTGAGCGAATTAGTTTGCCTTCCAACCGGCTGCGACGCGTCGACGCGATTCCCTCGTGCAGGAGAAGGGGGCATGAAAGGTATTTATGTCTTCGTGGTGATGTCAACCAAGACGAGAGTGCAGCTCGTGCAGTACGTTGGAGATCAACGGCGATGCACCGGTATATCGATAGGCCCCCGATACGGCGGCAGATGTTTGATAGAAGTCGTGGCGCTGCCAATCATGACAGCACTATCGACTCGCCTAGGATACGTGGCTGTTCAAGTGACGCGTTTGAGCCTTGCAAGCCAGGAATAGTGGAGAGCTTAGCTGGTACTAGCGCCTGCGAAAGCTCCCGCCCCCTTGCATGCCATGGCTAACTCAAGTTATGCGCGCGACCTCCCTCTCGCTCAGGGGTAACACCATGATTGACAGCTAGTCTGAGCGGGTGGCCTGCCATAGACAGGCTGCCGGGGAATAAGCTGATACCATGGTCATCGGCGATTGCGGAACATGAGCCATCATACAGCATAGAGGCTGACCATCCGACCAAGGACGGGAACAGGCGGAACATCTCAAAAGAACGATAGAGCCCAGTCGTCGTCGCAATTGGAATCTGTATAGTGCTGATTTTTTGACTCTTCTCATCCTTCCTTCTTGAAAATTATTCCCTTTCAGACTTTCCTTGAAGATCTCATTTTCATTCGTCCACATTCGGTTGTATACCGCTACACTCCTTGCAACGTACCTTGATTGCCCTTTTGGGCGACTCCAGCCATGACACACCACGAACGAAATATATCAATAGCATCTTCAGTACATACAACCACGCCCACAAATAGCTGGGAATCGTACTTCGACAGCTGGAGTACGGAAGACCACGAAGTGCCCGAGTATGCACCTCATCCAGCACCGGCCATCGTTGAGCCCGTTATCCTCGACGATGATCTCTATCACCCCGAAAACCTCATGTCCGCGAATTTCAACTTGGACCATACCCTCGATTTCGACTTCGACTTGGGCCTCGATCATCATTACCACGACTATCAAGCCCGGTGCTCCCCCAAAGCATATGGGAGATTAACCAACGTCAGTCCAGCAAGCAAAAGACATGCGATCTTCGTTTCAAACCGACAGGGTGCTGCACCCAGTTCCCGTGGTCAGCGGCAAGCTGGACACCAGGCCCAACCAAGTCGAAAAGATCGCCGGCCAGCGCCAGTCAAAAGACGGCTTGATGACGTCGATCTGAGGACGATTGAGAAGGCAAATACCTTGCTCCAGCCTTGCGTGGCACCCGAGTGGCGGGCAAGCGAATCTGAAACGAGCAGATCTATTGAAGTCGCTTCTGCGTCCAGAACCCTGCAGATACCTCGTCAAAATCAACATCCACCACACGACGCCAATACTATTTGTACGGCACCTTCGTCGACAACAGTATATGATGGTCGGAGAGTCGGCCAGAAAGCAGGCACGGTTCCTGGACAGCAGCGGAGCGACAGATGCAGAGCTCCGAACGCGTCTGCAGCAGTGCACAGAGAAGGTTTAGGCTTGAATAACCCCCTGGTAAGTTGCGAAGATCTCCCCTATGATATCATACCTGTGCCCCTCCACATTTGGCAGCACTGCCCACTGCTTGCACGTCGTCACTTCTCATTATTCAGGTTCCTCACAACGGCGTCACTTTGTCCTTTGCCTTGACGTTTGTTCAAGGCTATCTCAATCATCCTGCTTCTCTTGATCTCGTCCAACCAACTTTCTTTATCATTCATCTCCCCTGCCTCTACCTGCAGCACTGATTGCATCTTCCCTCCTAACCACGACTGGAAATTGGCACTGTTATTTTCCAAAGAGCTAGATCGCTTAGCTTACCTGCGCTGCTTGCTGAATCATCCATTCTCCCATTTTCTTGCAACACGAGATCCAGGACCCCTTCACCCGCCTGGTCTTGCCGCCTACGTCCTACCTCGTTAACTTTTCTCTATCTCAACCTTGCCCTCATTTGTCACCCGAGCGGCACTTCGATATCTTTGTTTCCATCCTCCTCAATCACCCTACTGCTGCTTCAACGTATCTTTTCTGAGCGACCGCTAAAATGAGCACGATTCAGAATCTCAAGAACTTCATACGTCATGGCAAACAGGCCCGAGCTGCCGACGGTCCCCGCGACCAACCTACCACCAACGTTTCTCCTGTCCACGCCCAACCGCAGAAATACCATCACGGCCACACCGACCCTCTAGGCGCCCACCAAAGACAGCTTCCACAAGATGTGCAACCTCAGCCCGGCCAGTATTCCGTCGCCGCCGGTGACAATCGCAATGTTGCAGCTCAGGCGGGCGGTGCCGCAGCTCATGTGGCCGGCAAGACACAGAAGATTCACCAATCTCACATAGAGGCTATTGTCGCTGAAGAAAGAGAGAAGGCGAGCAAAATGCCGAAATATCCAGGACTGGAACGCTTCATCCTCGTGGAAAAGATGGGCGACGGTGCCTTCAGCAATGTCTACAAAGCCAGAGATACCCAAACCGGAGACGAGGTCGCCATCAAGGTCGTCCGCAAGTTCGAGATGAACTCTAATCAGGTATGCCCGGACTAAGTTCTTGGACTTTTCATTGACGTCCTTACCACTGCCCTCTTCCCTGTCCCCTTCCTTGGCTGTTTATATCACTCCAGCTTCCACCCCACTGCTCTCTTGTTGTTTTCAACCAGCTTCAAAACCAACCTCTTCTAACATAGGGCGACGCTCATCTTCATCCGAACTTCAAAAAACAACCAAAGGGCGTGGAGGTGCGCACATCCTTTCCTTCCGTATCCTTAACAATTTGCTTCCCTTGGCACCACGAATCACTCCATGCGTTGACCGAACGTGGACTGACTGGATTCTACAGCGCGCCAACATCCTCAAAGAAGTGCAGATCATGCGTCAGCTTGACCATCCCAACATTGTCAGGCTCATTGACTTTTCCGAATCCCGACAATATTATTACATTGTTCTCGAGCTGTGTCCAGGTGGTGAACTGTTTCACCAAATTGTTCGCTTGACATATTTCAGCGAAGATCTGAGTCGGCATGTCATCACCCAAGTTGCAAAAGCGTTACTCTACCTGCATGAAGAGACGGGTGTTGTCCATCGGTGAGTCAAACCCTCCCGTGATTTTCAATCAAATCTAACCTTCGCAGTGATATCAAACCAGAGAATCTCCTGTTCTACCCCACACCTTTCATTCCTACCCGCGTCCCCAAGCCTAGAGGGCCTGACGACGAAGACAAGGCCGACGAAGGAGAGTTCATTCAAGGTGTTGGTGCCGGTGGGATCGGTCAGATCAAGATTGCCGATTTCGGCCTGTCTAAAGTCATCTGGGACTCGCAAACCATGACGCCCTGCGGTACAGTGGGCTATACCGCTCCTGAAATTGTCAAAGATGAGCGGTACAGCAAGTCGGTCGATATGTGGGCTCTCGGCTGTGTGCTCTACACCCTTCTCTGTGGCTTCCCTCCCTTCTACGATGAGTCTATTCAGGTTTTGACCGAAAAGGTGGCCCGAGGCCAATACACCTTTTTGTCACCCTGGTGGGACGACATTTCGAAGTCAGCACAAGATTTGGTTTCGCACCTTCTGACTGTCAACCCCGACCGGCGGTATAGCATTGAAGAGTTCTTGAATCACCCCTGGATCCGAGGCACCAGCGAACCAACATATGCAGCTGCAGATGCCCCGCCCTTGGCTACACCTCTTTACACGCGCCCGAAGGATCAGCAGGCTCAGGCCGCTAACATGGACTTCCTTGCAACTCCCGGTACTCCAGGAGCGAGACGAGCAGATTTCAGATCGCCTGGTGCAGTCAATTTACGTGAGGTATTTGATGTTGGTTATGCAGTACACAGACAAGAAGAAGAGGCCAAACGAAAGCGCAATTTCAAACAAGGCTATAGAGGTGCAGGTCTGCCTGGTGGCTTGAATCCTCTCAACGAAGACGATGACGATGATGACGACGAATATGAAGAAGAAGTCGCAAGCAAAGTGCCTAAGAGTCAGCAGCCTGCCGACGTATCAAGTATGGAGGCGAAGATGCGTTCAACCAACCTGGGACCACAACCATCTGCAGCAGCACAAGCAAGGACGGCAGCGGCGCCTGCTAGAAGCCAGCATCACGCCGCCCAACAAGAGCAGAAAGGTTATGGTCAACATAGTGCAGCTGTTGCAGCCGCAGCCAAGCAGAGTGTTGGACGCAGGAACAAGCAACCATTCGAACTTAGTTTGGACAACTCAACACTATTGGGAAGAAGAAATAAGGGCCCGATAAACCCAGGTCCACCTTCCAAGTTGAGAGAGGAAATCAGTGCTCGATGAGAATAACGGACAGGGGATTGAACTCTTCAGGAAGACAAGCTGCCAACATATCTGGGCTGGCTTGGTGAGTCTGCAATACATTGCGCAGAACGATGAGCGCAAGAGATGTGAAGACCGAATGTTGAAGGTAAACATCTGCTCTTGCGCGTACAACGGTACAATGGCTGGACTGGAAAGAAGATTGGCCAGATTTGCACAGCCTAATGATGTCTAGAGATGAAATGAGAAACGATGACACACAAACCCCATCTCAAAGTTCATGTCGAAATTCTGCTCCTTGGTGATTCGTGCGTCCAGCATCCCAATCATCATGAAAATGGCATCGTCCCTACCATACGAAGATGACCCAGATCTGGGGCCTGGGCAGTAAGATGTACGAGATCGTGTACGAGATCCATCATCCCCATGCAAGTGATGACTTTCTCATCGCTTATTACCCCATATCCGCCTTTGAAGTACACTCCACACGGACATGCCCGACAGTCAATGTCGAAATCTCTGTTCTGCTCTTCGACTTTTTGGTACGACTGGCGCTCGCCGCTCTTTCCCATCTCTTCTTTTCTTTGCTGGTCATCTGTCTTGCTGTGCTGGGCTATGTTCACCAGGCCTAGAAGGAGGGAAAGTGTATATAATAACTTGGTCTATTTCGACACGAGGCCCTTCTGCAAGTAAACACACCTGCCTTTGAAGACCGACTCACATCCGATTGGACTTCAGTTCCATACGTAAATTCTCGAAAACATCGTCGACTATCACAGTCCATGACCTCTAACGCAGCCAGAGAGGCACAATACCACGGAACTCCCCTGGGCCAGCCCAGCTTGGCCCAGGACGCAAGCCGTCCTGTACAAGCTCCAGAATACTCAGCACCAGCCGCAACCCGTGAGGAACAACAACATCCTCACTCATGGTCCAACCCCAGTACACCACAAACTTCTGCTGCCACATTGCCCATAAGCAGTGAGACCGATTCACCAAACTTGTCGTGGAAAGATAGTCAGCAAACGCTCCATGCATTCACTGACTCGGGTATGGAAGGAGAAGACGAAAAGAGGGAGCCGCCCATGAAGGACAGTGAATCGAAGGAGATCCACGAAGTCACTCACCTCCGACGGCCGAGTCTCGGGTCGCACAGGGGAAATTCCGCAGCGCCATCTATAGCCGCTGCACCATTCACTGGTCCCGATTGCTGTGATCTTGAACGGCCGCACAGTCACCACGGCCAGGGAATTGTTGAGAAAAATGTCTTCACCTCAAGACCGAGGTCGTCATCATTCGCCAGCTCGATCCCGACACTGAACGAAGTCCCGAGTAATCTGGCCACCGCCAGCAGAGTCTCGACCGATGCATACGGGAACACCTATCCGGAGGGCGGGAAGGAAGCATGGCTCTGCGTTCTGGGTTCTTTCTGTGGATTAATGGCAGCTTTGGGCATGATGAACACTCTTGGAACCTACAATGCCTACCTTTCCACCCATCAACTTCAGTCCCAAAGCGAGAGCACAGTTGGCTGGATATTCGGCATCTACGCTTTCCTCTCTTTCTTCTGTGGCATTCAGATCGGTCCGGTCTTTGATGCAAAAGGACCGCGATGGCTCGTCCTCGCTGGGTCTGTACTGATGCTCGCTTCGCATCTCATCATGGGCGTATGCACCAAGTATTGGCATTTCTTGATTGTCATTGGGGTGATTGGTGGTGCTGGAACGTCCTTGGTGTTTACGCCTGCCATTGCATCAATCGGGCATTACTTCTTGAGGAAGAGAGGTCAAGCTACCGGGTTGGCCGCTGCTGGCGGCTCTATGGGCGGCATCGTTTTCCCTTTGACTCTCCAGGCACTTTTCCCCAAGATCGGATGGGCGTGGTCGACGCGTGTCTGTGCTCTAATCAACTTGGTCCTACTCATCATTGCAAATCTCCTCATCAAGTCACGCCTCCCGCCTCGAAAGGCCACGAAGGAGAACATCTTGCCCGATTTCCGTATCTTCCGAGATCCGATTTTCGCACTCACCACGGCGGGTGTTTTCTTCGTCGAATGGGGCCTTTTCGTCCCGTTGACCTACCTCAGTAGCTACGCCCTCAGCAGTGGCGTCTCAACAGCCTTTTCGTACCAGATCATTGCCATCTTGAACGTGGGATCATGCTTCGGGCGGTACTTCCCAGGATTTGTTGCAGACAAGGTCGGCCGGTTCAATGCCATGGTTGTCACCATCGCTCTCTGCCTGGTCTCTACCCTGGCGTTTTGGCTGCCAGCGAATGGCTCGATTGCTCTGATCATCGTCTACGCCCTGGTCTTCGGATTTGCGTCGGGATCCGGTATCTCGCTAACGCCAGTCTGTGTTGGCCAACTGTGCAAAGTCGAGAATTATGGCCGGTATTATGCGACTTGCTACACACTTGTGAGTTTCGGAAGCATGACGGGCATTCCCATCGCTGGACAGCTTGTTACTGCCTGTAACGGTGAATACTGGGGGTTGATTGTGTTCACTGCGGCCAGCTATGCTGCAAGTTGCATTCTGTTAGGCGCCGCAAGGGTTGTTGGCGCCGGTTGGAAATTAAAGAAGGTATATTGAGTCATTGAGCATTGGCTGCATCTAGAGGGGTAAATAGAGCATTATAGAATTTATAGATATTTGAGGTCAGCATCGCAATGAGAAATGAGAGATGAGATCCAATTTTGGTGATTCGTACTCAGTTCCTTCCGCGCCAAGTTGCCTATTGCCGCCCATCATGCCTGGCGGTCTATGCCTTGAAAAAGCCGCGCCTGCTTTGTGCAGCGAGCTGCATGCCTTTCTCAGCTCGACTTCACCTTGATCTCTCCTCTGAGGCGTCGAAGGTGTCTCCAGCACGCATCAGGTCGATCTGACCTCTCCTGAACATGGAGGTGAGAAGTATGCGGAGCTCGCCTGAAACGTAAGTCCAAGCCAAATCTCGGCTCCCAGCCCCCGCAGATGAACGTTTCGCAAGCATGGGGCCAGAAATCTCCTGAAGAATCTTTCCAACTGAGAGCCGAGGAAGAGAACACGAACTTTCCACCTTTCAAGCAACGACTATCTGACCCTTTGATTGTACTATACATATAATCTTCTCGACCTTTAGGATGCTAGGATTCGAAGACACGTCGGCGTTCCGTGGCCGCTGACTTGCCACAAATTGAAAAGCCTGGTCTCCGCGACTCCAACGCCGCCATAAGGACCAGCATGGACGATCGCGGCTTCATCCTCGATAGCGATGCGATTGCCCAAGATGTCTACAGCACTCTTCATGGTGATGAGATCCGCACCCTACTGCTTGCACCCGGCAAGAAAGGGACTCCGCTCACCTGTGAGCTGCAGGTAGTGGCATCTCCCAGCAGCACCCAGTTCGAAGCTCTGTCCTATGTCTGGGGTGACACCGCGCAGTCGCATGCAATCTCCTGCAATGGTTTCAATTTTGCTGTTACTCCCTCCTTGTATACTGCTCTCACTCATCTGCGATATCCCGATTCATGGAGACGGTTGTGGGTAGATCAACTTTGCATCAATCAGCTCGAAAGCCAGGAATTGATGAAGCAAGTGGGTATGATGGGTATGTCTGCAATCTGACTTTGATGCATCCTCGTGCTCACTGTCTCAGGGAACCTCTACTCCTCAGCATGTCGCGTCATAGTCTGGCTCGGCAAGTACGACCAGAAAATGTCCTTCGCATTCGATCTTGTACAGGAAACTTCGTTGAGCTCAAGTCTTGTTCGTTCCGACTTCCTACACTCTTCTCCTGGACCCTCAACGCCTCGAAGAAAGTCTCTCACACCAAGAAACACGCCCAGATCTGCCAGTCTGTCGAGGCACTCGAGCCGAGCCTCGAGCTCGCGAGAAAGTCTTCTCAGCCTGTCCACTTCCACGTCTAGCCTCGACAGCGTGTCTTCGTCATCTTCCCGGCCGAAGAATAGGCGCAACAACACCCCTCCGGCCCTGAAATACGCATTGTCGATTTTCCAGCATGTATATTTCTCTAGGAAGTGGACGTTCCAGGAGATCATCCTAGCAAAGGCGGCAATTATCTGCTGCGGCGATCTCGAAATGGCATGGAGCGACCTATCCCTATGGTACTTCCACTATGCCTCCAAACTTCGCAAGTCCAGCCTGCTGTATGACTCAGATGGCTCCTTCGAGAACATATTGAAAGTCCGAAATGAGATAGACAAGGGCACCTTGACGTTGAGCAACCTCCTGATTCTGACTCGGCCAAGGATGAGCAGGAAGCCAGAAGACGCAATCTATGCTTTGCTGGGCCTGGTTCCCGACCTCGTTCCTTCACTAAACCGAACTTTCGAGGCTGCAGCTGATTCCCAAGAGGAAAATCTCTTTAGGCTTTACTTGGAGGTCCTCCAGCATTGTATCGACAAGGAGCAGGATTTGGCCATATTGAGTGCTGCTGGGAGGTACAAGGGAAACGTCCAAGCAGACAACTGGCCTGGCTGGTTGCCAGATTGGAGGCAAAAGTTACCGCTTCGACCGTTGATCCTTAACAGTCCCACAGACCTTGGTCCAGAGTCAGCTTTTGACGAGGATCCCATTACCCCTTCACCTCCCACGAACATCGACCGGAGGCCACTTTACAAACTCCATTTTGATCCGGCCATGCTGCCTCTGTCTTCACAGCGGCTCTCAATGGTCGTCACCGGTATCCGCCTCGGGTGCATCGTGACCCGAGTCACTCAGCCCTTGTCATGGCCGAATTCATTTCTGGTCATGGACCCACAGGCTCAAGATTCGTTACGCGTCGATCAGTCCACCGTCAAAGAAGAGCGCTTTTCCCATTCCTTTACTTCTCTTGCTCCGTTTGCAACCGCGTTCATGCAGGGAGCTCAGACAAAGAGGGGCACAGTGGATCAGACGTATTCAACGAAGCTGATGCAGTCTTCCCTCAAGACTGGAGCCCGATGTGACTCCGTCCGAACTTCTGCCATGGTGGAGACTGGAGACTGGCTCTGCGCATTCACTGGTGGGAGGGTGCTTTATGCAATCCGGCCTCTCAACGAGCCTTGCACCACCCCTACCGATCAGCCTGACAGACGAGGCTTCAAGAGGAAGGGGCTTTGCCGAGGCCAATCCGTTATGTCAACGTCTCCTGGTGCCACACGTCGCAAGGCTGTCAAATTCTTGTTTCTTGGTGAGTGTGCTGTCCATGGTCTCAATGCCACAGACCTATTGGAGACTGGAAAGGAGACCATGGAGTTCGAGTTGGGATGATCCTACCTAAACGTTAGTGATCGGATCTGATCTCAAACGTCGTCCTTTGATGAGGCTCTGTGCCCACTCCACAACACGTCCGGGTATGGCCTATCAGCCATCGCTTTCAGTACCGATGTGGCTGAATGTGGCTCGTAATGCTTCAAGTCGGCGAATCAGATGGCGCGCCAAGAGGCCGGTTATGATTCCGGCCAGACCAATTGCCATCGAACGAACTCAGCAGAGGCCGGAATGCAAGACAATCAATTACTCAAGATAAAGCATCAAAGGAGGGGTGCTGGTGGGCTTCTCCTTTCTTATCAGCAACTCAACAAATCAATCATTCCTGGTTTAGCCATCATGCGCACCTCCCAGGAATGCTTCGAGCCGCGTTCAAGGCTGACCAAACTGATACACGTTACAGCTTGACGACTTGCTCCAGATCAGGATGGACTTCTAACACTATCAATGGCTGAGATGCGAAATTTCCTTAACGGAGATTTGTGACGACGGCGATTCTTGCTTGAATCTTTGGATGTTGATCAGTGGCTGCTTGTTACAACAAAATGATGCGATGCCAAGACAAGGCTAGGTGGCCTCCAAGTCCTGGAAATATATTCAGAATATGTCCAGCGTGACCAGACTGCGGGATCTGTTTACTAGGAGTGGTATGGCCTCTGCTGGGTCGTACCGATTACCAAGTTCACTCACCGACAGAGTCGCACTTCTCCTATCCTGAGGTTCGTCTGATGGCCGGAAGCATTCCGGCCATTTGGTATAAGTCAAGCTGAGCCGACTCCGGGATGCTTCTTTCATTTTGACTCCGGACAAGTCTGTTGCAAGATCGACTTCAAGACCAGGCCATTTCTATCAGGTGCCCAGCCTAGCCATTTCGGCCAGTAAATGCAAGGACGACAAGATGACATACCTCACCGACTCACCACCTCTTCCACCCTTGTCAGCTCTTTTTCCTGATGTCCGCTCTGATGCCACGAGTCTTCCTCGATCGACTGATCCTTTCACCGTCACTACCGCGACCGGTTTTTTACCATGTCGGACACCTTTACTGCGACTGCCAGCACAATTCGACGCTCTATCGGCTATTTTGGACGACATGCCAATTGTCAAAGCTGATGGTTCACCTGGCTTGCTCGCAACATTCAAGCTTGGTCCACTCATCGACTCCGGTGCCTTGTTGGACTTGACCTCATACATCGAAGACCTCAAGACCGAGAATGGAAACGTCGACCTCGATGCTATCACCGCCATCTTCCGGGACTATTCGTTTCTTGCGAGCGCCTACCTGTTAGAACCTTGTTGGGAAAGTCGGTCAAAAGCTCCTGATGCCGGAATGGGCTTGGGCAGAGCCGTTCTGCCGGCATGCATTGCTTCTCCACTGGTCAACGCCGCCGACATGTAAGTTCTCGCCTGCTCTCTCTGCTGTCGGCTTCTGACGAGCAACTTCCAGACTCGATATTCCACCGTTCATGTCATATGCCGCCTCTTATGCATTGTACAACTACAGCCTTGTCAACCCAAATCTAGGAGCGAGTGTCTACGAGAACCTTCGCCTCATACGTGCATTCGAGCAGGGGTTGAACGCTGTCAGCTCAGAGGCTGGCTTCATCCTGACACATATCCACATGGTCCAAGAAACAGGCCCACTCATTTCTGGTGCTCTTGACCTCCTTTCAACTATCGAGGACAGCTCAAAGGACTTTTCTGCAGCCATTGAGGCTTTTCGGACCATGCTCTCCGCCATGCAGCGAATCGAAGCTCATATGGAACTAATGTGGTCCCATTCTGCGCCAAAAGACTACACAACCTACCGCACATTTATATTCGGCATCACTTCTCAATCAATGTTCCCAAATGGTGTAATCTACCAAGGCACCCGCTACGGAGACAGCAAACCTCTGTACTTCCGCGGCGAGTCTGGTGCGAACGACAGCATCATTCCGCTGCTGGATCATCTACTGGAGATCCCTATGCTGAAGAATCCGCTCACAGAGATCCTCGTGGACTTCAGAAGCTATCGGCCGAAGCCTCACAGGGACTTCCTCGCCTGGGTCATGAGCAAAAGTGCAGAGGTTGGAGTCAAAGACTATTGTACTCATCCCCTATCAGCTCACGGTTCTGAAGAAAATGCACTGCTACTCTCGACACTCTACCTCAAACTCCTGGATCATGTTCGCAGCTTCCGTTGGCGACACTGGCTCTTCGCAAGGGAGTATATCATCAAGTGGACCTCTCATCCGACTGCCACAGGGGGATCGCCCATCGTCACCTGGCTACCGAATCAATTGCTTGCCGTTATGGATCTGATGCGAGAAGTCTTTGTCGACAGTGGGCTTGCTAAGGCCGTCGAGCAGGACGTGAAGCAGGAGTTCAAGGTCGTGAAAGAGATCATGGACAACGTCGTCATCCAGCAGGACAAGCTGGACAAAGAAGTCAGGAAGTATTGCTGTGAAAGAGGAGTTCAATAAGTGAATACCATGACAAGGTCTGCAGACTGTGGGCGGGGTTGTGGCCGGGGTGCTCCTGAACTCCAAGATAACCACCCTGGACAGTGGATACTTCCGGTTAAACCTGGTGCGCCGACTTCAGCCGCGTCCCTTGAATACTTCGCCTTGATGCGAAATCGCGGTTCAGACCACTACTCCTCCACCCCGCAAGCGCTTCTCTTCATCGCCGAGACAATCACTATGACATTGCCGCATTCCGTGAGATTCCGCCATGACATCGTCGCCGAGTGAAGTGTCGAACAGGCACCGATCGTGAGTCATCCCCAGTCCATAAAAGTGTGCCCTTTCCCCCTCGAAACCTTTGCTCTTTCTCAAGTTTCTTCTATATATATATTCCTACGCTCCTGCCTCGTTGGCGCCTGGGTGCGCGACAGGGCTATCGCTGTCTGCAAGAGGGGTCGTTGGTACGCTCTTCTCTTGGAGATCAAGCTTACGCCTCGGCCTTCGGGCCTTCCAACTAAGCTTTCAACGGCACGCCGGTGGCGGCGTCGTTGAGAAATAAGCGTACGAACTTTCCAACGCTACTTTCAACGGCACGTCGTTTCTTTGGAGATCAAGCTTACGCCCCGGCCTTCGGGCCTTCCAACACTACCTTCAACGGCACGCCGTTGGCGGTGTTCTTGAGTATCAAGCGTACGACCCTCCCAACGCTGACTGCAACGGCACGTTGGTGTCTTGTCACCAAACCCCACGCCCTTCCTAACGCTGACTTCAACGGCACGCTTTGGCGTTGCGAGTCGAGAGCATGCCATGAGCATCGAGCTTGCCAACAAGCCTACTTGTGAGTCGCCACTTTTGGCGCCGACGAGCTCTCCTGACTGACGCGTTGCAGCAACAGAAACGGCCCCGTTGCAACTCACGGTGGCGACCTACGGCTTCCCCGACGACAATGGTGCTGCCGGTGGAACGACCACACGACCTGTCTTCCGCCAGCCTTTGAAGACGGCCCTCTGTATCAACCAGATCCACCAGAGTACATTGCTTACTTTGCCACTGTCGTACTCCTGGCCGCGATCACCTATCTCCGCCATGGCGCAGACGAGATCAGCCAGCTCCTTCTGTACCTTGTAGTGCAGATACGCGGCAGCGAGGTCCAAACCGTTCGTGATCCCAGCTATGTGAGTCATCAGCGAGACGACTTCAAGCATTTTACGAATGAACGAGCGACTAACCTGATGTCCAGAGTCTCCCGTCTCTCTCCCACCGTCTTTCCACGAACTTCGCCTTTGGGAACTTCTTCCTCAATCGATCGAGAAGACCGCGTGGTCCGGTCACAGTTTTCCCATCTAGCAGGCCTGCATACCCAGCCAGGAAGCTTCCAGTGCAGATCACAAGAAAATCTGTCTGACCCGCGTCCTTGTGCGCGCGGAGAAAGGTCAAAACATCTTCGTCGGGAACAAGATTCGGGTCAGGCCCAGGGATCAGAAGCGTGTCGAGTTGGCCAGGTTGAACAGCCGGCGAGGATAGCGAGTCCGTGACAGGCAGGGAGGCAGAAGCTGTCATCGAAGCATATGTGCCAGGCCCAGAGGCTGCAATGTAATGGATTGATACTGGGATGGCGAGTTTCGTCAGCGGCGCTGGAAGGCCGCATGCTTCGAGGTATTCTGGCGTGAGTATGCCGAAGACGTCGATGGGAGAGGCGTCGAGGAGCTGCATGGGAGGGACGAGGAGTACGCCGATGCGGAGGTGGGATGCCATGGTGCAATGCGATGATTTGCGTCAAAAGTGCGAGCACACTATGATGCAGCTAGCTGTGATAGAGAGTACATCGCTTCGAACCTGGGCGTGCGACTCAATATATGCTTCCATCTTAGAATCAAAGCTCCCATCTCGATCTCTAGAACATTGAACAAGCCATGCTCGTAACCTTAGACACAATAGAGAATCAACGTGGTGGTTCATCAACATTGTCCCGATCTCAGGCCCTCAGCAGCGGAGTCTAGGCGAAAGATAAGCATGATTGGAGGGAAGGAAATGTCCAGAATATGCTCTTCTTCCGACGGCAGGCTCCAGCGTTTTCTGGGAAGCATCGAGTTGGCCCGATTTGGATGATTTGACAGATCGGGGAGAGAGGCTTTCTGTTTCACTCGTCTAAATCAGTTTCAGAATGAAAAGTCCTTGATGGCAGCAAATACTGCACGCGAAAGAAAGAAACAACAGGCGCAGAGCAGAACACCCGCAAAGCTTCTAGGCGGCGGGATCCTCAAATTCATCGGAGCTACATGAACACGAGCAATCCATGATATATACTGAGCGTCCAATTTTGGCCTCACGGTGAGGAGATAGCAAAGACGGTGAACGACAGAGAGCGTGCAGCTCCAAGAGGCTTCGTAAACATGGCAGGAAGCTGGAAACGAAACCCGCAAAGAAACCTGGACACCCGTTGGTGCCACGGAGTCTTCGCCCCGGAGCGATAAGCGTGGTTAAAGGTGGGTCCGCCACGCCGTTAGCTCGTGCACCGGTTGGTGGGCGGACCTTACCCGGAACTCTACTCTATTTTTTAACCCCAGTTCTCCGATCGGCTCTATCAAAAACTTGAACTTGAACTTTCCAGCCTGCCACATCATTTATTCATCACTCTCAGAACTTCTCGCCTACGCCACCGTCTTTTAGTTCTTACTTGGTATCCAGCCTCGCCCGATACGAGGTCTTTCTTTTCTTTTTCTTCTCTTTAGGCCAGAGTAATGTCCCCCTTCCTCAGCATGCGGCGGTTTTCCCGATCCGGCTCCGTCCACGACTCCAAAACCTCAGCCTCGCATCAATCCGCTCCGCCGACTTCCTACACGCCGCCGCTGTCGCACGCTCCGATGGTTAACGGTTCGACTGGAGGAGGCTCGCAGCACGACTCGAGGCCTGCCTCGTCTACCAAAACCAGTTCGAGCTTCGACTTTGCGAATCGCCCGCCGGTCAATTATCCCATGACGGCGTTGCCGAATAGTGCAGTTGGGAATTTGTCGAGGACGGATCAGATCGTGCTCCGGCACTTCTGGGACGTCAAGTACGATGAGAATAAGTCTCGCGATCTTCATTTCGTGAGTAGAGCGCTGCCAAGACGCGACTTGAGGACTAACACACCCGAAGCTCAAATTTCCCTTCTTTCCGCAATCTCCCAGTCATCAGGATCTAGTTCCCTACTGTGAGATCTATCACCTGGTGAAAACTTCACCGGGCGCGAAAATCATCAGTCTCGGGAGCGCCAATGGCGTCTACATCGGGTGAGTTCACGTTCTGCTACGTCTTGTTTGTCGCACAAGGCGCGGGCGCGATTTGCTACTCTCACGACAACCGATGTCGGACCTCACTAACAAATCCCACCAGATTCGAGCTCTTCTCAGGCTCCCAACTACACATCGACATGGACGACAGCTGGCAGAACATCTCACACCATCGCGTCACGTTCAAGCAATACGACAAGATGCTCAAGGACCCTGCATCGGACGCGACGTTCAAATCCTGGCCAAAACCGCTGACCATTGAGTTTCTGGAGGAGCAGTATCAGCGCTGGATGCTGGAGTTGACCAGTCTTTGCTGGGACACTGCTGAGGTGAGGGAACTTGGTGGGGCGGGCGGCGTGGATGCTGGAGAGGGCAGTATTGATGGAGATCTGAAGGACGAGATGCTGTGAACGGAGGCTTGACCTGTCGACTGGTGCGAGGCTTGTTTCAAATTAGGCTGTTCAGGCTCCTGCAGGAACGGTCGGATTGTGCAACGTTGGGTGATCGCGGGCGGCGCTTGTGCAAAGTAATCTCGACAAAGGGAACCACAAAACAAAAATCAACGGCAACGAGGATATGAAGGTAACGGCCTTTCAGCGTCCATGTTCAATAGGTAATGGATAATCAGGCGACTGGCGATCGAGGGAAACGTGCTGTACATAGCCAGGATACGGCGGATAAGAGCTGGATAGCTGTACTGATGGATCAAAAAATGATGAGTCATGATTCGTGGTTTTGACTTTCTGGTCAAATGCGTCTGCTGCTTGCCGAGACGTATTTTTCCGTCACAGCCGAGTTCATGTAGGTACGTCTCTATCTAATGCTCTCGTCCAAGGCCCGGGCGTACACGCTGCCACGACTTTCCGTCAGCGTTGCAGGTACTCCGCAGTCATTGCGGCAGTGTATTGACTTGCCGGAAATCATGTTCCAGGTAAGCCAAACATTTATCAGTCACCCTTCCAATGTTCATCGATTGGATATTGTGTTCAACGGTGTGTACTCGTCCATAGTCGAGTCGACTAGCTTTACTCAGTGTCTGATCTGGGCCGGCCTTGATGACAGCGATTGCTTTCTTGCCGGATTGTGGCTCCTGGTCAAGCCATCTTGCCTTTGTGTCGGCCATGTGAACTATCGCATGAGCTTCGATAGCTTCAACATTTTTTGATTTTGCGAATTTTCCCAGTCCACGACCCGCATATGTGTTTATCTGGATGCAGACAGAATAGCCGTGGCTCGGGCGAACGACCACCATTCTGCGAATCGAGCTTCGAATTTTCTCACCGAATCTGTTTGTACTTATAGCCTTGTTATCGTCACTGGCGTGCGTATCTTCGCAATCAGAGGTAGCTGCATCAGTGACCTTCTCGTGCCAGAGTACACCAAACACCCGGCCCAGCATGAAAAAAGTCGAATTTCTCACTGTGTAGCGTTCGTCCAGAGTCATTGTTACTGCGCTGCGAATCATTGAGGACCTCGATTGTTTATCGAATGGTGCAAATGTGGCATCCTTCTCGGGAACGCTTTTGTTTCGGGAGAACAAAGAACGAGTTTTGTTCGTCGGGATCTCGGACTGTCCAAAATCGCCTACATTATCAGAGGAGAGACGAGTGTCCTGGTTCGGGCGAGCGTGATCACTAGCAGACCTTTTCTGCTGCTTATCGTGTCTCGAAGGCGTATCGCGCATGTTTTCTGCGCCAATGCTGGCACGCGATAAGTCTTTGGTGATAGTTTCGGTTGCATACTCTCTGGAGGGCGTAGTTGACGCTCGATTGGATGGCAACGCAGAAGATCTGGAGGTTATCGTCGTAAAAGGAGGCCCCAACACTTGGTTTTGCGTTCGCGAGCCAGAAAGTGGTGCTCGTGAGGTTGCAGGTCGAGTAGGCTCGTCGAAATTGCTTGTAGCGGGATAAGCGGTTCTTGAAGGTGTAGGTGGATACAAGGATCCTGCACCATTCCGGGGCTGCTGATAGCTTGCATGCTCATAGTTTCGCCGGGCACTGCGTTTACATTAGATAAAGGCCGCAAGAGGGGCAATTTCGTAGATATGGGTACGCACTTTTGAGATGGAAATATGGGATCAGTCTGCCCCGGAGGAGGTTCTGGGTATGTGCTGAATGTGGATGTGTGAAGTGGTACTCGGTCGCGTGGCATGGTGTTCGGCTTTTCCAGAGTCTTTCCCATCATTCTCGTACCGTGATTTTCGAGGTCGTGGCTCCCTTAATTCCTTTAGCTGCTGCAGGGTGTCGAAAAGGCAAGACATACCATGTGCTAGGACTCTTTGATCTTGTTTTCCACTAACGGTTCTCCGTCCCTTGGCAATTGAATCAATGGGTTCATGCTCATGCGTTTCGGTGGAACCTGTGCTCCATCTTGCAGACGCCTCTTCAAACGAATGATGACTCGGTAGGTCTTCTGCCACGCTGGATAAGAGATGCTGATTATCATGCAGCCCCACCTGCTTGGCCCGGTCCTCGATTGGAATTTTGGCTGGTGCTCCGCCGAAACTGCGCCCTTGGCTTCGGTACCAGAGTCAACTGCGCTCTTGTCGGGATGATCTGCGGCGCGGGATTGATCTGTTTGAGGTAGAACCTCTTGATGCTCGAGCGCTGTTGGAGTAAACCTAAGTTCGAAGGGATTAGCAAGACACCACGTCACACTCCCTGCTACCAGGACTACAATACATTTCGAGTTCCACAAATGAGCTGCTGGAAGACGTGCCTCCCTCCAGAAGCCACGAATGCTCTAGCGCAACGTCGGCTGCGCAGCGGTCGTTGGGGTCTGCAGCCAGCAACAAAGCCAGGAATGTGCAACCACGTTGACTAATCCCGTGTTTCTCTAGGACGGCCAGTGGGAAAGGCATCTTTCCTTGGTAGTAATCCAAAACGTTTTGGCCAGCGAAGGGTCCTTTTCCTGTCAAGCATCGGAACGAAACCTCGCCTAACGCCCAGATATCCACAGCGAAAGAGTATTTGTTGTCCCCAATCGGATCTGTGCTGCCGTCCTGTAACTTCAGGAGAATTATTTCTGGCGCAAGAAAACCAGGAGTGCCGATAAGAGTCCGCAGTCCAGTTTGACCTTCGACTGCCCGTTTGCTGACGCCGAAATCCGCAATTTTGACCCGCCACTCAGGATTGCAGCTCGCGACGAGAATGTTCTAGTCACGCCGGGAGGCATTAGTGTCGCATCAAAGAAGACAAAGTTGAGTTCATGCTCCAACTTACTCCTGGTTTTAGGTCGCGATGAGCTATGCTATTCTCATGCATACAACTCAAACCCTCAAGAACCTGTCTGGTGATCTGTTGCACTTCTCGCTCTGACAGTGGCTTCGACATGTGTCTCCCAAGGTTGCCAAGAGGAAAGTATTCCATTGCAATGAAAATATTTTCTTCGGTTTGGAACCAACAATAGCATTTGACGAAATGCTCCTCATACTGCTCCGTATAAGTACAAGTGCGAATCTTCAGGCAGAATAGACGCATACCTTATGTTGTGAAAATTTGAGAATCTATTCAAGCTCTCGCAAGTATTCCTCAGCACGAACGCCGGGAGCATCCTTCTTGATCTCCTTAATTGCCCGGTATCGATCAGTACCATTGTTCGTTCCTGGTGGTGAAAGCAGCTTTTGTCGCCACACTGTGCCAAAAGATCCAGCACCGAGACGTTCCTCTGCTTTCCACTTCTCCGGTCGTTTCAGTTTCCGCCGCCGGATGGCGCGACCAGATTCGTAGTAGACGTGTTCAATGAGGCCAGGCTCAAAATGGACATGGTATTCGGCATCTTTAACAAGATCTGGGAGAGGAGCCATGTGGATCTGGATGACCATGAGCTCCAGGATCGAGCCAAGCGGCGTAAATACCAACGGCGCGTACCGCGATCGAAAAAAACCATCAGAGTGACCGCAACTCACTCGCACGTCTGGTGAGTTGTGGGACAGAAGGAGCAAATGTGAGTGCTACCCACTAAAGTGTAGGTGAGATGGTTGAGCTTGAGTGCAACGGTGGTGGTGCACATGAGGCTGAGATCCTCTGGGCAGTGGATGAGAGGCGCTGACCATGCTTCTCGGCCTCTTTCTTGAGAAGAGGGGCAAAGGTCTGTCAGCCTGCCGCCGAACAGACCAGGCGTCTTTTGATTGAAAATAGAAGGTATCGAGCACGTTGATTGGTTGCATCTTTTGGTAACGGTTAGCAGTTACCGAAACCCCGCGGTGTTGGCCAATGGATCAAACAGTTGACCAATCTCTTGCAACCCAATCTCTGCACAAGTCTGCCTTGTTGGCCTTCTGGCCCTGCAAATAATATCATGCACATTGAATTTGGGCGCGGATCGTTCCATCGCAGGTAAGATGCAGGCCAAGACCTTTCGATACTGTTAAGAGTAAATCAAGAACACGTTAGTCCCAGCGCACTGCCTGCTGCTTCCTTAGGTACCGCTCTACCTCTGCTACTAGTCGCCATGTCTGGAGCTGAACTCGGTCTTGCCGTCCTTGCGACGACAGATTTTTGCTTCAAGTAAGCACTCCCACAAAATTAAACGATTCTATGCTCGAATTCTGGCAGCTGATGATCCAAATGTAATCCAGATATTGCAAAATTCTGATCGAAAAATATGACACTCTCAAAAGTGCTGAATCTGAAATCAAACAGCGAGTATTACGCATCCAAAGCAACTGGATGAAGACCGCCAGGCAACTAGAATTGCTCGCACTTGTTTGGGAGACAATTGATGGCCAACTCCAACGTGTTCAGGATGGGGTGACAGAAGTCTTGCTGGAGAAGCTAATGTCTGCAGACACTCGAATCAAGAGCTTGCAAGCGAAGAAAAGCAAACAGCCTGATGGTAGTGCCAAAGCCAGCAAGTGGAAGTACGCGCTTACCAAAGAGTGCCTGGACAAAGCCATCCAGGATATGGAAGAGTGGCAACGACTTTTCGATCCCACGTGGATTTTCATCATGTCTCTGAGTAATCCGCATATCGACCGACAACTTGCGAGAAACGATCGGGGGGACACGGGACCAGAGCGCGTGGCACGAAAGTTGCGAGCTTCGTTGAAGAAAGAAAATCCCCACCAGGTCTTCCTTCCGGAGAAGGACTTCGTTGAAGCCACACGCAGGGCAATTCCCTTTTCATCAGCACAGACCATGAAAAGAGCTGGCTCAGAAAAGTTGCTCATTGTCGATACGGCATCGCTTGATGGAGACACCGGGATCCAGATAGAAATAGTAACAAAAGACGTTCGGACGTTGGCGAAAAGACTCTCTCAGGTTGAGGATTTCTCGTGCGGGCTTCTCAGCTGTCGCGGAGTGGTGAGAGAAAGCGACCCTGCCAATAAACGAACTACGGCTTTCAACTTCATTTTCAGGTGTCCTGATGGGTTGAAGAATCCTCGGAGTCTCAGAAAATCCTTACCCACGCGCACGAGAACGTATCCCTTACCGATCGCCTCAAGATTGCCCAGCAATTGGGTACATCTGTAAGTTACGTGCACAGTTTTGGATTTGTCCACAAAAGTGTGCGTCCAGAAACGGTGCTGGTATTTGAAAACGAAGACTCTCGAATGGACGGAGCGTTTCTTTTGGGATTTGAGAAGTTTAGACTCGCTGATGGTAGGACCATACGATTGGGTGATAGTGACTGGGAAAAAGACCTTTACCGACATCCAGATCGTCAAGGTCTCGAACCAGCGCAAGATTTTGTGATGCAACACGACATTTTTAGTCTTGGTGTCTACTTGCTGGAAATTGGGTTGTGGGAGTCGCTGGTTTCGTACGACGAGGAAGGTAGCAGTCCACGCCCTTCGGACATAATGGGCTTGTTGCACGAACAATCGAAGCGTGAGGAGAAGAACGCGGTGTCTCGCAAAAAGGTTCTCGTTGACTTGGCCAAGCAGCGACTGCCAAGCCGGATGGGAGACAAGTATACAGAGACGGTTGTGACGTGTTTAACGTGTCTCGACAATGGAAACACCGACTTTGGCGACCGGAGCGAGTTCGAAGATGAGGATGGCGTACTGGTTGGGGTGCGATATATCGAGAAGGTATGTAACAGTAATGCGCTTGATTGAAGCTCGATGCTCACCCTAAAAGGTTCTTCTGCGCTTGAACAGCGTTTCAATGTGACCGGTACCGGAGAGCGTTCGGAGAGCCAGTTCTAGCTGGTGTCGAGGCAAAGAGTCTTGATCTGCTACTCCCCCAAGGTTCGCAAAACGCGATTGATGGTTGTCAAGGAGGACATGTTCAACCTCGCACTTTGAGGGAATGCGACAACGTTGCAACAGTCTCGCCACACTTAGGAGTCCTGCATTTGCAGTACAAGACAGATCTTCGCGTTGTCCAAGTCTGCAGTTCATGGGTGTTGACTGATATATACAGCTGTCTCTTGTGATTCAGGCTCTTGCTAGCCTGGAATTCGATTAAGCCGGACCTGTGACGGCAGCGGAGGCTTTAATTTCGTGGAGGATGAGGCGATAGTGGATGGGCTGAATGGGGCTTGAGTAAAAACTAGGAACAGAGAAGTGACGATCGGCCACACTCATGGGCAGCGGGATTGGACGCGAATTGTGAGATTCTGAAATGGTTGTTCAAAATCCAGACGCAGCTGTGAACAGCTTCAAGTTGGAGGATGCAGCCCCGGTGTCGGGGATTGTGTTGACGCCGACGCCAAGGATTCAAGTCTCCACCAGACAAAAGCTCCCTCCCATTTTCCCTTTCCCCATTCATCTTCCACCTTGACCATACCATTCTCGCTATCCCTCTGACATTGATGACGACAGCAAACAAGTTACTCTTCCACGGTGATTGAAGCTGGAGTCATAACCTCCTCGCCCGGCCCCCCTCTTATTCCTTATCATCCAGAAGCTGAACTTGAAGTGGATCACACAGTTTATACGACACCTCCACTCCCAATATCAACAAGCGACCTGTCTCCTTCCTTCCTCTCTTGACAGGAATCCTGAAGTTGATAGAAACCTAGTCTGTTCTCTTATCACCTACTAATACACTGCTCGAGGTCTATGGGCTGTAGCTGTGACATTTCTGGCAATTACTCGAAAAGGATTGACGCAATTTCAAGCATGTTAGAGGGCGGGTCACCTCGATGACTGTGTCTCCTAGCAGCATCTTGCAAGCCTTGAGATATTCCATCATAGACTTAGTGGCATCGTAAGCTTGGATTTCGGTGATACGCTCAGCCCATAGCTGGTACGTCTGTAAGGACATGAGGCACTTCACAAGATGATTGACCGGATCGGAGTTTGCGGGCTGATGGAAATGCTGTGGTCGTTGGAATGGTCCTGAATCCGGCGACACGATGTCAAGCGGAACTGGTGCAAAGCACCAAAGCTGGTTTCATTACAACCAATCCAGGCAAGATATCTCACAGGACGGGATCCAGTTCAATAGGGTTCGCATAGACGTGTGAGTTCAGCCTGCCGCCCTACCTGGCTTCAGGGTGCAGTGTGGTATGGGAGATCTACCAACATCCAAACGCATTGGGAAATTGAAAACATGGTCTTGACCGAGTTTGACATAAAAGCGATGGCAGAATAGATTCAAGCCAACGTAGCAAGAGGTAATAATACAGGCTGTCAAGCCACGCCGTACTGGCTGCCTTCAAGGACGCAGTCCTCGACGACAGGTCGACGGATCGCAATATCGTCGTGGAAAGCAGCCGTTCATGTCAAGAACGTCTGAAAACAAGTAAGTCGATAGGCCAGTGTCCGAAAGAAATCCTGCCCCGAGAGAATGTCCACATCCAATACACGTCGATGAAAGGTGAGATGCAGTGCCCTAAAAGTGGGCGTTCGTGGCCATTGGAGCTCCCTGCCGTGAGTTTCGAGCCACTCGCGGCGTCTTGCTGGGACAGGCCGTGAACTGTGGCCTAGCATCGCAGCTATTGCTCGCTTCGCAGATGCGCCCAACGCAAGAGGACTAGGTATACACTTCCGCAGGCCGCGCTGCGGCAGCTCCCGCCTCACCGCCAAAACCGTTGAATACCAATAAAAGTCGTGCGAAGTTGTCGTGGAGGTCGACAAGAAGTCTTCTGCATCCAATGCACGAATGAAATAACTCCTCTCCATTAGACCCAGCGAAAATAATGGTCGTGATTCGTTGCAAGACCAGCCAAATATGCGTACAGCGGTATGTTGTGGCTCGGTCACTGGTGAGAGCATCGCTCTCTAACGTGGTGAGGCAGCCTTGGACTGGAGCTAGAGGAATTTTCTTGCTCCTAGCCCATAGAGCTTGACCTCTACAATCTTGAAAAGGCTGGCTGAGACGACTGGCAGGGAGTGCCTCCGTACAAAGCCGAACGTAGTAGCCGATCACGGATTTATGGAGACGATCCCTGGGGAAAGTTCTCCCGGATAAAATAAGACTTGAAGTATGGCATGCTGCCTCGGGCAATGTGTCCAACAGGTTTCACCTTCACGTTGTGTTCAACCGTATATATTTTGCCAAAATGGATTCGACTTGACTGACTCAAAGTCTCCCCCGGATTCATGGTGACGGCGATGGGTTCCTTGGTCAGCCGTGCTTCTCCTGCGGGTGCTCTCTGTGTGCTTGCGTAGATAACAGCGTGTGCAAGAAGCTCGCCCTCTGGAATGTTCTTGAACTGGGTGCCTTGGCCACCATACGAGCTGATGCGAATGCAGTGTGAGTATCCTCCTGGTTTTTCCTGAACCACCACCATCCTTACGGGATGACTGAAGATTTGCTCTCCATAGCGCCCTTTTATGGGCCCTTTTCGGTCATCTGGACGACGACTATTGCTTGTTTTGCGTGACACACCGAAGTTCTCGGGCCATGGAATGAGAAACACTCTACCCTCAACGAAGAAGCTGGAGTGCTGTACTTCGTATTCGGGGTCAAGTTCTTCTCGATGAGATTCGAACTTCCGTCGCTGAACATCGCCTCGATAGTCGATGTTTTCCTTATCGCGCACGGTGTTTAATCTGGGAATCTGCGGATCCTGGCCAGCTCCAATCGATCCCTTCCAAGACGGCTTGTGTGGCGCAGGGGGTGGCCGTTTTATCGGTGCATGGCTTTCGTGTCCTTGACTTTCAGCCAAATGGCCCAGCAGCCCAAGGGTTTGTTGTCCTGCGGGCCTAGGTTGACCAAACGTGGAGGTAGTGACGTGAGGGAATGACGACGTTTGATGATCAGCAAAAAGATCGCGTGATAAAGGGGTGGGGAACACTGTCGGAGTCTTGTAGGCTGAGAATGTATGCTCATCTGGCTTGGGAGCACGGGATGAGTCCGTCAAATGGCCAGGCCGTGGGAGATGGGAGGGTTGTACGTTGTGAGCGCTGGTAAATTGAGTAGTATCCTGCGTGTCGTAGCCTTTAGAAGAAACAGGTATGGTCGACCTTTTGGGATCATAAAAGCTGGCATTAGGTGGAGGCTGATCAAGTGAGTCATTGACGTTTGATCGACGCCGCTGAAGGGCGGGCTGTCCAGCTGCGACCCGAGTTGTGGCGGTAAAGCTCTGCTCGTGTTCGTCGGTTTCCTTGTGGGCGGATCGAGATAGAGGAAACGAATCCGTTATAGTTACTTGTCGACTGTCCACGAGCTGCTGCTGCTGCCGATGTTTAGAGTAGCTCGTCGGTATGGGGATTCCGCTCCCCCTCCTTGCAGCTTTGACCTCGAACTGATCAGTAACGGGTCTGCTTATTCGCTCTTCTTCTACATAGGTAGGCCCTGTCTCATGCGACTGCCGCGTCTGACGAGTGGATTCGGCCTTGTGCGACTGTCGCGCTTGACGCACGTACTTGTTACAGGAGTCATAGAAAGCCCGAAGGCTCTCGGTGTCTCCATCAACAAGGCGAGTAAGGTACCGGTTACGGTGGCTTGGGTCGTTCGTCTTGCATCCATCAATGAGCACAAGACGTTCGATGTACCGGAGAAAGCTGGCGTTATCCTTGGAGTCCAGCGCTTGCAATGCCGAATCGGAAACCTCTGTACGGGAAACAGATATCAATTCTGAATGGGACAAGATGAATCTTCGGGATGTGGTGAAATCACCCGCGGGGATTGCAAGAAACTGTGAAATGGAATCAGGCGGCAAGTCCAGGGACGCCTGCTCGAAAGCCTTTGGTTCTCCAGGACCATGCGCTGCGAGTGCTGTTTGTTCACGAACAGGGGGAGATCCAGCCACCAGGGGTCGCAGCGGTGCTTCGCTCCATTTTCTTACTTCATACTGTTGTGCGTTATAGCTGGATGCTTGTCTGATACCAGTCAGCGTCTTTACATGCAACCTTGGATTCCATGTCGTCGCAGCACAGGGGCGCTCTACCTGTACAGCGGTTGGCTCTGGCCCGACCCAATGGCAGCTCTTTTTTCATCGCGATAGACAACTATACGTCGAGACTTTGGCTCGTTGGACTTCCCGGAAGTTTGAGTGTCCTGCGCAGGATTGTACCGCGGAGTCAATCGCGAGTCACTCGATCTGGCCAAGATGAATGAGGCAAAGCATTGCTCTTGCAAGTGGTTGGAACATACCGCGTGCTCGGCAAAGGCCTTGATGTCACGGCAATGGGTATAAATTCGTTGTTGTCGGGGTAGTGCCAGTACGATTTTTATGCGACTATCAGCATCCAAAAGGACTGAGGTGACTGAACCTACCACCACGCTTGATTAATTGCCTTTTAGCACCGCTCCTGTCGCGCTCCCACTCCGGGTCCTCAGAAGCCATTACTGTTGTAGTGCTTGCAATTCGTCATTACGTCCACCAATTAGGCGGGCGACACAGCATATATGTGTGCCTAACGGCCAAATAGCCACATTGCTGGCAAAAGAGTGTCTTGAGAACTGCGACAACACCAGTTGACGGCACGCGAGGAGCTAACGTAGAAGTTTTGCCGCAAGCCATCGTCAGAGGCTACCGAAAGAGACCCCAAGGAAGAGGACACGAAGAATTTCCCCCGCGAGTGATGTAGAGGACCCGGTTCAGACAAGTCGTTATTGGGTATTCTCGCCATCCTGCAGCATGTTCGGGGTGCAGCGAGTAGAGGGAGATGTTTGAAAGCGCGTGCTGGCATCCTATGAGTGGACAGGGAGTGTTTCTGGAAGACGGGGACACGCAAGGAATTTTGTCAGACAATATGTTTTTTTTGGCTTTTCATGGTCGTCAAGTCCAGGATGTGCCCCCACCTTCTAGCTTGATACTAGCTGGGTATTTGTTTGTGCTTCCGGGGTGTGTGCTCTCCGTTCATGTAGCGATGCGTGAGGCATATACACACGTTCAAGAGCTTCTTCGTCGTGTCATGCGTCGTCATGTCTGCCAATGGATTGTTGACATTGATGTCTCTTCGAGGCACAAAGGCCCAGGTGTCAATCACATCGTGAATATGTCTTGTACTATGCTTGCTGCCAGCCTCCTTCCCCCTACTCTTGTCAATGTCTTCCAAATCACCCATGCCTATGCTATTGATGCTTTGCAGCCTTCTCATGATATCAACGGCTGCCCAGTCGACTGATGTTGCTGTTCCATTGGCAATGGGACATTCGAGGCGGCCTTCCTCTAGTGCTATGAACGGCGTGTATCTAAACGGCAGTGCACCTTTAACGTTGAGTTGATGCGTCTGAACATACAGTATAGGCCGACACAAATCCTGACATTCAAATAGTGACACCTCTACTGTACCACGATCCATACCTTCTCCAGCCACCGCAGAGCAGCTGAGGATTCCCACAGTCTGGACGCAGATACCTACAAATTATCAAGAAGCCTTCCCACGGAGCCAGGTTGACCAAATGCGTGTGAAAAGTACAAGACCCGACTGGAAAAGAGGAGGGAATTTGGACGTTGAGGTGAGGAGCGATATCGAGCAAGATATCTACTTTCAGGCCCATGAACTCAGCGACGGGTCGGTTCAGCACGAGCAGCTGATCGTGCCATCTCTGACACGACAAGAGTCAATTGCACACCAAGAGGAGTGGCCGTCATCAGACGACGTGGAAAAGCCGACACAATTTTTCCGCCAATTCGAGACGATCAACCGTCAACGGGAAAATCTCCAGCATCTGCGGATACGGTTGAGAGAAGACCGCAGGTCGATGAAGCCTGCAAGGCAAAGACTTCTCCAAGCTACAACAGAAGTGCTCGGACGATTTCAACACCTGGCAGAACGCGGCAATGGCTACGGTACGATGATACATGATCAAGTGCCAGACCTTGCGCAAATAGTGAGCGAACTAGAGCAAATGGAGATCATGTACGATCAGCTGGAAGGAGACCTTATCCCGGCAGAATACAGACTGAAAGAGTCCGAAGAAAAATTGTACGAACGTACTTTGGGCGGGCCTACACACGGGTTTGTTGCTTCCGACATGTACAAGGCAGAGCGGCAACCTGATGCACCCGTGTCCGAATCCGATGGGAACGCCCACGCTTTTCAAGATGAGCCAGACGCCGTTGGCCCAGGATACTCTCTTCAAATTCGCGCACACCGCCAAATGGTAGCGGAGACTCTTACCAGATTGGACGCAGAGCATGCCTATTTGCCTGCGGAAGCCGCACGCCGGTCCAAGGTTGGCGCAAAATTGGACGAAGACGACCAACATCTGCTCGACTCGTATATTCAGAGTCGTGGACGACTTTGGAGCAAGTTGGCTCAAATTGACGGTTTACTCGAAGAACGTGCCCTTCTGCAGAACTCGGAGCACTTGCTTTCTGGAATCGGGGCTGAGTTCGAACAGATCGAGACTCAGCCTATTCTTAATGAGCTTCTCCAGCCAGAGCTGGGCTTTCATCAATGGCGGGACTCTCCTCATGACAGTAGCCACGACACAACCGAAATCACCCTCAGATTGGGTGATAAAGACTTCGCAGCACGCGAAAATGTCTTCCTACAGTCACTAGATTCCACTGCCAAGTCGAGATCAACAGCGAAGATCTTTCCAGGTATCATTTTCCAAAAATATCAGACAAATAGCGAATCCTGGTTCGAGTCCGTTTGCGGTTGGCTGCTTCAGTGTGCTGAATCCTCCTGGGCGTCCTTTGATCGATTTTTTCGAAGTCGTTTTGACGAAGAAAGTGTGAGCAACTACAATCTGCTCAGAGACTACCTGTACTCGAGGCGGCCTACAGCGCTCTTTATCCCGGCATATCGAGCCAGCCAAGACCTGGACAGCTTAAATTCAGCTTTGCTCTCTTCCGAAGATATTACATTACCAGCGCTCGATATTACCGATCAGAGGTCATTGCAATCTGATCGATTTAGTCGTCGAAACAACCGGAGTGCCCCTGCTACTTGGAGTTCTCGCACAAGACGGGCTCACTCACGTGCCGCTACGGGGTAAGCACCTATGGCCTACTTTCACCTTGACCAAGCCAGGCGCAAGATGTCGCCTTTTTTCGCGCGAGGATTCGTCATGCCTCTACTCGTTTCGACCCAACTAACGGCGGATTCTGGTCGCTTGGCGAGCTGGAATACTTCTGCCCCAAGTGAAAAATTCAGTTCTTCCACCATCGAAATCAACCATGCGAGACCACCGGACGTGGTCGATTTCACCTGAATGGAATGGTTGCCAAGCCGCCTGGCGGAGTGGTTTCTGCAATCCTCAAGTGCCGGTGTACGGCTGCTACCGGCATCACGGCACGGGGCGCCCTGCTTACGGAGTACATCTCCTCCAAATGCGGGGACTCTGATCTATTTCCACTATCATGTGAGAATGCAGAGGATTGCAGACTTCATATGCTGCGGGAAACGTTGCAATTGCATGATGTAAAGAGCTGGGTAGAAGAGTCAGGAAAATCTTCAGGCAAGGCACAGACCGGCAGCAACAGTAACCCGAGGGTTCGTACTTGGTCTGCAAGGCTAACATTCCTGCTTAAGAGAAGCACCCAATCGCCTGATGAGGTGAGATTGGTCACTATGAGGCAGACTAGGAGCCATCTCCCGACCAGGACAGACTTGAAACTTGAAGGCGGTCTCGTCTGACGAGTATTAAACAAACCCGCGCTTACCTATCGAGGGTCTCAAACTCGAAGGTGCCACGCTGAAAGCTTGCAAGCTCTCGCTGTCGCATAAGGAGTTTCAGCGCAGAGCCGCACGAATTTCCGCGATCCTTTCAAACAGGCAAGTTGGGAAATCTGCTGCACCCAATCAGAGCTGGAGAGGTCGCTTCTGTCCATGTGACCCTCTCGGTGCCGCTGCTGCGCCACCTTTTCTGCAGCTAATGAATTCCCTTGCCTATCGTACCTCCTTGTCCGTGCCATGGGTCAAATGGTGTTCAAGACCAGGCTCAAGTTGCGTCCTTTTTTGGCTCATCCATGCATGCCGAGCAGACTTGGGGTAAACATCAATCTCGCCTGATTCGTCATTTCGACCTGCGTAATAAATTTGACCGAGGCAACCGTCCCGTCTCCCACGTATGGTCCGCATCATGCCTGGCATGTGCGCCCGGCAGGCCGTCTGGGCTGGAACTTGTGGAACGAGCACGGATAGTACTCGACCACGTGGACATCTATGAGCCCATCATGTCGCCGGCTCAAAAGCGAAGGCAGTACAACCAGCCTTGTAGGCACGAGACATAGCTGAGAATATCCAATGTGCAGTCAGCCAGTCTGCTGGCGACTTGATCTTGTGTAAGTTTCGGACATCCAATAGGAAAGTGCTACGTTATATTTCGCTTCACTCACTGGGCAGCAGCTGCAAAATCAGGACAATTCAGGTTAATTCAAAACATCGTTCTGTTGACAAACACTACAGGTCGACGCCTCGATTTCATACATTGTAGCAAACTCATCGTCTGCAGGTGCCTTTCAGCGCGCCCACCTTTAACGTATGATCAGGCCCATGGAGCTCTCGGGCTTGGACAAGGCTTGCTTTCGTCCGTGTTCGCAGAAGTCGTCCCAGCCAGCCTAGGAAACAGCGTCTCCATGAATCAAGTTCCTTGTCTTCGGCAGATTCGAGACTCCGCTCATAATGCCATTGCCTCAAAAAGGGGCGCGACTGCCGGCCCAGCTCGTCACGCTTGATTTCAGGGAAGTTGGCATCGGGGAACGATCGGCTAGGCTTCAAAAATTCCATATTGCAAAAGATCCATCAAAAATCTGACCACACCTTCATCCATGGGTACCTATGTAGTGTCAACTGACTCGACAGGTATTAAACGTGGTGGAGTGAGAACCGTCGGTATTTTACCCACTGAATAGGGCCAAGGAACAAGCTTCCGGCAACGATATCGAGGAGCATGATATGTTCCTCTTTGTTTTCCTACTGAACCTTATTGTGGTCTATTCTGCCTCACTCCGCTTTGGCCGTCACATTTTTAACGACCGGGAAGAAGCTGGTTCTGACGGATCCTAGACCCTTTCCCTTGGCAGGTCAGAGGCTCCAACTACCGCCTCACCCTCCAGATTGCAGTGTGAGATGGTGGAATTCAAGGAGCCGGAGCCTCACGAGTGATGCTTATGGTATAGTTGTCACCTCAAGAAGACGTTCAACCGTACAGAGACCTGTGTGGTGCCATGCGTAGATTCAAAGTGGCTCTTACTCGATATTTTATCAGCCTGAAGCATTTTTCGACCTAAGATAGGAGCGTATTACCGATGATGAAGGGCCACCGGTCGCTTTGTGGGAAGTGACACATCGCAGACAGCAGGCAGTTCACAACAGCCTTTGCCCTTCTCATGTACAGATGCCCAACTGTGCGACAAAACCAGCGGTGGGCAAGCGAGAGAATTTTCCCTTGCACGCTTGCTTGCTTCAAACAGAGGCATGTGCTGATGAATCAGTGTGACATAAGTCTTCATCGGTTAGGATCAAGCCAAAAATTCGGAGGACGCGCATTTCGATAACCAACAAGTTCTGAAGTAAGGAGAGCCCAGCAAGGCTGCATCAGGCTGAGTTTGCAGGGATCGCAGCGGAAAAAGTGGGCCCGAAGAGCGGGAATTGACCTTGGCGACACCACGGATATTCTATCCAGTGCGTCGGGTTTGGTGGAGATCCGATTCTGTAAATCGCGGCAAGAAAGTCAATTTCGTCTTTTCAAAAACATGCAGTAATGCTTGTTTAGAGACGAACGCCGCATCTAGATGCCGGCGCTAGGAAGCTGCGCCGAAAAGGCAACCACTATGCCTCAACGAGGCAGCTGGACAAGAATTGGAAAACTTGAAGAAAGTAAGCCAATCAAAGATCAGATGAAGTAAATTGATAGCTTCTCCCCGAGGTCTCGTGATCGGTCCGATATGTGAGCTTGCTGAGCATATCTATCGTCGTTGGCTCCTTGATGGAATGTGTTCTCTCTGACACCGATTGCCAGACGACAAGATCCTCATCGTGCGTACTCACGATCTTGACGTACGAGCGTGTTCAATGGCACACAAAAATCAACGATGACCCATGCACCCAGCTCTTCACCGCCCTTTTCAGCTGCATGGGCATTTTTGGCCCAGAGTACTTACCTGATAGACCCGTAGGCCCCAAGCTTCGACATAGGTAAAGGGGGATCCTTGCTGGTCCTGGGCAATGTTTTCGTTCTGCCACCTTCATGCAAGTAACTTCGACCAGGTCTCTGGAAGCAACGACAATAAAGGCTTTTCTCAAGGTCAGAACTCGCCCTTGGGTATTCGGTATAATGCCGACAGCCCCATGCGGCTATCCAGAGTATATCCCACGTAAGGGCATGGAATGAGTGATAGATCATAGATTCTTACCCGCGTTATTCCCCTGCGCAAGGCGTGCTGCAAACCATAGGTCAGCTATTTCTGGTTGCAAATACTCCGGCTTAACACAGAGACGTCCCCGTCTCCGTCTAGTCAAGACGCCCCGAGTAGGCAGTACCAAGAACTCTGCTCACTATAGGTGTAGCAAAATCCCATGTATGTCGTTCATGATGACATTGCGTCCAAACCTTCTCCAGGCAAGCTGCCGAATATGTCGCAGGTTTCGATGTCTGGCAACTCAATACAATGTGGGCGATATCGATAGGACTGGGGGAATATTCATGGAATTGGTCGCCTCAAGTTGGGCACCGGCGGGAGTCATGCAGCCGGTGTGGCTTGAGCCCGGGCTACGGGGGGAGAAAAATGGGCGCTGGTCCTGCAGGCTTCGGTAGTTCCAGCATCCTTTAGATCCAAGCCTAGAAGGAAACCAGTTTGATCATTCCCCGGTGATGAGCGGAGATGGAGAGGTCGATGAGGCCGAGAGAATTGGCGTTGCACTATGCTTCCCTCGTACACATTGTCCGGCTGAGTAGAGCATCAAGCTGTGTCACCTTGGAACCTGAGCAGATGAATCTGTCGGCCTTCTGCTGGGTGAGGCACCTGTCGTCGACGGGCAGACAATCACGTTCAACTGCTTGTAGATTTTGAGCGGTTCGTGTGCCCTTTGGTGCGGCACCGAAACAAGATCTCGGCAGCCTAAACATGCTCATGGAGCACAAGCTTCTGCCAGCTTACCGGCCCGGCTCACCGCCCCAAAGGCACCATCGTTACCTTGCGCAAGCTTCCATAAGGTGCAGCCATCATCGTGAGCGCCTGCAGGAATACGCATTGCTGGCAAGTTGCCTGGTTTCAGTCCCCATTGCATGCACTTCTTTTGATGCAGCGAGTCATGATACGTTCTTGTAATGACTTGGTGCTGTCAGGTCTCGGAGGCCAGTGGTGTCGGTACTTTAGACGGCGGCGTAATTTCCCCCGCCAATGGATCACAACGTCGGTATCTACCGATCGAGCATCTTCTTAGGAGCATAGACGCGCGGCTGATGGCATCTGTCTTGACTTCCAGGATCTTTCTCAATTAACTCGAAGCCAAGCTTGAATTTCAGACCCTTCAGGCAAGGTTCATGAACTGTAGGACTTGTGTTGCTTACTGTCTAGCACATGGTAGTGCGGCATTGATTGCAAGCCTGTGAGCTCTCTCGAAGTGGTGTTTGTGGCCGTGTTCAAACGAAGACGCCTCGATAGAGTAGACTCAGACAGTTGGGAGAGGGAAATGAGGCTCTGGAGCAAGCGCAATCTTCCATTCCCAGCCATCTAGATGCTGAGAAGTACCTCGCATTAGTGCGCTTGGACGACAAGGAAGTTCCGGGGAAGGGACGGAAGAAATACTTATCCGTTGCGAAATTTGCCAGCCTCCTGTCGGCTCAGAGATATTGTCGAAGGAACAGAAAGGGGGAGGCTGGAAGCTGAATTATGGCCGCAATCAAATACTCCGCAGTAGTGAACGTGGGCTGCAAGGCTGCGAGGGCAGCACACCAGGCTGGATTAGTGGCCGTACTGAGTGGAAGGCTTTTCCAGGACCCGTAGGCCTAAATTAGCGGGAGGCGAGAGTTGACTTCCGGGGTCTGAGTTAAGAAGGACGTCTCGCATTCAAGCGCTTTGTGCCCGGATTGCCTCAGAATGATGTGACTCGTCGCAACAAGGCAGAAAAGGCAGCCGCCATTCCCTGATGAGCGACAAAATTCTGTGCCATTACCACAACGACCAATTAACAGGAAGTGGGGTACGAGGCTTCAAAGAAAAGGAGTGGAATTTAAATATCATGTGGATAGCCATATGCGATCCCAGAGGTAAGCCATCATGCACCTAGACGGCGCATTTATCACTAGAAACCTTCAAGAGCAAGCGCAAGGTATTCTCAATTTACAGCGGCAGGGCTACTTGGGAACGGGACAATTCCGGCGTGATGTGGCCATGATCGAATGAGACAGATTTTCTTCTCCTCGTCGACACCCAGTTCAAGTCTATGACGCCTATCAAGATGCAGGTTCCATGTTCGGACGTGTTTGATTTGGTGTCTCTACGTTGGAAGCCAGACGACAGGAGCCAGGCGGTGAGTCAATGCCTGTTGGAAGGCTCTAGGTGGCGAATCTCTGCTTCGAAGAGTCATCTCTCGTGCAGCAGCTCTAGTACAACGCCTGGGTGGTCGTGTCAGCCAGAGCGACATGCCAGGCCAGGGGGAACTGTGGCGGGCCATCAGTCTTCACTGACCAAGTCTTTAGACTATAGTGCCAAACAAACTGCTCGGTATGGACAACCGTTCGTGATGCATGACTGGGTCTTAGGGATATAGTCAATGGTCGAGCACAGAGAAGGCTTGATCGCAGTATCCCTGTCAGGGTCGAGGGCGTGGCATGTTCACTCCTAAGGAGCAGATACAATTGCCTGCGGCACAAAATTGGTCCTGCGGAAGCTGTTGCTGCTCGGTCTACCCTTCGACCTGCCCTGTCCCTATCTTGCCTCGAAGGTTCCGTCAAGGACGCAATTTGAGTTGACACGCTTGACTTCCACCCCAGGAAATGTTGCGCACCAGCGATGCCGCAAACAACCTGCGTTTTGCACTCCTAGAGAAACCTCTTCAAGACATGAACCACGTTAAGCGACAGCTCTGCCCAGCCAGATGATTCGCGGCAACATGGTAGACTTCGGGTAGGTCATCACCATTTCCGGGCCATCAGCAATGTCCTGACAACCTGAACTGAAGTAATAACGACTGATAGAATGGGATGCCTGTTGTCACTACTGACACGCCTTTATAGCTTCCTGCATGGTCGAAAATTGCAATCAGGCAGCCTAACTAGGTCAGTAGCTCTAGCTGGCGTGTCGAATGAGATATGAGCCCTGCCTACAGCTTCAGCTGGTCTGCGGTGTGCTGCTAAAAGTGTTTTTAAGTAACTCTTTAGTCTGCTTCCTCTTCCTCGGGTACGAACCGTTCGGCCGTGACAACATACTCCTTCCCACGACAGAGCCTTGTCCGACATCCCAGAAGACCGATCACGCGCGAGGCAGCCACTTACTCTGGCAGCTTCTTTCGGGCAACTTTGAGAAAGTCCCAGAAACACGGCCGGGGTTGCAGGGTGTTCTCACAGACTATCCAATGAGAGACAACAACAATGATCGCATCATGAAGCCATCCTCCTCCTCCAAGAGTTCATGCATTCAGGAAAGCTCTTGATTGGCGAGCTTGAGACTGGACCCCACGCTGTCCTCGTTGACGGATAGAAGCAACCAAAACCCAGCGGATAGTGTCCAGAGCTCATTGGTGGGGTAGGTCGCAATCCTTGAAAATACGCGTGAAATTGTCATTACAGACCTCGGCTTTCTTGTCTCCCAGGCGATGGGAAGTGTAGGCAGTAGGCAGAGCTCCATTTTCAAGTATCTGAATCGCTTATCAAAGGAGGTAAGAGGCAACGAGTTGCTCTAGTACGCTAATCAGCGATCTTCTGCGTTCCTGGTGGTAGCCGTGAAAAGTGCCCCTCGAGTTCTTTGGGGCAGCACTAAATCTCCGTGAAATGTGTGGAGTACACCCCTCCTCCAAGCAGAGATCCCCCAAAACTCCAGCCGGCAGATGCCCGTAGGCTCGGGACGGGGGGTGCAGGGGCTGAGGACCATTCCTTTGTGATAAGCTTCCATTTATCCGTTGTGCACCAGAAATCTCCAGCCTCAAAACTGAGCTTTTATTGAACCGCGTACCTGGGAACTTCAGGAGAGTGTTTCAGCTGGTAGACATTGACGTAGGAGCAGGCTGCGTGACCATTGGAAAGAGAAAATACGAGCTGCGAAATCCTCGGATAGCCCAGTTGCCTTGTGACACCTACCCGGCCTTGCCATGTGACCCTCGCACCTACCGTGCCGTGCCGGCTGAACCTCTCGAACTACGAATAGAATAACCGCGAGACTCCTAGCGTATTGGGGAATTTGAATTCCTAAATCCATCGGAGATCGTCTTGCCCAGCTGGCCTCCAAGCAAGCAGAAGGAAGCGCGAGATGGCACTGAGATGGGTCGTATTTGCAGCCCCTTTGCCAGCAATCTGGAGTTTGCCTTAGGCTCAAATGAGGTGGGATCGTGCATGAGCGTACCCTGGAGTGTCCCGGATACATACTTTAGTGTTGGTCTCTGCCTGGCATTTGCGGCCGGTCTTAACCGTAAGAAAGGCAATTCTGTTTGATGCTCATGCCAGTGTCAGGACTCCGGTTCACGGGGAATGGAAGGGTGATCAATATCGAGATTAGGCGTAACGGTGCCGACATATCCATAAGACCCTTACGGTTTGCACCCCTCTTTGACTTTCACTGGACCGGGAGTATCTCATTCAAAGCCAAATCCGCAATATTGAAGTTTCGTCCCAGGCTAGGTAGTCTTTATCGACGACGCAGACAGCTCCATGACGTTTCAGGTCAGCCGATCGGACTGAGGTGATACAGGTGTCTAGATTTGCCGGTGTAAACGGGGTCTTTCATAGGTTGACGGCTGCTCAGAGCATGTGCAACGTGCATGAGATGGCATGCAACCTTTGCGCTGTCCTGTCTCGGAGAAGGGTGGCTCCGCGGGGTCGTTGGCAGCTGAAACCCCGCGTGAGGCTCTGCGGATCAGGGGTCACCGAGCCAAACCGAGGCATCGGAACGAGAACGTCTCCTAGACCGTGAACTGAGTTTGGCAGTGGTGAGAATGCTCGGCATTCTGGTCTTCCTTGAAAAACTGCAGACGTTGTATTATGTACAAAGGTACTAGCTGGAAAGGAGAGATTTTGTGCTGAACATGGCTGTTGAAAAGAAAACGCACAATACATTAAGAAGTAACCAGGCCGAACTTGCTCCGAGCTTCAATATCAAGAAGCGCAAATACGGTACATGTAGACAAGCAGAGTGACTGTAGTAGCGTGCCGTCTTCATGATGTATGCATAGATTCCCGAAAACCATAGCCTTGCAAAATCGTTGAGCCCAACATCGTTATTTCCTCAACGCATCCAGCCACGATATTCCGTGCAGAGAAATCAGAGTGACACTCGCAGAATCTCTCCAGACATATACGGTGGGAAGAAAGGTGTTCTACCGCCATATATAACGTAATAATTGTTGTTGATGTGGTGGCATCATCTCGTGGATGGACAACCACGAATGGGTAAACGTATATTTCTGTCTTCGCCGATCCCGATTGGGAGTGGAAGTCGTAGTGGCGCATGCCGTGATATTGCTGCCGTTTGTCGGCTTGATATCACAGGGTACTGTTGATTTCCTTGTAATAATCGAGGATATCACGCAGGCATCCTTTCTCGACGGTCCCTTGGACGAAACCAATATCCATAGATTTCACTGTATGCTCGACAGTATGTGGACGAGCATAGCACAGCCGACTTCCGACTTGTAAACGATGTTCTGGGTTGGCCTTCTTGACGGCGATGTGGTTCTTCTCAGATCTTGGCTCATCGCGAAGCCAAATCGGCTGTGTGTCACTCATATGGATTATTGAGTGAGCTTGGACGTCCTCAGGAGAGTTCTTGAACTTGATAAGACCACGGCCACCGTAGGTATTAATCTGGATGCACACGCAGAATCCGTGTCCCGCGCGTACAACCACCATGCGCCTCACTGTGGTATAAACCTTCTCCCCGAACCGGTCAACACTGGTGTGCGGATTACTGGTGTATGTGTATCGTGACGTAGCGGGGGGATTTGCGCTATGATTCTCGTGCCACACAACAGCGAAAACTCTTCCCACGCGATAGTAAGCAGAAGGTCTCTTTTCGAACCGAGGATCGAGCTTGACAGATGGATGTTCTGTGTCTTTAGGAGTGACGAGTGACTGAGGCATGCTAGCGGTGCTGGGCAAGCCTAGAGCTGAACCGTATGTCGGCTCTTGGCTGGGACGGCTCGCTGCCATTATCCTTGAGGTAGGCGTTTCCAGAGTGCCGTATTGAGGAGCACTTTGTAGATCCATCGCTTGTCCTCCCGGATACTGACTGATGGAATATCTGCGCACTGTCCCTTGCACAGGCTGTCCTATAATGCTGAAATCGTTCAAGGAGTGCGGATCGCGCCCGATCAAAGGGTCGACTCGATTGGAAGGCAATCTCCGAATGGCCACAGGTGGGGTGTTATCTGTTTTCGTGGAGTTTTGGTTAAGAACTCTTTGTTGGGAAGGAGCTTGCGTTCGACTGTGCTTGTACTCGGTAGCCATTCCAGAGTCATCTCCATCATCTCTATCTCGAGACGGAGGGTCTCTAGACATAGGCTGCTGCTCGGTACTTGCGGATTCCAACTTCTTCTCCTTGGCCTTTTTCCGAGCTTCATCGAAGTCCAGAAGATGTTCTTTCCGAGTAGGAGACCGATCATCAAGTAATCGTCTGAAATAGTCTTGGGGATCGCTGCGGCGCCCGTCCGAAGAAGTCCGCTGCAGCCGCCTGACTATGACGCCTTGTTGGACAAGGCTATCACCATATTCGCGTTTCCCAAAAGCGTAAGCACGAGCTGCTTCGTCGAAAAACAGCTGGGGATCCGCATTGAGGACTTCGGGATTCCTGAGAGCATAAGTGGCAATACCTCTGAGGTCGTCATTCCTGGGTAAAAGGGCAAAATCGCGAAGGTGAGAGGGGAGAAGATGTGCGAATGGCACTGCCGATGCCGACTCACGCGACCTCGTGGGAAGTATATGTTGTGAGCCAGTCGTTGCCGTGGTGGTATTTGAAGTGGACCTGCGCACCAGTGCATCGCCACTCAAATGACCAGGAGGTACCGCGTTGGAACCTCTACGAGTGGTGATAGGCGCACGCAAAGGCTCGAGTGTCTCGCCCTCATGCTGCCTTTCCGACCGGCTTGTGTTCGAGGGCATTGCAGCTCGAGACGTTGGTTCGTGTGACAGAAGAGGCCCTGCATCGCGTTGTTGATTCAGCGCATAGTTACGGGTATGAGCGCTCTCGCTTCCGATACGTTCGCGATCTAGTGACGCCTGGTCGTTTGATCTGCGTGCAACAGGATTGACCGTCTGAGAAGTGCGGTTTGCATCCATCTCCGCATTGTAGTTTGTCGTCCTATGGGTAGAGCCATTATGGTACCCCGGTTCATTTCGCCGAGATGCTTCTGATCTGGCAGGAGTTATCGTCGGGGCTGGTCCAGAGCCTTGGGGGCCGAATGGTCTACGTATCTCAGGATATGGCTGATAGCTTGGCTCTGTTATTGTTCGCCGATTAGCAGGGCGGGGAGGTTGGCCAGTCGTTGCGTAGTTAGTGTTGCTACGTTTTGTCAGTTTGTACAACCTAAAGCATGCGTTCTTCTCACGTTTGGCGATAATTGGCTTGATTATAACTGGAGAAAGTTGTACGTGCATCTGAAGTATTGGTAGTCCTTGGGATTCGTGGATCACTAGTAAAGTTCTTAGTATGAATGTGGGAGCCTCTGCTGTGAGTGCAGACCGATCTCGTTCCTGGTCCTCACGTCCGCGAGACCGACTACGATCGCTTCGCTCCGACTCTACACGTACTCAGTTTTGTAGGACATGTCACGGTGGAGTACATACCAGAATCTTGTTCGGGAAACCGAGTACCTCCTTTGTGCCGATCGTTGCCACGGTTCGACATGCTGAGTCAGTCCATACTGGACAGAGCACAGCCTGAAGGATTGAGAGCACAGATCAGGGTTTCCGTTGTGTTGCGGAAGGTCGGGGACTATATGTTAGCGCACCATCAGCTTGGACTTAGCCCGGCTAGCCAGGTCACCTAGCAAAAGGGCCGTCGGCGGCTAAAGAGGATTCGGGGGCACATGGGATGTGTAGGCAGCGCTGACAATTTGCGAAGCATGAAAGCTTTCTAATTGTCGTGACTGGGGCATCTCCAACTTGAAGATTTCTATGACTGGCTAAAGCCGCAGGAGCGGCGTGAGCATGCGCATGTCGAACAGGGACCCAGGCGTCTCTAGCAAGCGCCAGCGAAGTGAAATGAGTCTAGCGCCACAGCAATTGAAGCGTGACAAGGCTTCTTAGCGAGCACTGCGCTACCCCTAGAAAGTAAAGTCGTTAAAGGTGCAGTACGGTGGACAGCGTAACACATTGTAATGGCGGTAAATACCAGGGCTATAAGTGTGGTGCGTCCAGGCATCTCGTGGTTTGATCGGCTCAGCCTAACGTCTCACCGAAATGGCTAAAAGGCGTTGTTACCAAGACTCACTGGTAGGTACGAGAAGGACGCGGCGAATGCCTAAGTGCACCCACCTCCAGTTGCTTTCGTAACCTAACTAAATCAGCAGGATGAATGGTGTAGTGGGCTTCGGCGGCTTACTTAGTCATTTTTCGAAGCAAGACTGTTGCACAAGGTTGCGCATTGTGGCCTGCGTGTCGCGAGGCTTCCGGGTTGGGGAGCCTAGCTCCAATTAAAATTTAACAGGCAGAGGGGGCTGTCGTGGCAGGCAAGGGAAGGACGCCCCAGCCTGCGGTTGGCCAACCACGCCCGCCCTTGCAACGCTCCAGCTGGGAATTAGGGGGGTCTACTTTTCCATAAAGGTAGTGGCGTCACCGGTTGAGCTGTCCACACTTTCTTCTTCTCAGCCTTTGAGCGTTAACACGATTCTGAGCGTCGCGCGCGCCTTCGCGCGGTGCAGCGATGAATGCAGGCAGTGATCAACCTGATTACGGCCCCATGGCGACTGTTCCAGTCATCCAAAAATGCAACAAAACAGTCAGTTCCTCATTCACCAAAGTGATGCTTGTAGATTTCCCCTGGGAGAACCTACTGACAATCGCTTTAGAGAGCGCGCTGTGCCGAGGAAGTTTTTTGGCAAGACACAGCATTTGCCCGTCAAACCCGGTACTGTGGCACCTACAGATCTAACAGTGTACGAGGAGCCTGTCATTACGGCGAATTCAACCCGGTCATCGTATGTATTCATCTCAACTCCTACGGCAAATCGGGTTGGCGACGACAATGAATTGCCACGAGACGAACCTCTCAGTTCTCCCAGATCGCCTGGACAGAATGATACAAGCCGGCCATCTGAAACCGTTCGGGAGTCGCGAAGCATGCCACTGCAGCCATCCTACACCAACGATCTGCTCTCACTTTTGACGATGCAGCGAGATGCAAATCAGAGCCTTTTACATCAGGCTCTTGAATCAAGCGCCTTGATCAATCCCTTTTTCAGCGATATAGACACACTTGTCCACTCATTAGATTCTTTCATGCGCAAAACGGAAGACTTCTCCGCAACCATTAGCCTCCCCGAAGAGCAGACTACAACGCTACAGGGTCTCCAACAACAGCTCCAAAGCCTACTCAACGTCGATCTTCCCCGGTGTAGGACAAATCACCAAGATCTCGACATCTTCCACCGCAATACTATTGAAACAATGATCAAGGCCAACAGGGAGCTGGATAGAGTGCTCGAAGCGAAGCCAGCTGATTTGTATCGCAATCTCAGCCCTCGGCCAACGCTTGATTGCATTGAGAATGAGGTCGATCTTGGAGGGGAGATTGTCGCACGCTCGCCTAGTGTGGTTCAGTATCTGGCCCAGATGGGCGACATCGACGCTATTCAGGAGAAACTCACAGACTTGCGCCTGGAGCACAATCAGCTAAGAGAGGAGCAGAAAACAAGAGAACGTTTCGGTCTTAGCCTTGACGACGAGTCTTTGGTTTTCCTCAACAGCTTTCAAGCCCTAGAGCTGCAGCTTCTCGACGAACTCGAATATGCCGAAGTGGTGTTGGAGGCTTTGAGGCAGCTGGTACATGACGGGGACGCACTTCAGATAACCAACGAAGCCTATAACACTGACAATGGCATCAGTTGGGATTTGCTATCACTGCCGACCGCGGAAAGCACAACTCCTATTCCTGACTCGGACAGTGAAGTTCGAGAAGAAGAATCTCTACCTTTTCTTTCGAATTTGGGGATCGAAATGCCAACCATCGCCGAGCTCTACGTTACTGCAGATACGGAAACAAGCGACTCAGCAAAGTTTATCAACGCCTGGTTATTGGATCGTGTACGAAACCAGTCTGGCCTCCTGAGTAAGTTTACTTCAACATTCGAGCAATACTATGCGCCTCTACAACCAGAAGACCCGCTGTCCCTATTCCTAAGCCTGTGGTTCGATGACTCCACCGCAACTGATTTCCAGCAAAGTCAAACGAACGCAGACAGGCAGTCAATGCGAGCCAACCGTGCAAATTCTCGGGATCCGGTCGTCGAAGGTGCTTCCTCTCAGACATCGCAGACTGGACCAATACCGCTTCTCACGCTGGGACCTGGTACAAAGACAGAAGACATTATTGCGCACGCAGTTCGGACTCGAGCGAGGACTCCATTGCAGGATCCCGGATGAATCAATGTGAATTCGCGTACGCTTCTGGGCAGATTTCTGGCTCTCAAACTTTTCCAGACTCTGTCTTCTCCAAATGTGAAACAATTCTTCTGGTCGTCAAGGTCTTCTAAAATGTGCCTCCGTCATCTTGTGATGCGACTCTTCCGTCCAGATCATACACTCGAGCTGGGATTGCGATGCTGGTTGCTTTGTCCTTGGATGTTTCCCTTGGCCATGACGGCGGGTCATTTGGCAGTGCGCGCATAAGACCGCACAGAATGAAACTTGAGCTGCTGCGGTACATGTACTACGTGGCAATTCGCTGCTTGCACAATCTGGCCATGGAAGCTAGCAGGCAAATACATTTCGGGTGATGCACTGCTGTACACAATGCAAAGCAATGGCGGGTAAGCTAATACTGCTGTTTGATAGAAACCTCCAGTCACTGCCTGGCTACCTGTAGCACCAGGACTGCCATTCCGGATTTTGCGCCTACATTCTGCGGCAGATAGTCTGTCTCGTGCAAATGCAAAATTGATTGGGAATCAGACCGACGTTCTCGTCCACCTTCAACGAATGCGCTGGTCTCCACCCCTCAGACAAACACAACGACCGACGGCTCGACCGCTGAGCACCTCATAGTGCAAAGTGGCATGTCCATACAGCTCCTTGCCACTAAAAGTACACAACACGAATTCCTCCACCTGTGTCGCCTTCTTGGTCGACATGAATGTCCGTCCTTCCACGGGACGTTGAGGCGTGAAGTACATGCCATTGGTCTGAATCATAGACCAATAGGCAACTCCAGACATTGCGGCACTAGTTGCCCTGAGGTTGGGCACCAACTTTCAACGACTCAAAATCAGAGAACATCAGTACTGGCCATCAACTGGCTGCCTTTCACTCGCCATCTATTGCTTGACATCAAATAAAGTTACGAAATGCAGGCTTCACCCATTTGAATGACACTTGGAGACTCTGGGGAAATGCGATCCTGATATTGTGAACACCGCAACGGCAAAGTCACAAGTTTGGTCGAGAACTCCTTCCCGTGATTCAGGCGCGCCAGCGATGCGTTCTTGCTATACTAAGTATCACGGTTCTGTGACATAGTCATTCCCAAGACAAAGATTCCATTTCTTCGCACTTTTGCAAAATGCTTCCTTAGGCGCCAGGAGCGTATTTGACTATCGGAACGCGAACTCATACAATAGTGGTGATGCCAAATCAAGGCAGCAGTCACGGTGATGCGGCATGACAGCCTCCTGAAACACCTGGCAACATGGTCGTTGGTATCAGGCTTGCGCAAGGCCGCATTTCCTACTACTCCCCACAACCGTATTTTAACCATGCTTCAGTGTAGCAAACCTCTTCCCATCCTGAGGATACGGATGGCAACCCCTGCAAGTTGACAGGTCTGACAAAGAAGGGACGCCACTGTCCCCTGACCCCTGCCAATGCCTCTCCTGTACTCGATTCTTGCAAGAGACGGCTAAAACCACTGGAAGAGATGGACTGATGGAAGGGTGCATTGCATGAAAAGAGATCTGTGGATCACATTCAACAACCACACTTGCTTCGGCGCCAAAGAGTGCAGAGATATTGGTGTGTGCCACGTCTACAACTTGATCCGAAGCAGCGCATCTTGGTACCCTAACTCCCCTGCATCCTGGCAGGCTACATAGAGAGTGTGTCAGGTCGATCCTCATGATGACATGTCATCTGGCGTGATTGTTTGCTGTTGAGAATTGGACGTCCGCCCTGACGGCAATGGATTTTCAGCTGGCTCAAGTTGGGCCGGTCGCAATCGTGAGGAATCGGAGACAGTTCAGCGATGTACAACTCGTCAGAAAAAGGGAACGGCGTGATTTTTTCGAGGTGGAGAGATCCTTGCATGTTGATCACCTTCCCTCGGGATTCTTTCAGCCTCAAACGTGCCTTATACAGCCTTGTTGTGGAGTTTCGCATATGAGACTATTCAAATGCCAAGCGTGACATGCATCAAACCTGCGTTTGGTGCTGTCGGCTCATCGATAGCATCTTCGCCTTGGGAAATGGTCAGCCTGAATTTAGCATATGGCCAATGAAGCTGGGGCTCAACATATCAACTAACTTCTTCCTGGGACGAGCACTAGAATTTTCACGAAAGGTACCGCTTCACGGAGTCCTCGCTGCTCATACCAGTAGAGTATTTTAATGTACACTGTTGTCAATCAACGTAGCAATATCACTCCCGTGGCGGTTGATATTGAGTTCCCGAAAGGTTTGTCACACCATATCGCGCCAAGACAGCCACAAAGCAGCTTTTTTAGACAATCCAACCACCATCACCATGAACAGGCACTTTATCAGAGCACAAACACGAAGCTTCCATTCATCTGCCGAGATCGTGGCTGTCGAGTGAGGCAAACATTATGAAACAGTCAGCCTCACTTCGCTACGAGTGTCAGAAAGGTATGTCAGGGTCAATGAGCTGGGGAAGGATCGGCGCGGGTGATCGACAGGGACACCCCACAGAGAAAAGGACATTGCAGATGGAGTGTGATATCTGTTATCGTGTGCAATGTTCAATTCAGCGAAGTGTACGTCGCGGTGTATGGCTCTCAATGAATATTTGCGCTGGCGAGGCGGAAGACATACTGGCTGACGATGGCAATGAGGACACGTCATGACAGTGTGACATCGACAACCTAGCAAGCACCGTTCAACATTGACCAACAAGATCAAACAACAAATGGGTCCTGTCGAAATGATTTCGTGAAAGCAAACCCACTGCATGGCAGGGAAATCCTGTCTGCCAAAAGTTCCATCCTGAAACGCAAAGGTGATAGCCAGGATGATTCATGACTCGCGGCGCGGTCCGCTGGGGTTCCGAGCCAAGGGACAGCGATTTGATGGTGTGGACAGTCCCTCTTCTGTACCACCTCACATTTCACTTGATGGCCAGGCATCTCTGCAGCTGTCCTCGGCGGATATCCGCCAAATGAGGCGGTGTCAGGAGTCAGCAATGGGCAGTATGGGAGGCAGGCACCCTCAGATCCTGCCGTGAGCCTGGCTTCTTGACTGTCTTTTCATTACAGTGTCTGGTGTCAATGTTGGTAATGACCGTCGAGCCTTCATTTCATCTCACAGGTCAGAGTCCCCCTTGCTTCGTCAAGCCCAATGCGCACCGAAAGTAAGTATCAGTGGAACAGTACCGCGGCAATTCCAGACTGCCCGAGGCAGTTCAATCAGGAGATGGCTGCGACCTCTAAGCACATTCATGAGGGCTGCGATCCTCAGTGCCGACTCTCTCCGCGATGGCGGCAACGGCTCACTTTATTGCTGCCTGAAAACAAAACCTACATGAGTCCAGAAGAACCGCAGGTCGATATACTCTTTTGATCATGGACCCACTTCACTTTTCTTTCAAAGTCGAGCTTTCCTTCCACCTGAAACATCGTTCCAACTATCATTGCCTTCAAACCCTCCTTGGTAAAGTGAACGATGAATAGCGCTCTCACCTCCACCCCCCTTTTGAAAATGGCCGATAATGTATGCGATCGAGGGAAGCTGCCTCCAGCACCATAAGAGACGAAGGCAATGGCGAGGCGAGCCTGCGACCAAACAACTCTGGTGAAACGGCTCTGCGAGCCGAAGAGCCAGCCGAAGTTCAACACGAATCAAAGCCAAACAATCACGAATTCTCCAGCACAACGTCGCGAGACTATGGTCAGAAACTTGCACATCGACCGTCATTTCAGAAAGAGCGTCGCCGGGAGAAAAAAAAGATCGAATTCAGCTCTACACGGGCCAAGTCTCAACGGATCGAGGAGCAGTCGAATCGAGCCTTGCTCAGATCTGTCTCTAGTCTCGACACCGAGGCGGCCACCCCTGTTGTGCACTTGTAACGATGCTCAGCAACTTTGTCCGGTGCTGTGGTGAACTGGACATCGTTGTCCTCCCCGACCTGATACATACTTTGAGGTGGGTCACCACTCAGAGACAACACTCTCTCATCTGTTCGCGGCATGATGAGAAGCGCCACAGCAGTCGAAAGTAACTCTAGAATCGAGTATCCACACCATAATTCGAAACAATCGATACACCTGCGGGATTTTCCTCTTTCGGCGATATGCATGATAGTCGCGAATTGCTGGATTGGGTACTTTCATGACTGGAACCGACGCAACCTGCCGACGAATCGTTGACCAATGTGCACCTTGCTCCGAACGAATTCTGAGACCGGAATGGAAAAAGGAGGATGTCGTCAACTTCAAAAAGGAAGCAAAAACTGCAGATTGGTTTACCACCCGCAGGTCCGCCCAACTGTAGCGCTCCTCGGGATATCTAGGTGCTTGCTGTCGCGGCATTCAATCTCGTGAGCAAGAGAAACATGACCTGAACCCATCAGTATTCGAATTGAGCTAGCCGCAATGTCTCGGAAATGAAAATCGTATGACAATGACATCCTCGAGAATTTCAATACTCTTCTGACTGCAGATAACCAGTGGATGGTCAAACACCTTTGACCGGGTTCCGGTTCAGGACAATGAGGATGGTGGTGGTGCTATTCTGTGAGGGGTGTGTGACGTATGAAGAGATAATGTGAGAGAAAATGATGCTTAGAAACACGTGAAATGAGGCGCACGTTGAGCGAGATCTTGCTCGGGCATCTCTACCTCCAAGGGAGCAGGGAAAGACAGGTGTTGTACATCTCCTTCGCTGGATACTGCTTGCCCAAGCTCTCCTTGTAGGCACAGACCCGTGCTCTCGTGCTCTTCCTGATATTCGTCTATTTGTACATCTGGCTGTTTTGCGATTGACCTGTGTCACTGCACTGCCTAAATATGGCAGCCCCTCTCTATGCCCAGACAGAAAACCCCCAGCGCCATCGCTCAAGCTCATTATATGGAAGACAAGATCCCACAATTCCACAAGGACATCATGATGAACCCAGTCTCATCGTGGTGGTCCAGCTGTCCAATGTCATGTCAAGCCAGGTCGTTAAGTCGTTGAACTCGTAGGAGTTTATGATCGCTCGCATAGAACCACACCCAAGCAGTCAGCCTTGTGCTTTCAGAGCATTTACAGCCTTAGTCACTTCGTCGCCAGCGACCTTTTCCCATTTGGCCCTGCCATCCACATCGAGTGTTTCAAAGTCGCCAATCTTATCATACAGCATGCGGGAGACGTCGCGATTGATCGTGGTGTATTCATCCTTTGTGATGGTCTGGTCGTGATAGTGTGGTTTGAGAGCGGTTGACACAAGTTTCTGGACATCCTCTTTTGCCGTCAACGACAAGGACGCTCTTGTAGGAGAAGCGTCTGTGGAGCGGGAGTATGTGTTCGTCCTCTCTCTTCTGGTCGGCGAGGCTTCTGTCGATCGCGATTGCGCGACTGAAGCATGACCATTTTCAAGTATTCGCGGCACTCGACTGCGAGGGATCGGATGAGCTAACGGCGTTGATGTAGGTTGGGGCGGCGGTGCTCTCGTTCCATTCAGGCGAGGAGCACTCAACGTCGTTTCTTTCGGCTCGGGTGATATAGAGCGCTTGGGTGAGTATTCAGTAGGTGCATAGATCGGCTGAATGCTTGACGACAACCCAGTTGGTGAGATAGGTCTGATTGTTCCGGTAGGTGGTGGAGTTGCAGACAAAGCGCGTGGCGAAGAATGATTCGAAGGTAGAGGGGACAGACCAGGTGAAGATGGTCGCGGTGAGCCTTGATCTGCTGGAGGGCTTGCTGCAGGAAGGGGAGAAGGTCGATGTATGTTCAAACCATGAGCGCTGGAATCTTCAACTTCTTGCAACAGTGATTGGAGGAAACTAGGGGCTGTCGGGTCGACAACAGGCTGCCTCCTCGGAACAGGGCTGGCAATGCGTAATGGTTGCCTGCGCCGGGTCACGACAGGAGCATGGCTTTCTGAAACAGCACGACTGGATGCACTCGGACGACGCCGCTTGCTTGCTGATGTAGACTCGCTGTCAGGCTCTGCAGGAGAAGAAGTCGCAGACTTCCGTTTTCGTTTTCGAATCGTGCTGGGTTCGTTAGATGAAGCTCGTGCTTGGTCAAAGGCATGCCACGCCAACAGTTCTTCGGCACTTTCGCTCTCGACTGGTCGCGGAGACTCTCTTGCTCTACGGATGCGGGGTGTTGACTCGACCCCAGGACTACTGGGAAGTGCTGGCTCCGTCTCTCTAAACCGATTGCCAGCTCCGTGAAGTTCAGCAACCTGCATTCGGCGCAACCAAGCATCATGTGCCTGACGGTTTGCCTGATTGCGTTGGCGATGTCGTCGAAGATAGCTGGCTGACGATTCGTCGTCTTCGTAAGGAAAGTCTAGATCGATGTTGATGCGAGACCACACAGTCTGCCAGACTTCATTCCAACTCGACTCGTTGCCTCGCTGTCGTCGCTGCTGGCCTCTTGTACGTCTGCGGTTCTGGCGGCTGGACCGAGCAACTTGACGCGGGTCAAGCTGACGTTGTGCCCTGCAATTGTCACAAAACCAATGGCCACGTGGCACCTCTTGTAGATCGACACAGTATGTGTGCCATAGTTTCTGACAGCCATCACAGTACATGAGAACATCTTCATTGTCATCTTCACCACAGGCTTGACATGGCTGATCTTCATCTTCTTCTTCGGGTGCCTCCAGGAACATGGAAGGGTCCAGGTCGGCGACCTGGGTCCGATCTTCGACGGGGTAGGACGAGATAACGTCGCCTATGTACATGTTAGCTTACACGTTCGTTGCAGTGCTGTTCTAATCGTCGTGACTCACCATCGACGGTGTGCATCAACTCGACAAGATTGAAGATGGCGCGGCAGATAGGACAGCTGTTTGCCCGTTCCACCCATGGTGTAAGGCATTCATTGTGAAGGTAGTGTCCGCAGGGCCGCAGACGTGCTATAAGTTCATCGGCGTCTTTGTCAGTTAGCGTGGTGGCTTTTGGTGCATCCCGGGCATCGGTCGAGTTCGTGACGGCGGCGGCTTCGATGTCTGTTAGTGGAGACTTGGCAGGGCTGATGAGGGGAGCTGTAACCTCGCCACCACCGCTGCCCAAGTCTCCTAAACAGACAATACAAGTGTCTGACATACAGAGATGTCGTTGCAAGAATTTGAACGGGACTCGAGCAGTGACAGGATCATAAGTGGAAGATTCGTGATTCGGGGTGGCATTTGATGCGTCGGAAGAGGAAGAAAGCAAAGTGGAGAGAAGGCACGGTCGGCCCTTAAGAGGCCTTCCCAACAAAGCAACTGAGCCGTGCACTTTGTAACCTTGACCAATCAACAGCCGCCTCTCGAAGCACTGGGCAATGTGACTCGCTTTGGGGTTGGTTCCAGGCAGAGCTTGCTGAGCAAGGTCCTCGGTTGAATTGCGTCCCACGATTGGGTCAGCTCGCAGATTGAGGTCAGTTGCGATTGCAGAAGACGCCTGCTGCCGTGCCTAAAATTTGAGGACAGCAGTGAAGTTGCAGGCAACAGAAGCAATGAATACAAACCTTATTGTTCCATTTTGCTCAACGTAGACTTGAGTATGGTGAGCGGGGTTACTGAGCGAAGTCGTAAATGTCTGATGGAAATGGCGGTGAATTCCAACCCAAGCAAGGCCTAATTTGTAAGATAAGCAGCCAAAAAAAAAAAGATAATGCACCGTCCTCTTGAACGAAAGTCAGAACGGCGTGATAGTTAGTTGCCAAGTGACGGTCAATAGTTGTGTCGCAAGTGGTCTGAGAATGCATTTACATCGAGCGAGAAGCCCCCAGCATAGGCAGTATCGGTCGTTCGTGATCGATCGACGTCCGCTTGCTCGGAGATGAAGAGTCATGAAGCCAGCGCAAAAGGCGTAAAGGGAAATGAGATTGATAGGAAGACCGTACGGGTCCTTCCTTCGAAGATTCGATTGAGGTCTATCGATTCGTCTCGGTCATGCGTGCAGAGGTAGTTCTTGCTCTCGTCGAGGCGGAAGCTGTCGAACCTGCGTTTGAGCGAGACCGGTGTCAAGCGAAAATGTCATCCTATCGAGACGGTAGAATCTCGTCTGATCTGTTCACTGCAAAACTCCCATCCCATGCTGAACCTTTGCATTTACACCTCCGCAATTTCTCTCAGACGTCGAATGGTTGATCTTGTGGCGGCCGCAGCAGGGGTCCTGCGCCATTCGTTAGAAGTTGAACATCTCATCTGTGTAACCTCCTCTTCAACTTACGAGACTGTCCATGCGCCACCAGCCACTGTCTTCTTGCAACCTTTGCACTTCCAGATTCCGACTGCTTGTCGCTTGACCGTGTTCTTTCCGCAGAAGGTACAAATGTATCGGGCGTGTTGCGTGATTTCCATCTTCTTGACTTGTTTTCGGAGGGAAGCACCGTAGCGAGTGCCGTATTTACCGGTCACGCCGACCTCTGCGAAGTTGTCAGTGGAAGAGACCGGTGGGAATAGTGCAGAGACCGACTCTTTGTGCGCTTCGTCATATTGGCGGTTGTAGACGAGAGATTGATTGAGGATGCGCTGGAGAGATGTCGTCAACTGCAAATTGGAAAGCGGCGCAGGCGAAAATCATTGCGGTGCGATTAGTGGCTTGGCGGGGAAGTGCGGCTCGGGAAGAAATGTTTCACCCTTCACCTCGCACCTGCTGGACTCGGTGCCTCCCTGTCTTACGGATTACACGCCCGGAAGGTGCCCGCGACATTCGATCTTGTTCTTCATGCCACTCATCATTCCACCTTTCCACCTGAAGGAGGATCTCATCTCACTCTTTAATCAAACAAGTCCAATTACTTAAGTGCTCCTCAAATTCGCCGGCCTGGGCTGAGAGTACCGACTGCTTCATCCAGGCATGCATTGGCCCGGACAATTTGACCCCCCCAAGATATTACTTGTTGCGCGGGTTCCAAAAATACTGCTGGTGAGAGGCTACCGGCCGCCCCCATCGAGGCACATCATCCTCTCCGCTCAGTTGTCCGCTCCTAGCCATGCCCCTTAAAGGCCCCTCCAGCCACGTTAATCCGTTAGCTCTCGGCTGGCGACCAATGGAGGATGGTTAACACATGCAAGTTTCAGGGCCAGCGATGTTTAACAACGTCTTTTCGTACATTTTCGCAGCTCAAGGTTCACCTCAATCGCGTCGCTAGCGCGTGGATATCGTGGACCCCTGCTGCTCTGGTTTTCGCAAATCAACCCCCAAAACCAAAAAAGACGACACCTTGCTCTTTACATCTACACCGTATCACGAAACTCACTGCTGCTTACCGTTCTAATAGCGCTGTCAATATTTGATTCTCTTTCTTGTACCTTTCTTCTCTACACTCTTTTGATCAGGACCTTCCTGCCTGTTGCCTTACATCACTCTTCAACCCCAGTAGCGTTCGCAATGGCCGCCAGTCGTCAGTACGATATCATCCTGCTGGGAGCCACGGGTTACACAGGCAAATTGACCGCCGAATACATTACCACCAACCTTCCAACCAACATCAAATGGGCTGTCGCCGGACGGAATCAATCAAAACTCTCATCTCTGCTCAATGAATTGAAGTCACTCAATTCATCACGCAGTCCTCCAGATGTCATCACCGTCGGCAATCTGACAACCCCTGACTTGACCCCTGTCGTCAAGAAAACCAAAGTCCTTCTGAATGCCGTTGGTCCCTACCACTTGTACTCAACTCCTGTTGTCGAAGCATGTGCTCAATCAGGAACGCATTACCTCGATGTCACTGGCGAGACTCCCTGGATCCGCGAAATCATCGTCAAGTATGAGGACACCGCCAAGAAGACTGGAGCCGTCATCATCCCGGCAGTTGGTGTCGAGTCGGCCCCGTCCGATCTGATTGCCTACATTGCCACTCGTCTGATTCGCAAGATCTGGGACTGCGGTGTTATGGACGTCGTCGCTTCAGTCCACGAGCTGAAATCTTCGGGCGCCAGCGGCGGCACTCTTGCCACTGGCCTTGGCTTGGCAGAAAACTATTCCGCCAAACAGTTGAAGGACGTCCTGACTAACCCTTTCGTGCTCTCACCAACTCGCATTCGCCCGTACACCAAGGACACCATCTACGACCCCAACCCCGAGCCAAACACCTACATTCGAACTGGCTGGGAGAAATCGACCGGTGTCTGGAAATACCCCCGTCTAGGCTATCTGACCACCTCCATCACCGCCAAGCCAAATGAAGCCATCGTGCACCGCTCAGCAGGCCTCACTCCTTACTTCTACGGCTTCAACTTCAGCTATGAGGAGTACATGGCCGTTGGATCACCACTCGTGGGCGTGTTGATCCACTTCGCCCTCGCATTCCTGGCCATCATGCTTGCCTTCCCACCCACACGAGCCCTTCTCAAGGCCTTCACGAAATACTCACCCGGCTCGGGACCAACCAAGGAATCCACGAAGAACGACGTTGTGGAGCTCCGCGCCATCGCCGTTGCTGAGCAGCTCGCCAAACCACCCCGCAAGGCACTCGCCACGTTCAGATGGGAGGGAGGTATCTACCACCTGACGGCGGTGCTCCTTGCGGAGGCTGCCATGGTGCTTTTGAACAAGGAGGAAGACGTCAGGAAGAGCCATGGTGCCGGTTTCTTGACGCCGTCGTGCTTGGGAGATGCGTACTTGGAGCGACTGGACAAGACGGGTGTGAAGATCAACGTGCAGCAACTGGGTGATGTGGGCAGCAAGTAAAGCAGGGGTGAAGAATCTGTGGTGAGTAGCGCGTCCTGGAGAGTTGAGGTTGGAAGCAGCAGAGGAGGACATGGTTGTACAACGCCCGGCACTGAAGTTTTGGTTTGTGCACGGCAGAAAAGGAGTTCGAGATGATGACGAGGATGGGGGTAGGTGCGCTCTGGGCTGGTTAGGGGTGCTTTTTTAATGGTTCTGTGTAAGTCTAGACTTGTCGACGAAGAAAATAAAGTTATTCAGAAAAGCGGGCTTTGTTGAAGTTGAATCTTGGCCATGGGTATAGGTTCGCAGGTATCGCTCAATATTGCTTGCGCTATATACAAGGCCAGGCTATGTGTGGAATGATGTGTGTATATCTCCTCGCTTCCGCAGCAGCAGTCTACCCTTCATCAGCTCTTGGTGTAGATTTCACTCCTTGTCCCTTCTACCCGTCATCACCTTCCCTCCTCAAATATAACTAACCTTAACTCCCATCCCCACCGTCCCTCTCACCTTCTCCCAAGCCCTCTCCACCACACGCCTCACCTTCTCCCTAACAACCCTCTGACTCGCAACCCCCACAAACATCAGCACAAACAGCAAGAACCTTAGCATTGCTGTCGGATTGCTCTGTAGCGACGTACTTAGATTCCTGGCTACGTTTGAGAGAGCCGTGAAGAGGGCGCGAGCCTGTGCGAAGAGCGCGTTGTGAGAGGAAGCAGGCGTGGATTTTGAGGATTTGCGCGTTGTTGGGCGGCGGGGCGTCATGGAGGGAGGGGAGAGATGCGTTCGGGCGGAGGGAGGGGGTGGAGAGCGAGGTGTAGCGCTTGGTTGAGGGGGAGTCGGTTTGTGGGTGGGTGTTGGTCGAAATGGTGCTGCTTCTGCCACCGTGGGTTTGTCTTTCTCTTGCTTTGTGGGTGCCTGCGCTCCGTTCGGGTGCGCTCGTTCAATGCCGTAGTCTACCTCACTGCTCGTCCGTTGATGCTTGCTCGCGACTTTCTGGACATTTGTCTGCGTTTGTTCTGCTCCTTCTTCTGAGGGGTGTTCTTCTGTGTCCTCGAAGACTTCTTCTTCGGCCTCCTCGATATCAACTCCTTCTCGGCTTGTCACATCCTGCAATTCCTCCAGTGTTTGTAGAAAGGCTTCCCTCCTCTCTTCATCTAGGATATCGCTATTCTGAATGAAACTCCGTGCATAGTCCCATTCACTGTTCCTCGGGAGGACGTGTAATGTGAAGATCTCGAGCACTTTTATCCGTGAGGTGAGGTCTTTGGGTGTGTTTGTGCCGTTCAGACCTGTGGAGGACTGGTGGCCATTGGAGAGGGCGCGATCGAGGTGCGTGGAGAGGTCGAGAGAGGAGGTCTCAAGTGATGGCTGTGAGGAGGAAGAAAAGTAGGTCTCTAGGCGGGATTGATTGAGGGTCTGGTTTGGGGCTTGCCCAAGGAGGAGATTGGCTCTGACGACGATTAGCATCTGAGATGGACAGGGAGCTCTAGAAGGTGTTCGCACAAGTTGTAAACGACCTCGGCATCGACAGAACCTTCCCGGCCGTGGTAGCCATCTTTCACGATTTGTTCCCAGATATCGCCATTCTGTATCCGTCTCACAATGTCTCTGTACTCCTTTGAGCCGAATGCCTGTTTGCCCTCTGCATCACCGAGATCGACGATTGAATTCAGCAGCGTCACGTATAAGCTCCAAATCTTGATGCGCTGACTCGTGGTCGCAATCGCAATCGGTGCCAAAGCTGGACTGTCATCTGGGCTAGTCTCATTCGGCGGTGTTATGACAGGCTGTAGAGCTTCATATGACTCTAGTAATCGCCGCGTAAGGAACAATTGAGAGGCGTGCTTGTAGATCTTGGAGATTTCGGATGACGTCCGTTTGCTCGATTGGTTGAGGGAGGAGATGGTAGAGGAGAGGTCGCGGGAGCTAGATATTGAGTCTGTCCCTATTGACATGGCGGCAGAAGGTAGATAGCGATGCAAGATCAGAGGAGCCCGGCTACGCACAGATGAAAGATCAGTGAACGGGAGTCAACGAGTGCGGTGATGAGAAGAGCAGAACGGCGGAGATGGAGATGTATTGTGAGGGAAATGCGTCCCAAGTTTCGTCACGCACCCTCAACTCGCTTCGACCTCGGCAGTCAATTCGGTCCCAACCACCGCGTCGAAAGTGCAGATGTCCCTGGCGAGATGAGCCTACCATGCACCCGGTTCCCATTGCCAGTAATCTTCATCTGCTCTGAGCTATCTTGTGAGTAGCAGGTATGATACGCAGCTGCCGCAGACTGTCCAAGTGTCCCTCAAATTGTGCCTTTCGAGTGAACACGGCAGAGCCACGTCTGCCACCACCGAGACGCCCGATCCCAATTAATGCTTTGTCAAATCCAAAATGCCCTCTTGAGTCGCATTAGCTTGCAGCTTGTTGCTGATCAGCTTCCAAAATTCAGCATCTTGCTCCCACAGTGGCAGCAGCTTTCCTTCCTTCACCATTTCTGCGATTCTCTGTCGTTCGCTGATTTGTGGCTCTTCTTCCGGCGCATCCTCCGGGTCATCCTCGAGCATGTCGAAGATGTTGGACTTCTTTGATATTGATCCCAGCTTTTGGAGTTCGTTCTTCGAAAGCTGATGTGCCTGAGATTTTTCCTTGGTCGCAATGACCGCACCGTTGGTCGGCATGACCGAGGCTGGAAGAAGCAATGAGGACTTCTTGGTTGAAGACTTGCTTGATGCTTCCGCAGTACTTGGATTCGGGCCTCCGGTCAAGATGGACTTGACGGTGGTGACTGGCGCTGTGATTATGCCAACGATGCTCTTCGCAATGCCCGGATTTTGCTCCGTCTCGTCTGCGCGAGTGTCAAGGGCTGCATCGGATTTGACCTCCTCCTGTTCACTCTGTGGTTTTTGTTCCAGAACTGGATGTGTTCCTACCAACGACTTGATATCTCGGTGCTCCCTCTTCAACTTGCCCGGTATCTTCAGTCCGATCTTGGCAGTCACAAAGCTGTCGAAACCAGCCTCATGGTAATTTGCGGCGTAAAGGTAGCGATCAAAATTGGGGGGCAGGTGGATTTGAGGCAGGCCGATAGAGCAGAGATCACTTTCCACGGATCTCAATGACGTGTCTGTCCATCGCTTGTTACCAAGGCCGGCGATGTATTTGGTGTCCAGAATGGTTGGGAATAGCTGATGCAATTGCTTGCTGAAGTCTTCCACCTTCTCAGGCAAGTCTCCAATGAAGCATCGGTAGAGGTTAATGACATCCGTCATGCAATTGTGACCGACCAATGCTCGACTTTGGCTCTTCAACTTCTTTTGGAGCTCATTGAGGAAGCCTTGCACGTCTTTTGGTGCTTCCTCTGGAGGGTGGCCTGCTACGACGTAGTAGTGTGGAAGCTTCGATATGTCGCCACCCATAATGGCCTCTAGAACCCATCGGAAGCCTATCATATTGGCGATCTCCAACTCCCGTTTTTGCTCACGCATTTCTTTTCCGTTGGTTTGCTGCTCCTTGGTAGGATTGGTGATTTGCACGAAGTGGCCCATGCCTTGGGTTTTGAGACTCGGATACTCATTTCTGACCGTCTGATGAGTGAGACGAACCTGATATCGGGTGAGAGTGGAAGGGATGGGTTCTTTCGCATCCTCCGCAGGAATATTGAGATAGGGTTCCTGGTCCTCTTTTGGTAGGCTTTGCCAGTCCTTTACAGACTTTTTGATGTGCTCCACCAAGAAGGAGTCGTCATCGTGCAGTTGCATGTCAGGGATCTTAGACCTGAGTTGCTCCTCGTCGATTAACTTTCTTCGCACCTGATCTTCTTCCTGTCGGGACAGATAGTGGACGCCCTGAGTGAAGGGTTTGTCCATGTTAAAGCCATTGCGAATGAGGAATGAAGCGGCTGAGACGGTCAGCCAGTTCGACAAACAGGACGAAGAAGGATACGAACCACCACTGTTGTAGGACCAATTCCGCGTAAAGACTGATTCCTTGGTTGCTGGTAGAGGGCTCAGATGGAAGTTGTATGGCCGAGCCTCATAACGACCTGCTGAGGTCAGTTATCGGATCGATGACGGTCTACGTTTCTGCCACATGGAAACATTGACTTGCTAGGAGATCTGCAAGCATGAGAGCTACTCATCGCCTAGGCTCCATTTGCGGACGGGTCTGACTTTCTTGGTCTTTGGCACTGTCGTCTCACGTACCTTTCTCGGTATCTTCCGCAACAATTGTCAAGCCAACCTGCAGAATTTGGTAGATCTGTGCCGCTGATCTCAGGTCCGAATAGTAGTCTTGGATGGTGAATCTGTTTGCGCCACCGCCAGCTCTTCTGCCTGCAACACCCGAGAACTCCAGATCAAACGCAATGAAACGGCTGTTGGCAACATGTTGGAGGATGTTGATCAGCTCAGAAGAGAAGCTATCACTGTTGACGTCCATGGCGCATGAGTACCTGACTTTGTTTTGACGTGGCTGTGAAAGAGCAGGACGATCAAATTTGAAAGGAAGACATAAGAGTGTGCTGGGCAAACCGAACAAGCGACGAAAGAAAGAGGTCATTCAAGTCTGGATGTGGTACACAGAACTGAGGGAAATGAAAGATCCGTTTGCGCGATGTCGATGAGAGGGAAATGAAAAAGTAATGACTACGATGTCACTTGTGAGGATCATCGCAAGGCAACAGTGTCGACTAACGCCATATAAGTGACAATTGGAGTTGGTACTTCTAGTGGTCTTCCATGACTAGCGAACCCCGAGCGACACGTTATCTCCCAGTCATAAAAGCTATACCAGGAAGCAGGACTGTTTTGTAGACGAAAGTCGCGTGCTCAAGTTCCAACCACTTCCGCTGTCTGCATCTCCAGTCAGTTTCCACAAATTTTGTGTGGGGGAAAATTGCTGGCACTTCAACCCCGCGACCTTCAATTCGAGACACAATTCATATGCCTTCCTTCTTCCTCCCCAACGCTCTGTCGACACCTCCTCCGATCCAAATAGAGATGATGATGCGATAGCCGTGCCTTGATCACCCCAACACCAGCGGCATGGCCGCCTCACTCCCCTCCAGCCTCTCTTCGCTTCTCAAGAAATCGTCCCTCGAAGATCATGAACAAATCCTCTCCGAGTGCGACAAGGCACTGAAGACGTCGAAAGGCTCGGACCATGACACCCAACGTGTCAAGATCGTTGCTCTTCTAAAGCTCGATCGCTACGACGAAGCCGCGAAGTTCATCGAAAATAATATTGGTGCCGACTTGCGGAAGAAGGTCGAACTAGAATACGCCTATGCGCTTTACAAGACTGGTCGATTGAAAGAAGCTGCGGATCTATCAGCCACTCTAGAGAGTAGAGGTGCTTGTCATGTTGAGGCGCAGGCCAGATATCGTCTCGAAGAATCAATAAAAACATCCGCTCTGTACAAACACCTCCGAAGTCACAGGCTCGACGCTGAAGAGTTCGATCTGCGGGTAAATCAGGGCGCCATCGATGCACAAGCGCAGTGGCTCGGACTCTCAGACTCCTCGACAGCACGACGGCCTGGAAGAGAGGACTTGGAGGCTTTCGAGACGGCGTACAATGCAGCATGTGGGAGTATTGCCAGAGGAGAATATACTCAAGGCGAAATGTTGCTGAAGCGAGCCAAGGAATTATGCAAGCACTCGGAGGATCTCACAGATCAGCAGAAGGCAGACGAGCTCCTGCCCATCTCGGTACAGCAGCTGTATGTGCTGTTGACCCTTGGGAAGACGGCTGAAGCAGAGGCACTCGCAGGCGAGATCAACACCCACGAGGCCGCAGATCTATCAACTCGGAAGGTCGGTCAGAACAATGTTTTGCTAACCTCATCGGCGGTCAATCCTTTCCTGGCACACAAGACGTTCCATGCAACCCCGAAAATCCCACCTAGCGACAAGCTCTTCTCCTATCAGAGTACGCCTTTAGAGTCAAATAAAAGCACCATTGATCTGCAGACCTTCAAGTACGATGGTATTATCACCTCGACCGCGAAGACTTTGCAAGCACATCCTGGGCCATTGTTGTCACCAGAGGTACTCCTAGCCTCGTATTTTAGTGCAGCGGCCCATGCTAAGAACGAAACCGGGAAAGCGGCTATCCGGAATATACTGCCCGAGCTGGAGAAGAGGCCAAACAATATCGGAGTGATCATTACACTGGTTCAGCTGTATGTGGTCAACGGAGATGTTACCTCGGCCATTGAGCTGGTGGAACGATTCTTCAAGCGGTTGGAAGATTCCAATTCCGAAGGTGAACAAGATATTCGGTTCAATCCCATACTTGTGAGCCTTGTGATCAGCTTATACGGACATCGGGGTCAAAAAGACGGTATCAAGCAAGAATTGGCGAAGGCGGCCGCCTACTGGCGAACCAGATCCAATGCACCAACAAGCCTGCTCACCGCGGCAGGTGTTTCTTTGCTAAAGTCGCAAAGTGAAGAGGATGCCAGACTTGCGTCCGACATTTTCGGTAAACTTCGGGAGCAGCAACCGGAGGACCAAGCTACACTTGCCGGATACGTGGCGTCACACGCTGGGGATGACAAGGCTGTGTCCTCAGCCGATGCTAATAAGCTGACTGCCACGTCTGAGCTTATTCGCAACATTGATATCGATGCCTTGGAAACCGCGGGAATCCCACAATCGTCAAATGCTCTGACCATAGCACAGCTGGGCCGGTCAAGGAAGCGTGGTGCACCAGATGGTGGCAACGTGAAACCCAAACGCATCCGGAAGTCAAGATTACCCAAGGATTACGACGAGAGCAAGAAACCGGATCCTGAACGGTGGCTTCCTATGAGGGACAGGAGTTACTATCGTCCACCCAAGGGTAAGAAGAAGGGCAAGCGGGATGACCGGACGCAGGGTGGTGCCGTGGATGAATCCCTGAACGTAGACGCAAAGTCTGCTGCTGGCACTGTTGCTACAGGCTCTGGAGGAGGTGCCAACAAGAAGAAGAAAGGAAAGGGCAAGAAGTGAGGAGTCAGAAGAGCCTGGTGCACGCCTTGTACAGCACGTGCTTTGTACGGAGTGCCGCAGATGGAAGTGCTCGCTCGCCGAGCGCATTCGAGATCTGCAGCCGAATGCGTATTCACCATGAGAGTTCCTTGGCGCTCTCACAGCAAGACCCTAGCTCGCCTCGGAGTCGATGTGTAGTCGTAGTACGGCTGATGGACTTGGTGAAATCTCCTCACCTGTTGTGTCACCTCAACTCTGGCAAGTGGCAACCATTTCAGCTGGCGTGGAATTCCGGGATCTGAGACATGTCGGAATAGAGTTCAGCGACAAAAGAGTTGCCTCTCAGCATCAGTGGTCTGCTGCAAGCGCTTCAGAGAATAGACAGTATGCAAGCGATGTCAAGTTGAGGTGTAGGAGGTCATCGTGCTGTGATAGGTGCCAGTGGTCGATCGAGGGTGCGATCAATAATTCCTTCCGTTAACAGCGATGCACTGAGTGGCGGCAAGCGCTCAGCAAATCACGGAAGGGGCTGCCGGGCACAAGAGACAACCACTTCATGCCTGCTCAACAATTCGGATCCGTCAAGAGCATCTTTCTTTTCTTCATCACGTCGGATCTATCAAGTTCTCTTATCGTGGGACATCGAGCACCAGCCTCCTGCATTCCCAGGTAGTCTTGAGATGGCGTCTTCTCGAACCCTGCCTCGCTTGTCCGCATAATCAAGTGTGGACTGCGGCGCATCGACGGGCCACGCCGTCAGCTTCCGTGTAACCCAGACGAGTTCGATTCTGATTTATTTAGGCCTGACGCCCCTCTCGCTCACACGCAAGACTCCACGTTACTCAATCCTTCTGGGTTTCAAGGCCTCGCCCTCACGCGCCTGGCACACTGCATGAATCTCATCAATAGTTGAGAGCGACTATTGATGATGCTGACTGTGAATCAGGTCGGTCATGAGGACAGTCTGCACCCGGCAGGTGGCTTTTCCCACCCACGATCGATGCGCGCTAGTTCCTCGGGGAGTTCACGAGCGGTGACCGGCATTCCAACTCATCCAACTTCCGGCGGCACACCCTTTGTCATGGGTCTCCCACCCTGCTGGGACTGCTGATATTGGAACGCTGTGATACATAGTGTGATTGGCCAACCACCATCGGTCTGCCGCGGCGTGGCAATCCACCCCTCGACGACTAACCTCCATCTTTTACGCAAGCAAGGTCTTTTCTTCAGCTCGTGGGCTCACGCGTCTGCGCGGTTACGGCTAGTTCCCCTGAGGCACAACCTTTTCTGCAGGTCCGCCCTGGACCGCCAGATCCGTGGGATGCCTTTGATTCGTCCCGTAGCATGCCACACGAGCCTCTTGCCATGGGGGTGTTCGCACCACTGGCCACATCCATCCAACGTCTCTGCCTTTATTCCCACCATCCTGACTGATGACCTTGCGACAGCCTTTGAACCAGGTGCTTGGATAAGCGATGCCACCTTACTACTCTGGCCGCCTTCAAGCTTTAAGGTTGACATGTTCTCTCCTCCTTGCTTCGACACCTTGTCATTCGTCACTACATTGCTGTTCTTGAGCTCAACCCGCCACTGGTGACAATTGCTTTCATTGCTATCCATGCTTATAATTAGCAGGCACCTCAGCTACCTCTACAACCCTGTCGCCTCAAACATCAACTGTGCAACAACCAAGTTCATCCACTATCTACGGATGAATGAAGCAGGAACTTACTCGTCGATCCAGATGATAGCCCGCCTTGACACAGCACACCCGATCATACGAAATACACCATCTTAGCAGCACGCCAGTGAGCTTGTTTTGGGTTGAAAGCGCACCGTGCAACATGGAGCTTGCTTGTGAGGACTTTGTAGCTGTCAATGTACCCGCCACCTTCGAACAGCCAGATGACGTCCAGGAATATTTCTCACTCCAAGCACCACCCAACACAAGCATATGGCGTAAGCCTTCCGCATCCGATGACACCACTGCACCAATGATATTGAAGCGACTTTCAAGGTCATTTGTGCTAGCAGAAGTGACTGTATCAGCGTCGCTTCAGGAGGAGTTCGATCAAGCTGGCATTGTCATCTTTGCCGGATCACTCCCAGATCCAACGCTGTCACCGCTACCAATTACATCGCGTCGACCATCGCGTCGCCCGAGGCGTGGCAGCGATGCCAGATCAATGGGGAGATGGGCAAAGGCTGGACTCGAACTGATCGAGGGAGAACTGCATGCTGCATCGGTGGTGGCCATCTCCCCATGCGGTGCTGATTGGACGTCATCAGCACGTCTGCCATTGCCACTCACACCATTTGGCACTTATGCATCGGCGTCACAGTCCCTTCGCGTCAAGCTAGAGCGAATCGGCGAGTCTCTATGGATCTGGTACAAGCTGCCAGAACACCTTTCATCTTTGGATCCGCAGAGCTTGTATAGCGACCAACACACACGACGGCGGAATCCTGAAGATGTTGCATCTGATTGGAAGAAAATGCGCGAGGTCATGGGCTTTTTCGCAGGTGGCCTGGAATATCAGAAAGGAAATATCTGGGTTGGATGTTATGCCAGTCGACCGCTGGAATTTGAGCCAAGGCATAGTTGGGATGCCCCCAATGGCTTTATGGCCGAGTTCGAGGAGCTCGACATTTTATGACCTGCTGTCCGTTCACCCCGGTTTTGAACTTGGGGTTGAGGACATATCTGATGGGCAATTCACCACAGGGCAGGCCATTTGCCTTGCAAGCGTGAACGGTACAAAATGCTGGGCTTCGCCACCAGGAGAAAGGTATTGCACTGTATGAGGCCTGATTGCTGCTTCTTTGGGAGACCGCACGGTTCGGCGTCAGCATGTTGTATGAGAGAGGCAGTCTGAAAAACCTGCCCACTCCAGACGCCTAGTGTGCTGGAAAAATCCAGAACAACGTCAGATAATAAATGCAAGATACAGTCCCTACTATCTCTCGCTGTAAGGGCTGGGCCTGATTCCTGCATCCAAAGAATCTCGTCAGGCTTGGAGTACTTCGCCAGACGCATGGAGTTTCCAGTTTGTTTTCTCGAGAACTATAACAAGAAATAGAGGAAGTTGCTGGGCTTGGAGGCTACAGTCGCTAATATGTGTCATGGGATATATCGCTGGGTCGACGAGCAACACAACTCTCCAACCATGAAATCTTCTTGTGCAGATTTTACGGATCAAGTCGTGGTAGGAGACGATGGTCAGCTCCACATACAAAAAGAAGGCGTATCAGGTGTTTGAGCTCACACATTCCACCAGCGTCGTCAGGAATCGATTCACTCGAGTCACTCGAGTCGCGTCCAATATCGATGAATCGACTCTAACGAGGAATCGATTCCAACTCGACTCTTCTCATTAGTCATACAGCAAGGTTATCTGATTGGTCAGTACAGGTCTCCCATATACATCTTGCGCGGTAAGGTCGTAGAATTTGGTGTTAATGACGAGGCGGTACTCGACCCTTCGTTTGCGACATGTCTGGCTGGTGATAGCTAACAAATCTATGTAGGAAGGAAGATCGGAGTATCATCAGTTCAACACAGTGCGCAGCCAAACCCTGGGATGGCCTTAAGGCGTACCATGAATCGATTCACTCGATTCACTTCCACAGGCCAGGAATCGACTCAATATGAATCGATTCAATCGCGATTCACGCGCTAGTGGAATCGACTCCTGACGACGCTGCATTCCACACACCCACGTCTGTAGGATAAGTCTGTTGCCGGGAGGTCTGAGAGACCGTCACCAGCAAGACCCATTGAGCAAGCGTTGATCTTTGAGCCTTGAAGTCACCCCTCTTTGCAAGTTGAGCTGGAAAGGTGTGACGCTTTATCGAAGCACATGACCGAAGACTTATACCAAAGTCAGGCGGACAAGAGGTCACTACGGGATCTTCCGTGGTGGATATGTGGTGTCGAGCTGTCACAACTGTCAATAATGATGGGCCTCTTTGAGGGAAGTGGTCACCGTAGATCGCAGGTTATGTTGAGCTGCAAGCACGGTAACAGGTGTTATCTTGAGATACCGGCGTGGTAGTGGCAGCGTCCATAACTTCTACCAAACGACACTGCATGTGGTTCGCATTGAAGGGTCGAGAAGATTTGCCATTGAGGCAGCAACGCTGCTTGCCGGAGTGGAGAGGAAGATAATGATTCCACTTCTGTGGCTATATTAGCGATATCGCAGGAACATGGTCCTGAAGCAGGGAAGCTGAATTGGAGGACATCCGAAACTGGTATTTTACGATTTTCTCATTTTGATATTGCTTCCGATCTATTGCTACCGCTGTTGCTGGAGGACATACCAGCATATCGTGCCCGTGATGGAGATCTCATCCTAGGAATAGTCCGTCATCCGATGTTGCCATACTTGCAGACGATGAGCAGGAGCATGTGGACGCTAGAGTACATTCGTTGCTGAATGGAATTCAATCCATCCATTGTTTGGCTCCCGTCAGGCCAGTCGATCCCTCTCAACATCCTTCGATAAGAATATCAATCTATGTCCTCCTCCCACGTCACCTTGACACCGCGTCCCCGTGCCCATGAGACAATTTTTTCAGGCACACGACCGCAACTTCGTATGCTTATGTTCTTGAGCTTGGTACCAGGTGCTTGTATGAGACTCTTGATGAATGCATCTGTGAACTCGTAACTTTCCCTAATAGTCAGTTCTTTGATATTCGGGAGCGCAGAGACGAACAGCTGGCTGTGGGAGTCGTCGAACATGCAGTCCCAAGCTTCGAGCACTTCCACGCCCTTGAACCAGTCCGTTTCGAGAAGTTCTGCAAGCCTCGATTCCCCCTCAAGGGAGTCTTCCTGGAGCAGAACCTTGCGTAGCTTCGCAGTCTTCGTTTTTGCCGCAGCTTGGAGAAGGAACTCTGGGTAGGTGTCCGAAGCGAAACACAGCCTTTCCAAGCTGTCTAGTGCTGGAAAGGATCCTGCGGCAGAGCCTTGGTGACCAACATTGAGCCAAATGCATTGTACGATGGTCAGATGGGAAATGCATGCAGGTAGGTGGATGTTAGGCAAATAGCAACTGTTGAGGTTCAAGTCTTTCAGCCGAGTTCGGCGCAGATCCAGCACTGAACTCCCAGCTGGGAAAACCAACCATGTACAATTGAGTTTCTCTAGCCTTGGTAGACCCGAAAGTAAGTCAATTGGTGCCTAAAATAATTCTCAGTCATATTTCCAACGAAGGTGAGGTGGTTTTGTTTGTACCTGTATGGGCCTTTCCTCACTGAAGTAAAGCTGAAGATCTTGTAACGACTCACTGGCCAGGGTCAAGCCCCATGGGTCACCGACCACACTTCGAAAGTGCGCAGCTTCGAGTTCGGGACAATGCCGCAGTAACGAGTTGCAGATGAAGGCCACCGGCACGTGGGTGTCGCGGTCGAAAAATACGCTTCTCAGTTTGTTGGCTGGAAGCGGCAAGGTCCAGTCTAGAGATAGACCTGCCTGTACCCCGAAAACCTCGAGCGTTTCCAGGATTTGCCAGGATGTAATTGTGGACTTCAAGAGGGTAAGAGATGCATCTGTCAGTCTCGCGGTTCTAATGACTTTTCGTATCTTCCAACGACCTAATCCAGCTTGCAGCATTCGAGGTGTCACCTTCTCGGCTTCGGGAAACTGGAGTGTATCGACGATGGGGCGAATCGAGCACATGACCATGCGGTATGATTTCGAGATCCGAAGCATCTGGATCAGCTGTCTGTAGCTCAAGTATTGGAAGATGAGTTCGACAATTTCGAGTGGCAAGGTAGTTAAGGGATCTTGAGGCTTCGAGAAGAGAATCTGGGCATCGATCTCGTTCGTCAATTTGGCCATCTCTTTGGTCAGAAGCTCGCGCTGAGAACCGCGAACGCAAGAGAGCGTCAAACCATGGCGTACGTGTTCGACTGCGGTGTCTAGGTTCTTACGTTCTCGCTCGATCTGAGCACAACGAAGATAGCCGCGTACGTCTGCGCGATGGACATGAATCATTGATTTGGCATCGGTGAGGGCAGCCTCCCAGTCTCTCATTCGGATGCGAAGCAAGCACCTGGCGTCCAGCAGGCTCGCGCGATGTGTTTTTGTATCATTTCCGGGATTTTGGATCGCCGCATTCACGAGGTCGAGTGCGAGCTTGAAATGCCTGTCTCTGTTCGCCGCTTTGCTGAAAGCAATGAGGTTCGTAACGGCTCGTGAAGGATTAAGCTTAGCAGCAAGGTTGGTAATGACCGGGTGATCTGACATGATGACAAAGGATCAAGAGAATTTGAGTGGATTGCTGACGGAGACGTGGTAGAATCGAAGGCAAGAATGAGATGATGAAGAGGTGAAGTTAAGGTGAAGATGTCGCGTTAGGAAATTTTTGTCACCCACGAGAGCAGGTGCGAGTCAAGTGAATTTCTTACCTGCCTCACCCTTGCGCTTTTCTTTTCATCTGCTGACACAGACAAGACGAATCCTCACGCTGGGTCATCGTGTATGGACGTTCAGCCTTGGAGCAACCCAATTCAACTGGTAGGCAACGTACCCACACAGCGATGCGATCGACAGATCGAATCCGATATCCACTTTGTGATGCGGAGTCCTTTATTGACCTTCCAGCGTGTGTTGCGTTTGACCTGTAGCTCAATGATAGCCATACTCAAGTGGCGCCGACCAGGAAAACTCGGTTGCTCAAAGGTATACCAGGTTTGAACCAGGTTCTGTCGAGATCGATTGATGCTTCCGCCGGTCAATCGCTGTCCAAAGCTACTGAATCATGTCGATCTCATGCCCAAACCGCAATCTCCCACCGCAAAAATGCGCGAGAGCCAGTGCGATGGCCATGTTTGAGGTGCTTCCTCTTCTGACGCCGTTCAGTCCCGTGTCCGCTCTACGAAGGCTTCGGAAATCTGCAATACTGAATAATTGTCTATCACCATAACACCCTCGGCTTCCGCTGACGTCGCAAAGTCTTCAGACACACCCGGACAATCTGAAAGATGGATTTTTTCAACCTTGGAGTTGGGACGTTTGATCAGATCCACCAAGAACGCCTCTGTGATCTCAGACATATCTACCAGAAACAGTTGCCTCAGGTTCGGGCAGATTCTGATGAAGGGCTGGCTTTGCGAGTCCACCAGATTGACGTTGGTCAAAAGGAGTGTGTCCAAGTCCTTGAATGACGGGCAACTCCTTGTCAGCCAAGCGGAGGAAACCAGCTCTTCCGGCAGAAAATATGTTGACTCCAGCGAACATGTCCTGAGTTTACTTGACGTCGTCTTTGAAGTTGCTTGTATCAGAAATTGAGGATATTCATCTCCACGGAAAGTGAGTATTTCCAGTCTGGCCAAGGCGGGAAAGTCGTGCATAGAATCTTGCTCAAAGAAGTCGCAGTTATCCAAGGTAAGGGTATGGATCGACTGTGGTAGATACAGCTCTGGACAGCGAACCTCGATGAGACCCAGGTACTTCAGGTTTTCCATGTGGCGCAGGTCCATGGGTAGACTGTTGTTCGCGAATGAAAATCCCCAGAATGTCAGATTTTGTAACCGTGGTAAGCCAGAGAACAGGTTACTCTGCAACCAGACGAAATGAGCACTTGCACATAAGTAATGGAGTTGAGCGCTTACGTGCTTAAAATTTGGGCTGGCCTCATCGAACGCTTCGGTCCTGTCTAAGCGCAAATTCAGATTTTTGAGGGATTTGCTCTTAAGGGTGAACTCAGGATCACTCAGCGTCACATTATCGACAAACACAGTTTCAAGGAATTCGCAGTGGTGCAGGAGGACATTGGCGATCCAAATCATCGGAACGGAAGAACTGCGCATTTTAAGGGATTTCAAATTGTGTTTATGCACCGACAGATCCCAAACATCGAAGAACATATTCAACTTAAGTCGCTCAAGCATCTGGAACTTTGGCCAATAGGATAGTCGTTCCCGCACGCAATCTTTTGAAGCATCGATCAGGTTGCACAGATTCGCCTGTTTAGGCATTGTGCAGCGCTCAAGGGCAACATTGAGTTGTTCCGGAGTGATCGGCTTGCTGGCTCCTTGGAAAGTCAGGGTATCAAAGATCGGCGGCAAGCTGTGGAGGATCTTAGACCATGTCTTGGAAACGCGAAGAAGTTGGATCTGGTTTCTGTATCCGATGTATGAAAGAATAAGTCGAACGATTTCCAATGGTAGGACCAACATTGGGTCCCGTCGTTTCGAGAGGACAATTTCACGTCGGATGTGGTCATACAAGCTCTTGAACTTGAGTGCGAGATCTTCCGCGTGATAGTCGGTGGACGGGTTGTGGCTCTTCAGACACTGGAAAAGCTTCAGAGCATCCATTCCGTTCCGCATTATGTGCTTGAAATGGGCCAGAGCCGCCGCCTCTGTGTGGTTCCTGACTCTTTCGATCTCTGCACATCGCAGATAATCAAGGCTGTCTGAGGGTGCCTCTCGAGCATCTTCGACCCTACGCAGGCGGAGGTAGATGGTATATCGAAGGTCGCGAGCTCGTGAACTGAGCTCGGGGTATTCTCCGGCACCTGCTATTGCCTGGGTGACGGCAGTCAAGGCTTGTTTGAGCTGCTCGTTGGCAACTGCATCGGCACAGTCGTCAAAATGCTTCTGGATAGTCAACAGTAATAGCTCTTCTGGCCCCATGTGCGCAAATAAGTCGACGAAGAGAAAACAACGTGCTGCGATGTTCGGTGCGGAAGCCCCCGAGAGGCGTCGGCAGGACTTCGGCATCCTCGTTGTTGCAAAAAGGATGTCCTGAATTGGGGGCCAAGAACTTTTCTTTTTGGCGTCTACAAAATCAGCTTTATCTAAACCACAGAGAAAGACTGAATATTATAATATATGGCAGAATGAATCTCTAGCTTCTGAAGAACACACAGATTTTCCCCCATATCTCTATCATAATATTTGAGGTCGAGGTATGTGAGTGAAGTTAGGCTGTGGAAGGAGGGTCTAACCGGACAACTATTGTGCAACAACGAGGCATCCTAAACACAACCGCGAGCTCTTTCTGAATCAGTCAGCTCCAAAAAATGTCAGTGTCGAGTAGGCCATGATATCAAATGTCTGCTTACACGGTCGTAGTAGTACGACATCTAGCACTAGCCTCTTCAGAAGGGCACCATTCCGAGCTGATTGAGTCACAATGCACACGTACGAGTAGCAATGTTCTGGTCTACCCAACGATTGCCCGGTGCATTATCACGGAAAATACAAACACGCGAGTCTTCAGGAAGGACCAACAAGTGTTGAGTTTCAGTGGCCTCGTTGAGTGTCGTCTAGCGCCATCTTAGAGACAGCTCTGTGTCTAGCACTTGTGATCGCTGCATCTCAAACCGGTCAACTCGGCATACGACCATTTCCTAGTAAAGCGCCAGCACACTCTGTTGTTGCTGGGTCAAGTTTCGCATCCTCCATTTTCTGGTTCCAGTGCTGTCTCCATCGCAAGAGTAGAAGTAATGACCCTGGCACCTCTTCGTTGCCTCTGGTGTCCCCCACTTTCAGCTCAGCATAACCTTCACCCCTCCATGCCACTTGATAGGGTGAGCTGACTTCTTGCAGAGAATAAGAAGGGAAAGTCGAACTTCTTGTGCAGTGGATGTCGAGCTCCAATGTCCTTCTTGTCAAGCGAAATGTGACTGGCTCGAGGAGTCATGTACTCCCATGTCTCCAGAAGCTTTGTAACCAACCATTGATGGCGGGAATACCGTGTGGGGTGGCGGCCAGTGGACAACTTTCTCGAGTATGAAAGCCGAATACGTTAGCAGCATGCGGAATTGTTGAATTTCTGTGTACTTTTGTGAGACATACAACAGTTAAATATTGGTTGTCTGTGAAGTGCGCAATGCATTGCTAGAGAGACAAGTAAGAATGCATGTTGTGATGAAGACCAGTGATTCAAATTGACTGTCGATTAGCCTTTGAAAGGTTGTCGACCGTGTTCGTAATCCTCGTGTCTCAAGCTTTTGCTACCAAGGCCTTAGGTTGACCGTGATACCGCGTTCTCTTGCCCAGGACACAACATCTAGGTCCGTGCCATACCGTTTCGCGATGTCAATGTTCTGCAGATTGGTGCCTGATGCATTGACCAGATCAAGGATGAAGTCCTCTGTGAGAGAATGCCCCCCCTCAATGGTAACTTCTCGCAGATTCGGGAAGCAATTTGCAAGAAACAGACCATATTCGTCGCTCATTCTTGGACTGTACGTTGTGAAGCTTTCAACTCCTTTGAACCATTTCTGCTCGATGAGGTGCATGAAGTTCGGTTCCATCCTAAGCTCATGCTGGAGATTGAGGCTTTCGAGCCTTCCGGGACTTGTCTTTGCAGCTGCTTGTTCAATGAACAATGGAAACGAGCCACTCACATATAAATAGAGACTTCGAAGGTTGTCGAGCGAGGGATAGACGGCACCGAAGGTGGCGGTCTCGACCTTTGGAAAATAGCAATAACTCAGGTGTAAGACTTCCAGCGCGAAAGGCAGATGCAGGTTTGGCAGTATGGATTCCTCCATCGACAAGTCTTCTAACCGCTGCGAGTGCTGAAGATCCATAGGAACGTTCCAATCGCATACCAAGCCTGTGCAAGAGAGTGTTCGGATTTGTGGTAAGTCGAGCCGGAAGTGCTCCTGCGGCTTGGTAAACATTTAAGAACTCCTCAAAGATCAAGTGGACTTACGGAGACGATGATCTGGCCGAATGTGCGAACTTGATACTTGTGATACGTACGGCCATTGCCCTCAATTTGGAGAGTCAGCTCTTGTATGTTTCGGTTCCTTAGGATTAAGCTCGATGAAGAACCCTTCTCAACATTGGTGAACGCTGCATGCTTGAGCGTAGGACAGTCACGTATGACGTCGCACACCCACGAAATCGGTACTAGGGGGTAGATTGAGAGAGTTTTGAGATTGTAGCTTCGCAATGGAATGGACATCGGCCGACACAACTCTTCTGATAGGAAGAGACTTTCGAGCGTCCTGAAGTGGTCACTCTGAAGCGCTTGGACTAGAAGTTTGGCTGATGTGTACGGCAAGGGAAAGGATTCGAGTGTCTTTGGAGCTTTGAGGCGGTTCAAGGCAGCCTGGAGCATTTTGGGTGAGATTTGAATCTTTCGCGAGCCAGAATATACCCCCGGGAAGTCCAAAGTACTGACAAGTGGGTGTGCGTTCGAAAGAACTTCGTTCCAGGCTCGAGAAATCCTTGTCATCTGTACCAGCTGTTTGTATTCCAGATGTGGCAGAATGAGCGAAACGATCTCGACCGGTAAGATGGTTAGTGGATCTTTCACCTTGGATATGAGTTGAGTTGTCCTTTCTTGTTGAGTATCTGCCAACTCCTGGCATACCAACGCATGATCCGGGCTTGTGGCTGTGACGTGTTTGACACCCTGCTCGAAATAGGAAATGGCAAGAGAGAGATTGTTTGTTGACTTAGCAATCGAACCACACAAAAGATACCCACCTCCGTCCTGGGGATCAAGACAGATCATAGATTTCGCACCCTTGAAGGCGGTGCCTGTGTTCTGCAATTGAAGATGCACACAAACACGTTGTTTGAGCGCTGACATCAGATCTGGGTCATTGTCTTCTTTGGCGAGCTTCAAAGCCGCGTTAGCCGCCTTCAAAGCACCCTTCAGTTTGTTGGCTTCAGCTGATTTGATGGACTCGTCAAGCAAGTCTGAAATGGACTTTCGCTGCGGTTCCTTGCTAGCCATGATGCACAGCGAAGGAAAGGCAAGAGTCAGTTGAAGACCAGGTTGCCTTCGTGACTAAAGTTGTGGTGAAGACGAGGAGAAGTGGTGGTCAGAGAACTGTCGAGGACGTCTGCGAAAGAAAATGACGCGTCGGATGAACCTCGGCTGTTTGTGCCGCAACTTCACAACATACTTCCTCTTTTGTCGGCCTCGACGAACACTGCGCCATGTCATTCAAGCCGCCGAAATGGAATCGCAGAGCCTAGAAAAAGCATCGCAATATCTCAACAATCTGTTACTCGCTCGAGGCCTCCTCTCGAACTGCAAGCCCATCGACTTCGCACGCCCCGACCGACATGGCTCGAACACGGATGCGACAATGTCGCGAGTCATCAACCTCGTCCACGACCTCGTTGTTCGGCGTGATCAAGATGCCGATCAACGAGAAGCTCTCACAATCCATATCCACAAAGCGCGCACGATCGAGTCCGAACGCGCTCTCGAGGTCAAGCGACTGAAAGACACGAATGCAGAACTTGGCCGGGCTGTGGCAGCCGCAGAGTCACAAGAGCGCACGCTGAAAGCCAACATCCGCAAACTAGAGGCCCAGGCCAGAGAACTTAAGGAACAGATGCTGAAGATGAAGTCCACGCTGGATCAAGTACGCGCGAAATGTCTAAGTGATGTGCGCAAAAGAGACACAGAGCTGGACAAATTGAAGGCGCACCTGGCAGGCATGCAACGTGGGAAGAAGGAGTCGAGCGGCATGAAGATAAACACCATAAATTGGGAGCCTGAGATCAGAGGCCGGGAAAAGCGCAATGGTCAGGATGTCGACAGCTCCGAATGGAGTCTAGAGAAGGAAAGCAATGATTTTCTGGCAGAGTTGGTCAATGAGACGAGCACGGAAAATGTCTCCCTACGAAGAATTATAACCGACACCATGGAGATCTTGCAGGACCTCACCGGATTAGCAGAGCAGCAGGCTGCCTCTGAGCAAGCGGCGGATGATGAAGAGGACGGTATTGGCATACCGGGCCAGTACCGCAAATCAAGACGCAAGGCCGCTGAAGCACAACAGCAGGCACAAGCCGAAATCGAGGGTCTCACTGCTTGCGACGAACTGGCCCAGCATATGACCACTATACTGGAGCACTGTCAATCGATCCTCAAGGACCCCTCATTTGTACCGCTTGAGGAAGTCCAAGTCCGAGATGAGGAGATCATCAAGCTACGCCTAGGCTGGGAGAAAATGGCCAGCAGGTGGAAAGAGGCTGTTACGATGATGGACAACTGGCGCAAAGGCATGACCGAGCATGGAGAGTCATTGTCGAGAGACGACCTGTCCCGATTGGAGTTTGGCAAAAGTGTTGCCATGCTGCCTAACGGACAGCCTGTCTTTGGCGAGGACGAGGAATTGTCGTCGGTATTGTATGAGAACAGCAGACTGGAGGAGGTACCCGAGGAGGATGAAGTGATGGAGCAAGAAGAAGCAGACGTCCATTACCCCGAGTTGCCAAAGCACGATAATATCGAATCGCAATTTGTCGAACAAGAGGCTGCCACCAATGCCAAACCACTACCAAGCGAAGGACGCTCGCCGAAACGTCGCGCCTCCCTTGCAAGGAAAGCAGGGCTCAACATAGGCAAGCCGACCCGACCCCTACAGCCTCTCGAACTGAACCTCTCACCGCGCCATGCCACGGTTGCGACAAGTCCAAAGTCATCCTCAAGACAAAGCGCGGACTCCGGCTTGGGAAGCTCGGAAAGTGCAATGGAAGTGGACGATGGACCCGCTGACGAGGAAGAGGACGTGTGGCTCGACGAGAATCTGACCAGGTCACGCATTCCACGAAAGGTAAGTGTCCCTCCCATCCCTCATCATGACAGGTCCCATCAAGCTAACGTCAACACAGATAAGGCGACAAGAACCCATAATGACAATCTCCGAAAAGCTTGCTGCCGCGGAGGCCGAAGCTGCAGAAGCACAACGACAACCTCCCTCCTCATCTCATACTGAAGCGACGGGCAAGAAGAGGAAATACGGCGCCAATGGTGCGAAGATCAGGAAAGCCAATAGGCGTAGGAGTACGCTTAGTCCTGAAGAATTGGCTGAGCTTATGGGTATTGAATAGGCTTGTAGAGCTTAGGTATAATGATTGTTGTTGGGTATTAAAGTGAGCGACCGATGAAGGCACTATGAGCTGCTCGGACTTGGATAGCTCGAAAGTCAGAACTCTTCCACTGCTCCATGTTCCCTCTTATCCTACCTTTTGCTGCTTGTCGAGATGAAGATCGAAGACCGTGTCCCTCTGCATGCCTGCATTGACGTACGCGAGGCTCCCATCCGACCATTCCGTGCCGAAAAATCCAGCGCCATTGCTTTGTCCAGCGAATCTATCCCATCAATCCATACCAGGCACGACTCCATGCAAGCTCCCGCTTCTGAGTCGCGTGTCCGTCCATACGTTCCTTACTACGTCCTTCCCAAAACAACCCTGTCGTAGGCGCCGATCAACAGTGATAGCTCAAATCAAATGTCAACACTTCTTCTCAGTATTCCATTTTGCTTGGCATTAAAAGACAGCCTGCTCGATGCAAACATCTTCCGTGCGTCCTAGCATCACATAGTCCCAAAACAAGAAAGAACGGACTTCGTCGTTGAACTCATCCCAAGTCAGATCGCGAGCATTGACTTGAGCGCCAAGTTGGGTTGCGTACCATTCTTGGGTTTCGGAGGTGGGAGGGCTTGCAATCGCCCCTAGCAGGAGTGACCAAAGAAGCAATCTGTTGAAGTCCGAGCCTGCCGAGAATGGAGCGGGATCTTGTGCTGCTTGATGCTGGAAGCATAGAAGCAACTGTTTCTGCAACAGTTCGGATTGATGTTGTCGGAGCAGTGGCGCTGCGACGCAAGGGAAGATCACCATCGTTACGTATAGCATCAAGGACAGCCTTGCGATCTCGTAGTACTGATCTGCTGGTTGGAAAGAACCCTGCGCACATTCTGTCACTGCTGGTGGTAGACAAAGAACTCCGTGTTGGATGACGATGGATCGTGCCGCCAGGTCTGAGAGTGGACATCTCGTTGGGCTATTACGGTGGTATTGATCGACAGCGGCGGTGAATTCAGCAGTTTGCAGGATCAATTTCTCAAGGCTCTCATCACGATCATGATGTGGGCGAAAGCGGAAACTTGATCCCAGCTCGGCCAGAAGATCTTCTGCTTCTGCGTCAAGAAGTGGTGAGAAGTCTTGCTTGGCCAGTAGTCTAGGCAAAGGGTGGAGCGGTTTTTCGATATGGTGGGTGGCTCGTACAACATCCTCGCTGTTGTTGAGTCAATGTCAGTGCAAGAGCTTAGCTTAGAGATCCTTCTTAGGAATAAGCTTACAGTAGAATTGGATGCGCCAGCCCAGGCGGCAAGCTATCCAAACTGCCTCTATTCTTGATTAAAACAGCCATTGCGCGATAATGCTCTTCTTGTCCAAGGGGTATGAAGCGTTCGTACAGTTCCATATTGAAGGCCTTGTAGACTGGTGTCTTGGGTAGGCTGTCCCCGATCACAGGCGCCAGATCTGGCTGACCGGATACCGAGATTTGCACGATAGCAGTAAGGAGATTTGCGGAGGGAGGCCCTGTCAAGGAACTGATCTCTTTGTGTATCAAACGGATAGCTTGCGTCTGATAGTTGATTTTCATGGAAGAAAGAAGTTTCGCTTTTGCTGGGTCCTTGGTCAGGGCCTGCCCCAGGCTTGCTGCACCACAAATTTGGGCGTAAGCATGGAGATCAGACTGGATGTTCTGTCGACGCCAGGCTCTAACTGTATTTTCCAGCAGCTTGCCTGTCAAGGCAGGTGCGTTCTTTGGCCAAAGAACGTCAAAGGCATGATCCAAGCATTGAAGCATAGCCGGCGGCAGTTCTCTGGCCTGGCCGGATTGAAATGGATCGAGCTTGCCCTGTCCTATCAACAGCTGGGGGCAGGGGCAGACATTTTTGCGCATTTCTTCGTGGAGAGCCCAACTGCCGGAAACAAGTGGTCCTGTCTCCTTCAGCTTTGGGAGACTATCCTCGTCGTCCTCATTCCTGAGGATACTGTTTTCGTTGGCAATCTGGCGTTTCTTCTGCCTCCTTTTGGCATGGGAGATCTTGGCAGCATGAGCCTTGACCTCTCCCATCTGAAGCTCATACTGTCGGCGGGAGTTTTTTGCTCCATGATGCTGAATCAGGATGAAATTGGAGAACATCTTCTACATAAATATTGTGGCGGGAAGATGTCTTCCACGAAGGCCGACGCGAGTGTGATATACCTGACATAATCAGCCACGAAGGGTCGATCATGCCCGAGCGATGTGTGGGACTTAGATAATCGAAGTAGCTGTACGACGTATCTCGCACGAATGTCAAGCAGAGATTTGCTAAGCTGAACGAAAGACAGGGGCTCATGCATTCGTATCAGATAAGTCAACACCCCCGCACCTACCCTCTTGTTGACCTAGAAACGGTTTGACGTTCATCAGTTGTGCTTGATGGGGAAACCGCATTCGGTTAGGATTGGTGGTACGGCAACCGCGAGTTGGATCACCCGTCAACGAGGAGAATAATTAAAGAACAAAGTGGTGGTGGGAAAGAAATCCTTGAGGCTGACTAAGGTTCGACCCTTACCCAAATTAGGCCCTTCGAGGAATGAATTTGACAGGTCACCCTCCCCCCATCTTCTTTTTTTCTCATCAGGCTGGAAAGAAACCCGGACTCCCAGGTCGACCTTGGGATGACCCTGTAACTTCTCAAAAGGAGGACGCATGGGACACATAGATCGATGTCGCCGCCAAATTGCGCAAGTCTTGGACCGTGGAATGAGCCCGAAGAGGTCGAAGAAGCTGGGAGGCGATCTCAACCGACAGGCATGAGTTCCCTTGACTCAAAGACAAGCGTTGCGCATGCTCAAGGAGAGCAGTACATGAAACACAAAGATATTGAGCTTGGACCGGAAGGAGACGAGGAAAAGGCTGATGCTGGAGCTGCTAATGTTGTGATCGGAGTCGAAGGGAGCAAAGCCGATTTCTTTAATCTTGAGCCACAGTTCCCTTGACCTCTAAGCTTAGTGTGGATTCTCGAACACCAACATACACCGTCGAGTTGAGCCCTTTGCTGATACAGGCCGAAGTCGTCGGAATTGTTGTCTCAATGGAATTCAAAGCCGGCTCTCGTTCAGGTGTTTCTCGTTCACCAACACAATGCGATATCGTGCCTTTCCATCTTCCATATCCACGATCGCCTGGTTCGCCTCCTTCATGGGATAGTTGTTGTTCCACGTCCACACCTTTTTCTCCGCAAACAAATCAAGCATCTCTCTGATCTCCTTCGGACTGCCGACACTTGAACCTGTGATCTTGATCTTCTTGGCCATCAAAGAGAAAGCGTTGAAGGCTGGGATGGTGTCCTCCGGTGCTCCGACTTGGACGAACGTGCCGCCTACCCTCAGGAGTTGCAGGTAGCGTGCCAGTGGCATCTTTGGGGATGAGACTGTGCAGACGATGAGGTCCAGAGTCTGACGGTGCTTACGATGCCAATCCTTGTCTTCATCTGTGGCGATGAAGTCGTTGGCGCCCATCTTCAATGCATCGGCCTTCTTTGAGTTTGTGCGGCTAATGGCGACAAGCTTGTCGACGTTGAGAGCTTTCGCTGCCATCACGCCATAGTGGCCGAGCCCTCCTACACCCACGATCCTGTCAATAGTTACGTCAGTGCTGACTACATTACAGAGTTGGAAACTGTCATTCTTACCCAACCTTCTTCCCCGGCCCAGCGCCATACTGTATAAGTGGCGAAAAAGCCGTGATCCCACCACAAAGCATTGGAGCTGCGACATCACTCGGCAGAGCATCCGGAATCTTGAAGACGAAATGGCTGTGGCCACGCCAGTAGTCGCCATAACCGCCATAGGACTTGCTCCCATCGGGCCATTTGGAGTTATACGTGCCGACCTGCTTGATCTGGCAGTAATTTTCTAACTCTGAAGAGCATTGCTCGCAGTCCGGCCGAAGACAGGATCCGCTTTGAGCACCGACACCGACACGATCGCCTACTTTGACCCCGTTTTCGACCTTACTGCCGACACGTACGGCGGTGCCGACGATTTCATGGCCCACACAAACGGGGTACTGGGCAGGGCCCCATCCTGAGCGGAGGGTATGTAGATCCGATGCACAGATACCACAATGGGTAATTTTTATATCGACGTCGGTCTCGTCAAAAGGCTTGGGTTCATAGCTTTTCCAGACTAAGTTGCCTTTGGCGGACTCCTTATCCAACTGCGGGTGTTTGTCAGCCTAGATCATCCTCCACAAAGACGAAAAATATACCCCTAGCCATCCTTGGAATGAGTAACTAGATGCCATAATACTTTGTGTCCGTGGATTCGATGACAAAGATGTAGGGCAATCAATTCTGATGGTTTTCAGGAATGGAAGAGATACCTATATGATAAATGGCAGAGGATAAGAAAGCAGGAACAATCACAGAACTCAAATCACACATCAAAGCAGAAGTCAAAGGTACAGCTTCGAAGTCAAAAGCCGTCACCGGCCTGAATTTCAACCGAGGTAAAACTTCCAGTACGCGCAGCGAGTGGACTTACCGGACACCAACTTACAGAGCGTACTCGCACATACTTCTGAATGGCATATCCCTGATCCAGGAGCCATGTGCCTTTCGAGGTAACTTGTCCTAGCTAGCGCTTGCTGGTACGCATACCTTATGAAACGTCGTCTCTCTCTCGCCAGTTGTCGATGACTTCTCTGACGCGTGCTTTGCCGAGCTACTGCAGAACGCGTATATGGCTCGCGATGCGATGACAGAGAGGGAGACCGTCCCGCATGACAGGAGCTACAACTTGATATTCTGTATTTTGCGGGAATGTGAATATGAAAAGGTGTATCAACAGAAGAAGTGTACTCAATCAGTGATTAACGCCAAGCAAGCCGCAGCCTCGTCGCAGTGTAAAGTTCAGCCTGGTCGCGCTCCAAATATTTTGCGATCAATGCTACATGCGCGGAGCAACCACGACATCTCTTTATCTGTACCCAATTTTCACCATTGTGATCGCCTTCTCGTAAAAGTTCCTTGTTCGCAAGATGAACCGTTTCACTGCGGACTACTCGTCCAGCATCAATTCCACACCCGGTAAAGAGGCCCCGTCAAAAGGCTTCCTCTCATCGAACGCTCCGCAACTCGCCAGCACAACTCCGATTGCTCCTCCTCCATCCCAGATATTTGGCAGCTCAGGCTTCGGAACTGGTGTCAGCAAATTCCAGCTCCCGAAGCCTACAAAGGGTTCTCCTCCGCGAGACTCTCCCAGATCCCGGCTCCCTCCACGAACCAAGAATGGCACTCCCAATATTGCTAAAGTTAGGCGGGACTTTGTTACGGATGGACCACAAGAGGAGGACAGTGATATGATGGAGGAAGACGAAGATGAGCAAGAAAATCCATACGCACTCAGACGTGGCTTTCAGTCCGTCAATCAACAGCCCGCGGCTTCTCTTATGAAATTCAGCACCACTAGCAATCGGGACTCCAGAATCGCGGCCACACGCAAATCCTTCCGGACATCAACACGCATTTCCGCCCTCCCATTTAAGGGCAATGACACGGTAGCACAAAATCTGGCAAGGGACATGGGAGCGCGGGCCCCGAAAGCTTCTCTCACCGAGCCGGACGAAGTCATTCTAGAGACAGAACAGATATTGCGATCTCTGGATGAACAGTCGCAGTATCTGAAGGATAGCACAAAAGCTCTCGAGAGCATTTCCGAATATGCTTATGAGTTGGTCAAACAGTGGCAGCGCTTCGTCGAAATAGATCAGCCCACGCTCGACAGCAGCGACATCGGACCACAACCATCAGCTCCTGCTTTTGCAAAGGCGAACTACCTTGGGTCACTGCTACTCGTCCTCCGCCACCCGCCTCCCGGCTCAGACGATGCAATTACACCCACGCCACAGGTTCTGCTTGATTGGCTTGATCAATACCACGTCTCGTACGAAGGAATGAGCAAAGCGGTGGTTGCTGCCCGACCCAATTGCACCTCGCATGATCTATTCTGGGATGCTGTTCTGAGTTTGGCATTACGAGGTAAATTGCAGCAAGTTATGCAGCTGTTCGCAGATGCAGATTTCAAGTATGCGGCTTCCGCTGCAGATGACGGTACCGATGGGGAAGGATACAAGGGAGCCCAACTGCAAACGATTCAAAGCGTGATCTTTCGAGCTCGGCAATTGCTCAACTCCTGCCCAGCAATCCAGTTCGGCGACTGGAACGTGGCTGGCCCAGACTGGGATGTCTTTCGAACCGCCGTCGAAGCCGCGCTTGAAAATCTGACCGAGGAAGCCACCGCCCACGAAGAGGAAGAACCTTTCGAGGCCGAGAATTTTGGTCTGAGAAAACCAGAGAATCGCCTCCTCGGTAAGCTAAGTCACAAGTCATCAAACACACTACCGTGGACCATCTTCCAAAACCTCAAAATCCTGTACAACATCCTGCTAGGCAGTGCAGAGGAAATCTCTGCTCAATCACAAGATTGGCTAGAGGCAGCGACGTCCTTGACGATTTGGTGGGATGGCACAGCGGACAGCACCGCAGTCGCGCAGTGGAGGTTCGATGTCAGTCGGGCCAATAATCTGGCTGTACAGGACGAAGACATCAACCCATACCTGGTACGACTGCGAGATTCATTCCTAAGCGTAACTTCTTCGGAGGATCCGAACTCGTTCCAAATCAATGGGATGTCGCCTGTCGAAGTTGGGCTGGCCTGTATCCTGCAAGGCAGCAGTCAAGGCGCATTGACAGTCCTGCGCACACTCTCCCAATGTATTGCCTCGTCAGTCGCAGAAATCGGCTCTAAAGCAGGCTGGCTCGAAGACGAAAGCACATCCCGTCCCGCGGGCCTGAACGAGGAAGACCTGATGGTTCTCTCCTACGGTGCCCCCAAGCAAGGTATCTCCAAGGACGACCTCCTCCTCTCCTACGCCGAATCCCTCTTCGAAAGATCCGAGCTGCACCTCCCCAACGGCTCCGGCGTCGAAGGCTGGGAAGTCTCCATCTCGGTCGTAACACGTCTCGACGACCGCGAAGCCATGCGCACCGCAGTGGGCACTTTCCTCGACCAACTTCACGTACGCACACAAGACCGCGCCGAGAAACTCACGAATCTCTGCTCAGACTTGGGCCTGCAGGACGAGGCGCGAAAGGTTTCCGATCGGTTCGGCGATTACCTCATCGGCAATACGGATAATTACGGGACGGCATTGTTGTGCTATGCTCGAGCGCACTCCGCGGGCAAGATCCGCACGGTGATCGATGGGCTACTGAGTTCCAGTCTGATTCAAAGTCGCGCCTATCCCAGCGAGAGTGACATCGACGATGGGTTGCGCAGTCTCGTTGGAAATCCCAAGACCGCACTGGCCAATATCGCGGAAGTTGACCCCGAAGCTGCGGAGATCCTGCAATTCTACTTAGTAGGCTACGCGTGCATTCGACGCTTCTACACGCTCCGCGACCAGGATGTAGGCGGAACCAAAATCGGGCAGAAGAGTCTGAACTATCAACCCCTGGCAAGGAAGAGAGCCGCTGCTAAGGCCCTCGTCGCTGCGATAAACAGCGCTGCAGACTCGATCTACGGCGGCTTATACGATCCCGAACGCAAGACGGCCGTACAAGTTGACGGGCTCCTCCTCCTCTTCGGCGAAGCAACAGCCTTGCTCTCCAACTCCTCCGACGAAGCACAAGGCGAGAGAAAACGCCTCTTCACCCTCCCGCACCTGTACGCCCTCCTCTCCGCAATCGAAGACCTCTCCACCGTCTCGGCCCGCGTCTTCGCCGCCACGGAACATTGTCTCGCATACTCGATCCGCGAATACAGTGGTGTGGAAGCACTGAGTCCCCGAGAAATGCTGAAGAAAAGCATGAGTAGTGGGAGTGGGAGTGGCGAGGGGAGTGCGTTCAGTTATTCCGTGCTGGGTAGTGAGATGCTGGGGCGGAGTATGACGACTGAAGGGAGTGGGAGTGGGGTTGGGGGTTCGAGTGCTGTTATTGTCAGAGGGAAGGGTGGCAAGGGGAAGGGGAAAGCTGGTGGGAAGGATCATGAGAGGGGGTGGGATTGGCGGGCTAGGTTCGTTAAGGAGGGAGATGGGGATGTTTCTGGGCAAGATATTCTCCGCGTCTTGAGGATGGCGATTGCTGAAGAGTTGGCGTGGGCGGAACTTGAGGAGGGTGCCGGGGATGTTGGGTATTGAAGAGTGCAGAATAACGGCAATGTGAGAGATGAGACGGCGGTGAATGTCCACGAAATTGGCATAAGCATAAGAACTTGTTCTGGCGCCGGCAGCAGCGATCCACCATAAATGCATGTGCAAAGGACCTCTCGAGGCATTATGAAAGTCATATCATTGCAAGCATTTCGCGTGTTGCATACATACATACTGGGCGTAATCGATGCCGGCCGTATTCGAACATAAAAGAACCATACTTGTGCTCGCGCTCCTGTACACACATACTGACACTGTTCTCAAGCTCGTAAAAGTAAGAAGAAAGCAAGATAAAATGAGATGCTGTGTCTCCGCAAGCGAATGCACAGCGGCTTTTTGTACAGGCGAAGCATTCGAAATCCATGCATGGGAGAAGGACTTTCATCCGCCGAACGTCTAGATCTGGCTAGCCTCTAGTCTTGAATTCGAGTTCCGGGCACAGTCTCACGTCGACCAAGCAACACGAATCGCAGGCTCTCTAAAGCGGCCACCCACTGGTCTCGAACCCAAAATTCATGGCGAGGAACTCATCGCCAAATCCGAAGGCCATGAGCTCGTCATTGGTGAAGTCCATTGGGATCAGGTCTCCTCCCGGACCGGGCATCATATACGGCATCATGCCCTGGTCGTACCCTTGCGGCGCAGGGGCAGACATCTGGTTGATACCCGGAAGCATATTGGGCGGAGTGGGGTGATTCATAATGGTATGGGACCATTGCTGCTGAGGCGTAGGTTGGGAGTGAGGCATGAGGGGACCGGGACCCGGACTCGGACCCATGGCAGCGTCGGAGAGCATCTGCAGACCGCTTCGGGGCTGGGCTTGTGAATGTGGATGAGGTGCGCCACCATCGATTGACGCGCGGTGTTGCGAATTCCAGCCTAGATTGGAAGGGTCTTGCTGCGGAGGAATGGCCCTGTACGAGGGCTGATGAGGGTGCGGCACACTGCCCGATCGTGATCGGATGTTTCCATTCGCTGGTGTGCGTTGTCTCGAGACGGGTCCACTCCCGTTGACCGATTCGATTCTCTTCGTGTGCCAGCTCTTGAGCATGGTGAAAATCAGGGAAAACTTGTGTGCCACGCGGGACATGCGATCCTCACAAGTCTTGTTGATTGCTTCGATCATCCGATCAAGGTAATAGTCAACCTTCAGGTCCCTCGTTTTGAAGATTGCATTGACTTTGGAGCCTTTCGCAGACACTGCGGAGTACATCTTGATCAAGGCAACAGCTGCATATGAGTTCCTGACAAAGAAAAGAGTGGGCAGAGCGCGCAGAGCAGTAATGTCCATGCTCAGAAAGGCGTCGAATGCCGAATGGGCCGAGTTGATACATGTCGTCAGAGCCTCGACGTGGGCTGGGGTGACATTATCAGGATCTGGAGGTCCTTCGATCGGAGTGGCGATGTAGGGAGGTCGGAAGTCATCGATATTATGATTGTGATGCATAGCAATCTCATGCATGTAAAGATTGATGATTCCTTTCGTGTGCTGGATGATAGGGTTCTTGAGCATTTCTTTGGTCGCCGAGTCATGCCACTCGGTGAGCTGGCGCTCGAAATGCTTCAGGTGGAATTGGGTTTTCGAATCGGTCAATGACACCTGAGACGCCGGGTCATCCATGGAGAATTCAAGCCCGACGTCCTCGGCGATATGCTGGCCGCGGCAGAGATGACACAGGTAGGTGTCTGATGGAAGGGTGTCGGGGGAAGAGGTCAAGATTTCCACGCATTCATCGGCGTAAGGGCCCCATCGAATGAGTAGTGGTCGTCGAAGAGACATTGAGGAGCTATCCAGATGTTAGCTACAGTCATTGGTACCAGCAAGTAACTTACTTGGAGCACATATAGTAGCAGCCCAGCCAACATCGACGCACTTCGGCGCTGTTGGGATCTAACAGGGGCCTTTTGTTTTCGTGGTAGGGTCGCCATACGGTGGCTCCACCTCGTTTCGAGCGTTTGCCCATTCCTAGATCTAGGGCCATGACTGCACCAACGTGGATGAGCTGATTGAAGTTCAATTCTTCGTACTTTTCTGGCGGCTGGTAGAAACATGTGGTGACCTGGATGGTCTGAACCAGCTCCAACGACTTCTCACCTCGTAAGATAACCCGCTCGGCCAGGGCTTTGGTGACCTCCATGATCAATTTTGGCTGCAGATCAGGTCGAATAGTGCCAGAAGCAACGGTCACCACAGACAAAAACAACATTGGCTTGTTCTTGCGCACCTCGTCGGCATGGGTACCTGGTGGGAATACCACGATTGGCAAATGCTCACACATTTCGGCCATGTAGCGATCGAAGCACTTTCTGGCGGTATGGATGTCGACCAGGCCACGCTCGACGGGATCAACCGTGTCAAGATCCTCTGTCTTGGTTGGGTGTTCAACAGGTTGGTATTCATTGATCAGTGGCGCCGGCTTGTTGTACTGGGGAGTGTTTGGCTTGTGGAGCTCGCCGCCGAAGTAATCGTAGTCGGCAAGCTTCCTCTTCACGCCTTGTTGCGGGGAATGTGTCGCTGGTGGAGGTGGAGGCTGCCACTGACTTCCATAGCCTTGAACTCGAGAATCGTGTGAAGGCGCGTGTGCGCCTGACATGGCCGGATCAACCGCAAGGTCAGGCTCGCCTCCCCTCGCGGCCAGAGACGCGGTCAAGGCATCGATCTTCTTCTCCAGTTCTGCGACTCGACTGTCGGTCTTCTTCTGTCTCTTCCTGCTCGGAGCGGTGACAAGACATTGTCGATTGGCTTTTGCACATCTCTTGCAGGACCCTGTTGGGTGATTGTCATCGGGCTCACATTTGACCTTGAGTTGTCGACACGCCTCACAGGCGCGCGGCCGCTTTATGTCATTTGGGTCGTGTGGATTTGCCGATGGACTTTGGTCATCGGGACTGTCGTTTGTATGTGCGGTGCTCGGGTAATAGTTGGGAGTTTGGATGGACTGGTAGGAATTGTTGGGCGAGGGCTGGATGGAGGGTTGAAGGGGAGAGTAGGCTCCTGTCGGGCCATTCTGGTACTGAGATGGTGCATCGCGAGGTTTGGGAGGACTGCTCAGAGAAGAGCCTCCTCGCAGCTGAGGATCGATCATCGAAGCCATGGGTGGTTGTTGGCGACGGTGGGAGATGCGAGACGTGGGATCGGCGTTGATGTTGCGACTCGCCGTTGAGGACGTCCGTGGCCCGAGGCGGACGTTCTTCAGCAACTCGAACAGGAACTCAGGCTCGTTGTTGGCTGCTCGTGCCCCGCAAGCATTCTGTGTCGCGTCGGAAGAATATCACGCTTGCAGAAGTTGCCTGGGGTCGATACTTTGGGCAGCGGAGGGATGCGAGTTTTCTTGCGATATTGTGAGTTTTGCGTGAGATGGACAGGTTGTGAGCAGTGCAGTCACTCGAGGGCTGCTGGCACTGGCAGTAATGACGACTTGGCCTTGGGCTGCAGCGGTATGACTGGCTTGCGCCCTTGGATTGGTTCTAGGCCTCAAGCCCTCGATCTCTAAGCCACAAGCCACTCTTATTATTTTTGGCATCTCAGAGTGCGCCATCCCTTAAATCATTGTGAGCGAGCACGCCTGATCTTTTCTCCTGCAAGCAACGTCCATTTCGGCCCCGACCAGCAAGCCAAGAGCCATCGACCTCGTCGTAGCTTCCTGACATTACCTCTATTTCCTCGTCGCCGATATCGACATGCTCCTGCACTCTTGTTTTGCAAGCTTCAGGTAATGTTGCGTTCAGTCTAGCCAGCCGCGGATCCATTTCCGGTAGGTGTAATGCCACATTCTGTAGTGTATCTCAATACTTCCCCTTCTCAGCGCGTCTGAAACTCCAGACTGGATATGAGCCCCTGAGCCTACCAAATTGCTCTACATCAAGATCTTGGCACTTTGGGGGTCGCATTACGAAGTAGATCTCTTCTTCGCCTTACGCTGGTACATCATGTTGTCCCATCATCAGAGCCTTTACCTTGACCTCTCACAGCTTGGACCTTGGAATCAAGAGAAGAACAGAATCAGTAGAGAAACAATCACTTCTACAGATCTGGAGCTGTTTTTCTCTATTCCACGGACCAGATTTCGACAACGGCTAGAAGAATTATCGATCGCTCTGATATGACGTCCAATATAACGGCTTTCGATGACGACAAGCTACTCGAAGCCGTCGAGAAGGCTACGAAGGTTTACAAGTTCTGCCCAAACCGCATATGGGCAGCTGTCGAGACTTCACCGGGCCATGAACACGAGCTTCCAATATTGTTTCCGCCTCAAGATCAGAGGCTGGATTATGTCTTTGGCAGCAGACGACATTGCAACACTGCCCAAGATACGCATGATCGGTGCACCTTCGACTTTTGCGAGTTCTCTTTGCTCAACGTAAGTCTCCCTTTTCCTGAGAAATCTCTCTCGTTCTTGACAACGCCATCGTTTATGCTCCTCCACCAATGGTATGCTAACGGAGATCCACAGTTTACCTCCGTGCAGCAACGACACGAGTCACGTAGCTGCGCGGACGTTGCTTGTAGCCCCATCATCGCTGAGAACATCTTTCCGGAAGACGCCTTACACAATGCTGCGGCCGAGGGGCGCCCAACGGCTTGGCACTTGTACGGCAGGAGAATTGTACAACCTCATCAGCGGTTTATGGCCATATCGCACGTTTGGTCTGATGGTACTGGAGCAGGAAAGATACAAGACGGCAGAGTAAACAAATGCCTCCTCAACTTCTTCAGAGAGGTTGCCCTTGAGCTCAGGTGCGAAGGAATATGGTGGGATACGATTTGTATTCCGGCTGACAAGGCTGCTCGATCTCTCGCCATCCAAAATATGCAAGCAAATTACGAACGTGCAGAAGCCACCTTGGTACACGATTGCTTTTTGCGGGATCTACCGTGGAGGGATGCTGAGACAGCTTGTCTTGCGATTGTCATGTCGCCCTGGTGGTCTCGGAGTTGGACAGCCCTCGAGTTGGCAAGGTCGCCCACTGTCAAGATCTTGTTCAAAGGAAAAAGAGGATATGTCCTGAAGGACCTTGATGATGATATCCTTTGCAATCCTCAGACACAGCGTCACGCCCTCCTTGTTGCGATCATCCGAAGGCTCAGAATGCAGATGATCACCAATGTGGACGACTTACTCTGTGTCTTAAGGTCTCGTTATGCTTCGTGGACCAAAGACTTAGCGCTCATCTCGGCGTTGCTGGTTGGTGCTGCTGTCGAACCGGACGACGAAGAACATGTCCCGCTAGAGCATGGACTAGCTGCAATCGAGAAGGCCAAGAACGTTTATCAGCAAGATATCTTCCAGAGGGTTGTCAAACAAATCGGGAGCATTGAATACGGCCACCTGTTTCACAACCTGCCAACCATGTCCGATGGTGCTAGCTGGTGCCCAGCAAGACTTCTCTCATTGCCACCGAGTTTTTCTGCTACAATCCACCTAGAGTCCCACAGCCAATCTGCAGCTCGCGCCGACCAACCACCTGCTCTAAGGGTGGACTCCAATGGCAACGTCGTCGGGTTCTGGAAGATATTCTCCGCCTCCTGTGCTTTGCCTGACGAGTACGATTGGAGGAGTGTACATCCGTTCATTGCGGCGCGGATCCGGTCGTCTCTGAAACAAGAAGCAAGCCATCGAATCCTAGTTGAACCCTCTGCCAGATCTATTATCAGAGCTCTAGTCGTCAAAGCGTTGCAGAAGCCATTCAAGGCCCACTCCTATCAGTTCATTGGGTCGGTACACTTCTACCAGCCGCAAAGGCTCTTAGAAAGCGCAGGCGCCATCCACGAGATCACTATTCTCAACAGATTAGACAGCCAAGGGCCGAGCACGAGCAAAACAAAACCGATTGCTATCAAACAGGTCTCCACGATGCCAGTCTTAAGCAAAGTTCCTCGGGAGCATTCGGATGACGACTCGGACGAGGAACGACGAGGGTGGTCGTTACAGGAGGACGATCCGCCTCTCTGCGACGAAGGCTTCAGGTATCCCGACGGTTTCTATAGTAGACCAGACCGTCTTTACACCACGCGCCAAGAGAACCTACAAGAAATGCGTTGGAATGATATCGCCTCAGGGCAGTATGGGCGCGAACCACCTTGGGACTGGACACCGCCGGAACAACAACAGACATCACAAACACCTTTGGATCAAGATCTACTTCTCGCCGCCAAGGAAGGGATGAAAGATGCCGTCCTACACTTACTGCATGAAGGCGCCGACCCTGGCGAGTTCGATGAGGATTTTCGTAATGCGTTCTCTTGGGCCGCCATTAATGGCTATTCCGAAATAGTCGAATTGTTGTTGGACAGACACCGAAAGCGACTACAGTCCGCATATTCAAGCAGTCACCGCAAGAACAACAATGACAAGGATCCGACCCCTGTCGTTGATCGCTGGTCGCAGTTTTTCTCTGACCAATTTGACACTGCTGACGTACAAGGACGCACACCTCTGGCGTGGGCGTCGAGACACGGCCACTTCTACGTCGTGCAGCACCTACTTCACTGGTATGAAATTGACATTGAAGCAGAAGACCACAATCTCTGGACACCGTTGACTTGTGCCGTAATGGGAGGACACACCGGCACGGCGAAGCTTCTCATAGACTTGGGGGCTAGGATTGATCACATTGACGAATCAGGCTACTCGCTTTTAGCCGTGGCTGTCAAAATTGGCAGCCTGGCCACGGCGAAAATGCTTGTTGCATCAGGTGTCAACGTCGACGGACTCCCAGGAAAGAAAATACCAATTTTCATCGCAGCGGAAACCGGACATGGACCTTTGCTCAGGCTGCTGATCAACGGCGGAGCCGACATGTATCGCGAGGACGAGTACGGCTCGGCGGTTCATAGAGCAGCCAGATGGGGAAATGTGGCTGCGCTGAGGCTCTTACTTGAAGCTGGCCGAGGAAGATTGGACATAAACAAGCCGACATCTTTCGAAGGGGACACAGCACTACATGCAGCTATCAACGGCAGTAGCATCTGGAGCACTCATCATTCTTTCCCAATGCCAAAAGGCCGCGAGGAAGTCATCCGGCTTCTCCTCGACACCGAGCGGATTGATGTGAATGCCAGACGCCAAGACATGAACACCCCGTTGCATATAGCAGCCTCTTACGGCGATGACACGGTACTGGACCTGTTACTCGGTACGGGCAGAGCCGACATCAACGCAACGAATAACAATGAAGAAACACCACTTTACTTTGCCGCCGCGTATAACAAAGAGAACGCAGTCAGGAAGCTACTCAGGGTCGGAGCCGATGCGAACATCCGGTGCCTGCCAACGAAGTCGAGTGCCGCCAAGACGCCTCTGGTTGTCGCGCAGGAGCGCAAGTATGACGCTATTGTCGACTTGCTGAAACCGCACACCAGCATTTCTAACCGCATTCGCGCACCTTTTGAGAAGATCTGGGCCCCGACTGCAACTGCTTCTGGAACCCGCCTAGACAGATACGAGAACTATGGTCTTTAACACCGGCTCTACGCGGCTTCGATAGTGTTCTCATTAGTTCAGGATGGTCCGGGATGCTTTCAATCACAATCGTTCAACCCCTATTTGTTCTTGGAGTTGAAACGCAGTACCCGTCACGTTCAGACACCGATCACCCTTGTTGCCCAGATCTCGAGCCAGGCGCAAAACTCAATGACAGTCAGAACCAACGACAGGCCTTTTCGCAAGACAGACTGACCGCTTGATGGCAATGGGATGCCCGCGGTGTTCAACTGCCACTCCAACGAATCTCGATCATTGCGCTCCACTTGCTCTCAGTCGCCGGGTCGCCTGTTGAAGCAGCTCCTCCAATCTTTCAGCCTCTGCACTCAACTCCCCTATTTCCGCCGTCTGTTCTCGACTCTCCTTTTCCTTTGCTTCGATCTCCACTTCGTACTCTCGAAGCTCCGTGTCCTGCTCTCGCATTGCTAAAAGGAGTAGAACGATTGTCTTGTCTTTGGCATCGAATACCTGACCCGGCGTCTGCGGTCGCAGAATCTCACGAGCAGCTTGAAGGGCTTGGACGGGAAGCGACTGGTCCAGTTCTTCCTCACTGGACAAGAGATCGAGAATCGTCAGGAGTGTTTCTTCTGCCGCCTTGCCCCTCTTGAGCGCATTGAGCACAGCTGTGACCTCACGTAAGAGCTTCGACTGGTCCCCATTGGTCCTCGGGCGAGGTTGTCGGCTCCAGCCAGTCGAAGAATCTCTTGCCTCGTCGCATGCTCCTCGTCCCACCAAGAGTGTCCTACTCGCTTGTCTGGTTGCTTGCCTGAGCCTCCTGCTGGAGGAGGACCTGAAATCAAGGTTGCTGCGCTAAGTATCAGCAGTTATGTCCTCGCGCAGGTTCAACAACTGGAGACAGCACACACCCTGGTTGTTAGAGCTTGCGAGGACTTCATTTGGCTCTCGATCGGCATTGGAAGACGGGGTTCGCGGAGTGGTTATTCTGCCTTTTCCGGAGGGATTCATGGCCTGCTTGACAGGTGTCTTGGGCGTAAGGGGCGACATCGTTGAGCTGAGGTTCGGAATGTCGGTTCTGCCTTCGTCTCAATGTCAGCGCTTGACTACGGAGCATGTGTCTCTGCTTACTACTCCCAAGCCGAGGCTTAGGCGAACGACACACAACGATTTGGCTTAGACGAAGGTCGACGCGCCACCGCGTGCTCTCCTTCTCTGGACTTGACTTCGAATCCTCAGCTTTGCTCCAGCAAAGAAGGCTGATCAAGGAAACTTACTGTCGATGTATCAGAAGAATGACTTCGAAGACGTATTGTCGGAGTCCACAAATTTGTCTCGAGTTCTGGAGTTTGGTCGCAGTGAGCGGCTGGGCGAAAGGCTGTGACAATTCTCCCAGTGAACACACTGGCAAATTGAGATAGCATCGCGGAGACACATTTTTCGGGCCACATGATAGGTCGATTGATCAGCATTGGGACCCGCGCAAGCGTGTGAATTGAAAGCCAATTCCAGGCCAAAGAACAGTGCTACGGAGGCCGCATCTCAGCAGGAACTACGAAGAACGTGACAGCACGGGACTGCTTCATTGCCTTCCGACATCCAGTCGTCGCTGAGATCGCCTACTAATTCAGCAGACGATGTTTGTGTGATTGTCTCGCCTGGACCGATGGAAACAACAAGACAATGAAGAAGGCGAGAAAGACCAAGGACCTTACTTGCAAGCCAGCACACATACGACAGGCGTTACAATGACAATGCGAACCTTGTGCGTTTAACTGGGGCAATTTGGCCTGAAGGAAAGCATTTGGTTACCGCTGGCGACGGAACAGTCTGGGCATACTCCTGTCCTAGTCGTGCTCTGGCACGGATTGTTTTACATTCAGAGAAACCAGTCTGTCGTCAATTGAAGAACATACGCTTGGAAAATATTGTGTTGCCCATTGAGCCTGTCAACTATCTTGAAAATCACATCATCAGCCCTTACCACGAAACTAACAACCTCTCAGAAAGCCAAGCCCACCTCTGTGAACATCGACAATCAGTTTTCAGAATGCATTTATGCTTCTTTCAGGCCACTGAGCCTCTCAACCTTGCGCAAGGTCTGGGTTTGATCCACATATGCATGTCATGCTGATAAGCGAAGAAATAGCTGGTGATATGCCACGACTTGTTTGAGTCAACGATCCCAACATCGAAGTTGCGCAGCAGTTGAGCGATGAACTTGTGGATCTCGACCTACTCACAAAGGATGTCAGCGCCAATCAGAATATTCAGTTTGGACCAGAATTACTGACCAGCGCAATGTTACGACCGACACACATCCTCGGACCATTGCCGCCGAAAGTCATGTTGACGGAGTCCATGAACCTAGTCTTTTGCTCATCTTCGAGCCATCTTTCAGGTCTGAAGTCGTCCGCGTCCGCGCCGAAGACCTCCTGGTCTCGATTTTGAGCTATCGGGCTGACTCCGACCGGGGTGCCGGCCGGGATATGCTTACCATCAACAGTCAATCCGTCGGTAGCGTATCTGAGGAGTTGGTATACAATCGACAGCAGCAGTCTCATTGCTTCTTTGCATACCGCGACCAGGTACGGCAGCTGTTGGGTTTGTTGGTACGTGATTGGCGCGGTGAGCGCCATTGCGTCGTAGTAGTCATCGATCGCCTTCTGAAGAGTTCTATACACGTCGGGTCGAGAGCAGATGTAAAACAAGCACGTTCTCATCCCAATGGAGGTGGTATCGGCGCCAGCACCCCTACAAAGAGTCATCAGCGAAAGCTCGGCTCGTTCCCGCGAGTACTCACACGAGGTTCATGGTTTCCATGAGAACTTCCGGAAAAGCCGCCGACTCGCCTTTGTCATCTTTCATCCGGATGAAATGTGTCAGCATGTCCTCTCTCGTTCCAGGCTCGGTATTCTCCATTCGACTCTGAACTCGTTCTGCGCACCAACTTTGGAAGCCCAGAAAGAGGTTCGGCTTGCCAAGGAATTCTAATAACGAGGTCATCAGCTTGTTGTTGAGCAGTCTTGCCTGGCCGGGATAATGTCCCAAATTCGCGCTGGCGAAGATTCCGAAATAGATGCCCTTCCGAATGCCCATGACATCGCTCTCTGTCTCAAGATGTCCCAGTTTGGACCCATATGCCAGCTCACCCACCACGTCAAACGCTAGAGCGCTAGTCCAGCTCGCCATGTCCACGTTTTCTCCAACCTCGGCATACTTGCGAAGCTGGTTAAACATCAGATCCAAGCAGCTTTGAATGTATGTCTCAAGCTTCAGGATCGCAGTCATGGAGTAAGCGCCAGCAACGCGCTTCCGCAGGAATGCGTGGAGCTTCTTGTCCTGCACTTCAAAGATGGCTGGTGCCCCGCCGGGAGTCTTCCACACGTTGTACCAAGTTGTCTTCTTTGCATTGTGTCCGTGGCCATAGAGTTGCCGGGCGACTTCGGCATCGACTATTGATAGCTCGTTCGGTGCGATGCGCACTATCCGACCGTACTTCCGGTGGACCTCGAGGATGTCGTCGTGCCAGCTTCCTCGGAGATAGCGAGAGTTGCGCCACCAGCCGCACAGCTTTGCCAGTGGTGGTCCCGGAATGTGGGCTAGTGGGTGGAAGGAAAGACGGTAAATGACGAGGCTCCAGATGCAGAGCAACAATGTCGCAACGCCAGCTTGCCAGCTAGCATTGCGCAAAATTTGGCATTGCTCGAAGAAGTGGAACGAGGCAGTTGATGAGGAGTTCATCTTTTCCATTCGGGAGGCTTTCTAGTCGAACTACTTCAGGCATCGGTGACTTGTCGATCAGACCACCGTTGGGAGCAGGAAAGACGACGATGAGCTTCGTGAGGCTCACGCCAGCACACCGTGTGTCACAGTCGGTCGCTGATCCCAACCATTTTCGCCAGCCAAGACCGCGCCTCCATAGTTTGTGTAACAAGTTGCACTGGACCCATGGTCCCACGAGGTAGGCGCCGGAGTTCTCATCGTGTTGCACGAAACGACGAAGTGAGAAGCTGGATAGCTCTGCTTTCTCACGCGTTACAGCATTCATCGTTCGTGTACAGCCGGGCTCAGGCGGCGACATGATTCAGCTGTTAGACGGTTACTCCAATATTACGATACGAGGCTACGCTCGATTATCTAAAGGTGTGGTAGAGTAAGATCTACGACGCCGAACGTTGAACGGCTGGACCTTCTCGAAATGCATGTGGGGTGAGAATGCCTTCCTGATTCAGCTCACAACCGGAAATGCTTCGAGGGCTCGAAGTCCGCTCCACTAGAACTTTAATTCTTCCGTCCTGGGGAGATCAAACGCCGACAGTATGTCGATATCGCTGGGGTCAGAAGGCTTCACTCGAAGGCATCAATTTCTCTCCAAACCTACAAGTTGACTTCGATTGCATTGGTTCTCGCAAAGTCAAGAAGCCCTTGTGCCAGCATAGTTCCTCGTCAGAGAGAACATATGTAACATCAACAACGATCGACCTTGTAGTTCGCTCGGCGGGCTGTTCCTCTCTACCGTAATGGCCTTGCTCACGCTGCTCATAGCACCCTGTGTCGTATTTGCGTGCGTCTCATTGCTCTACACCTTCAACTCCTCCAAACCACCGAAAGGCCTCAGAAAAGTTCCAGGACCACGCGGACTACCACTACTCGGCAACACTTTACAGCTTGAACCGCATCTCCAAGGCCAGTTGCAGACCTGGGCGAAGCAGTATGGAGATCTATTCAAGATCCAAATGGGCTGGTATAACTGGGTTTTCGTCAATGACCCCGCTGCGGTGAAAGAAATCTTCGACAAAAATTCGGCGGTTACTTCAGGGCGTGTTCCAATGCCTGTTGGGTCTGATCTCCTGTCTGGTGGCAAGAGGTTTCTTTTCATGAACTATACGCCTGAATGGCGGAAGCTTCGTGCTATTGTGCATAAGCTGTTGACTCCGAAGTCCTCCGAGACGTTTCGTCCCAGCCAGGAATTCGAGGCGAAACAGTTGTTGTGGGATATTTTTGAGGATAACAACAAAGGGGACTATGGAAGCTTTTACATGCATGTCAGACGATATACTATTTCCGTCGTCATGACCTCGACATACGGTCGGAGGGTTCCTAAGTGGGTGAGTTGATTCCCACGCTCTCGAAGAGGAAGAAATATCTAAAGACCTTGAACAGGATTGTGAAGACGTCCGCGAAGTCTACGGTCTGATGAAAGAGTTCTCGGACCAGACCGTGCCCGGAGCATATCTCGCAGACACCTTGCCGCCAATTGCAGATATAATACCCCCGGCATTGCAGTGGTGGCGAGCACCAGCACAAGCATCTTACCGCCGTCAAGAACGCATTTGGATGAAGTACTGGAACGCTCTGCAACATCAAATGAAGGAGGGCAAGGCACCGGACTGCTTTGTCAAGCAGTGGGCCGAGACGGATTACAAGAAACAAGGCATTGACGACGTCCAAGCCGCTTTTGTGGCGGGAAGTAAGTACACTCTGCTTGTAATCTCCAGTCAATGAGTCTAACCATTTCTCGCAGCCATGATCGAAGCCGGTTCTGAAACAACCAGCTCCGCATTGAACAGCGCGATTCGATACCTAGCAGTCTACCAAGACGCCCAGAAGAAAACCCATGAAGAGCTCGTGCGGGTAGTCGGCGACAGCCGCTCCCCAACTTTCGACGACGAAGCAGACCTCCCTTACATCAGGGCATGCGTCAAAGAGATCCTTCGCATCCGACCCGTGGCGAACATCGGAACTCCTCACTTCACCACAAGTGACATCACTTACAAAGATTACTACATCCCCAAAGGGACAGTCGTCAGCATCAATCAATACGCCCTGCATTACGACCAACGCTATCAAGACCCCGAAGCCTTCATCCCCGACCGATATCTCAAGCACAGCCTCAAAGCCGGCGCATATACCGCGCACCCAAACCCCTTCGAACGCGATCATTTCGGCTTCGGTGCAGGACGCAGGGTCTGTCCGGGCATGCACCTCGCGGAGAATAGTCTGTTCATCACGCTGGCGAAGATCCTGTGGGCGTTTGAGATTCGGCCGTGCAAGACGGAGGATGGAGAGGAGGAAAAGCTTGATACCTCGGATGGTGGGTATGAGCCTGGGACGAATACGTTGCCTAAGCCTTATAGGGTAAGATTTGTGGTTAGGAATAAAGAGGTTGAAAATACGTTGAGAAGGGAGTGGGCGCAGGCGAAGGCTGATGGGTATTATCTGGGGGACGTTAAGGTAGACAATGAGGGAATGGTTGTGTCTTGACAGGGGCGGTAGCTGTAAAAGTCGCCTGTAAAAGCGCTTTGAATTGGATATCCCGTCGAGATGTCCTCGCTTCTCAACAAGTGCCTTGGTGCTTGTTTTGCGTTGATGGCTCATTGCAGACGCTCTTTAGCCTGCGCACCAAGCGGGCTGGTATGATCCCATGCTGCAAACACATTCGGCCACCGCCGACATCAAGTGAAGATATGTAGCTCGGTTAGAGTGTGACCATGTATGTCGAATCATTCTTTTGGCAAACTGCCCCGGAAGTCGACTGTCGTTTCACCGAAGTTGAGATGCAGAAACGAAAATAGTAAGGCTCTCGGATTCAGGAGACCGTCTTTTCGCTTCATGCAGATGCTGAGTGACGGAAAACCGAGTTGATCCTGCCGGTAAGGACATTGAGCCTGATATGTAAAATGTCTCTGCCTTGAGACTGGGATTCGGTGTGCCACAAAACTGAATCGACAAGCTTTGGGAGGCGAAAACTGGTACGCAAATAAGACTGGGCAAAAAGTAGGAAGAGATAACATATAGTGGCATTCATTGGTATAGTCGTCCATCATAACCTTCGTTAGTCAACCGAGCCCCGGGCGTGAAAACGCCATCTAACCTGAACCTTCAATCGGAGTATACGCCCATTCTTCTTGGGCAGTCCACTTACCCCATAAGCTTATGCACCGGACACTCGGCTTTCCGCTCGACCCAGCCCATCATACAGCTCCGGTGGAATTTGCATAGACATTCAAGCCTGACTAGTTCGTCGCCAACGTTATACTCGTCCATGCAGATGGTACACTCCAGGACCTGGCCGTCTTCTTGAGAGACGCAGTCTTTCTCTGTAGCTATGAAGCTGAGCATGTTGAGTTGCTGGGGATGCGGATGTTGAGAAGATGAAGCAAGGTCGGAGCCGTTTTCTGCCATTCGAACCGCTGCTGCTGCGTTGCTCGACTCAGCATGATAAGAGGGATCACGCGAACTGATGCATTCCATAATATGTGCTTCGCGAGGTGTCTCGTCGCCGTCGGGTCCACGGGGTGGCAATGCGCGACGACAGACTGGACATATATCATTCTCATTCATCCGTGGTCGGTGGACGGCAGCACTGTGAGTGAGTTCGTGCAACGGCCGCGGTATGGATCGGTGTGGTTGTGGAGCGAGCCCGAACATTTCGTCTCGAGGCTGAGGCCTTTCAAGATGGGAAGGACGCGGACGAGTATAGGTTGTCCGCGGATCTTGCAGTGGTGGATTCTATTCATGTTAGATGAGGCTCTTTTCTAGATCTGGTATATACTTACCCGTGAGGACGGTCCAAGGAACGAGGATGGACTGAGAACAGTGGTTGAATCTTGCATCCGGTACCTACTGGGGGGCGACGGCCCACGGTACGACCCAAACAACGTCAGACCGTCATTTCTCGGGTCTGAATGAGTATAGCCAGGTTGCGCTGCTCCCATCGAACGATGATATTGGTGTAGATAAGGGTTGCCACCCACACCAGCATTGCGACTCTGATGTCCGACTCCTGCAGAGAAGCCTCTTGGTCTAGAGTCGGGTGTGAATGAAGATGCCACACCTATATTTTGGCGAGGTCCGGCATCAAATGAAGGTCCGCGACCAGGACGATCTGGAATGAGAGGTGCATAATTTGGGAATGGATCCGGCTGAGGATCTGGGACGCATGGATTGCACAACCGCACCTTCTCTCCTCCCTCCAACTGGATGGAAGCACCAAAGCGATGAGGGCTCGAAGGGTTGTCATACAATTCGTCCTCACTAGAGCCAACCGAGACCCGGCGATTCACAGGGTCAGATGGAGATGCGAAGATGTCAGGACCCGGGGGATGTACAATGAACTGACGAGGTATGGTAATTCGGTGTGGGGAGCAGTCGTTGCAAACCACCCTCCCACATTTTCGACAATGATGGCGTCTGAACATCCAGGTAAAAGGTCGCTTGCAGATGGGGCACTCATTGACCTCATGGTCCGGCTGCCATTGCGGTACAACATATCTCCTGGCATTGTCCGATGAGTTACGGCTTGGTCGTCTTGGTCGAGGTGTTTGTGGCTCCGAAGGACTGGGAGAGGAGGCTGTCAAATCTATGACTTCAGGAAGTGGACGGTTGAGGTTCGTGTCTGACGAGGCATGCCGGCGGGGAGAAGTAGGCCCATCCATGCGTAGAGCGTCGTAAATTGGTCTTCGATCATTCCAACCACCGCTGTTCGTCCTTCTCCTTCCCTCTTCATACGATGCTGGGTTTGTAAGCCGCCTCTTGCGGTCAAGGGCAATGATGCTCCGCCTGCGTTCTTCCGCGGTCTGTTCTGCGGAGGGCAACGGGAGAGGTAGGGGTCGGTCTCGTAGAATAGCAGCCAGTATCTGGCCACTATGACTGGATGAGGAGGCGGACAAAGGTACAGGAGCAGGACGAGATGGAGGCGGCCTGGGCAGTGGAAGTTCGGGCAGAGGCCGTTGAGATGTTGAGTCTCTGTTCATTGCTGATCGTCTAGAGTCAGGGCCATGTTGATTGTGACGAGAGGTGTTCCGGTCAGAATCGTAGCTACTTGACGAGCTGATGGACTCTGGTGAAGACATGATCTGCTCGATAGCGAGAGACGGCACGATGACATGAGGTTCAGACTGAGGCACGTGTCAGTCTGGTGGCGGATACACATGTCGGGACGATAACGCAGCTCCCGATTGGGGAGGAGACGAGGGGTGAGATGCGATGGTTTAGAAATCACGACAGATCAATCCAGAACCTCGCTGGATTTGACGAATAGATTGATCAAGATGGTTGGTTGTCACAAGGTCGGTCGCAGCCTGATCGTCGCCGTGTTTTGGCTGCTAGGCTCGGCGTCTCAAGTTCTGAGGGAGATGGAGATATGCGCCCGCATTGACGCTTCCAGGCACGTGCCTTCCGCTGTGCCGGCGGGTGCTCGCCTGGGCCGGCTCCAGTGGGAAGGATTCACTCTGGATTGTGACGGCCTGTGCGCAGACAAGAGTGTCCATGGGAATGGGTATGACGAATGCTTTACACTTACTCGTCCTCGCATTGGCAGCAACTGTACTGAGTAAATTCACTTCTCGGAACTCGGCTTCGACAGTGACAACAATGTTTGAGTTATGGCAATGATGTAGGCGCGCCCCGAAATAGCAGGCCTCGATGCTCATAGTAGGCTAGGCTCGACGGCAAAGGGCGATCGACTGAGACCTGGCCAAACAGATGCGGAACAGGCGCGTCCCTTGATTGGATGTTTGGCATTGGCACTGCCTCCGGCTGCGCTGCGAATGCGAACTTTTCACCTTCGCTGTCCATCATCGCAGTCTCAACAACTCACCTCGCTTCACCCCGTCCTCTGTCTCTTTACTCACTTTCGCTTCTATCGACATTCTGTTTGCATTCCTGTTAGCGGCCTTGAGCAATCTGTCCATACCTGTCACCTAATCTCTCGCTTAAGCCAACCCGGTCCAGACGAAATCTCACCTCAACCCCGAGACACTCCTCCAATCACTGCTTGACTGCCTGTCATTCCAACTTCGAGAACCTCATCCCGTTCATTCCAAGTCCTTCGCCCAGCTCGTCGCAGTCGCAAGTGGAATTGAATAGAGGAAACCACCGAGAAGTTCCATCTTCTGCAATTGGGACATCGATTCCCTGCACCATCATATCACTGCCCAGATGGGTGTCATGGCTCGGTAGGCGCGATTGTTACACAGGAAGAGTCGGATTTGCACATCGAGACCAGCCAGAAATGGCGATCTTTGGGCGCTGTGGGGCTGGAGGTGGCGAGCGAACGTTGAAGGCGGCGCGAAGGAAACAAGTGTTGGCCAGACACAATTCATTCCTCATAGGATTGGTTTTGCTCCTTTCGTTCGCCTGCTCGACGACGGCCGCCTTTGTCGAGTTTCACAATTGCTTGGATAAGAGCGTGGTCAATTCGTCTCCGCGCATCCTTCAGTTCTATCCGCTCAATGTGACCGCCACCTTCAACAGCAACAGTTCATCCCGCTCGAACCGCCATCATCTCAACCTTACAATCTACGGCAATGTTACGGGGAGGGCGACGGATCAGCCCTATCCTGCCCCGGACGACCCGTCGTGGTCGAATCCAAACGACACCTTTGGCAAAATTCCGGACTTGAGCGTGTCCTACAACAAGTATACCACCCTGTTTGCCCGAGTCAACTTCCTCGGCTACACCCCGTGGAACGCCGACCCTTCCAGATTCTGCACGTCTGTCGTTCAGAGTCCTTATGATGGTTGTCCATTGGGACCCGCGTTCTACGTCAACAAGACCGATATCGACCATCTACCTGCCTTTTCCGTTGCCCACGACCTTTTCTCCAGCTACGCTTTTGCTTCGCTTGAAGCCACTCTGCGTGTGCAGTCCGGCGATCAAAATGGCCAATACTACAGCTGTGTCACGGCGTCGTTTACTCCCGACCTAGGAAGCTCGATCAAAGCCATTCTCAGGTACCTACCGCTTGTCGTTCTGATCGTGGTCGGTGTTGCAACTATCATTGCTGCCATCTTGAGTCCCTGGGGTTCTACCGACCTGTTTCAGTGGAGCAGTAATTTTGGACGTGATGAAGACTTGCTCCGTTTGGTGACACCGGGCTTTGGAGATTGCCTACAATACATTCAATTCGTCGTCTTAACTGGCAGTCTCTCGTTGAACTATCCCGGGTTCTATCAACCGGCCGTGAGCCGGGTCGCGTGGTCCTCGCTCATGTTCAACGAGAGCTTCGTGACCGGCGGGAATGGGACACAGAGCGTGATAGACGGCATCTACGAATACCGACAAGGTTCAAATTATGGCATGGACCGCATGAGCCAATTGGTCGGCATGACGTCCGACAAAGACATATGGGCTGATATGATGGTTTGGCTTGTGGTCATTGTGCTCGCTGTCACGGTTCTGGCCCAAATTGGGTTCGCCCTTCGTTGGGTTTATCGAAAGCTCCAGAAAGAACCTGCGGAGGATCTCCGCTCCAAGAATGGCCCCTTCACGGCCGGAAACGTGGCCCGGCTTGTCATGAACTTCTTCCTGCTACCTCTGACGTCGCTGTCCTTTTACCAGCTGGTCATTGCTGGAAAAGGCCCAGCATATTCTGTGGCTTTGGCAGCGGTGGCTCTGATCATCGTCGTCGGTTTTTCGGCATGGCTGCTACGTTTGTTTATCAAGACCAGACCGCGCTCTTTCCTCTTCGACGATCTTTTGATGGTCCTTGCCTACGGCCCTCTGTACAACACATATTGCGACGATGCCGCCACTTTTGCGCTAACTCCTCTTTTCGTCAACTTCGTTCGAGGCATTGCGATTGGGGCACTCCAAACATCTGGGATCGCCCAGCTCGTGCTTCTGGCCATAAGCGAAATCGTCTTGGTTCTCACTATCAACGCCTTCCGACCTTTTCCATCGGCAACATCAATGAACATCTATCATACCTGCTTTTCTGTTATTCGGCTCATCACTATTCTCCTGGCGATAGCATTTGTGCCCTCGCTGGGGGTCGAAGATTCGTCCAGAGGCTGGCTCGGATACGCCATTCTGATCATTCACGCTTGCACCATGGTTTTCGGGTTCTTTTTGAATGCGGTACAAACTTTGATCGAAGTGATCGCTCGAATTGCGGGCGCCGGTGGACGGGATGAGGAAACCGGTGCAGCCACGCGAGGTGGATTGAACAAGGTTTTTGGTATGCGACAGCTGTCCCGACGAGTACCGCGCCGTGCTACACAGGAGCGAGGAAGCATGTCGTCAAACGCAGCTATGCTGAACGCCATGGACAACGAACAACAAAAGTTGCAAATGGCCAAAACCCGGTCACGGAGTGTTTCGGCTGCATCTGGCGTCTTGCTTGACAGTCCTACAGTGTCGAACAGAATCAGCCAGAATCTGGACGGTCGTGCCCTTGGAATGGCGACTCCCGACCGATCCAGTAGAGGGTCCAGGCGCTTGACAGGCCGGCTTAGTGGTACTAGTTCAATAGGTGGAATCGTGGGGCTACAGAAGCAACACGTGGAGCAGAAAGATCCATACTATCGCCCTCCACGAAGAAATACCATGGACGCTCTTGCGCATCCAGACTTGGGACTTGCCCGGTCTCCTTCGAAGGGTGCTATTGTGTCCGAAAGTGCTATTGAGGATGATGCTGGCGAAGGACCGTCGGTACCAATGCCGTCGGAGACCGGGAACGACGATTTCGAGGACGGTCCGAACGATCTCACGAGAACAAAGACCGACTATGCGGTTCGAGAGGTGGATTTCTACTATGGCGTTCGTGGTGGCGCCCTCTCGAGTGGCACTCGGAGACTCAAGACTGGGCCGGCCGATCCCACCGGACCAGTATCGACTGCAACAGGCTGGTTCAAGAACCTCATCGGTGGTAAAACGAAAGAGAAGCACAAGGGCTTTGAAGTCGTCAGAAGTGCTCGAGCCCCGCCTCCAGGACTTTTTCCTCCAATAGGTCCAAGCCCTGAAGTGGAAAATCCAGAACCGTACCATGACAACTTTCTGGCTGCGGAAAACCATCGGAGTAACCGAAACAGCACACGAGTCGCCTCACCGCCTCCACAGCGCCCAACGCACAGAGTAAGTCGGCACCCAAGTGAGTACGACGACATTTCTCTGGCCGACAGCGATGGCGATGAGGAGCCAGCGAGCCCCGTCGATCCTGTTTCAGCGCGACCCCCATCATTGCCCCTGATAGAATCTGTGGGTGGCATCGAAATGCCCAGCCGGATTGGCTCTGAAGCGTCTAGAAAGTCTCGAGGAAAGAAATCGAGGGCCTTGGACAAAGACATCCCTGAGGTCCCGGCTATTCCGAGAAAAAGCTCACGCAGACAGTCCGGTGGGGGCTCGCAAGATCGAGCGGTTGTTAGATCTGTATTGTCGCCACCAGATCCTGCGAGACAGCACAAGGGCCCTTCTCAGTCTTTAAACACAAGCCGGATTCCATTCACAAACACGCAACCCTCAGCGGCACGCCACAAGAGGTACTCAACTGGCGCCGAATCAGCCACGTCAAGCGTCATTAGGGACGGCGACGAAAACGTACCCATTCAACATCCGTCATACACGGCTCAGCTGCGACAGTCTGCTTCCTCAGCTTTAGGGGCACATGGGGCTGATCTGCGCCATGATAGGCCTTCGAATGTGGGATTTGTTCAGCAACACAGGGCGAGCGATCACATTCACTACAGCCCAGACTCTCCTGAGTTTGAGGGAAGCGCGGCGGAGATACATGGGCGGCCACCGTATTGATCGGTGCGTGGCTCTTACTCAAAGCACGAAGTCTACGACTATTCCACGATACATAATTCTGAGGATGAAAGAAGGGACCTTCGTGTCAGAGGCGGTCAATAATCACCACCAGTTCGATCGAGAAACACTGCATTTTATTGGAATGGCTGCCAATTCTCCGCAACGGACTCAAGCAGCGAGTCTTCTGTCGTTTGTCGTCAAGTATTTAGCGCGGCGTCTGGACCTCTGAGTGCGCCAGAGGGGACCCATTTGAGAGGTTATATAGCATATCCGTAATACAATCTGTGGCACGATAAAATGAATGCCAAATTCTAAACGTCGACCATTGGGGTCTGAATCCCGCAGGCAGTGCCTTCCCGAAGTCGAGAATGAGCCCTGTCGCGCTTTCTGTCTCGCGCTTCGCAAGGCAGCTAGGACTCTCTTCAACTTTGCTGCTCTTGTGAAACTCTCTTGTCTTGATAAAGATCAACTTCCTTACGACATCAGTAGAGCCAGAGAATAGTGTTGATTAGAACAGGTGATTGATCTTCACAGCGAGGAGGGACAGCAACCATATCTCTGACGCTTTCTGCTCTCCCTGCCCAACAACGAATTAATCTTCAATATTCTGAGAAGCAGGCTGGTGTGCTTTGAAAGCCACCTGGTTCGAGCTCCCCTAAACGGACAGAAGGAAACCCATGATGGCCAGCTGTTCCTCAGATTGTCGCACCATCAGCACTGCCTTTAGCCTCCCTCGCTCTTCGAATGGCATGCGCTTGCACACCGTCTCATCTCTCAGAAAAGCCCCAATAAGAGTGTCACCTCCTGTCAACTGGAGTAATGAGCCGCAGTCCATTGGACAGAAATCGACGAAATGTAGGCTTCGATGTCGAAAAGACACAAAAAACGCCCAAGCGCGCAAGATCAGGATCCTCTCAGTCATGTACAATGTGGCATGGTGACCCTGAACATTTGTCGCTCACCATCGTGACTTGGCACATTACACCGATCTTCCTTGCCAGTTTGAAGAATACCAGCCAATGAACCAAAGACCGTTCTCAATAGACAGGGTCGCAGATATTTGACAGGTACACCAGTCCCAAAAGACATTGGCACGACAAGCGAAGACGCCACGCATGCTGCAGCTGGTCACAAGATGAAAGGGCAACCAGACAGTGCTTGCAGAGACAAGTAAGGAGAACCAGGCTCTCCTCTGTGGACTTTTTTTCCGGAAGAGTTGGTAGGATCGACCACTTGACTGCCACGATAAGTTGATAAGGTGATGTTCAAGATCAACACATGTTTTTTCCTGAGATCAGCGCAAGGCGACCTCGTGGCACTAAAAATGAAGGTACCGTGCATATCACAGCCAGGAGGATCGCAGCTGTACCATTTCTAAACACTGGCCTGTTCATCTCAACTTTGCCATCGCTCACCCCCAAATTAAGGGTCAATAGTACGCTACAGGGGCTGGATTACGAGCTTTTGAGATCCCTTGGCTTCAGCACCTGCCATTTCCGGAGAATCCAGCCGGTCCGAGCTTCGACCTTGGCTGCTTGTCTGGGCGCACTGGCGCACATGGATGCTAGCATATCACTGAGGCCAATCCATCAATTCAACAGCTTTGCGAGATTGTATCTCAGCAGTACTAGTGACCCGAAGTAGATATCAAGCGGTACCGTCTGGTATATGCAAGGAGATGCCCAGATAGCCTTGTGCAAACACGAGAAGGGCATGGTCAAAATGTACGTGAAGTCAACCGAGTTGCTGGGACGGCTTTGCAGCTAGTGGTCAAACCGAAGACCTCCGCGGCCTCGGGGCAGTTCAATCCGGCCTGGCGAGTTCACCGATCGCCCACATGCCTCAGCAGCCCGGATCAGCGCAATGATCTGCCTCGGCTATCATGAAAGTGAGGCGCGACCAGTGAGTGATATACAACAGCTACGATGCTCCAGAACAAGATCTCTGAAGAATAATTTCTTTGCAACCTGCATTCCCTTTGTACATCAGCTTGTCACTCGGGACAGTCGAGTTGCATCAGGGTCTCAGGACCATAACGAGTGAGGCTGGTACCAGCTGCGTAGTGATCGCACCAAACATGAGGCGGAGGTCCCTGGTGTGCCACACTACCAGACGACCACGCATGGGCGCGCAACCGTAGCCGCATTCGCTGAGACCTGGGACGTCCGCATCACGCACTAGCGATCATTCAAGAGGTTCTTGTCGGCGTTCGTGGGGTGCTAACTAGGGAACTCAATCTATACTTTCGGAGCCCACGATGGCGATGGCGATGGAAATGGGCTTGATTGAGTTAAGGTAGAGCTAGGGACGCGCCTTGACGGACCTCTTAACGCTCCCCTCCACCCTCCCTCAGCGGCTACAATCTCAATCATTTCGTGGGAATGAGATTCACCCAAAGCCCTGGTCGCCTCGCACTTCGGATGTTGCTGCTTAAGCAAAGCCAGCAGCTGCAGGACCCGACGAGCGGCGAGCTAGTTTTTGCCATTGAGCCGCGGGGCATGTCAGGCCTGTCTTCCGGTGCAATAGCGTGCCATTTTGCAGGCCTTGAACCCCTAGCGGAGCTGACCGACAGTCACAGCATGCCTGGCTCCCACCAATCATTGCCGAGATCCAAGTGATGATTCGGCGATCACAGCTCTGACAGCATTTTTCCGGAGCCCACCGCACTGGCACCACTCAAGATCTGGGTTCTTGATCTCTCGTCAATCTACCCTAGTCGCTTGTCACTGCCCTTCTAGGTATCAGGACCTCCCTGCCTCAACCTGGAACTCAGCACATTCGGCCTGCAGGAGCACAATCCACTGCGTCTCGGTGCGTTTCCAGGCCAGCCCTACTTGTTGACAATATATGTACAGATCGCCAGATACCCTCCACTCGGACCTCGGCGATCGGGACTAGAAACATCTGGGTGATGTCAAGCCGCTTTGTTTCTGTCTGAACACCGAAAAGAAACCGCAGCAATCGTCGCATTCTTTGCAGACCTCGTGGGCCCAAGGAAGACCATGTGGGCCTCGTGGGCGAAAACCTCCTGCGGGATCCTGGATTCTTGACTTGCACTTTTCCAAAATCATGTTATAGTGTATCCTCCATCCTGACCAGCGGTGTCCAGTTGGTAAGGCCCCTTAAACGTCCATTCTCGCTTCTTGCATCGCTGGCCCTGGTCCCTAGAAGCCCCTAACCAATGCGGGAGGGTAGTGGCACCCAGCTAGCTGTCACCGCTGGCGAGTACGAAGACTGCCAGCCTTGGACCGATTCCTTGGTAAGTAGTGCAACTGTTTGCGCTTTTCGTCGAGCCACGCCTGCGAACCCCAGTATTGTGGACTTTAGCTTCATCCTCAAGTGACATAGTGTGGGCACGGATCTGGTGGAAAGGACGGCGGAGCGCAGTGGGGGTACCGTTCAACACTCTCTCGAAACCTCCCTCGAAGCCCTCCTTAGCTCCTCTTTATTGCTTGCTTCCTGCATTCTTGAGAGCCATGACCGTCGAAAATCGATCGTGATTGGTACATCTTCTGGAGCAAACATCCTGGGGTGCTCCGAGATCTAGCGCTCTTGGCCAAATCAGATCCATCCACCACTGCGCGTTCCTCGACATTTTGACACCTGCTCGATTGCAAATTGTGCGAAAGGAGCTTCTGCAGAAACCTCTTCAGTCCCCGGCATCCATGTTATATCTAATCATCGGACCTTCGTTATTACGTCGCCGAAACTGGACTTCCCTTGACCCGCGTCGACGCTCGCACTGTACTTCAACAGAGCATTGAGAGTTACGTCCCTCATTATCAGTCGGGATTTGTCTCTCTTGCAAAGTACTTCCACTATTGTTCGAGATCCGCGCGACGGAGACAACTCCTCTGGATTGACCTCGAGCGGGAAGCATACTCCCGCTGCCTCTGGGTCGACCTTTTAGACTTTGGGTCTCCCAAACTTTGCTTGAACTTTCGCAAGCGAAGAAACTCAATTGAAAGCGGCTGCACGTTCTGTCAATGGCAAGGTGTTGGTGGCACAAACCAGGGAATTGAACGTCAATTGCCTCAATGTCAGGTTCACCCGCACCTATTGAGTCAAAAGGCGCGAAACGGAGGGCAGGCTCGTGCATGCCTTGTCGCGAGAGTAAATCGAAAGTACGTCGCCGTTGTGCTAGACAACCTTCTCGTCGCACTAACCATGTTACAGTGTTCCGGAGGCATCCCATGTACCACATGCCAGAAGAAGCGGCAAAAGCCTCGTTGCTACTATATGGGCAGCTCTTCCCGAGACAGTGAAAACGAGGACGTCAGTACACAACAATGGCTCTACTTAGGTGCGAATTGCTGACAACGTAATAGTCTGCACGAATTATACCCGCAGAACTTGGCGGCACCGAGCCGCTCAATACTACTACCGAGCAGGAGACGTTTATGGTCAACGAAGAAGATACTGTCGAGCTAAGTGATCTCGTTGGACGTCCACATGAGGATTTCTACGGCACTTTGTCACTGGCTCGAAGTGTGGATGAGGTAAGTATCATATCGCCATCATGCTTGATCATTCTCATTATGTGTCTAGTTCAAGCGGCTGTTACCTACAGATGGGGTCTTCCAAGACATCATAGACTCTGTTCTACCTACGCAGATATTCGACTTGGCTAGCTGGCGCGGTCACAATCCCTCGACTTTTCAGTCTGTTGCACTTGAACAAGCGAGACCTGATCTGGGTTTTCAACCTTCAATTCCTCTGCAGCGCCTCTACGCAAAATACTACTCCGTAAGAGAACAACTTGCAGTCGGTCAGGCTACACAAGCTTGGTCCGCCTTTGCAAGTCTTTTTCGCGATGCAGAGCTCTTTGGATGTAAGAACGTTGCCAATCCGCTCATGATCAGTATCAGCTAACTATCCACAGTAAAGACATTTGCTTCATCACCTGTGACTGGAGACGATACTGACGACCCACAAGCATGCCGTCATCTCTGGTGGCTACTGGTTGAACTAGACACTCAACTCAGTTTCCTTCTCGGACGTCGTCCGAGCATGGACCCGTCACACAACGTCCCGAGGCCCGATCTACCAGAGAGTACAGCACAGGAGGATAACAACGCTCGTGATGTTCTCGATTTCACGGAATATATGATCGAGTTTTTGAATCATGTGCACCAGGACTCGAACGACAGGTACTCCCACTGGGAGGACAGGACAACGATGTTACAGTCGGAACTGAATCGGCTAATCGCAATCCAGTCGAGTCTGCAAGACCTCCCTCTGACCACTCCACCGGACGCTACAGAAAGCTCGAGAGCTCAACATCGGGTCGATGTTCATCTAGTCTTGATGGTGCTGTATTGTCAGATCTTGAGGTCGACGTCGTCGGAGAATACGAGGTCCGGACGAATTCGAAATGCGCGCAAGTCTGCCGCCAAAACTCAATACCGTGAATTGCTGAAGAGTCTCCGAGCAGCACTCGACATTTTCGATTACAGTTTCAAGTTGGATCCTAGCCAGGCCGCGTTATCCTGGCCACGTTGCTTCGGCATCCTTTGTGCGGCGTCTATGTTAGGAATCGCCAGGCTTCGGCAGGATGTCGACGTGGACACGGATTCGGAACGTATCCAGAGGGCCTTGGATACTTTTGTGGACCTTGCAAATGCTGGACAAGTCCCTGCCGTTGCCCAGCTGGCTGTGGAGACTCTTCCAGAAGTCCTTGATGGAATCAAGGCACTGGAACAGCAATCGAGCGGGAGCAAAGGCGCAGTGCCGATGCCCCGTGAAGGCATGACGGCCCACGAGAATGCGTTGCCACCTTCAGTCCCTCGTGCCTCCAAGTCGGCTCAGAAGATCAAAAGCGAGGCGCCTTCGCTCAAACGCAGGGACACCTCCAATCTGGAGGAGAACACCCGCGTCGGTAAAAGAACACGTCACGACATAGAGCCAAGGGTCTACGAGAACCATTTTCGGGACCCAACATGGCCAGACCTTGCATATTCCCAGGCTATGTCCGCTGAGAATGCAACTACTGCGCCAAAGCAGGAACCTTCAGCCTCCCAGACATTCGTGGAACAACCCTCCTCACTCAGCGCCGCGACGTCCTTCAATGAGCAGATGGAGTACTATGAAGCGGGCTACGTCCCGACCCATCCTGACAGCTTTGTGGAGTATCATCCAGATTCGCAATGGGTGCATCCGCCGCAAGTGTACTTTCCGCCACTCTATGATGACTGGCTGCAATCTCAATTTCAATCGCATGAGAACATAACTCCGGACGGCAATCCCCAGCAAGGCTTCTTCGATCCAGCCTTGGGACTATCGCATCAGCTCGATACCAGTATGCACCACCAAGCATATCTTCAAAGACAACAGATGTCACCAACCAATAATCAGGGAATGATGATGAGTGCTGCGGGCAGACTTCCCACCGCGACCACAACCATCGTGGGCCATCCGCCAAGTGATTTTCAGCCGACACAGATCTCTAGGTCTAGAGTGAGACAACAAGGAAAACCGGAACAAGTCTTGAGTTCGCCAGGAGATGGAAAGCCACAAATGGAGGGCGTTCCTGACGCGGCACAAGATCGCCGGCGTAGTCTGGCGGACATTCGACAACAGCAGATGGAGACATGGGGTGCGCAAGTGCCTCCCAACTACCATGCACACAGTGTCAGCGTCGACGCCCAGCACAGCGAACCACGCCACATCCGTCGATCACCACAGCAGCCCATTGCATTTGACCTCCAAGCGCATGTACCATATAACGTGACAATGACTGACGAAGGCGTCTTGGAGTACAACCAGCATCTTCAGTATCATCAGGAACAGCATCATATACCCACCACGGTCACGACGGGACCGTTTACCGGCAACCAGCATTGGGGATGGACGGAATGAAGGAGGGTGGCTCTGGATAACACTTTGGATCTATGTCGATGACAAGACTTGTACAATACCTACCAACAGAAAGGATGGCTTGGCTGCTCTTGTTTCCTTCTGTCAGAGAAAGTGAGCACCGGTGTACACGTTGTATTTTCATCTTTTCGAGATACCATGCATAGTATTCAGTTCAATGGTGATGCAGTTCCACCAATCATGAGTCCCAATGAGGTGACCCATATTTCTGCACGAGGAAGGTACAACCGAACTGCCCGATCCTCCAGCCGACGATAGCCTCAGTTCCATCTCAGATTTTCTGTTAGCACCGCAGTCGCTCTTCTCCAGCGTGGACGCGATACAATAGTCAACACACATCACTCTGCCTCTGGCATACTTCACTATGTAACCGCCAAGATGTATCCTCCATTTGATTACTTCGAGCACCGCCGCGCCTGGTAAGTCGTTCACATCAATCTCACCTCACTTTCACCCACCCACCTTCTACCTGTCCATACTTCATCTAACTCTCCTCAGCGTAATCAAGCAGCGCCAGCGCGACGCCCGCTTCTCCTCCCTACCAGACGCTTACAAGGGCTCATTAACATCCCAACAACGCTCCATCCTCAATGCGCCTATAGCTTCCCTTGTCAGCGACGTCCACTCCGGCGCTCTCTCACCGATCGATATCCTACGAACATATGGCAAAACCGCCTCGATAGCACAAGCCCGTACGAACTCCGTGACCGAACTTCTCCTCCCGGAAGCAGAAGCCTGGGCGCGTGAAGACGGGGACGTGAACCTGAAAGGCCCTCTCGCAGGCATCCCAGTGAGCTTGAAGGATTCCATTGCAGTGGGTGGATTTGATGTCTCGGTCGGGTATTCGAGGAACGTGTTCAAGCCGTACGCTGAAGATGGAGTCTTGGTCAAACTGTTGAAGAAGGCGGGCGCGATACCGCACGTCAAAACTGCTTTGCCCATTACACTGCTCAGCTTTGAAAGTACCAATGATTTATGGGGGGTTTGTCGGAATCCGCATAACCCGAAGTATTCTCCCGGTGGGAGCTCGGGAGGCGAAGGAGCGTTGCTGGCGCTGAACGGGAGCAGGATCGGAATCGGCAGTGATGTGGCGGGCTCGGTGCGTGCGCCGGCCGCCTGGAGCGGAATCAATTCTATAAGATGCTCGACGGGACGATGGCCGAAGGTGGGTATCAATACGAGCATGCCTGGACAGGAAGGGATCCCGAGTGTGTTCTCCCCCATGGCGCGGACACTCGACGATCTGACGTACTTCACCCGCGTATTCATCGGCATGAAACCCTGGGAAGTCGACTACACGGTGCACCCTATCCCGTGGCGTCAAGAAGCATATGACCAAGCTCTTGAGGAGAAACCCCTCCGTATCGGCCTTATGACCACAGACGGTGTTATCGAACCATCGCCGGCCATCGCACGGGGATTAGAAATAACAGCCTCAGCACTGCGCTCACAAGGCCACGAGGTCATCCCCATACCTGTCAGCTCTTTCCCGTCAACAGCAACCCCAGCACTGGGCCTCCAAATCGCGAGCACCCTCCTCTGCGCCGACGGCGGACAAACCTTCAAATCCTTCTTCCGCACCGGCGAGAACAACGACCCGGGCGCTGCCCAGATCAACTTCTACATGGCCCTACCCCGCCCGATCAAGTATCTTTGGTATTTGTGGACGAAATACGTCAAGGGTGATCCCGTCTGGGCAGGCATCCTCCGATATTTCCACCCTCTTTCCGCATTTGAGAACTGGAAATGGGTCGCCAAGCGCGAGAAATTCAGGGAGGTCTGGTTCGATTGGCTCAACAAGCCCGAGCAGAGCTTTGACTTCATCCTCTGTCCTGGAAACGCGACCCCGGCATTACCGCACGGCGGGATGAAGGAGGCGGTGAGTAGTTGCGGATACACGTTCTTATGGAACCTGCTCGACTACTCCGCAGGCATCCTCCCCGTCACGAAAGTCGACGCCGTCAAAGACGCTCTGCCCAAGACCTTCAAGCCGGCGAACGGCCTCGAGCGCGGCGCGTATAAATTCTACGACGCTACGGAAATGCAAGGATTGCCGATCGCCGTGCAAGTCGTGGGTCGGCGATTGACCGAGGAGAAAGTCCTCGCGTACATGAAGGTCGTTACGGATTCGTTGGCGGAAAGTGGCACGGTGTATGAGCATTTGGACGTGGAGAATTTGCCGGAGGTGGAAGAGATAGAGGGTGCGCAGAGGAGGAAGGTGCCGGTCGAGCCGGAGAAGATTTGGTGAGGTGGCGACTGAAGGAGAATGATGTCTGAAAGACAATATGCTCGAGACAAGAACGATACCCACTGCGTTTGACGGAACGAGCTGATTGTATATAGATGGTTCATATCAATTACTATTCTCCAGCTAGGTGTCCGTGGAACCTTGCATCTGGCGTTGCCATTAACGTCGAGTTCTTATCTTTTCAGGACTAGTTTTCAATAAAGGGAGAGGAGATATAGATTTCATGGATGTGCTTGGTGAGATGAATGAATTGTGTACTTAGACCTGAAAGCAAAATCATGCCTCACTGGATAGACGCTCTTGCCCAGACAGATCGCAAAGACGATCGCAAGCAATACGATTACTTCAAGGAAAAGCTTCTCCCCGTTCCGCCGCCCACGAAGCCTCAAGTGCGAAATCTTCTCTTTCCCTCCTGCAAGCAGGGCATTCGTCTTCGCGAGTGACGATCCTCTCGGCACCCACCTCGTCTTCTGCCACTAGGAGGGTTCCCTCGGGATTATATTCGCGGAACTTACCTGTCCAATACTGTCTGGTCTCCTCGTCGAAGCCGAGCAGATTGAAGAATTTCACGAATTGGTCGGCGAGCTTACCGTGGCGGCGATTATATTTGTCGCCTTGCTTGCTCTGATGTTTGAGGGTTTTGTGTGTCCTGGCGCGATGCGCGGCGTCGGTTGAGGTATAGTGGATCGGGGGACTGGCGGGCTCGCTGCTCGACGCTTTGCGTTCAGCTGCTTTGACCAGACTCAGGACGAAATGGATCCAGTGTGAGATCTCGACGAAGTCCAATGTTGCTCTGTGTTGGCGGAACTCGATCGTCTTGGCCTCGGGGCCTATGTATTCGTTAAGGAGTCTGGTGAAATTGACGAACTTGTATCGTGTCGTTATGTGCGTGACGGGTCTTTCCGGTCTCAAAGCGATCTCGTCCAGGAGGTCGACGGTACTGTAGCAAGGAAAGATATCTGCATCCTTTAGCTTGGCGAGACGCTCAGACGTCATGTCCGCGGCGAAGATTTTGCGCTGGGCCTTGTCACTTTCGATTTGCACGTGGAATGGACAGAGATGGGCCGAGCGACGGAGGCCCATCAGATTCGATGCAAAGTGTTGTGGAACGGGCGCGTCGCCGATGGCAAGGGCTCGTCGCTCTGGGGCATGAAGACTGGTGATGAGCTCTTCGTACTGAAGTAGCAGGTACGCCAAATGCTGCAGGACGGGCAAAGGAAGCATCACTTCGCGGCTACCGTCCTGGGGAACTCGCGCTACGTGCATATGAAAGCCACAAGTTTCATTGACGAAGACGCCCCAAGGATCAGGTGGTGCACCATGCATTGCCCTCAGAAAGTGTCCAATTTCCTGCAAGTCACGGTTGCGCTGGAAGGTGTCAAACGAGGATAGGTCACTGGGTGCTCCGAGGACGCGAGACACAAGTTCGTGGCCTCTCGTCGGAGCGAGCCAGTCAGCTTCCTTGTTCTTTGAGATTCTCTTACCTGGTAGTGATTTCCGCAGCCAGTTGTCATCACCCGTTTTATCAGGTCCCCAAATTGAGCCGTCCTAGAGTAGCAAAGAGTTAGCGATCGTACGACATTGAGATGGAACGTTAACCTACCCCTTTGATCTCCCATTGTGCAACGGATGAGTTGTTAACTGTGCATGTTAGTTGTTGTTGCCGGAGAATAGTCTGCTGCATTGTCATCGTGTCGTACGTATCATATTCTGTTGGAGCGCCCTCAGGCGCTTGCTCCAAGACTTCGCCCGACTGGTCTCGGATTGCGTTGTCGGTAAAACCAGGAGCTTCAGAGTTGTCCAAGTCTTCGACCACGATCTCAGGACGCTCCGTGCCAGAGGCATCCCAGCCTCGGCCCGAGTTCTTGCTGGGACGCTTCTTGAAAATCCATTGCCAGCGGGGGCTCGGTTGCGAATTGAACGTGAAGAGATGTTCCAGTTCTATGCCGTATGTCAGTTGAAGGGGTTCTTGTGGTAAGGTAGCCTTCCAGCCGTCAGGGGTCGAGCAGAGGCTCTCAGAGGGGGTAAGAAGCCATGTTCTCGGCGAGCCTAGTGGTCGATTAACGTCGATGTAGGGGGATGATGGAGGCGGTCTGAAGGTACGTTGGCTTTGGATAAAGAACTCGACTTCGCTGAAGTTTGTGCTGGAGTGGGCCGAGGCTGCAGCCCTTGGTGATCCCCGGACGTCCGGCGAAGATCCTGGTTCATCTGGCTGAGACGATGTATTTGAGGATTCTGCATTGTCATTAGTTGTTGGGCTTCCATTGTCTTGTGCCGTTTGGTGAGGAACGCTGCTTATTGAAAGGGTATGCAACGTTGGAAGGTGTCGGAGGTTACCTGGATCAAGGTCAGCGAATTGTACCTTCTCGAATCGGAGTAGTTGCACAACGCACTTTGAAATGGCATATTCGGGGCGTTTGCTCACTATAGTATATAGTCTTGTTACTTGGTGTAATGTTGGACTGGCGGCGGGTGGTATCGGCGTAATATCATGTCTGTTGTCGTTGAAAGGCTGACAAAGAATCAGGCTTCACTCCAGAAATAGCTCTTCTAAGAGATAAGTTTGTCCCGGAGTGCCAAAAAGACATCCTTTTGACGAAGAAACAAAGAACATAGTCCCAAACCGTGAAGAAAATGACAAAATTTCAGCGTCGAGTTCTCTAGCAATGCAGATTGAGAATGGTGGAATTTCAGTAGGTTTGGCTTGAGAGCTGTACATGAGTTGGTGGATGACAGTCAAGGTAGGCATACTGGGCATGTGGCAGGCACAAAGCAAGCTTGATTGGCAGCAACAACGACACTCGTGGGACTTACGGAGAGGAAGAACCATAAGTGACTGCTCCATACCCGGTAGGTGCAAGTCAGGTCGTCCAAAGGTACTCTTCCTGGGACGTAGGTTCTCGGTACTCAAACAAGGTTTCAGGAAAAGGCGACTTACTTTCAGTGGAAGACTTGCAAATAGTACGCCCAACCTCTAGCAAAACCAAAACTCACATTATCAGATATACTCCCTTACATAGAAAATAAAGCTGACTTACCGTATCTAAATACCCTGTCAAATGCAGCGTTCCGGCTAGCCCAGCGTTGCAAACACTGATTCGATTCTCCTGTGTTCAGCGGCCTTCGCTGCCATCTTGCAGGAGGGACAGTCATCCTCACTTGCAAAAAGTCTCTCCCGCCCCGTCTCGTCCTGCTGATATGGTGCATTAGGGTTATATGGGTTATACTCACACCACTTGGTCAGCCAGTAGTTTCGTGGCTCCCAATCGAATCCGAGCAAATCAAAGAACTGGGTGTATTGATCTTCGAGTGCCGCCGGCCGGTCTTCATACTTGAGACCCTGTCTAGCCAGAAATGATAGCTTTCTTTGCGCAGTGGGGCGGCCTTGGCTATCAGAGGAGAAGTCGGTGACGACAAGATCATCTTTCATAGCCAGCCTTTCTGCTGCCTTTACAAGACTGAGCACGAAATATACCCAATCTGTAAATATCTGTTAGCTTTGGACACTCTTGACGGAGCAATACGATGACAATGTGGCCGATGATTGGACACTCTGTCAGAAGAAGGGAGTACTCACGGGCGATTTCGAGAAAATCCATAGTGCCTCTATGCTGCCGAAACTCGACTGTCCTTTCATCGTCATCACACTCACTGGATTCAATCCTGGCGAAATTGACGAACTTAGTCCGCTCTGTGACAGACCTATTGTATGCTCGGTCCTTCAAGAGTACTTCCTCCTTCATTTCGGAGGCGTCGATGTACCCCGGGATTTCGGTGCCCATGAGCTTTGCAAGCCGTTCAGCGGTCATATTCTTAGCAAATATCTTCTCGCGGGCGTTTTCGAGGTTGATTTGCGCATGTCGAAGGCAATAGTGACTTGACCGCCGGACTCCCATCAGATTGGACCCAACCCAGAAACAAGATCTACCGTTATGATCTGCGCCGCGTCGATTTGGTGGGTGCAGAAACGAGATGAGTTCTTCAAACTGTGCTAGTAAGTAAGCCAGGTGTTCTGCGAAGTCATTAGCCTCTGTCATCGCCAGTAGAAGACGGGAGCCCCAAACCTGCCAGACAGTCTTTCGGGGGGGAAGTGGGACTTACGTAGGACAGGCAGGGGCAACATCACAGCGTTGCTGCCATCTTGTGGGCATCGTGCAACATGGACATGCAGACCGCAGCTATCGTTCACCATCACGGCCCAGGGGTCAGTCGACGTGCCATGCACAGTGTTAACGACATACTCGATTTCTCTCATCGCATCACTAGATTTGAAAGCAGTAAAATTCGTCAATATCGTGGGAGCTGGGAGCTTACGAGAAACGAGCTCGTGGCCCACACCGCGCCATATAGCATCAGACTTAATCACTTTCCCCGGGATATCTTCAGCATGTAGTTTACGTTCGGGCTCCCTGATCGAGCCATCCTGAGAACATAGTCAGCGCAAGAAAGAAAAATCTTCGTGCGAGTCAACTTACAATGTGCAGATCCCAGTGGACGGGAGAATGATTTTCGACGGTGGACTTGATACCTGCCCGGCGGAGGATTTCCTGCGGGATATACATTGTTGACATAGCACGATTGCGTTCGCGATCTAGGATCATGTCATAAGCGAAAACGTGCTCCAGTTCTATGCCGAAGGTCAGCTGCAGCGGTTCTTTTGGCAGTGCGGCTTTCCACTCTGCAGGAGTGGAACAGGGAGGGGAATCAGGAGTGAGTAGATACGACCTGGAGGAGACAGGCGTGTATATATCCTCATCTTCTCTGCACGAAAGAGATTCATCCTCGGAAACTGATACTGGAATTGCGGAAATCTTTCGTGGATTGTTTCCGATGTTTGTAACGATAGACAGTGACTGTCGGTGTGATTCTTGTTGTACTAGTTCGAGGCTAGAGTTAGCTGCTGGAGCTTCAGTGTTGATATCAATTGCATTGATCTAGCTGGATGACAACTTACTGGATGAAATAATTCTGTTCCAGCGAGTTTGCGCGGGTGGAGGCCGCGGAGGGTTTCCTAGTTCAGCGTCAGTTACCAGCGAACAGACGGACAATATGCCAGACTTACCGTTGCTTGACATTCGTATGCTGGCTAATTGCGTTAGGATTTTATCGTGTAAGGTGTGTTCCGGGTCCACCACAACCATTCTGGCAGAGTCTGGCTATAACAATAGATACACCCGCGAATGACAGACAAAGAGATGTGTATATACCTGAAATAGCGGGAGACACGGACTTGAAACAGGACATTGTATTATGAACAAAGGCATCTCTTGGCGAACTGACGGACGCCTTTGTTTCAAGTTGCGCAGACCGCGAGATGAAACTGAGGGACCAAATGAAAGTTGCAAAAAAGTATTGACTCGATGCAAAGAAGTTTGCTAGGATCGTAATCTTCCTCGACGAGCACAGAATTAGCCGTTTCCTTCGCAAGTCGAACGGTGGTCATGGTTCCGGAGCAAGCAAGCAAAGGTGGCGATTGATTGCACAATTTAACAGCAAGTCCCAAACCCACCTGACTCTGCTTTTTGTGCGAGCACACCGGGCAAGCAGAGAGACTCTGAATTCGAGAGAGTCTGCTGGATGTCGAGCTGCCAAAACACAGGATGTCGACCTTGTCATCGAGCCGTTTCTCTGTGGTCGTAAGTCTTTTGCACTGTCCTATTGACGAGCCTCGTGAGAGTTCTTCATTCTAGTTATCTTTTGACCGGTTCTGCTGGATCATCCAATTCATCGACATCGTGCAACGAAATCAAGCGCTCGTATCAAGCTCTGTAACGCCTCGCCCATTCGCAAATGCTGGTGTCTGCTCACGAGAAGAGCTTCTTCTCAAAGCTGTCAAGACCGTGAACGTTGCCTTCCGCCTGCGCGCTGACAGTTCGAAGCTCAAATCGTACTCTGCCGTTATTGACCTCGTCTCGGAGCTCGACCAGACTCTTGACACCAATGTCTTGCATGGAATGTTGGATGCCAGCCAATAAGTAAGGGACGAATTTAGTGACCGAGCCTCGATCGAGAACGGATCCGGAGACACCCTGTGCTACCAGGAGTCGATCTCCCTCAGAAAAGTATCGCGCGGTGCCGGCACTCTTGGCTCCGCCGCCTGCTTTCTTGTCTTCCATCGCGTCGATACTGCCCATGCCACGGTAAGCCTTCACGAGCTTGCCCTCGCGATTGATGTAGGATTTCCCGGGAGACTCCGTTGTACCAGCAAGGAGACCACCCATCATAACGGTTGTAGCACCCATGGCAATGCCTTTGACAATGTGACCAACGTTCTGAATACCTCCATCGGCTATACAAGGCACACCGAACCTCGCTGCAAAAGATGCCACAGCGTGAACCGCTGTCGCTTGAGGGCGACCCACAGCCATGACCTCCTGCGTGATACAGGCACTGCCGCTGCCCATGCCAATTCTCAGGCCATCGGCACCAGCAGCAATCAGGGTCGCAGCTTGTTCTCGAGTCACCACATTTCCAGCGATGACATCGAGTTGCGGGTATTTTTCTTTGATGTGTTTGATCATGTCAACTTGGTACATGCTGTTTCCTTGACTGCTGTCGAGAATCACAATGTCTAGACCAGCCTCCACTAATTGCTGCAATCGATTTCTGTCATCCGGTCGAGTACCGATTGCGGCAGCGGAGATCAACTGCTTCGAGTGTGGGAGTTTGGAGGCAAGAGGGAAGTTGAGGTTCTTGAGCAGATCGGAGCGAGAGAGGAGAGAGACGAGATTGCCATCGGAGTCGACAATGGGCAACTTGCCTTTCCTCGACTTGCGGAGGACGTCGTTGGCTTCAGCCAGCGTGGTACCAGATGGAGCGGTGATCAAGTCTTTCGACATGACCTCGGTCACCAAGTCTTCGGCGTTTGGGTGGAATTGGATATCTCGGGTGGTGATTATGCCAATCAGTTTGGAGTGTAGCTGACCACTTTCTGCACATTTGTCAGCTGGTTTGCACGAACTGAAGAGGTGCGATGAAAGAGTGCAAATTGTGACGCGTTTCTCAGACAGAAATCTCCAAGATTCCCCATTGCAAGTTCATGCTGCGGATGAACGAAAGTTTAAAAGGGTAAATGTGTTTGAACATCATTGAAACAAAGGACGGAAGGGCACGGTAATGCACATACCCGTGACTGGAAAGCCGCCGAAGCCCCACTTGTCCTTGAGGTCTTTGGCTTCGCCTACAGTGGTCTTAGGAGAGAGCACGACAGGATCCGAAATGAAGCCATTCTCGTATCTCTTGACCTTTCTAACCATGTCGGCCTGTTCCTCGGCTGAGCAGTTGTGGTGTATGACACCTAGACCGCCCAGCAGAGCCATATGGATGGCCATAGACTCTTCAGTGACGGTGTCCATAGGCGAGGACAGAAGGGGTGTTTTGAGGGAGATCCGCTTTGTGACTGGTGAATCGAGGGAGACATCGGAGGCGGGAAAGCCTGTGCAAGTGGGTCAGACATGCGACTTCCCGACGGATATGAGGTCTCAAAATACCAATATAGCCAGGAAGAACGAGAAAGTCATTGTATGTCAGGGCGCCGTTGTCTTTTGAGTTGAGCAGACTCTTAATGTCGAGCCCGTCGCGTGAGTCGTAGGACTCGAGCACTTGCAGCGCCTTGCGGTAGTCCTGCACCTCGACTTTGTGGCTGATGGGAGTGCCATTGGTAACGTCACCGTTTGCAATAGGCATGTTGGAGGATGAGAGAGTACTGATCTACAGCAGATACTCGACCGGATGTCTGCTGGGGTCGGGGTGGCCGCCTTTCCGAAGGAAAAGAAAAGGAAGGTTAGAAAATGCGGTCTCGAAACATTTTCAGAGTGGGTCTGCGACGCCAAGATCTCGCGTCATGATCGAATACTCATCCGTATCGTTTATGGAAAAAAAGGCAAGCTTGAGGGCACGACACGTGACTCAGCGGAGCTGGCGCGCAAACGTTGATTGGCTCAATCCTTAGTTGTTTTGATCTAACTCGATTTGAGTGCACTGCGTCAACTCCAACTCTTCTGTGATGACTTCCCGTATCAACAATTGCTCCAAGTTCTTCAGGCCGCCAGAACCACATAGGACAATTGGGAATTTTTGCTCACCTTTGAAAAGACTCCCCTTGTACTCAATTCCTGGCTTTTCGAAGCTAATTACATGTGTAACCATCTGATGCGGCCACATTGACGACCTGAATGAGATTCAGCACAGACCTTTGAGGATGCGCCGCAAGCCTCGACCACGATCAGCAGTCAATTTCCGGGATGTCGCACTACGCTCTCCGCCGAGCACAGACAGACAACCAGTACAGCCTACCACATCGACAGACTTCAGTAGCCTCAACTGCATCTTCAGCCTACTCTGCAGCATCAAGTGCATTCCTGCCGAGCCGAACAAGTACCGTAACCTCTACCAACTCCAGCGTCTATTCAAGAGGCTCGCCTGGACATAAGCGATCCAGTACCGCGGTGGAGGAGATGACACCAGCAAGGGGATATGGTGGGAGCAGCAGTGTGGAGAACAGTCCCGATCATGTCTATCGCAATCTTCGCCAGTCCTTACGTCCTCTCCCTCAAGCTCCCTCTCCGAACGCCACTCCCAGTGCCAGGCGGCCGAATAGCTATCATGTTCGTTCTCAAACCATTGATCACTTCCCTCAGACGTACTCTGAAGACCCATTTGTCGACAAGCAAAATCTGCTTGAACATCACCAAGACTTCCACCAAGCGAGACCCCACCTTCATCATAGTATGACGAATCCGCACAGCAACACCTTCAAAGCACCGGACCTCCAAGATCTGCAGAAATCATCGACCGGCTACCTCAAGACGCTTTCTAGGTTTGCGCAAAATGGAGAAGCTGAAGAGTATGGAATGTCACGGCCTGGTCAATCCGTGGTTGGGCTACACAATCGGCGACAACTAAAGCGCACAGACTCCGTGGCTCAAAATGGGCGCGCTGTGGCTAAGGGCTACGGCTGGGGAGACAGGAACTGGATGGACAAACAACGGCAGTTTCTGGCGGCATACGAATATCTCTGCCACATCGGCGAGGCCAAGGAGTGGATTGAAGACATCATCGACAAGCAGATCCCGCCAGTCGTTCAGCTTGAGGAGGCCCTGCGCGACGGTGTGACTTTGGCCGAGATCGTTCAAGCTTTTCATCCTGACCAAAAGCTCAGAATCTTCCGCAACGCGAAACTGCAGTTTAAACACTCGGACAATATCGTCATGTTCTTTCGCTTCCTGGAAGATATCGGTTTGCCTGATCTCTTCCGCTTCGAGTTGATCGACCTGTACGAGAAGAAAAATATTCCCAAGGTTATTTACTGTATTCATGCCTTGTCATGGCTGCTCTATCGGAAGGGCATGGTCGACTTTCGCATTGGAAATCTAGTGGGTCAACTTGAGTTCGAGCATCATGAACTTGAACAAACTCAACGCGGACTAGACAAAGCCGGTGTGAGTATGCCCAGTTTCTCAGGGATGGGCGCAAGCTTCGGCGAGCCAGAGCCGGAACCCGAGCCAGTCGAGACCGAGGATGAGCGCCTAGACCGAGAGCTGCATGAACAGGAGGCGGTGATTGTGGACTTCCAGAATCAAGTCAGGGGTGCATTGGTTCGAGTTCGGCTGGGCGATGTGATGCAACAGCTTTGGGACTCAGAAAATTCCATTCTCGACCTTCAATCTCGTATACGTGGAGACTGGTCAAGACAAGTTACGGAATATAAGATGGACATGCAGCACTTTTCCACGGGCCTTCAGGCTGCAGCTCGTGGGTTCCTGGCTAGACAAGGACAACAACGGAGGGAGCAACACTGGAAGTCGAAAGAAAAGGACGTCCTCAAGCTTCAAAGTCTCTTCAGGGCCAGCAGAACCCGGGCCGAAACTCGCACGTTGAAGTCGCAATTCCGAAAACAAGATCCCGGTATTCGCAGTCTGCAAGCGGCTATCCGAGGCGCTCTCTCTAGGCGAGATGCTTTCGATCAGTACGAAGAGACGAGAACGGCAGAACCTGAGGTATTAAGCCTTCAGGCTAGCATTCGCGGCATGCTTGCTCGCAATCAACGCCAGGAAGATCAAGCCACCTTCGAACGACATGTCCGTCCAATCACCCAGATTCAGTCTGCAGCGAGAGCTCTGCTGTCTAGGGCTGCTCACGGCAAGATGCAACATGCACTCCGGAGCTCTACCCCAAAATGGATTCATCTGCAAGCCGTTATCCGAGCTGGTCGAGCTCGCAGGGGAATCACTCAGCTCAAACACTCCCTCAGAACTCACTCTGCTTCTGTGGTCAACTTTCAAGCCTGCCTGAGAGGAGCGGATGCGAGAGAGAAATACAACTCACTCAAGCTGGCTTTGTTCAGAGCTTCGACTTCCACTACCCCAGTGCAAGCCGCTGTCCGCGGTTTCGTTTTGAGGCATCACATTCAGGAACAACGACAACTGCTGGGCAGGCATGCCCCGCGCATCACTCACCTGCAAGCCCTGGGAAGAGGAGCGAATCTTCGCAGCAAGACTGCGGAATTGCTGGCCAATCTTGACCAGCACCAGGATGAAGCAGTCCGTTTGCAGGGGTTTATACGAGCTATGCTATGCCGCGCTCGTATTGGAGACCTGTTGAGCGAACTGGAAACGCACGAAGCCGGGGTCGTCGAGCTGCAGGCCTATATGAGAGCAAATGCAGTTCGACTACGATTCGCTGAGAAGAAGCGTCACTACAAAGCGAACATGGAAAAGGTCGTCAAGATCCAAAGTGTTGTTCGAGCCAAGATTCAGGGCAAGGCCTACAAGAGTTTGACCGCAGGGAAGAATCCCCCTGTCGGAACACTGAAAGGGTTTGTCCACCTTTTGAACGATAGTGACTTCGACTTCGAGGAGGAGGTAGAGTTCGAACGGCTGCGCAAGACGGTGGTGCAACATGTGCGACAAAACGAGCTTGCAGATCAGTATATTACACAGCTTGATATCAAGATCGCACTCTTGGTCAAGAACAAGATTACCCTGGATGAAGTCGTCAAGCATCAAAGACATTTCGGTGGCCATGTTGGCACTCTGCTTCCCAACTCCGACATATCGTCCAAAGACCCATTTGATCTCAAGGCACTCAACAAAACCTCACGACGAAAATTGGAGCACTACCAGGAGCTGTTCTTCCTGCTTCAGACCCAGCCACAATATCTCTCAAGACTACTGCGGCGGATCAGAGAACAGGCCACTGCCGAAAAGGAATGCGACCGGATCAAGCATTTGGTGATGGGTATTTTTGGCTATGCACAAAAGCGGAGAGAAGAGTACTACCTTGTGAAGCTCATTACACGATCTATCAAAGAGGAGGTTGACTGCTCAATATCTCTTCAGGATTACGTTCGAACGAACTCTTTCTCCAACAAGCTCTTTGCCGCATATAGCAAGTCACCGCGAGACCGGAAATTCCTGAGAGACATTCTTGGCCTGCTCGTCAAAGAGAACATCATCGACAATGCCACACTCGACCTCGAGAGCGACCCGCTCCAGATCTATGTTTCGGCCATTAACAACGAAGAGCTCAGGACTGGTCGGCGGAGCCAGCGAGATCCCAATGTGCCGAGAGAAGTGGCCATTCGAGACCCCGAAACCAGGGCAACATTCATTGCACACATGCAAGACCTCCGAGACATCACTGACCAGTTCTTTTTGTGTCTGGAAGACTGTCTGCATAGGATGCCATTTGGTGTGCGCTTTGTGGTTCAGCAGACATATGACCAACTCGTTGTACGCTTCCCTGGAGAGGAGACTGGCTTTGTACTTCAGCTTGTCGGCCAATGGCTGTGGCGCAACTATCTTCAGCCGGCAGTTTTGGAGCCAGAGAAGTTTGGCGTCGCTGATCGAGCGATGACTCAAGAGCAGAAACGGAATCTTGGTGAGATCGCGAAGGTTCTGAACCAAGCTGCCACAGGTCGTGAATTTGGAGGTGATAATGTCTATCTTCAGCCACTCAACAACTACGTGCGGGAGTCGATCGAACGGTTTGCGGTGATTTGGAGTCACGGTAAGTGTCTGAGACTTACTGACGAATCCAGCTAACTCTTTTCCAGTGATTTCGATCCCACCAGCTGAAGAACACTACGACATTGACGAATTCAACGACCTGTACGCGAAAACGAAACCTACACTGTACATCAAAATGTCCGACATTTTCTCCATCCACAAGCTGTTATCCCAAGAAATCAGTACAATCTGCCCCAGTCAAGACGATGTCCTGCGTGATACCCTAAGAGAGCTGGGTAGCGTCCAGAGCAACGAGAGTGAACTTAGGGGTGTCAGCCTCAGCGAGATCAGTCTCACCCTGAACCCCAAGCTATTGAACTCGGAAGACCCGGACGCGGATGTAAAAGCTCTATTGACAGAGACGAAGCGATGCGTGCTATATATCATCCGAATTCAGTCAGGGGCTAGCCTTCTGGAGATCTTGGTCAAGCACATCAACCCGGAAGATGAGGACAAATGGGATGCTCTGGTCGCTGAGGAACTTCGCTCCGGTAGCGGACGGCGCGGTGCCTATGCGGATGCCAACAATCATCTCGACATCCTATCTCTGTCATATCCCGATCTCAAGCGGATTGCCCTGGAGAATATTCTACAGCTCGAATCCATCGGTCGCGTGACACGGGCAAATCAGTACCAGGACATGCTGAATGCTATCGCAGTCGATATCCGAACAAAGCACCGACGACGACTCCAGCGGCAACGAGAACTAGAGAATGTGAAGACTACCTTGGCACGTCTTAATGAGCAAGCAGTCTACCTCGAGCAGCAACTCAAGACGTACAACGACTATATCGAACAAGCCATGGTCACGCTTCAGAACAAGAAGGGCAAGAAACGCTTCGTTATGCCCTTCAGCAAACAGTGGGAACACGAGCGCGAACTCCAACGCTCAGGTCGATCCTTCAAATTCGGCTCGTTCAAGTACTCCGCCCGCACCCTTGCCGACAAGGGCGTCTTGGTTCATTGGCGTGGCTACAACGAGAGACAATGGGATCGCGTCGATCTGACCGTCTCGTCGAACGAGGTCGGAGTGTTCACCATCGATGGCAGCTCTGGCAACATGATGGTTCCCGGCGCAAATGCACAAATCCCGCTCGATGACTTGCTGCAAGCGCAGTTCAACAACACGCAATTCATGGAGTTCTTTGAGGGGGCGTTGCGGGTGAATGTCAATTTGTTCCTGCATTTGATTATGAAGAAGTTTTATAATGAATGAATGCGGCGAGTTAGGGGACTTCTGTTTGGCGGCTCGGTTATCCTGGTTGTTGGATACATCCTGGTGGGAAAATGCATTCGACGACGGATAGCACTTTTGTCCGAGATGCAGGGCACTCAGAAGTGCTTCTGCAGCAGTAGAAAACGATGGTCGTTTAGGTTTAAAGACATTAAAATAATTCATGTTGTTCACATGCCCACGGTCAAGCGGTATGGCCTCTCTTCTCGTCGGTTACGCCTTGAGCCTTCAAACTAATACGTGCTCGCGGCTCTTCAATGTCCTACACCATTTATAGGCAACTCACCTCATGACCATCAATCTCACAACCCATGTGAATCAAACCTTGCTCTTCTTCAGCTTCCCACAATCTTGCTCTATTAGCCTCGACTTAAGCAACTCATTTGACCAAGTCCACGATCTGCCTGCGCGGATCCTCGCGCTCACTCGGCGGCGAGCCTGCCTTGTCCCCGACCTTCTCTGAATCCTGGTTGCTGTGACTGATCGAGGACGTCCGTGCAGGCCCAATAGTGCTCTGTCGGCGCCCCTTGCGTCGCAGTCGGCGATCGTCGATATACCTGAAGATGGCGAGGATGAGGCCGAATGCCAGGACGCCGATGCCGACGCTGAATGCGCGGCGGTAGCGAGGTTTGTCGTCGGAGCGGAAGATCTGGGCGCCGTAGATGCCAGCGATGTTGGCGCCCATAATCACCCTGGGAGGCAACATTAGCGATTATACCACGAGTGACTGGTGAAAGCAGTTGAGTACTCACATTGCCATGGCAAGGGCTCTCTCTTCCGAGTCCTCGCATGTGAGAGACATCCATGCAATATTGAGAGGGTGTGAGAACGTGCCGAACGTTTGGGTCCAAACCACTCCGAAGTACTTCGCACCACGGACGCCGTTGAGTTCGGTGAAACCGCGATTGAAGATGTATCCGAGGACATGGCAGCTGAGGGCAGTCACGACGGTTGGGCCGCGTTTGTTGCTAGATGGCAGGAGCGCCGTGTTAGCACACTGTGCATCATCAGTCCTAGTCTGGAGGATAACTTACTAATGGTCCGAAATGTAGCTGAACGTCCATGAAGTCGGGATCTGCAAGAACAGACCGACAGAGGCAAGGGCATTGCTTGAAAGTGCGCCGAAGCCGAACTCTCTAACGAGTGACGGCGCGTATGTGTCAAAAGCACGCTGTGGACCATTGTTGGACAGCGTGATGAGAACGTGCACGTATAGACGCCAGTTGGTTAACTGTGGAACCATCATGTATCAGCATCAATGGACGAACAGTACGGACGTGATGGAGTGGAAAGACCTTACCGCCTTCTTAAACCCAGCCCGACCAATTCGTTTCTTCTTTTTGCCTTTCATCGGATCGTCCAGCAAGACCCGAGTGCAGAGAATATGGATTTCTCGTTCCGAGAAGATCTTGACACGCGGCAAGAATGTGCTGTGTGGATTTTTGAACGAGTCGGGCAAGAAGAATCCGAGAACGAAGCCGCTAGCAACGGTGAATATGCCCATGATGACAAAGAGCCAGAACCAGCCAGCGCGACCGGCAACTCCACGCATGTGCAAGATACCGTATGCGAGCAGCTTCGAGGAAGCCTGGCCGAATTGGTTCCCGAAATAGAAGAACATGACTCGCTTTGCCGTTTCTGTTCGGGTATACCAAGTCGACAACGTCCACAGGCCGCCTGGGATGAAGCCCGACTCCGTAATTCCTAGAAGGAATCTGGATGCGATGAAAGATCCATAACTGTTCTGCCAGGCTTGGAACGTGCTCACGGTACCGAAGAGGAAGAGCTGAAGGGTGAGCCATTTGCCGGGCCCGACCCGGTACAGAACCATGTTGGACGGTATTTCGAACAGCACTATGCCGAGCGACAACATTTGTTGTCCCACGTTGAATTGGTTTTGAGTGATGCCAACATCTTCCATCATGTTGTCTGTAATGGCGTTCGAAATATTGCCACGATCAAGCTCTGCAAAAGCAAGGATGAGTATCTGACCCAACAGGGGACGTCTGAGATCGATAAGCCTTACGCAGACAGAAAAAGCCGAGAGTCAGGAGCGGCATGATGATGAAATCCAGCCTTTTTGAATAGACAAATCAGTCGTCCAATTCATACACTGCGCCAGACTGGACATTCTGGATTCAAGCTCACTTTCGTTTGGCCTTTGCCTCCTCCTGCGGCGTCCAGTCCACCTCATGGGCAAGAGGCTCTTCATCTTGGTTTGGAGCAGGGTAGCCGTCTGGATCTGGAGATTTCTTGTCGAAGAGCGACATCGCTGCTGGTCAATAGGGAGACTGCCTATCCTCACGATTTGCAAAACTTGGGCGAAAACCTACCGAGCTCCGAGCGGACAGTCTTGTCCTGGTCTTTATAGCTTTCGTCAAAACCTCACTAAGGTCCCCGGTTCATGGCATCATGCATGGGTTAGGGCAAAGTTCCTGGGCGTGGACGACCTCCTGGGCATGATGGCGAACCATGCCTAGAAGTCCTGGCATCAACTTGGCTTGTCGTCAAGACTGGTGCAGAGTTTTTCGACAGGACGAACGAGATCGATACAAAATATGTTCGCCGCAACAGACAGTATCCTATTCCAACCAGCACATGTTCACAGGAGCCGCAAAACCGCAGACCCAGCGGCGGGCTGATGCTTGGATCATGCCTACCAAGGACGCCCGCAGTACCAAGAAATGGTAATCCGCCCGATCTCAACTCTGAGACGTCTTGAATGATCAGTAAAGGTGGAAGGAACAGTCGTGAGTCTCCAGAGAACTGCTTGGCCTCGGGCTTGTCGTTGTGGTTATACCCTATGGGAGGACAGTTGAGGATGGCGTGCTCCGTCTCAAAATGATGGCATCCCGCCAAGGCTACACAGCCCGAGCGGAAGAGAGCCAGATACACCGGAAAGCGTGCATGCCGTGCAAAGTAGTGCTCAGACATACCTTCTGTGGTCGAATTGAAGACACAATGACCAGAATTGATGCTCTTGGGTGTGAAGTCTGGAAAGAAAAAGCGAGCGGAAGTCAAGTGGAGAGAAGCATCTCGCCGAATGCCAAGCACACGTGATATGAGCAACCATCTTCGTGGGGGAGATGACCCTGACTTTGTGTGTCATTCTGGTGTGTACATGTGATCAAGGGAGAGGTGGCCATGATGTGACCTGTGGCTATGCAGAAGGCAAACGGATGCGGCTTCACAAAAGTATTGCGCGGCAACCGCAAGACTACACTTTGACGACGATCTTGCCCACGAAGTCCTGGCTCCTCAGTCGCTCGAATGCTTGGGGTGCATCTTCCCACGTATACACCTTTTCAATCTGGGGATGGATGTCGTGCTCTTCGGCTAATCTGACCGCCTTCTCGAGCATTGCCTTGCTATATATCAAAATCCCTTTCACTAGTTCACAAGTTAGCATAGCTCTAGTGACACGTGCCGGGGGTGTGGTTTCTAGAGGACTTACAGGTCTTAGCCCCGATCAGCACCGGCATCACCAACTCCAGAGGCTGTGGTGGAGTCAACATTCCCACAATACATGCTGTACCTCCTTGCCTCAGAGCCTTTACGGATGCCTCCAACGTGCCTGAGCCGGCCACATCGCAAACCAGGTCAGCACCCTTTCCACCCGTCAATCGGAGTACTTCCCGGGCCCAATTCGGGGTTGTTCGGTAATTGATCAGCTCGGCAGCACCGAGCCGTTTCGCGATCTCTAGTTTCTCAGGGGTCGAAGAGGTTGCAATGACTCTTGCACCTAGTGCCGCTGCGTACTGTGATCGATAGTCAGCTTCATGTTTGCCCAAGGGTCGAGCATATCATAATTGAAGTACCTGGATAACAGCACAGCTGACGCCACCAGTCCCTTGCGTGACTACGGTGGTCCCTTCCTGAACGTCAATGCTCTGTAAGACATTGATGGCTGTTCCAGCAGCTGAAACCAGCGCGGCAGCCTCTTCGTATGAGAGATTCTTCGGAGCCCGAACGACCCAGGTATCCTCGACGACAACATATTGGGACAACGTTCCATTTACATCACCTGCGCCCAGCGTGTTGTCTGCCTGAACCACGCTCACGTCGCCGTCCAGCCAATCCCTGTTGGGTACCAGTATCACTGCTTGTCCAATGCTGGCATGCCATATGCTGTCAGGGCCAGCCTTGACGATCTCGCCTGCTCCGTCGCAGCAAGGTACCAGACCTGGAAGGGTGCGGACAGGGTATTTGGGCGAATTAGCAACGGTTAGGAGATCACGGAAGTTGAGACCGGCAGCATGAATGCGGACGAGGATGGAGCGTGAGCCGGGTTCTGGGATTGGGGTGTCCTTCAGTGTCAGATTTTGGAGTAAGTTCGGGGAGAGATGAGATTCGGAGTCGTCGACGATATGGATTTGATACGATGAAGCCATGTTGGGACTCGAGTGGCCGTTGAAGTTGTATTTGAGAATGGCTCGCTTTTGCTGCAGCTGAAAAGTGTGATAGCCAGAAGACAAGAGCGAATTGAAGTAGCTTTATACCATCGTCGTACACCTGAAGTGCTCATCTTGTTTGTCGATCTTCAACTTCAGGTCGAATTAGACTGTTGCAGGCAGAGGTGGTCTGGCGGACTTCCACCAGTGTGGAACTTTAGCCCTCCAGCCGACTCCGCATATTGGGACATCTAGCCTTCTTCTCCCCCGAATGCTTGGTATCGGCCGTATGGCAATATGCAGGTCGATTGCCAGTCCGACAAGCGCCTGACACCTACAAGCGTTCCGCATTGTGCTTACAAGCAACTAGGAGGATTGTCTCATATTCACCAATTTGGAGCGAATCACCTTGACTCCATTTACTCGCATATTCGCGGTAGGTAATCAGCTGGTTTTCAGCGCCTGAAGTGGCTTCCCACCAAGCATCTTCGCTCAGACCCCAAAGTCGGCCATCCAACGAAACCGGTAAAGTCGCCATCAGTGGGACAGAGCTGCATACTCCTTCTTTGAGCAGAGAGTATATGGCCTGCAACATTACTGAGACCAAGACGGTGCGCCTGGCGCTTTCCAGAGCAACCCAATGTTCGTGGGCCGATTTCTGCAATAGCAAGCTGTCCTGGCAAGTTGCACTCATCTCCTGAAGTCGAGAAGTCCAATTTTCAAGGATACTTAGCTGCCTCTCGGCATTCTTGCGCTGGTGGACGTCTGCATCAAATAGTCGGATGATTTGGTAGAAGATCAGAGCCTGGGTGGCAAGCAGTAGCTGCTCAAAAGTCCAAGGGTTTGCACCGGGAATAAGCCGAGAGAGGCTCTTATCTAAAATTGAGAATACGAGTCGTTCACTATCAGGAGTTTTCTGACAGTACATGGCGCTGACACCAAGTAGGTCTTGGTACACTGGGGGAATGTCTTCTCGATAGGAAGTATGATGGACGAACGGTAGCTTGCCGCCTTGTCTGAGCTGTGTGACGCAGCCCTGGAATCGACGAACGGTGAAATCGACCTGTTCTCGGCTGATAGGAGCAAGCTCAGGGAAGTCGAATGATTTCAGGGGCGTCGCCTCAGGGAATGTCGAAGTCTGGCTGACTGTTGCAGAGTTACTCGGTGTTGATTGGACTCGCGGGCTGGTTTCCACTCCTTGTTTCTTGAGTTTCTGATCATATCGACAAGTTAAACCCCGTTCTGAGCAGCGGGTACACGCTGGAAGTACGAGATCGCATCTTCGCTTCACACGGATGCATTCAGCGCACGACTTTCGGCGGGTCTGACTGTGGTGGACCAGCATTCGGGTCAGTAGAATTGAATGAGGCAATGGCGCTCGCCAGGACCATTGAGCCTTCCTCAAGGATATGCGTGAGCTAGTAGGTGTGACGCATAGGAAATCCCTCAAGTCAAGGCATCTTCAGAAGAGAAGATAGATTAATAATGACGGTTCTGGTGGAATTCCGTAAAGCTTAACCATAAACTCCCGAGCCTGAGAGCTAGGTGACAGAATAAATGGCACACTCATTTGAGTCAGACGAACGCCCTGTCGCCAAAATGGGCTCTACGAGACGGCCTGTATTTTTGTCCGACTGCCACTTATTTTTGTCACCTGGCCCGGCTCCGCGATGGACTGCCGGCGCGTCCCGGGCTATCGACCGGCTTGGTGGCCCGATAATGGTGTTAAAAAGTAGTAATGCACCAGTCAGCGATACAGACTCTCATCACATGGGTTTAGGCCAATCCATGTCTCTGTCTTTTTGATAAAAAGACTGATTTCTAGGTGCCATGGTCGACGAACTGATACCAGCGATGGCCAAGTCACGTCCGGGATCCTCCTGGGAGCCAGGTTGATGTTGGCCAATGCTGCTGCTACCACGTTGCAGCGAGGCGGCGGGGTACATTTAGCTTTTGGTCTGCTGCTTCGTCCTCCACCGCTATTGCCTTTCCGCTCAGTTTGATGTCTGTCTCGTTGTTGTAGATCGATAAGCTATGGCGTCCGTCCCGTCTGCGGTGTATCTTGGAGCTGTCGGAGCAGGTGCTCTACTGTTGTATTCCGTCTGCTTGGCTGGCTATCGTCTTTATCTGAGCCCGATTGCGAGGTTCCCGGGCCCCAAACTAGCTGCTCTGACATTATGGTACGAGTTCTACCACGACGTCGTCCGCGGTGGTCAGTATGTTTTCAAAATCAACGAGCTGCATGACCAATACGGTAGGGGGCCTCCTCATCTTCACCGAACACACCTCTGAATCTGCCAGGGCCTATCCTCCGAATCAACCCTTACGAACTTCATGTTCGAGACCCGGACTTCTATGAAGTGCTCTACAGTGGTCCAGGACAAAAGCGTGATAAGTGGTGGTGGGCGGTCGAGATGTTTGGGAACAGCTCTTCAGGATTCGGGACGATTTCGCACGAGGTCCATCGACTCCGTCGAGCTGCTTTAAATCCGTTCTTCTCTAAGCAAGCCATTTCGCGCATGGAACCACTAATCCGTGAACTTCTTGAGAAGCTCTGCGCCAGATTTGAGAGGTGCCGGGAGACTGGTGAGCCTGTAGACACCCTCCAAGCATACGCCGCGTTGACGACCGATATCATCACGACGTACTCTTTCAACACTTCATATGGCTGCATTGGTGACAGTAACTGGAAGTCCGAATGGCCTCAGGCAATGGTGGACAGCACCACCAGCGTCCACTTGAATAAACAGTTCAAGTGGTTGTTTCCCGCGATGCAGGCAACCCCTGAATGGATCGTCAAAAAATTGAACCCTGCTGTCATGAACATCATCGACTTTCAAAGGTTCGTACGGAAGGTACCATTGTATGACGCCGGGTTGCTCACACTGACAGGATTTGGCGAGACAAATACTGGACCTCATGAACGACGAATCGAAAAGCGAGAAGTCCTCGCACCGGACGATCTTCCACGAACTTATCCACGGCGACCTCCCCGCCGAGGAGAAGTCTCTGCGGCGACTGGTTGATGAAGGGCAAACAATGATTGCAGCAGGCCAAGAAACCTCGTCATTCTTCCTCAAGACCGTGACCTACCACATCTTGGCGAATCAAGACATTCACCGGAAACTGAAAGCAGAGCTGGCTGAAGCCATTCCAGATCCAAACTCAATACCACCGCTGGCGCGACTGGAGGGCCTTCCGTATCTTCACGCGGTGGTGCAGGAAGGTCATCGTTTCTCACACGGCGTGACTGGCCGATTAGAGCGCATATCGCCGGACAAGCCTCTTCAATTTCAAGACTGGGTGATCCCGGCCGGAACTCCTGTCTCCATGACCTCCTTCATCCAGCACAACGATCCCTCCAAATTTCCAGACCCCAACTTATTTGATCCCACACGTTGGCTGAACAATTCAGAAAAGCTGGAGAAATACCTTGTGCCGTTCAGCAAAGGCACGAGGCAGTGTCTTGGAATTAACTTGGCCACAAGCGAAATCTTTTTGACCTTGGCGACGGTCTTTAGAAGGTTCGACATGGAGCTGTACGAGACGACTGCGAGGGATGCCGAGGTCGCACATGATTTCTTCTCCTCACGGCTACGCCGATTCCAAGGGAGTCAGGGTTGTGTTAAAATAGTTCTTTGGACGCAAGGAGGCATGTCTGATTGGACGTCGCCCCCCAGAAAATATGTGCAGGAGTAACGTGTTCGAGCTTATAGCGCTTGCTCGGGGTGCAAGTCCGCCTTGGGCTTCGACCAGGCTCGCCCTATCCTGAACGACTTCGGAAACCAGTCTGGCTCCTTGCCAGTCCTCATCATCGTCACCAAAGCCTCTGCGCTCCGAAACGCCATCGCCATGCCGTGACCGTTCATCCCGAACGTCCCAAAGAGACCTTTCTCACCAGGAAACTCGCCCACGAGAGGAAATGTGTCTGGGGTGTAGCAGGTGATGCCAGACCAGTCTCTGATCTCGACACTCTCCCTGCCCCAAGTCTTCCGTCCAAAGACCTCCGGGACGGAGCGCTTCAGATATGTGGATATATCGCCGTTGACGGTGGAGTCATCCGTGATGCCCATTTCTCGTGTCTTGGAGATGAAACGACCACCGCCATATATTATATCACCCTCACCTGTCAGGCCAGGAGCCCGAGTCAAGAAATAGTCACCCGATCCTCGATCGTTGGGTGCGACAGTCTTGCCCTGAGTTGGATGTTCGGAGAGATCCGTCCTTGGTCGGATCGCTGTGACCTGGCTTCTTGAGGGCTTGAGAAATCCGGTCTCTGCAAGACCACGATGCAGCGCGTTGGTGTAGGCGTTAGTTGCCAGGACGACTCGCTTGGCTTGTACGCTACCCCGGTCTGTATCGACCTCCCAGCCAGCAGAGCCTTCGTTGGTTGCAGCCACTGGCTTCACCGCAAGCGCAGGCGTGTCAGTCTGCAAGTTGAGACCTCTTGCGAGCCCCAACTCCAGCATTTTGCACACCAGGAGGTAGGGGTTCTGCGTATGTGCAGGATACGACACGGCCCCAACAAAATGTGGCAATCCCAGATGCTCCTTCGCCTCGTGGCCGTGCCATACCTTCCTTTTGATCAATCGGCCCGCACCGGGCCGCCTTTTACTCACCTCCTTCCTGTATTGTAACACATCAAGCGCCTCTGCCCAACCTTCTTCGGTGTAATATGCATCGACGGTCTCCACGTCCTGGAAATCGCAATTGACATCGTGTTCTTTCACGAAGTTGGCAATATCCAGGACGTTCTGCTCTTCCAGCTGCTCAAACTTGAGGGCCTCGTCTTCTCCGAAGGCGGTGGCGTACTTCTTGAAGTGTAACCACCAGCCCGCACGACAGTGTCCGCCATTGCGACCCGATGCGCCGGAGGCTGCGGTTCGAGCCTCGAGCATCAAAACAGAGAGTGAAGGATCCTGAGACAGGAGCTTGTAGGCGACCGCTGCGCCTGACACGCCCGATCCTATGATGACATAGTCGAATGTGGTAGAGGTGGGCAGAGAAGGTGTGGTTCGGTGGTGGGCGAGGGCATGCTCAGGGAGCTGCCAGTATGATATGGTAGGATTTGGTTGGGGGAACCCCTTGGGTACTTCGCCGCCACCCATCTTGAAGTCGAAAGTGAATGAGAATGGACTACGGTAACCATTTTGAACAGAGGCAACGTTGCCCTATATACCCTTCCACCAGCGCGTATGTGCGTACCGCAGGTACGCCAGCGCGGACAGCGAGATAGGCAGGTAAACTGTTCATCCTGCAGGGACTTCTAGCGAGTCAAGCGGGACGAGTTACTTCAATGACATGACTCGGCAACATCCCGTTTAATGCCTGCGAGTGTTCAGCTACTCTTCGACCATTCAATTCCTGAATGACAACTGCGCCATGTGCGCTGCGCAACCCACGCCTGCTACCATGCATCACATCCCCGGAAGGCCGTATCGGCGACGCTTGTCTGCTCCATATGGTGGCTTAGGTGCCCTTCCTCCTCTGTCTCCGGCACTTGGATTTTTGGAAGAGAGATTCTATTGATTCAAGCAGCGCACTGTTGCCTGGCTGGGCGACGAACCATAGCCTCACCGAGCTTGATCTCGATACTCCTATATACATCATGGAAAGAGAAGGTGACCGCATACTAAGACTGTTGTATTAAGGAATACGCATCCCGGAGGTTGGGATAAGACATGCGCAGGAGCAGTCGTCCGGCGGGATCGCGATGACTGGCAGAAAGGAATGCCGAATACGAACGGAATTCAGTACAACTGCAACGCTGCAGCACATTGCCTTGCCTCAATCAATGTAGCTCCGAGTTGTGTCGAAATCCAACTCCTCCACAGACTGAGGATGTAAGTGGTTCCCTTGAGAGAGCACCCTTCGTCCTTTGGGGGGCGCTGCAACCATCTGTTTTTACGAACAGCCTTCGTTTTTCTTCTGGGTAAAGAGCGAGGGCTTCAGCCAAAGTGAGAAGTAAACACAGTTTTCTTCGCCTATACAATGTACGCATACGTGTCTCAAACAGTGAGAAGAGCATGACGATGAGCCTTCGCAAACCTTACGCTTCTCGACCTGGGCGTAAGCATAATTTAGGCTCGGCCACTACCTAATGCGAGAACTTTAAATATTTTCAGGCTTCCCAAAGATCTTGACGAGCATCATAGATTTTGTATATATGTGCGTTCAAAGTCCTGCATGTCATTTTCTTGGTGTCTTGTATCTGACGACCGCCTCTGACATACCATGCGGTTCGCTTATTGAGCACCGCTTTGATCACGTCCATCCTGTCCTGCAGGAGACCAGTATCAGGAGGCAGGTTCCAAGCTTCCGGGGTACGCAGACCGACCCTAGATTTCACCTTGTGCTGTCCATCGCCATTAGTTGAGATAAGAAGGGATAGTGGGAGCTGAAAATGTCTGAATCAGGTCGAAGTTTGCTGGACTCCAAGAGGATTCTGACTGCATTTGTGGTTCTTGGCGCTGTCTACCTCTCCATTAAACTTTTCCGCATCATCAAGAACACGTATCAAGCCCGGCATCGCTACCAGGAGATCCCTCAGCTCCCGCGGCATCCAGTATGGGGTCACTTGGTCAACATGGGCGAGAAGCTCAACCCGACTCTTCAGAGGCACCCGGACTATGCATTCGAGGAGATCTGGAATTCACTGGGCAAACCGCCTGCCTTCCTGATGGATTTGCATCCGGTGGACGGCGCCTTCCTGATTATAGCGGACCACGGGCTCGCGGAGGAGATCTCGCAACCTAGCGCGACGTTCAAATATTCCTTGCCAAAGAGTGATACTCTGATGGCCATGTATCGGCTCATCGGCCTGGAATCCTTAATTATTGCAGAAGGCGAAGAATGGAAGGTCCTGCGACGGCGATTCAATAAGGGCTTTTCACCGCAGCATTTGCACACCTTGGACTGGTTGATCATTTCCAAGACACAAGATTTTGTCGAGCGCCTAAAGGAGCTGGCGAAGAGTGGCGAGGCGTTCCTGCTCAAGGACCCAGCACAAGATCTGACTACGGATATTATCACGACTGTTGCCATTGAAAAGGACTATCATGCACAAACACTACCAGACGGTATCGGGTCAAAGGGGTCCCTGGGCCTTCTGACCGCATCAAGACTATTGTCGAAGCTGGTTTACCCTGTCGGCAGAGGATTTGACCCCTTCGTTTATTTCAATCCAATCAGGCCTGTCAAGTCGTGGTTCTACGAGCAGGTATTTAATCGCGAACTGGCAGTCAGAGTCCGTGAGCAAATTGCTCTTGAGAAGAACCAAACTGAAGAGAAAGCTACCTCGACGCTACAGAGATCCATCACTCGTCTTGCCCTGTCTGGCCTTGATCCTGATACGGCATTGGTGCGAAGCACAGTAGCACAGATCAAGAGCTTCCTGTTCGCCGGTCAGGACACGACGGCCACGCTAATTCAATGGATGTGCTTTGAGCTCTCCAAAGCATCATGGTCTCCCGCGGCGGCAGCCATCGTGAAATCTCTGAGCGCTGAGCATGACTCGGTGTTTGGTGTGGAAGGAGGTCCATTCAATGCACTCGATGTACTTGGCAACACAGATGAAGCCAGCCGAAAAGAAACTGAGGCAATACTTGGGAATCGCTTACCCTACACCACGGCGTTTATCAAGGAAACATTACGTCGCCACCCTCCAGCTGCCACGGCCCGACGCGTTCCAGACCTCTCACCTGAGAATCCTACCCCGGTGACGATGAGGATGCGTACTGTCAGTGGTGAAGAAAGAGACGTTGAAGTCAACGGGCTGAGGATATACAGTGCCCAGCATCTGATTCATCAACATGAAGACATCTGGGGGCCGGATGCACGTGTCTTCCGGCCTGAGAGATGGCTTGACGAGAAGTACATGTCAACTATTCCCACGGGCGCGTGGCGACCTTTCGAACGTGGACCAAGAAACTGCATCGGGCAGGAATTGGCCATGGTGGAAGCCAAAGTCGTGCTCTGCGCTGTTGTTCGGGGCTTCGAATGGGAGAAGATAGGGTACTCGGGAAAGAGTCAGACCGTGGACATGGGCATACCGAGAGGAGACGGTAAGGACGACCTCGAGCGAGAAGTGTGGCATATCAACCAGGTCACGTCTGTTCCGCTTGATGGGATGAAGATGAAGGTACATCTCAAGCGATAGACACATGTAGAATCGATCACGTGACAGCCTCGGCCCTCATGAAGCCTGGAAGCCGATGGTCAACCACAGATGTGATGACGACCTGTTCTTTTCGCCTCCCATCACAGGCACCCAACACACAGAGGCTACGAACGCGTACCACTTTCCTTGCCTTTGCTCGTGTCGACAGTCTAGACTGAGCCCAGCCGTGCCACACATGTGGTCTGTTACCAATCAGCCTGCCGCATCTGCTGTGGCGTCCAGTGCTTCTCGCAGCTTCGAGCTGTATCCCGCGTGCCATGCTGTAAGTTGATTCGCCCCTCCCAGCGTGCAAAAACATACGAAATGTGTTTGCCTAGTCGCGGGGTATATCTCCAGGTAAGTGCTATAAGATCGTCACCTTTGCTTGTCTCCCGTTACTCCATCATCCAATATACCTCTCCCTTTTCATGAACTTTCAACAATCACCATCCTTACATCCCCTACAATATCAACAATCACAATCAGGGAACATGCCTCCAATCTACTATCTAAACGCACCACCTCACCCATTCTGGGACTTCGTGGCCGGCATCGAAGATCATCCTTTCTTCGCCCAACGCCCACCACCACAGGCGCCTCGTCCAGGAGCCGAGCAAGCCGAAGCACAAGCTTCCGCCGGCCCCAGCGAGAAGGACAAGGGCAAGCAACCTCAAGCCAACCCCGAAGACCCGCCAGAGGTCGACCCTTCCACGGTCCGACCCGACCGCAAGGATAAGGACATGCCCTTCCGCGGCCGTGGCCGCTTCGGCAATGCCTTCGACAACAACGACACCGACCAAGAGAAGACCGAGGAGGGTGATGACTGCCATCGTGGCAAACGCGGCTGCCACGGTCGTCGACGTGGCCACGAGAACGGCCCATGGGGTCATCGCGGAGGCCCTCCCTTCGGTGGCCCTCCTCCATTCATGTTCGGACCCAATTTCCCCTTCGGTCCTCGTGGACCCTTTGGTGGTCACCATGCAGGTCCTGAGCACGAGGGACAAGAAGGACGAGGTCATCGTGGTGGCCCCTGGGGACGCGGAGGCCCACGTGGAGGCCGTGGAGGTCCCCATAATCACCATGGACCCCGTTCGCGCTCACCACCACGCGGTGGCCCCTTCGCTCGCCCAGGAGCTGAATCCGGTTTCGACCTAGGCGGCTTCCTGAGCAAGCTGGGTGACCGCCTTGGCGTCGACCTCAACTCCGCCGCCGAAGGTCTCGGACTCAAGCAACCCCGCTCCACCGACGCAGACTTCGAGCCTCGCACCGACATCTTCGACACCGCCACTGAATACACCATCCACCTCTCCCTGCCCGGTGCGAAGAAATCCGACGTTGGAGTCGACTGGGACGGCGAACACTCCGTCCTCCGCATCGCTGGCGTCGTGCACCGTCCCGGCGTGGACGAGGAACTCATGTCCCGTCTCGTCGTCGACGGCCGTAAGCGCGAGACCGGCGTATTCGAGAAGACCATCCGTCTCGGCACATCCAAGGACCCTGCCAACGTCAACGTTGAAGGCATCACTGCCAAGATGGTCGACGGTGTACTGGTCGTGCGCGTTCCCAAGGTCGAGAAACATTTCGCGAAGAAGGAGGTTCGTGTCGACGGATCGCCCTCTCCAGCAGTGTCGACCGAACGACCTGAGGATGTCTACATGAACGAGAAAGATCTCCTCTTCGACGCTGAAGAAGACAAGGAGATGTACGAGGCTGAGCAGCCCACTGAGGCGGCAAAGGGCAAGCAACGCGAAGCTGAACAGGAGGCCGTCCGGGATGATCGCTCCGAGACAGTGGGCTTCGAGCATCCCAATGCTACAGCTGAGACCCTGCCGCGGTATGAAGTCGCCGAGCCCAAGGAGAGCAAGTCGGCGAAGGAACACAGCCATCACGAAGACGAGGACAACATGAGCGATTGGGAGAAAGACGGCTCCGAGGATGAAGGCGAGTACGTCAAGATCAACGTCGACTAAACCAGCTTCAGTCTCGAGAGATTCATCGGACATGAACACAAAATGGAGGAAATGGGAGGGCGTTGATGGAGGAACTATCATTCAGCAGCACAGCTCATTCGGGTTTCATTGGTAATGTAGCATAGCATAGCATTATTCTAGTCGCCCTTCACAGTCGTCGGACGCTGGGAATTACAAAAACAAGGCGGTGGGGTCCACGCCATCGCCATTATGCTCAACTCGCGTCATCTAAAATCCTTTTTTCATTCCTTGTCCGATGCGAATCGTGATTACTTACTCCCTGCAATATTCATTTCAACTCGCAAAATCGCCCCTCTTCTCCAGCTAGAGAACTTGCTTGACAACCTGCGCAAATGTCGTATTCACCCCATCCACCATCTGCCCACTGACCTCCTGATACGCTCCATCCCAATACATGGCGCCCGCGAGATTTGGCAATGCCATGCTCTTCACCCTCTGTAAGATACTCTTGTACGTCGCCACGTCGACGTACCCGCTCCCTGCCTTCGCGAACGCCGGTGTTCCGATCAATAACCTCGGCGAGGTGATACCGTTGTTTATTGTTTGGAAGCTCGTACCGCTACCCGTGCGTTTTATGCGTGAGCCAGAAGGAATGTTCCCTTGGGCCTGGAGGTCGTTTGACCAGTTCTGAAGAGATGTGAAGAAGCCTTCGTTGGGGACCGTGGGTTGGCCGGTCTGGCCGAGGTTGCAGGATGGATTGTTGTAGAATTGGACGGACCAGAAGTCAATGTATGGGAGGGTATTGGGAGCGGAGATGGAGGCGTCCGGTCTGGGGCATTGAGGGGCGGCGGAGAGGTAGTACGCTTTGTCGGCTGTAGACATGAGTTGCCGCAAGGAACGCACGAGGGCGGTGAGATGAGTTGCAGCAGAGGGAAGCTCGTTGTCTAGAAAGAAAGGGCTCAGCGTCGTTCAGTCAAAGGCGGAGAGCAAGCGCGATAGACTCACCTATGTCAATACCATCCAGCACGACGTTACCATACGGCCTCAGCGGCGCCAGGGTTGCATTCGTGCCGCTGAGGAACAACTCCCACAGTGTATCTGCCACCTGCGCGGCCTGCGCATCGCTGCTCATGGTCAAATCTCCATAGGCTCCACCCAGACTGATCATCACTTTCTTGCCCTGCTGCTGACATTGCGCGATTTTGCCCGAGAGATCGTGAACACAGTCAAGAAGTGCCGTTGCTCCAGCAGCCTGTTGCGCGGCATCAGGGGCCCAGCAATTTGAGGCCATGTTCATCGAGGGGTAGCCACCGTTCGAAACGAGATGCGTAACAAAGGCGAGGATGACTATGTCGATCGAAGGGTCATTGCAGACCTGTGTCAGGGATATTACGGGTGTGAGATCTGTTTGTGAATAGTAGACCACGTTTAAATCGGTGGCGCGGGGGTTGAATGTGTAGGTCCCCGATGGTGACGGTGCGGTGGATGTGTAGAGCGGGCTGTCTGGGACAAAACTCCGAGATGTAGTTGCCGCGGTATCGCTGGTTGGTAGTGCAGGAGGTGTGTTGAGATTGGTGATGGGCAGTATCGACGGGTGGATAGAAGATAACGCTGGTGTTGAGGATGCTATTACACCGGACGATGACCCTCCAGGTGGAAACTGGGAAGCTACCAGCTCTTGGAGCTGTTGGACGTAAGCTTCAATTGAGCTGACGAGTTCGTTCACTTGCTCCGAGAAGCCTTCCGACGGATCGAGACGTCGACGATTAGCCAACGGTCGCCAGTATCCCGCCCGGCCTGTCCGGAACGTGGTATCTCTTTTCGAGTGCTGTGGTGCTGGTTGTGCGAGGTACTGCTCGTGAGAAAGCTGGAGGACATCCAAAGTGTTGCGCAAGGAAGCCACAACATTCTCCCAGTCTTGAGCTGGGGCTGAGGCAAATACATAGCCAAGTACGAGAGCAAAAGAAAAGAACGTGAGTAGACTGCGCGTCATGGCCTTCGTCTAGATGATTTGGATGGAAATGACCGACGTGCCTTCAAAAGAGCGACATGGACTTATACCTCGAAGGAGGACATGGCTGGTAATTCCCAGACATCTTCATACCAAAAGAGACCTGGAGAAGGATGTCTCAGACCAAAGTATTGGAGGTCGATGTTAAGGAATGTGCAGGGCTGGCTGCCCCTTTTGCGGTCAATGCATTTATTGCATTCCAACCACGGCGTTGCCAAGCCAGCCCAGGGAGTGCACACTCTGCGAAAAAGCAAGAAATTGAGGGTGAACAGGGTTTTGACCGCTTTGCAGAGCCTTGTCGTCTGTGGACGAGACTGTACCGAGTAACTTTGGGGTGTGGGACGATTCGTCCAAACTATCACTGATGCATTTCAAGTGGTCTTACTTGAAGACAAACCTGTTCCCTCAGCATAACTTGCTAGGCTTTGATTTGATGAGACACTTTACCATCGAAGATGAACGACAAGAGGAGAGGGGGGAACCAGAGGATTCAGACCCAGACCTTGCTGCGATCTGGCAGCCGCGGTTGCCCTCGATCGCAACGTATGACTTCGCCGTGTTCACTGCAGCTTGTCGTGATGCTGCTACAACGGCCGCCAAATGGCCATAGGCAGATGAGATCCTGCCTGATCAAATGATGCCAGCTATCTTCGTGACTGACTCCATGGCTGAGGGTGCACTTACAGGCTTCGAAATCACTTTATGTCCAACCGAGGCGCGTTTAAAAATCTTGTCTGACGTAATGTTCTCTCCGAAACTGGGAGTGGCAAACGGTCGTCAGACAAGTTGTGTCCTGCTCTAGGCATGGTCATAGTTTGCTCGCTTGAACGTTGAAGCCCATGCCTTTTTCTGGTTCAAGTCAAGAGGCCCGACAGCTAGCTGAAACTGTCCTCAAAGTTGACATGCCGGACTGCCCGCCCTGATGTCGCAATGCCAGCACTTTAGAGACATCTGCACACATCTTCTTGCAATGTTGACCCTGTGCTCGGCTTCGTTTGGCTTTCTAGAAGCAGTAGTTTTGGACGACCACCTCTGGATCAAGTCTTAACCAGGAACGGTATCTGCACTTTGCTTCGTTGTGGTGGCAGAACATTTGTCTGACACCCGAAAGTTTCCGCTCACCACCCCGTAGCCGGTTAGGTGAGGATTCGTTTGAAGCCCAACCTTATTTGTCGCGCATGCGTCCTAGTTAGCTAGCAAGCCGGGTCTGGGAGACACCAGGAACGCCTGTCAGAGATTGTCGGTTTGACTCCAGTGCAACTGTAACTCCGCGTCCCTTTGAGTACTAGCGGACGAGAATAATGTTGCAATTTCTGCCAAAGATTTTTGCGCTGTACAGACCTCACCTTAACCACTGAAGGCTATTTCACCCTTTTTGCGGGCAGCAACAATCGAGCTCTGGCTGTCTCCTAATCCTGCTCATAAGCTGACATGAGATGACTACAGCTTTCTGCTTGAGGGCAGAAAGAATGCAGAGTGGGACACCAGGTAGGCGAAAAATGCTGTATTCGATGGTCTAAAGCTTGTTTCGGAGACATGCATGACGCTGATGCAGGTGTAATCCTTTCCGAAGCAGGTACTCATGTTGCTCGTACCTTAACTCCCATCGACGGTGAAGATACCCGAGCTCGAGACCGACGTGAGCGGTATAGGGAGCAACCTAGTGCATGGCAGTCCGTTCAGGTGATCTCGTTCTTCAGCGCTGGCAGCGCAGGGCTCTGCATCTGGAGTGCTGCTTGTTTACTTTTGAAGTGCGTGTGAACAATTTGGCCCTGATGCCTCCCACGTGATGCCACAGCCTTGCTGACTGCTCGAGAGTCAAGACCAGATGAGCACTGGAGCCGTCCACCCCGTCAAGCCCAAGAAGGTGCTTCTCTCATCTGGTTAGCTCAAGCAACTGAGCGCCGACGTCGGCGCTCGCTAACCTGGAGTAATTCAGAGCACGTCGAGGTTACACAACATGGCTTCCAGGTCGATTTTGCAACTGCCGCAAGGTCGATATTGCGCGGAGTTAGCGCGGGAGCTTTGACCTCAGGATTGGCGCACTTGCGCAAGAGCCGCATTGGTAAGTGGCCGGGGTATCAACGAGGCAACAGCCCCGAGCCGTTCCGTAGAGGATGGTTACACAAGACCATCCGTGCTTCGGTTAACACTGTCGGCCCCGATTCCAATGCAGGGATGCTTTCAGATGCTGCAAGTGGTGCAAGGCCACTGCAGTCGAGCTTGACTCCAATTCGGCTTGGACATATGAAAAGTAAGAAAGACCAAATCATGCATCAATATGCAGGACGGCAGGTTGGGATCAGAAATACTCGCGGGACGGAGACCGACTTAAGGAGTGGTGAGTCGAAGGCTCTCTTGCAAACGCTAACCATGCGCTCCGTAGACTGGAGCAGATGAGGAGGACAAGGTTGATCGTGGAAGACCAAGAAAGGGGAAGGTGAGAAGGTCGAACGTTGAAGGGAAGTAACGAGGTAGCGTCTGCCGCATGCCAACCTTGCCCTGCTGCCCGCTCTTGCGATGCGTTGTCCAATTCAAGCGACTTGCAGCAGACAACTCCTCGATAAGTTGCTGTGAAGAACGATTCTGGAACCGAAGAAGGTTGGAGTTGCAACGACTTCAATTTGGTCTCCATGCTCCTGCAGAATAAATTCATCGCGTGATTGTGCAAAGGTGAGTCTTACAAGAGGAGTATTGTTCGTGGACGTTCCCTGCGGCCAGAGGCAGGAAGTATCCACTCGAAGAAAGCACAGACGCCGTGCCTGCAAGCCACACTCGAGGCCATCACATTTAGGCGGGCATCGACTCCATACCAGCCCCAATCACTTCCGTCCAGGTGTCGTCGCAGTTCTTACAGGATCCCGCAAACCGCTCCTCAAACTCGATCCAGGAGTTCATCGATGGAATGATGCAGGTAGCATTATCAGACCTCACGACAGAGTGAATACAATATTAAGCAACTCAGGAATACCCCACCACAATCGGAAACACAATCCCTCCGTTCCCATACCTCGTTGGTCTACTTCTTTCTCATGACCTTCAGATGGAAAATTTCCTGCATTCAATAGACTGATGCGTAATGCCGGGCTGTCCAAGGGCTGGGTTTCTACCCTGCCTATGCTACTGGAAGGGCGCGACAACCGGAAGGAGCGTGCATCAGTCGCTGCAGCTATATAGGAGAACGGAAGAAATGCGAATCATGGAGACAGATAGCCTTGAAGCGTCGGAAAATCCGAGCAGAAGCAGCCGAGGACACATGTGAACAAGCGCATCATGCTGTACAACCTTCACCGGCATACACGAGCCTCGCGTCGATTGCAGTTTCCCATGAACATCCTTGCCATTCGCAGCCGACTCCCAAGATCCTCGCCATTTCGCTGATCCAGTGGTTCCTGACGCCTCTGTGACACAGCAGCGAGCCCGCTGTGAGCCTTCATGTGGCGGGGTCTTGACAGGCTGTCAATGCAGCGGTCGCCCGAGTCACACAACAGCAAGATCGTGTCTGTGAAGGCCTTATTCTCCTCCCCGGAAATTGAATGCCTATGTGGCACAGCAGCATCCCCGGGCTGGCAAGCCACCGGCTATCAGCCCGAGAAATCCGACTTGGTCGTCTGGGTCGCACAGCAGCGGGATTCGTCTCAGGCACACGAGCTGTACGAGTAGGAGGGAAAGGTTTCCGACCGAGGCAGAACAGTCAGTGGTGAAATTTGCAATGCCACATGAGCGGAAAATAGCAGCCCCGGATCGATGAGTTCAGATCCACGATAGGGTTGAGGTACAAAACATTATGACAAGACATCGTGTCGTAGGACGTCAGTCACAAACAACAGGCAGTCTGTTGAAGCACCGCCAGGCATGTGCTCTCCGGAGAAGTCTCCCGGTTGTATCGCTGCGAAGCACCAAGATTTCGGCAACCTAATCTTGCCGACCAAATCTTAAGCCAGACGTATTCTGGACAGCTCGGCTGTTCGAGAAAGGTTGCCACATGCTAGATGAACCTGCCTTGACTTTGGTTTCACCAGAAGCTTTGGAGGCCCGAGTCAGCCAACCAAGGCACTGATGAGCGCGGAGAATCTGTGCAGGTCAAAAGCCAAATCGACGACGTCAAGAGAAGTGGAAGCCGACGAAAGGTTGGATTTGACTTTCGTTCGCGGTACCTCAGAGTTTGAGACACCCTATCCCTGCCCCCTCGTTCGGTTTTGGTGAACGAGCACATGTTAGGCTAAAAGAGACCATGTAAGAGTGTGAGGGGCAGCAAGCAAGAACAGATTGAATTCACTATTAGCCGCCCAGGTCTGATCATCGCTTGTGAGAAAGAGAGAAAAGAGAAAAAATCACAGTCCCAAGCTCGCTCTCGCTCTCGCTCTGCAGTGTGAAACAGAATGCCATGCCATGCCCTGATGAACCATTTTCCCTTGAAGTCTGAACAACATGTTCAAATTCCATCCATGATCAAGATCGTAAGAAGTGGAGTCCGCCGCCCATTTCGTGCTGTCCATCCGAATCCATGCCTCGCGTCCCATGTCAATCGCAATCGTCCCGTCGTGAAGAGAATCCCGCTATGTACAATTCAAGGTGTGATGAGAAACCCCAAACTCGCCTGTGCTATGCAAGTGCAATGTAAAAGAACTGATGGAAGTCCTCTCCCCAGGATCCTTCTCCCGAAGATAGAATGTGAAGCTGTTGAAGGGTGTCTCTGTCGTCCGAATGGACACAATGTCCCACCCTGGTCCTGGATGAACCAGGCTCTCGCAGGACAATCAATATGAAGACTTGCTGAATTTTGTGCTTGGAAAGAGATTGCCGCCCACCATCTTGTTTGCCGTTTCTTTTATCCTCAATTTGGACAATCTCAATTTTAACTTTTCGAATGAATGGAACGCTTTTGTTTGGAAGGAAGAGAGTTTGTGTCAACCGTAAAATCTGGTGTGGTGAGAAGTGGTCTGTGTCCTTGACAGACTCGAGGATAGTGCATAACAAAAGGATGCTCTCATGGGGTATGAAGGAATTATGCGGAGGGAGGTTGGAAGTGTTTCTGGTCATAGTCGTAGGGTCTCATTTCGTCGTTAGGAAGGAGCTTTTCATGCATCTTCTCGTCTGCAATGTCTCGGAACTGTGCTCTCTTTTGGCGGATCATTCTGCCAGAGTCGCTTGCGTCGGCATTGGCTCGACTGCCCCAAGTCGTCTGTCGATGATGTTAGCATTGCCTGACACTCTCGAGCTTCCAAAGGTCCTTACCACGCTAAGAGTCATCAAGGCATACATCTTGATGAGGCCGTGAAACCAGCCGAAAAGCACAGATACTGGCCACAAGAGGATGTCGATGGGATAGCGAACGAAGTGCGTAACGAGCTTGATGGACTTGGAGAAAGTCATCCACGCAAAAAAGGCCCAAAATGAGGTACGAGCCTGATCAACAGGCCAGTCCTGGACGGCCCAGAACAGAAACAGCCACAGCAGCCCATCACCGACTATTGCAGGCGGCATCAAGGTAGTGATGTGAACTGCGTAGGTGCTCCAAGGCTGTTGACTGAGAAAGGCAAAGATCGTCAGTGCCAAGGACTGCAAATGAGCCGAGGAAGAAAAACACTTACCACCAGATATCTCGCTCCGTAAACATGCTAGTCACATTGCTTCGCCAATTGCTGCGTGCCCAGCGCAGGCATTGCTTGAGGAACTTCGGATTGTTCTCTAGTGTGGTGAGCACCTCGCACTCCGGGTGGTACTGCATATAAGTTTCGTGCTGATGCGACACCATCCACCGCGTTAAGAAGTTGTCATCGTCCGCATTGAGCTGGTATTGGCCAAACCACCACTTCTCGTTTGTGAAGTCGTTGGTGAATTTGACGTCTTGCAGGATGCTTGTGCGGTAGGCACAGGTCCGACCTGACAAGCAGGGTACGCCACCATCCATGTGGGTTGTGGCAGCGCAGTCAAAATTTCGACGCTCGAGGTACAGGGCCCCAAGGAACCCATAGATCCTCTCGGAGAAGGTTGGTGCCTCAGCTCGTCTCAAACGCTGACACGTTACCACACCTCCGTATTTCTTGTCCTCGAACGGGGCCAACATCCATTGGAGAGTTCGAATCGGCCAGGTCACGTCGTCATCTGCAAAGACTATAATCTCGGTGGTGACCTCTGGGATTGCTCGGGCCATCTGACGTCTCTTGTTGGCTTGCTTGACAGACATGCAGCGGATTCGCTTATAGTTCGATGCCGGCATCTTGTTCATGGTCCGCTCCGCCTTGTACATGTTCTCATCGATCGTGACCAAAATCAGTTCCTTGGGCTCATTCTCCATGATTGAGGCGATGGTTCGTTCCAGTTCCTGCCCTTCGCCGTCCAGGGTTGGCAAAATGACTGTGACATCTGATGGCCGGAGAGTGGGGTTCTCTGGAATCGGGATCGGCTTGAAAGTCCAGAATGCCCACAAGTTGACAATGAGTCGGCAATAGCGCCAGAGGCTGAGTCGGTCGAGTCAGTCGATCCGGCCAACTACAAGAGCATAAGACGGATTCGGTTTGGAACAGACTTACAAATAACAGATGAATATTCTGAACCACTTGGCTGAGTCCATTATTGCTATTGCTTGTTGACCGGTCTCGTGTCACTGGGACAACTGGAGACAGGTGAACAATAACGATTGTAAGAGTGGTCGAACCACTCAAGACAGGCCCTGAGGACGGGACAAGCAAAGACAAGAGCAAACTATGGGGAGGACATGAAGGATGACGGGTAATAAGGGACAAAAGGAAGAGACCGGGCAAAGTGGTCGAGGCAGGTGAACGACTCAAATAAAATATGGGGAAAGGCGCGGAGGCCAAAGTGAGATAATAGTGAATGCAGCCTCCGGTATGAATGAAGTGAGAGTGAACCGGGCGTAAGCGGTTGTATTGGCTGTTGCAATGACGCCCTGTAATCCCGCAGGCCTGCACCTCAGAACCACAAACGTGAGCTTGCAGATGAGTTCGCAGTTCGCATGAGGTGAGGAATTGTTTTCGGCTTGGACACCCCAGATGAAGCCAGGCAGCTTGTGATGAGCGTCAGTTGCAAGCACGTTAGCCGCATAAGTGTGAGTGGACTCGGGTGGCCAGGTTACTGATTGGGCTCGAGCGATGGCGCGTGCAGATTGAGTGTTGAGGGCGCACCTGCAGAAAATAGAATGTCGATGGGTGGGTGGAGGGGCAATAGTCAAGCGACGGAGGGGTTGTTTCGACAGCCTGAGGATTCGATGAGATGGGGGTGGAGGGGCTTGACCAGGGTGTCGCTGACCAGGGTCCGGGTCTGTAACTAGTGCTGTGCATGGTACTCCGTACTCTGTAGGTAAGAAGGACTCCAGTCCGAGCACGAGCATCAGCAATTCACTTGAGCAATGGCAAGCATGGCAACTGGGAGCTGCTGCAGAAGTGCTGAGAACTACTTGGGGTAGTTGGTCTGCAGCCAGAGATGATTCAATAATGATTCTACGATCTCACTCTCTACCGCCCGTACTGGGGGTACTTCTGCAGCGGACTTGTGCCTACGAGTGAGGTGTGCTTTTTTCGCACTCTCGACTCTTCATTATCGTCCAGGGCCAGTGGAGTCATCTCTTTAGAGCCCTGTCATATGCCATATCGGCTGCTTCCATCGACGATCCAAGGGTAAATCTCCATTCACCTGCAACTCACCGGTCAACCACTAAGTGAGAGGTACCTGAGCCCTTCTAAAGGGTACGCGAAGAAGCGGGAAGGCGTAGGCGTCGAATCTCGACCACTGCTTCTGGTCACATCATGGCTATCTGCAACCCGAAGCGCCTACCCGCCTGGGCATTATTTCACCTGAGCGCCTACTGAGGAGCACTCAGAGATACTCCCAAGCGCATGCTTCCGATTACGGCGAACTCTGCGCGGGCGCTTTCCCCATTGTCTTACAAGTATGCTCGTTCACATGCTGATTTCGGGAGCTCATATCCTTGGAACGAGATCCACTCCATCTTCCAGCCTCGCCATTGGGACCCGTTGAGCTTCCGCCAGTGAAGCATCTGTTTCACGAAGACGACATATCGCCAGAGCAAAGCAATACAAAATCAATGTCGCTCATTGGCGAGTGTATATTACATTCGGCGTTACGGCAGGCAACTCAAAGCCAATGCTGATCATGCGGCCCAGGACAAGCCTGCACTCCGAAAATGCTCACCGAGAAAGAGCTCAGTTTACAGCCTGCACACTGCTCCGTCCTTCCAATTCCGAACCTGGTCGAGCTTGCAATTGACCTGAAAAATTCCTCGTGCCCAAGGCTTCGACTTTGGCCCTTGCATGACCATCATCTCGACCAGCCACAAAAAAATCTTCTTGTCAAGTGCCAGGCTCAGCTTAATGATCTGAGTCAATCTCCAGCGTAAGATTGTGAGAAGGTGCACCACCTGACTGACTGGCCAGGGTAATTGGACGATCCATCACACCACAAATCTCTACCACTGCAGTCATATGTCCCATCCCCAACATGACAGAGTAAGTCGGAGTTCCTCAAGCGGTCGTCGTCCTCCAGATTGTTTGCCGCCAGCACGAAAACGACTTCTCCACTGGCGATCCACACTCTTTCGCCTTTAGAATGTCCATTCGCCGCTTGCTCCGCATCAGCTGGGCGACCCCCTCAAATTCTTCGAGCCAATTTGATCAAAGCCAAAACGACACCTTTACTGCAAGCGCAGCTCTTGCTAAACTCGAACCGCCGTAGACTGCGATAGAGGTGGCTTCGATGAGCCAACAGTAAAGATCTTTGCAGTCCACTTTTTCGAAAAATGCAGAGCTTTCGCTCCTACTCGGGGACGCCATGCGTGCTTCGTATGGTCGACAATGCTGTCATTGCAGCACTCTTCTCGGACCACGACCTTCTTTTCGCATGATTTGCCCCACACCCTCGCCTTTCTCTTCGATTTGGTTCATTGTCTTCGCCAGCCAACAACAATAGCGGCCAATTTACGGCTGCAATTCCACCAATAATAGTCGCCCTTCCTCGCTTCCGTCTCCCATCAAGCTCCAAGCTTGACGAGCGCTACACGTCCCTTGAGGCTTTGACGCAGACACCAAGTACGAAGCATGAAACAGCAGCTCCAAGAATGGCTGAGCTGAAACCTACTCAATTGCCCTCATGGCTACTGGATAACCTCACCAGATCTGATCGGCGAAACAGCATTCCGGATTGGACATGATAGAAAACTTGATCAGCATAAACGTGCGGCCACCCATCGACTCTTTGATTTCTGATCTTACAGTTGCATCCATTCAGCAAGGGTCCAGACAAGAATGGATCTTTGCATTAACGGCACGCCAAACCTGACAGAAGGTCTGTGCACTTCGTGGCCCGCTGCCCCCAGAGATGGCGCAATGCGTAACGCAACTCAGCACGGAATCACCCGCGTTCTATCGGGCCCTGCTCAAGGACCCCATGTAAATCGTTCGGCCGTCGCCTCTGGCTGCAGCCGTCAAGATAGCCATCCTGTCCTAGCAAGCGAAAACAATATCGTTCTCTGAAGTTTCTGCTCATCTGCACGTACGGCAGATCAATTTTATCCACCCGAAAGAGTCCTTGACCGGCAGCGGCACCACAAGTCGTGGCTGACCTCATCGGAGAAAGACGCTCCGAGTCACTGATGCAGAGCCAGAGCTCTCGCACGATGCAGATTTTCTATGAAGTATCCTGGACTTTTGGCCAAGGCACGCGTACAGTTCACTCGTACAGTGGCTCCGTGGACGATTCGGAGTAGTCCAGCAAGGGCATGGAATGCTTCTTGTCATGGGTTAAATGTAACCAGTTTTGTTCTTTGCTGCTCGAGGATCTACTTGCCGCCCCCAGGCAAGAAAAGTGGAGACGGAGTTCCCCTGCAAGACAAGTGTGGGCGCCATTCGCGCCGATAAACGCCGACACAACACGGCCTGTAGGCGAGCACGAGCAAACCTGAGTCAATGCTGCATGTTACAACTTCTGGCCGGCTGGCAGAGAGCGTCGATTGTCTCGCTCAGGTTTCTCCGCAAATCACACCACGTATGCATAGATAATGCATTCTACGAGCGAGGAAATTCGTGACTCCAGCCAGACGATATTGCACGACTGGAGCTTCAGCAGGTCGAGCTTTCTCGATGTCACTTCCTTCGCATAGGCTGGACGCCGGACTGGGCTCATCCATGCTTAGCGACGGCAGAGGGAGGGGCATGCTGCATAAGTTTTCGGTGGCGTCTGCGTGACGTTTGCGTTAGACTGCCTTGGCGCCGTCTAACCCCACAGCTCCTCCCACCAACACGCAAGTAGCCCGGCCAGTCCACGCCGATGAAGACTCCAAAATGCAGTAATGCTGCATATTCGTGTCCAGCTTATCGCGCAACCTTTCTCAGCTGCCTTTTCTATCAATCTAGCCGACTCTTGCATATTCGGATTCCGAATCCAATCGAGCCGTGGTGGCCTCTTACTCAGACTTGCCGCAATCTTGCGAGCGTATCGCCGCCGTCCGGAAACCTTGGAGCGCTCTCGTGAAGGATCGTGGACAGAGTCAAAACATATCCTAAAAGCAGGACGCCCGAAGACAATCCTGCCGAGTACTGGCCAAGGGAAAGAAGAATATCTGGTTGACTAAGCTCTTTCGACGGCAGAATACTACACTCATAAAGTAAGGCCAGAATTTCCAGGATTGGTTATTTGGATACGAGATTCGACGCTCAGATCGCCGCAACGGCTTAAATACTGACTTGCCTCTCATGAGCATTGTGGATGACTTAACCTCGCGGAACAAAACTCCAGAGAGCACTCAGAGGTTCCTCGGCAAATTTGGAGAGGTTCTATGACTTCCTGTTTGGTGCATCAATGTTTCGCTGTTCCATTTCTCTACGGAGTACCAAACCTTTTACTTTTGAGCACAAGGAGAAACTTGATGACGAGTGATGCTCACTGCTTGCACCCTTACTGGACTGTCTCGCTCCTGCAGATTGCTGTGTTTCCAACGAGTAAAGGATCAAGGCTGACGTTTTACAGGAACTTGCATATGCGGCTGTCGAATCGTTGCCGAATGCTGCCATGTCAAGGCAAAGTTTCCCTGGCGTATTGTGAAAGGCTGTTCAATAGGCTGGAAAGATTCGCGGGCAAAAGGGAGTCGACAGAGACCTCAAGACCAGCATTCATCCAAGTCATATGCTATTCTTGTGCGCTTGCATTACACATCCTCCAAATCTCACCTTTCTTACCACTGTCTTCAAATACAATCTTGGTCGGTCGACGCTGTCGCCTGAACATTCATCCTCTAGCACACAGCCGCGGCGTCCTACCCTTTTTCTTGACGGCAGAGGACTGGACAGGTGACGGCAAAAGTATGCTACTGTAGATCTCGTGACAAGGTCTTTTATCTCTTTATGCTTGACTGGCGGTCATTCAATACTTCGAAATAGTTCTCCACTGATCTCACGAGATACAGAAGGTGCATTTTCGCCTGTTCAGGAATCTATAAACATTTCTGCGAATGATAGAAGAGGTTTCAAGTCCTGAGACGTTGAGCACCTACGAATGAAGATGCAGATTGATTATGTTTCCCGGAAGCAAGGGCTGTGCTTCCCCCCGAAGCCAGCGCGGTTGTGCAGTGCATTGAGATGCAGATTGCTACCCAAGCGCCCTAAACAAGTCACGGCGCGGGGGTGCCAATCGTGCCTGGGGGATCTTCACCCTGTGTCAGTGCCAGATTCAGTGCTTGATCTTATCCAGCTTCCATGCCGGATGAACTGGTAGCAGCATCAAAGATTACCATGATTGTTGTTTCCCATAAACATATGGAGCACGAGGCGCCTGCCAGTGGACTTGCTTGGCGATGACGTCAAGGACGACCTACTGAGTTGGACCTCGAACTTCCCTCGGCCACCGTGCTCCTCGTAAATCTACCTTCTACCCGGCGCCGCATCGTTTCTTACACACGTACAACACCTCCCCTTGACGTGTCAATGTCGGTGCCGGCTAACCTCGTGTTCCTGAGTGATCTGCAATCGACAGTTCATGCACCGATGTAGGCTCATGCAAGGCTTTTCTAAACCAGGGGGAGCCTCACCGCCATTGCGGCTTTGACAATCCGCCTCGTGGCCTGACGCAAGAATGGCGGTGAAGCAACGACCCCCCAAAATATCTGATTTTAAGCCCTAATTACCAGATCTATTACGTGCATCTGGGCGGGCCGAAGCGAGATCGTCTCTCAGAGATTGTCAAGATCCCTGGACATTCGTGGCCCAAAGCCGTCACCAATCTGCCCAATCTATCGACCCTCCTCAACTCTGATCCAACCTCCATCTCTTTAATGGACCACAAAATTTCAATACGCCTCCAAGTTCTCGTCGCCATGCTCTTCGGGCAGCTTGGGTATGGTGAATGTTGCTGACCTCGATCAACAGGTAGCACAAAGATGTGATCACTGGCACCAGGGTGACCCTTCACCTCGATTCAGAGGTGTTGTTATAATCATTACGGGCCTACGTTGAGCAGGCACTATTCAGGGTGTAAATGATACGTCCAAAAGAAACTTGTTGCCCTCCTGGCGGATTATACTCCAAGTCCCGTGCTCGCCCAAATCCAGCCATGCCACCAAAACCCCCACTGTCTCGTGGTCACATGGCCCTTCCATTATGGGCGTGGCCTGACGCCATTCCTCAAAACGCCAAACTACCTGTTCCTGCATGATGCTGTGCACTGTTTCACAGATCGTCTGTACCGCAAGATTCATGCCATGCGAGTCATCGAGAAACTTTGATGATCAGGAAGAAGTCTGGAACAGCCGGCCCCATGCTTGCAGCTAGCGTTGGAAACCCTCAAAATTCGGCCGTTGTCACCTGCTCTTACTGGCCAACGACCAACAACATTTCTCTGATCTGCCGGCAAATGGCATCGCTTAGAAGGCCGGAGCAGGTGGGACGTCGTCACTTCTTGGCGGCCATCCTGCTGGGAGGCCACCTTGGGATCTTTTCTTCGCCACCCGGCCATTTTCGAGGCTCGATTTTCCCCGATGGCTGCCCGCGTCGAAATTCCTGCGTCCATCATTGGACCTGCGACCTGCAGAAACAGTGCGGTGGCACAATCACTAGGTGTGATCAGTCGCCCCCGAAGCCCAGTCCATTGAAGGAGCAGAAGCCAGTATTTGCTCAACAGGGATGCTCTGGTAACATGACTTTGGTTCTAATGCAAAGCTGATCTGGCATGGCAACAACCGAAAATGTTTCCATGATGATGCTTACGCGGACGTCGCCTCCGCGAGATGATCCGCGAGGAAGAATCCGACCACTGGGATCTATTCACAATGAACCGTTTCTTCGGCTCCTCCGCAAGCGCGGAGACTGGAAGTATGTTTTCACATGTCTACATCCTTCATTGCGCCTGGAGTAATGTTTCAATTGGTCATACATTGTCAACATTTCGCTCTACCTCCTCCTGGGGCGGCCGATCTTACCCCGGTGGCCCGAGGCAGCGCTGTTTTTCGGACTGGGGAAGTCTTCAATTTTGCAACACAAGAACAATGTGCACTGCGCCCTTTATACCGTCTATCGAGATTGAACCTGATCTCCTCGTGGAGCCAACACTGGTGGAACGATCTGCAGCAATCCAAATTCGGTATTGAACCATCGTACATCAAGATGTCGTTGCGGTTCTCCCTGATTTCTGTTGAGGCAAAGTCCGGGTTGCCAGCAGGTCAAGAGCTAACGTGCTAATGGGTGTCAAGGTTACAGCGTCCTCTCATTGGCACCGTATCCCTCATGTACGACGTGTTCCTCTGCATTGAACGGAGAGCTGATGATCCCCAATCCTTGCGCATGTTCGCGTGAGGAGCCTGAAGATCGCTGCGAAACCGAAACAGGGTTCTCGACCCTCGAGCTGCAGACGCTGAAAGCGGGGTTTCATCTATTCGAGCTAGCAAAGAGAAGGTACTGAAAAGGCAGACATGCCAAATGCACACGATTATAGGGGCGGGTGCAGCCCCGTGCCGCGTTGGACTATTTCTGGTCTTTCACACTGGCCGATGCGTCTGTTGTACACCAATAAGACCTTTCCATTTCGCCTTCGTCGAACAAGCCACACGGGCACCTTTTCAGCTGCATTTCTAGATACAAGCGTACCTCGAGATCCTAGTCGCAGTTGAATCTCCCACGGTGGCGGCCAAGCCTGACATCCCACGCCATTTATAGCCAACACTGTTCCATCCATATATATTGGACTGGAGGAGAGTGCGCTTTCTCATGAGCTTTACGTCTTCCGAAGTCAGATGGAATCTCTTGGTCGGTAATCTTCAGCTGAACTAAAAATTGCATCTAGGTTGCTCCCGTTGCCCTCCCGTCCCGCTAAATGCTCCGATCTCAAGTACGAACAGTTTCCGGCACTCAAGGGAATGAGCAGCCATTTGGGGAGGAGTCATGAAATGGACTAATCAGCATAGTGCGAATCAGTGTGTCTGCGCTATCCAGTCAGTGGCAAGAGACGATGTAGATGCACTTCTGTCGACGGTGAAGGGATCTCCCGACGCTGCCACTACCCCGAAGAGTCAGATGGGCACCGTGCCAGCATTTTGAAGCGAATACTCTTTACCGCAATCGATCGATCGCGATGCTGTACGCCAGGACTAGATCCCGCGCTTTGATTACACCTCTTCATGTCAAGCCAAACGCGCGGTCTCCCAACCCATTCCTCACCACTGCGAACTGAGTCCCTTGGCCCTCAATGGTTTTAGATCTCGAGCAAAAGGTCGCTCGCGGCTGGACAAGGTGGACAAGCTTGTACTCCAAACGAGAACAAAGAAGGAGGAAGAAGAACAGTATATCCTGCTCACTCGGAGCGACCGTATCCGAAAGCAAAGCAACATTGCGAACAGCGAAGGAGAATCGCTGAAACAACAAGCGAGACTTAAGAAGCAAGGGAATATCATTCGAAATCCACGTTGTGGAATATCCACTAAATCACCAAGGAGAAAGAAATGCCCAGGAATGGCAAATAAAAGGGCTCCCTGCGATTCGACCGGATTCAGGCACTCAACGACAAGCAACGTATACCCATTTGGAGATTTCGAAGCCATGCAAAGTGCACAGATGTACTTCGGCCGGGAACTGTTTGGCTATTTTTTTGAACGGGCTCATTGATCGGGTTCTGTGGCCGGCAAAGGCTGAAGCTTCCCTCGCGATGATCTCTCTTGGGTGAGGAACGAGATACCGATCCTAGCAGTCAATCTATCATCACTGCGATAACCCGTCGCCGAAGACGAGCATTCTTCTAACTTTGTCGATCTATATTAATGATAGATACTTACCCAGCGCCGCCCTTAATCGCCGACAACTCAAACAAAGAACACAGCCTCCTCTCGAATACGTCAATCACCTCATCTCCCTCTCCAGCTTACACTATCACCGAACTTGACCTCGAACTCGACAGCTCCAAAGACTCCAATGGCAGGATACAGATCACCTTCGCCCATAAGGCCATCCACGCCCTCGACCCTCTCATCCCGCTCCTCGTCGATGTCCCAACTCCACCGCTCATCGGACCTCCCTTCCCTCGTCACAAACGCGCTGGTCTTGACCTTCCCACGCGCGCCACCTACCTCCTCCACCTCAAACTTCATTCCCACACCCACCGACTCATTCTCTCGGAACGCCGAAACGAACTCCTGCCCACCCCATGGATCGTTCACGAACCGCCGCCCATCGTCCCCATGCACGCCGATACTCGCGCGATGCCACCCGGGCAATCTCCACGGCGGGTACGGCTTCGCCGCATATCCGATCGCAATGCCGGAAGTGTCATTTTGGATCCGCCGGACGTGGATCTCGAAGTATATCGTCTTCGGCCTCTCCGTGAGAAGCGGGCTGTCCACGCAAGCGAAGTACATCGGGATTGAGGAGAGGAAAATTGCGTCTGGTTGGTGTTTGGATGTGGCGATGAGCCACGTCGTGGGACTGGTCTGGCGGAACGTCGAGATCGATTTCTTCAACGGGCCGGGCGGAGATTCAAGGGTGATGTGTCCGGCGTTGGCGAGGAGATGGATTTCATGTGATGGGGGAGAGGGGGTGTAGACGGGGTTGCGGGCACACCATTCATGGGCTCGCTCGGCGGAGTCGTAGGATGCATTGTTGGTGGGTGAATAATCTTGTGGGAGGGCAGGAGGGGGTGGCAGGAGAGAAGTATCTGGTATCACGGTCCAGTCGTGGTATGGTGGCGGGTTGTCATTCTTGGGAGGAGGTCCTGGAGGCGGGAGGAAGTCATCGTCTTGGCGGTGGTGAGTCGGCGGAGGACCGGGAGGAGGGGCAAATCCATCGTCGTGCTTGTTCTGGTTGCGGTGCGAGGGAGGCGGTCCGGTGGGGTTTGTATACTCTTCTTTCTCTCGACGGCGGTGGGATGGCGGAGGATCGGAAGGAGATGTATATTGGTCATGGCTCGGGTTGTCCGTTCCCACGTCAACCTTGCCCTTCAGGGACTTGAAGAGGCCCATGGTTGATGTCTCAGCCCTTTCGCCGTAGCGTCGGATGTGTGATAAACCTGGCTCTGCGCGAACCAGACCCAATCCGACCCTTCAACTCCCACCTAGTCGCACCGGGACGTGATCGAAGCCGAATAGCCCCTTCCTACAATCGACGTGCCCGAATCGCGCTCTCGTCGAACTTGAGTTTCTGCACGAGCGGTTGCGGCAAAGCCTCGTCGCTTCGCGCCGCCCTGCTCGGACTGCGCACCGTCCCCCGTGACACTGACAGCGGGATGATCCCTGGCAGACTGCAGACCCGAGGATGACAGGAGCGGGAATGACGACAGGGTATTGTGCAGATACGAGGTTTGACAGCCCAGGGTACGGGTGTTGAATCCGGTGATCCCCGATGGAGGGCTGGTGAGAGCAAAGGCACTCGTCTTGACTCTGCAGCGCACTTCACATGTAGCGCCGAAGCTGAAAGGGTTTTGGACACTCAGCCAGAGAGAAAAGACAATGCAGCGCGTCGACGTGGCGTTGTGAGACAAACCAGGGAGGTCGACGCAGCCGAGAAGAGTGGTTCGTATGGTTTTCTGCTCGCGAATGATGACTTGAAGTGTCACTATGGAAATGTGACAGGTCACTTTTTGTGTCTGAGGACAATACTATTGAAAGCGCTAACCAGGTCTGATATGTTCTACCGATAGAGTTGACGAGCAGTGTGGTGAAAAGTGATGACAGGCATACTTCGTGCTGGGGGGTGCGGGGTAAAAGAGTATCGCCAAGAGGAGACAAGAGGTCAGAGCTCGAAGAGTCTTCAGTACCGAATCGAAGAGAGAATAGACTGCGTGTGGCAAAGACGAAAGTGGTGGTTGCTTAGGACCATCTGATCTATCATTGATTGAATGTTCGAAGTCACGTGTCTCCAAAGCGAGTGTCTATCGTGTCCAACCATCACAGCAGCATCACAGCAGACTGCGTCTAGTGCGTGCCAACAACAACCTCCTCATCCCTGAGCAGGCTTCTGCGGCCACTGATCCAACGTCACCGGCGATCCCGTCAACGTGAAGTTCCAAGTCGCCTGCGTGGGCACGTCCAACAACAGACCATAGTCTCCAGGATACAAGATCTGGTTCCCATTCACGTCACGGCGAGCAAGGCTGCCCAAAGTCAAGTTGAGTTTCGCAGTTTGCGACGAGTGGCCTGCGACGTTGAAGAGTCTTTGATATGCCGCGAGCTCTTTGATGGGGTAGGGCTTGGGTCCGTTCTGGCCGCTGATGAAGCCCAGAGTGACGAAGTCGGAGGCGACCGAGCCTGTGTTTGTTACGTTGACATTGAATGAGTCGAAGGGGCAGAGGTCGAGGTACTTGAAATGCGAGCGATTGCAGCCGGAAACAAGTCCCGAAATGTTGTAGGTCGTTTTGCTTGACCCGGCAACCTTCACGCTGAAGTTTGTGTAGTGCAGACCATAGCCAAAAGGCAGAACGGCATTGTCGTACCACTTGTATGTTCTACCAGGGTTGCCCGAGGATGTGTTTGGTCGCAGGTTCATGTCTGTCATGTCGACCTGGCTGACATACTCGCCGGGGTACTGGGTGACGGGCAGACGGCCAGCTGGCTTGGTCTTGCCGGTAAGGATGTTGACGATAGCGTCACCGCCAGCCATGCCCGGATACCCACCCCAGAGAATGGCAGAAATGTTGGGATTGTTCAGGAAGGGTGAGTTGTCGAGCTGGTCGCCAAATTGGAGAATGATGACCGGTGTGCCTTGAGAGGCAACCTGATTGATCAGATCGATCTTGCCAGGTGCCCAGGTAACGTCATACCGATCATGGCTTTCACTCTCATCGTTATCGTTGATTCCATCGGCAATGATGACGACGTCGTTACCTATAGGCGCGGCAAGCAGCTGTTGCCAGTTTCCAGTGGTTGGGAACTGGATACTGTTCTCAGTGCTCGTGTACTGGACATTGACATTTGAGAGTTGTTGAAGCGAGTAGAGTGGCGCGTGTAGGAATCGTGCGATACCGGCGTAGTTACCTTGCAGCTGCGTCGTGACATTGGCCCATTCTCCCAAGAGTCCGATATTGAGCTTCTTGCCGGATGGTATTGACAAGGGCAGGATCCCATCGTTCTTCAGCAGCACAATGCCTTCTTCGGCCGCCTTCAACGCTAGTGCTTCCGATGCAGGAGTTGACACGTTCTTGAAGTTCAGCGAACGATAGGGAGTGGCAGACGCAGGATCAAAGTACCCGAGCCGGATCAACGCAGAATAGAGACGAATCAACGCCTGATCGATCACACTTTGGTTGAAGAGCCCTTGGTCGTATGCGATTGGCAGATGTGTCTGATAGTACGAACCCTGATAAACTGTCAGTATGCAGTCGAACCATTAGATTCGTCAGAGAGACTGACGCAGTTGAGATCGCAACCCGCCGTGAGAGCATCGGTAACCGCCTGCTCGCGTGAATTTGTATAAGCATGAGGCAGGTAGATGTTCTGGATGGCGTCGCAGTCAGAGGTGATGTATTGACCATCGCCTGTCCAGTTCCAGTGCTCTCTCAGGATAGTCTGGAGGATGTAGGGATCGGCGCATGTTGGGACTCCATTTAGTGCGTTGTATGAGCACATGATCGAACTAGACCGTGTCAGTGACTTGAATGGACAATGGTGCCGAACGTGACTTACCCAACTTTGGCATCTCTTGCACAAGTCTGGAAAGGCTGCATGTAGTATTCTGCAAGCTCTTGCGTATTGACTTGAGCATCGAAGTTGTAGCGGTCGGTGGTTCCCCAGTCCTCGAGGTCATAGGCCGCGAAGTGTTTGCACGTGGCGATCACCTTCTTGTACTTCTGATTCTGGCCGCCCTCAAGACCATCGATGAGAGCAGCAACATAGTTCTTGAGATGGACTGGGTCCTCTCCCGGCGTCTCTTGGCCACGTCCCCAACGCGGATCCCTAGCCTTGAGATTAGCAAGGACAAACAAGCGCACTTTGCGTGCCACAGCGGTACGTGAACTTACTTGTAGGGATTGATATTGGGCGTCCAGTAGTCCAGCCCAGAGCGGTTTGCATTGTTGAAGGCGCGAGCCTCAGTGCTGACCACAGTTGCAACAGCGTTGATCAAGGCATCATCAAAGGCCGCGCCCATGAGGATCGGCTGCGGGAACGAGGTTGCGTAGGAATAATCCCCCTTGGGAGCGAATGTCACACCAGGGGAACTTGCGACGCCATGTAGTGCCTCCTCTGGGTGTTCAGGTCAGTGTGCTGCAAGGTCCGAACTGATTTGGGTCACCTACGCCACCACTGGTAGCTGTACAATCCCAAACGTGGTACTCCTGGGGAGGTGTTCCCCGTCAAATTGAACTTTTCATCGATGTGTAGTGCATTGACTAGTGCTCTTGCCCTGTCTCCCACGGATGCTGTGGTATCGCAGACAGTGTTATTCGCGAGAGGCCCTTTCGCGCAGTCTGGAAACAAATCTGCCACTGTTGGCACAGCGAGCAACGCAAAGAGACCAAGCAAAGTGGCAGCCATTTTTTCCACGCTTCAAATGCTTCACAATTCAGAAATTCGCATGAGATGCGTTCACACCCGGCAAAATTCATCGTGGTCTCCATCCTCAATTATATGCGCAAAAACATCCACCTACCTTCCCTTTGCTGTGCCCCTCTCGAACTCCGCAAAGGATTTTTTCGACAGGTTCATTCTGGATATAGCCGTCGTTGCTATGAAATCATCCTGAAGCGACAAGGTTATGCAGCGACGATCATTCGAAGATCGATCTACCGGCAGGACACGGCTGCAGGAGCGAGGTAACTGCCCTGTCTTTAGCAGTGACACAAAAACCATCACGCCGTGCCTATTGCTAGATTTGTAAACGTCTGAATCCCTCGGAGTGACCACCGCCGGTGTGCCCTGGTGTCGTTGAGGCTAAGGATCTAAAGACTGGGCGGATGTGCGGCACCACACGGCGAAAGACGCTTGGCTCTCTTGATTGCGGACGTCGTCATGGCCCTAGCAACTGGCATTAGCTCGCGCTTTGTTATGATTGAATGGGACCCTGAATAGGCGCTGCTGATGAAGCTGGGTAAAAGGGCACAGGCGACAGGAGTAGCCTGGAGAAGCGGAGGGGGAAGAGGCCACGGAGTTGCAGTAAAGACGTAAGGAAGACAAATAGGCTAAATTCCAGGTGCAACTCTGGAGGTGGAGGCGGACAACATGTGGAGAACTGCCAGCCTCTCGTGCTCAGGAAAGGAGTGGCCTCATCAGAGTTTGACCTCATCTTTCCATGGAATGTTCGACGGCAGTTGATGGCCATTTTATCCAAGTCACCCGTACGAGGATCGGGCCAATGAAGACACTCATCCTCCTGCACCAACGCGGGACAGGATACCGCCAAGTCTGACCTCTGGACTTCTTGGCCAGGGATATTGCCAGACTCGCTAGCGGGGGCACTCTCGCTCGCATTGACGGGTCAGACACGCCCGGACTTGTCTCTGACGAAGCGTTTTGGAAACGGATGCTAGCTGCCGATCCTCAAAGAAGCTTGATCTAGCTCCCCGGTGGCTTGCCTATGCTTAGCCCAGAGATGCAAAGTCTCGCTGCTGATTAACCCGATTGAATTCCTCTTGACCAGGATCTCCATCGGATCTCCAATGAAATTTCATCGCTGCGCATGATTTATACTGTACAGGGTGCGGTGCGTGGACACCATGTGCTGCTCCCAGGGTTTTGAATTAGCCTGAAGCCGGAGGACGGCAAGCGATAGGTATCAGACAACCATGATATATACAAGGTCAACCGAGCCCACCTCGCCGTCCGCTTAACAGTCTCCAGCTTCTCAAAATATTCTGCAACGACAAAGTCGCAAAGATGGTCCACGCTACCTCGAAAGGAAGCAATGCTGGAATCAGCGATGCTGCTCTTCAACATCGTCTGGCGCTCGCCGGCAAGGCTGGGCCACAGGCACTGCTCAGGAATCTCCGTGTTTTCCTGATTGCCTGCTTCGCTTGTATCGGTGGCCTTCTCTATGGTTACAACCAAGGTGTCTTCAGTGGTGTCTTGTAAGTAAACTGCTCCTGTCTGCAACAACCGCTGGTATGAGCAGGTTGCTAACGCGATGACAGGACCATGAACTCCTTCAATAGACACATGGGCGACTATACTACCAACCAGTCTAAGAAAGGATGGCTCACCTCCATTCTCGAGTTGGGCGCCTGGACGGGCACCTTGTACTCCGGCTTCCTTGCCGAGATCATTTCCAGAAAATATGCCATCATTGTCAACACCTGCGTGTTCATCCTCGGCGTCATAATCCAACTTACGGCCGTCTCTGCTGGCCACTCTGCCATTCTTGGTGGACGGTTCATTGTCGGTATGGGCGTGGGCTCGCTTTCCATGATCGTGCCTATGTATGTGGCGGAATGCTCTCCTCCTGAGCTCCGAGGTCTGCTCATTGGTGTACAACAATTTGCCATCGAGTTCGGTATCATGGTCAGCTTCTGGATTGTGAGTAGACGGGTGCCCTCCTCAGCGTATACCTTACTGACAATTGCCAGGATTATGGTACCAACTACATTGGAGGAACTGGAAAGAGCCAATCTGAGGCAGCTTGGCTCGTGCCGCTTGCTCTTCAGCTCTTCCCTGCCTTGATCCTTTTGGTTGGCATGATTTGGATGCCGTTCACTCCCAGATGGCTTCTTCACCACGGTCACGAAGAGGAAGCTCGCCAGACTCTTGCCACACTGAGAGGGCTCCCAATCGAGTCTGAGCTCATCGAACTGGAGTTTCTCGAAATCAAGGCTCAGTCGTTGTTCGAGAAGCGAACTGTGGCACACAACTTCCCTCACCTGTCCGAGCTGACCGCGTGGAATACCATGAAGCTTCAGTTTGTCGCCATCGGTTCTCTCTTCAAGACGATGCCCATGTTCCGCCGAGTCATTGTCGCCACAGTGACCATGTTTTTCCAGCAATGGACGGGCATCAATGCTGTGCTCTATTATGCCCCTCAGATCTTCGGCAAGCTTGGCCTGTCCTCAAACTCCACTTCGCTCCTGGCCACTGGTGTGGTCGGTATTGTTATGTTGCTAGCAACTATCCCGTCTATCCTGTACATTGACAGAATCGGAAGGAAGCCGGCTTTGGCTCTCGGTGCTCTTGGAATGGGTCTCTGCCATTTCATCATCGCCATCATCTTCGCCAAGAACGAGCATCAGTGGCCAACGCACAAGGCTGCCGGTTGGGCTGCCATTGCAATGGTTTGGCTATTCGTTATTCACTTCGGTTGGTCTTGGGGTCCTTGGTAAGTCATCTCAAGAGAAGAGAGTTCCAGTGCAAAATGGCTAATCACACTGCAGTGCCTGGATTGTGGTTGCTGAGGTCTGGCCGTTGTCCGCTCGTCCATATGGTATCGCCTTGGGCGCTTCCAGCAACTGGATGAACAACTTCATCGTCGGTCAAGTGACTCCGGATATGATCACGGGTATTACATATGGTACCTTTATCCTCTTTGGATGTTTGATCACTCTGGGTGCTGCCTTCATCTGGTTCTACGGTAAGATACCCTCCCTTGACATTGCACCAGACGGCATGCTGACGCTCTGAGTAGTCCCCGAGACTAAGCAGCTCACTCTTGAAGAGATGGACCTCGTCTTCGGTTCAAGTGGTGTTGCTGCGGCAGACACGGAGCGCATGGCCCAGATCAACGCTGAGATCGGTCTTACCCGCAGACTCAGCGCTATTGGTGGCGAACCAACCAGCTTCAACGATGAGAAGGTCGCCACGGTCCACGATCAGACTACCACTGAAAAGACAGTTTGAACTACTGAGCTCTTGATGGATCCTGTGTTTCTTATCGAAACATAGTCTTGAGGATTGGTGGAGGTTGGCAAGTCAGATGGACATTAGAATCAATCCAACACTCAATCACTCAGTGATGGTCACAATGAATGCCATTGTCGAGCACAATATGTCTCGAATGAGACAAAAAAACTCGTTTTCGTTGTGCGCAGTAGATGTGGCGAGAACTGTTCAAAAGTGATTTCCTTGAAGCACCGTCCCAAGTGATCCCGTACGTTTCAACCCGTTCTGTAACAGGTTGTCATTGTGTCGGTGTGCAAAGCTTTGCGCTGTGACAAGGCTTGCATAAGCTCTACTCTCCTGAACCTCGACAACACATTTTTGAGTGCGAAGACGGCAACCGTTCTCCCAAAGAAGACGGAAGCGTCGCCTCGCCTGCGAACTTTCTGGGACAGGCACTGTCGTCCGTCTGTTGCCCAAGTGTGGCTGTGTAGGAAAGGCAGATTCTTGGCGATGCTTTGTCTACTGTTTCCCACTTTTGCTCAGGACCACGAGTTAAGCTTTCGCCAAGGCGACTTATAGATGTCATGATATGGATGCCGGGTAAGAAGTGTGTACGCCCTGGAAGAGGACGGTCGTCAGACGATCGAATATGTAGTATGGTGGGTGAGTCGCCAGGGCTCAGCATCGTATTGTAGCTCCCACTCCTCAGGGAGATCCAGCAGTTGTTGAAGTGGCGGTAGATAGATGTTTGATCCGCTGGCGCAGGTGCACTGACGAAAGACCGCAGCAAATACACTTATTCGTGGTCTGAGCGGCAGTGATGGTCAATGAGTGCCCAGGCGAGGAAGGAATTGAAGGTAGGTGAAAAGCTGTGATGGTGGTTGCCGACAATGATTGTGGTTTCTAACGGCTGAAGGAAAGGACTGCAGTTTTCTATGGCTGGGCTGTATGAGGGCAGCTCTTAGGTAAAGAAATCCTATCAAGTGTTGATAGTTGGCCAGTCAGAGGTACACATTCAAAGCGGCCAAGGTCAGTTCGATGATTATGTCTAGGGACGCAAAGCGTCAAAAGGGAAGCTCGAGCACTGAAGAAGTATAATTCCTGATGCACTGATAGCATATCCGATATTTCTCCTACAGGCAATGAAGGCAATATCTTCGGCTGAAGAATATACTGCTATAAAAGTATTCAGCCCTGCTTGAATTACGCCGACTTCTTCTTTCGAGCGATGCTGTCAGAGACAGGAATGATGGACCCATAACGCCATGGGATCTAGCCAGATGCAGTTGTTGTACAAGAATGGCATATCGCCTGATCTGATAAAAGGATTGATGTTGCTCCGACGCTGGATGCTGTAATACGCTGACAGCGTCTGTAGGCGGACTCGCTGCCCATCGATATAATCTCAAATCTACGCCTTCTGCGTCATGGACTTTCGTGGGTATCGTCGTGAATGATTGATCAAAGGAGCGCCGCTGGAATCCTTGAGCGTTTCCGATTCTCTTCGTGTGCTGAGAATGACACCTGCTGTTGAACTCCTTGTCGTTGTGACAAACCACGCTCCGCGGTTCAAATCCAAAGATAGGTAAATGCAAATGCAAGAGTCGCAAGGTCTTCTTTATCGTTTGCCCCTCTTGTTGCCGCTTGTACTGGCGCTTCGACCAAGGTTGTCTTTAGACATTGTTCTTGTCAAGCCACCGATATAGTCCTGAAGGAAGCGGTTCTCGATCTCGAGCTTGTCATGATCGGTCTTGACCTCGTCGATCTTTTCTGCAAGTGCGGCGAGGGAGGATTGCAGATTTCGCGCTTGCCTGGCGCATAGGTTAGTCTACCAGCATCGAAAGGATCTAAGGGAGCTGCCTACTCTTTGAGCGACTCCCTGAGCCCTCGCTCGAGCCTTTCAATATCTGCACTGTTCCGCCGGGGACTCATTGCTCTTGCATCATTGGGAGGGTATTCAGGTCTCTCTTTTTGCACCACATCTAAGCCTTTTGGCACGATGATCGTGTTCGACCGCTGCCTGTCCCCGAGCCGGGGTCTGTCCATTCGTGATCGTCGCGAAATCGGTCGGGGTGAGGTAGATTGCGGGAGGTCGGACTCTGAAGCAGAAGAAGAACCACTTGATATTGAAGGTGATGTAGAATGGCGAGGGGGGATATCTGCGGGCTCGAACTCGGTCATAGAGCCTGCTGGTTCTGGTAACGGTGCCGTAGCCGGGGACGGTGGTGTAGTGCTTTGCATCTAGATTCACTGAGGACGAACGCTTCTCTGACCTTATTGCTGGCTGATATCGTTGTTTGTCCAACTCTGGTTGACCGACGTTTTAGAGTTGCAAAGTGACGCATTGGACGGTTTGGTGCCCAAAGTGCGCAACTGGAGACCAGCACACTGCCCTAGGCCCAGCGCAAGCCTCGATGAAGACTCTGCATTCAAGAGGGAACCCTTGGCTGGTATATGCCAGAATGGCAGTATTGAGGCGCTAGGAAGGCAATCGTGACTTTGGTGTGGGTGGTTGTGCAAGGCTGGACAGATAGAGTTGGAGATGGCGAGAGGAGGAAGACCCTGAGGCTGTACTTGATGGGCGTCGGAGAGTATTTGGGAGGAGCGTCACTGAGCTGTGGGGGTTCATTCAAGTGGCAGATGACTGGCGGAAGGAGACTGTTTCCTTGGTTAATGGGACAGTGGACAGAACGATCGTCGGAGGACAAAGTCACCGCCAGTGCTACGGAGTAGAGAAGACAAGAATGGGATCCCGCCTGAGGAGCCTTGCTGTCCCAGCGTGTGGTGACTGCTTAGATGGCCCGCTGAGGAGGCGGCTCAGAGGTAAGATTGTTGCTTGGAGTGGATCTGAAGTGTCTGGTTGGGCAGGTTGTCCCACGGATCACTGGGCAGATTACGTCGTTGAGGCAAGTCTTTGGTGGACCACGGGCGGGCTGATCGACATCACAAGGTTGCCTTTCTCAAAGTCGGAAAGTGAGTGGTTGGTTTGTTTTGGACTGGATGAGACGCTATGGATGCGACACACAATGAAGAACCCAAAGGTGAGTGTGTTTCACTCGCTGACTCCGCGCAGTATTACAGTTCCTTCGACAAGTAGTATGTGTATGACTTCATCGCCAGACCGTTTCGCATCAAGAGGCAAGGTACAGCCGCACAGGCAGGCAGGTGGTAACCACGAGGTGGCGTCGCTGGTAATAATGAGATCGGAATGGCGCTCGGCAGGGGCAAGCTGAACTTCGGAAGCCTCAGGCTGCAAACGATGCTTGGGGGACAAGAGCAGCGACAAACGGAAAGCCGGCAACGTCAAGCGCAGTCTGAAGCGCCAGCCAAGAAGAATGTGCCCGAAGCATGCCAAAACCACCGGTGGTGCCGGGAAACACAAGCCGCGGCAAACGCCTGGAGCCAAAAACCACCAGACTTCCCATGCAGCTTGACGTATGCACTCTGATCATTTCGGTTTTCATCAACTTCACAGATGTGACAGATTATTTGTAGCTCCCATGAGTGGATAGCCTGACTGGATCAGCCCCCTCTGTAGCACTTCACTGGAAGAACGGACCACGAGTAGTCCTCAACGATAATGGAATAAGAACCAGATCATCTATTGTTCGAAGAACACAAAAATCTTCCATCATCACAGGGTCCGCGTGTACTAGGAGATTTAATCCCTGGGTGAACGGTGCCCATAAGCTAGCTCGTTAGCAACGAGCGGCTGTGTTGCCGACCACCTTCCTCGGCGACTGAGAGAGGAACGTCGTGTCGGAGGTTGACTTCTAGTTTTGTCGGATGATCACCATCTTAGGGCAAGCAACGGCGTTTCACCAAGGTCACTGAGCGCCTTTCTTGATTGCTTGTCATCTACCTTACGCAACTCAACGTCGCAGATGGCAACGATCTGCGCTCTGGGAAAACGAATGAAGGCTGCTCCCGCGCGGCAACAGAGCCTCTGGACCCCAGTCGTCAATGCTCTAGTGCAACGTCGCTCTCAAGGGGCAGCAAAACACAAGGTGCCTTGCCTCATGGACTGTCGACGAGATGAGACGTCCCGCACTGCAATTGTGTATTTGGAAATCCCTATCTGGAAAAGCAGGTATGGTGAGGATCACTTCCTCTTCATTTGCAGTGCATGGAGCGTCTCGATTCATGTTCAAAACGTGCCGTTGCCATCAAAACACAGCCTCGCATTCGGAGAGGCAGTATCCCCTCGTCTCAGACTCATAGCGTGTCCCTACGGTTTGTGGTCAAACATCTCACACAACGGCGGATTGCAGAGTGGAATGAGCGGAACGTCGCAGCTATGAAGATCTGAAGCTTCAACTAATGTGCCTGCTCCAGGACAACTTATCCAGGCCCAGACAATATTTGGCATGTTCTCAGTCGTCTTAGGTCGACGCTTCAGAAACCTTTCTGCACACGTTCACCATCTGGAGTTCACGAGCATTGCGAGAAGTTGTTCATCATCTATACACGACACTGATCATTCCGAACTTGGATCGACTGTGAACTAATTCAATAGGCTCCTCATTGTCCCATGGGAAGAAAGTCCGGCAGAGACCTTGATTGTCATCAATCTACTATCTCGTCCATACTTTGACTGCGGTTTGGAAGAGGACCCGTCTACAACGGAGAACATCCCTTTCGACTTCGTGGCTCACTCCTGGCTGGAATACATACTCCAAACCCCAGATCACGAATCCTCGATTTTGACACCATGCTAGGGCCGCAGCTGCTTGCCGGTCGCTGGTAAATCTCCAGTGTTGTTGGTTGGCCAACTTGCGGTATATTTCTACCAATCTTTGCTTTCATTCTTGACTGCCTGTACGATTTTATCTCAAACCTGTGCGGTCATCTGGACTCAATGGCATGCTGCAAGGCTATGCGCCCAATTGATGGGAATGGGAATGGCAATGGCTGGCCTAGCACCACAAAGGTAACGCAGAGCCCGTCTTTCCACTCCGGAGAAACGTACAGAATGATTGATCTACTCGCGCCTTCGACGATCTGATCCTCGCAAATGAGCACTCGGTTCCTTCAACTTCGCTGGGACGGGTTATGCCTCAATCTCGTTGCGATGAGGGATGACAGTATGAGGCTCGAGCCTTCGTGGACAGTCTACATTGTGGTCAGTCACCAAACCACCTTCTATGTTCTCCACGGTGAAGACCAAGTGTACTCGAAGGCTGTCCGTCCTGGGTTTGGACCTGTGGCGTGCACCATTCAGCACCTGAGATCTCCTCGATCGTTCAGACTGAGCCGGGCTGAACTTCCGTTTTGACCCAATGCATCATATTTAGCCGTAGCGGGTGAAGTGAGCATAAGGCGTCGAGCACTAATTAAACAGAAGCATTCGGGCCGATCAACGCTAAGACCGGCCATCGTCTGACAGACCAGTTCATGTCATACTAAAATCAGCCCATTATCGAGTGAGAACAATCAAGAGCAATCTCGATATTGTGCAGCGACTGACCAGAAATATATTCTGTCATTGCCTGTCAGACAAGCAAACGCTGAGGACCGGTGTCAAGGCCGACCCCTCCTCCTCCGCATCAGGCATTGTGATCAATCATCTCCGAACGACCAAAACCGATAACAACATCCCCGGCACATCTAACGACACTGCTTCAACTCCAACGGCAAACATACGAAAGAACAACAACGACAACTCTCGAACGAGAACAACTTCCATACATTACCACTTCCACAGCCACAGCAACAACCATGGGCTCCCTCTCCGCCACCCCACCACTCATCACCGGCCTGGCGCACGTAAACCTCACCGTCCCAGCCGACACTCTCGCTCTCGCCAACGAGTTCTACGGCACCACCCTCGGCCTTACGCCGCGCGCCGTCCCTCACCTCCAAAAGGGCCAACTCGCATGGTTCGACATCGGCAGCTCGGGCCAACAGATCCACGTAGCTTTCGGCGTGCCCAGTGACTTTGAGAAGCTGAGTAGACGACACCCGTGCTTCAAGCTGGGGAGTCCAGATGCGCTGTTGGAGTTGAGGCAGAGGATCTGGGACCATTTCGAACGGGGTGGGGACGCGGCGCCGAAGGAGGCGGATAGGCCGGGGGCTGCAAATTCTGGTGAGTCTTTCTACTCTACGTTTTCCGAGACACGTTGCGTTGTTGGCGAATATTGTACTTGGCTGGCGTGATGATGCAGAACGCCGCGCCGGAGGCTGTCCGAGAAAAACACCAAGTCTATGGCACCCAACGCTGACAGCTTTCTAGGCGAACAGGGAGTGGAATATCCAGAGCGATTCTTCGCCAGAGATTATGCTGGAAACCGGCTCGAGTTCAGCATTTGAGCAATTTGAATGAACTTTTGGCTTCACCTACTTGTTCTATTGACTGTTTTGAGGGGAGCCCGATATATGATTTAATTTGAATCTTGATGTGTACAAATGAGTCAAGCCTAGACTCTTTTCGCCCTTTACTGCACGTTACATCAAGTCCACACTGACCACGACTCCACCGCACCCCGTGATTGCTTCGAGGCTAGTGTTGTTAATGGGTCTTTACCTCCAAAAATAGGGCGTTGGTCTCGATATATTGTAGTAGACGGCATTAGATCGCCAGATAGATGCAGGTGGCTGTACTCAGAGTCTTGGTATGATAGAGCCATCCCGCTTCTGCTTGAGTAACCACTCAGTACCATTCACAAGATCCTTCGCCCACTTCTTGTTGATCGACAGCTGCGGAAACATTGACCACCACGTATGTGTGACGCCAGGATAGATTTCTAGCTTCGCTTGGCCGCCCGCCTCTCTGATCTTCTTACAGTAGAAGATGGCGCTGTCTCTCCAGATGTCCATTTCGGCAGCTTGGTAGTAGACCGGACCCAGTCCCGAGTAGTCTGTCAGAGTCAACGGTGTCGCGTGCGGTTCATCTGCCGAGAGGCTTGCGAGATCTAGGTCAGGGCCATCAGTCATCGATATTCATCTCACTGCACACTGCAGAAAGCTTGGCTTACGGGCATATAAGTCATTCATCGCTCGAGTTGCGACCGGCCCATCTTTGTACTTCTCCCAGCCGCCATGGGCCAATTGGTCGGGAAATAGATCGAGTACGCCTCCTTTCTTGTCTGTAAGTGAATGTGGCATTCCCGTGCAGACCAGGAGATGACCTGTCAAAGCAGGCTGCAAGTGTTCGTCTCTGGCTAGGATTGTCGCCATGCATGTCAAATTGCCGCCTCCCGAGACGCCTCCGGTCAAGAAGCCCCTGGATAAATCACCTCCAAAGGATTTCGCATTGCCGGCGACCTGCTGGTGTTAGTCACCTCTGCTAGGAAGCGAGTCTAGAAATACCCATTTAAGAGCATCGTAAGTATCCAGGACGCACGTAGGGTATGGCCATTCAGGAGCCAATCGATATGCGACGCTCACGATGATGATGCCCAGTCTCATGCACAGGAGCTGGCAGATGAACTCTTCCGTGTCGAGTCCGCCCATGCACCATCCTCCGCTGTGAGCATATAGCATCACAGGTCGTTTGCCTGGATGGGCCGTGGGTCGGTATACCCGAATCATGACGGAGTGTCCATCTCGAAGAACAATGGGTCTGTCTTCTTCCGTCCAGAGGCGTTGTTCTCCCAAGGTTTCTTTCGCAAAAGCGCTTTTCATGAATCGCACATTTCCCTGGGCGTGGAGGCGCCGCGTCTCCGGCATCTTATCAGACCTTGGAAAGAAGAACTTTGGCATTCCATGCGTCTTCCATATCTGAAATGTGTCAGTCGCAATCTGATGCCCCAGATACTGGTTGCACTTACCTCAGCGAGCTCCGGGTCTGTCTCTGGGGGTATTGTGTTCTTGGACATGTTTGCGGCTCTTGCGTTGTTGTGACCAAGTTTTCTTCTTCAAGCGTGTTTGAGTCGGAGAATGCGGTTTTTGAGAGTTGATTGCTGATATTATATGTTTGAGATAAGCTGACCCCAGGGGGGCGCCTACCTTATTTGACGGCGAATTGTTAGGTCCATAATGGAGACAAACGATGATGGAAAACTGTGTCGTTTTCAGCTGTTAGCGAAGCGACGCAGAAGCGATGTATAGTCCGAAGACACGCGGTGCAAGATACAGCATTTAGATCAACCAATCTGTCATGCTAGGCGTCGCTTCAGCACCCAAGACGGGTATCATTGCAGGTGAGAAGGCGTAGAGAAGCGCCCACTGGGTCTGACGCGCGGTACCCTTGATGTGAAACATTCGTTAGTTATGTCAGCTCTTGTTGAGTTGCATCCCGCCAAAGCTAGCAACGTCGGATCTATAGCAAAAGGTTGGACGCCTGACGCTATGAATTGATATGGCCAGTTGATAGATCGGATTTGAGGCTGATAGACGTAGTTGAAGGGACTTGGAGAGTCTCATCCGAGTATCATTCCCCGAGCTGAACCTGGACGCCCATGGACCATGGTTCGAGCCTGCACCGGCCCCTCGGCTTGGGCAACCTATTTGTACCCCGTCTTTGCCCGTTAACTCCGACTCGACTTAAAAGGCTCCCTAGGCCCAAAAGATCTTGAGCTCTTGGACCTCGGCTGCCGCCAGAAGCATCAACCTGCATCATTTCCACCGGAAGTCCCGTCTAATCATGAATTGCTCACGACAAAACACCGTCAATTATTCGGCAATAGATTGAGTATATCTATCGTTCGATCTCACAACGCCTCGAGCTCAAGTCTCAGCCCAAGTGCACACATCGAAGCTTCCTACTCAATCATTAACTCGGCAAACAAAATGGGTAGCGCTCAACAAGATGTCGAGCTCAACGACTTTGGCAACATCTTCAGTCTCGAAGGCAAGGTCGCCGTAGTGACCGGCGGAAGTCGAGGGCTTGGTTTGAACGTCGCTTCAGGGTAGGCTTCCTGGCCTCCCAGTATTGACCGGTTGACTGATTCAAATCGCCAGATTCCTGCAAGCTGGATGCTCAAAAGTGTACATTACCTCACGAAAAGCTAAAGCGTGCGAAGAAGCCGTCGCTGCCCTCAATGCCCTCTCCAACAAACGACCCGGCGCTGTCGCAATCTCCGTCCCTGCCGACTCGTCCAAGATCTCGGAGATCGAGCGCCTAGCGGCGGAAGTGGCAAAGACGACGGATCATGTCGATATCCTCTTTGCAAACGCCGGCGCAACGTGGGGCGCTCCCTTCGAGTCACATCCTGAAAATGCTTTCAGCAAGGTGATGGACTTGAATGTCAAGAGTGTGTTCTACACTGTCCAAAAATTTGCCCCTCTCTTGGAAAAGAAAGCTTCAAGCGAGAGCCCGAGCAGAATCATTGTGACTGCGAGTGTTGCTGGACTGGGCGTCGGTACGCTGGGAGAGAATGCCACATACGCGTACTCGGCCTCAAAAGCAGCGGTGATTCACCTGGCAAAGAATTTGGCAGTCGAGCTTGGTCCCAGAGGCATTGTCACCAATGCCGTGGCCCCAGGATTCTATCCGACAAAAATGGCTTCTGGATTGATGGAACTGCAAGGCGGAGCGGCTGCATTGGCCGCCGAGGTCCCCAATAAAAGACTTGGGCACCCCGAAGACATCGCTGGTTTGGTTGTGTTCCTGAGCAGCCGAGCTGCTACACATATCAATGGTGCCACCATCACGACCGATGGCGGGTCACTGCTGTCGAGAGGAAAGCTCTAGATATGTAAAATATATGCCTCTTTACACAAAACCTGCCATTTTCATCTCTTTACTGGCGTCAGTTTGACATTGAGTGGTTGCAATTCCCACAAAACCTTAGTCAGATGTCAGTGAGAAGGAGCGTGTCGAAAAAGGAATACTGACATAGAATCTAGCGTCGTCTACCCAAGCTGCATGGTCACCGTCAAGCTCCATGTCGAAATGCCACAGCAACTTCGCTATTACGAGTCGCGCTTCCGTGATTGCTACCCTGATGCAAGTTGTCAGAATCCAATGCGATGGCGGGATGGGAATCAGCTCACTGCTTTCCAATGCAGTTTCTAGGGCCAAGGCTGAAAGGCTTGAGGATTTCATCGGACTGCAAACCTGCTGGTCCCTTGGCACCAAGTTCGTCCAACCATCTCTCTGGCCGGAACTCTTTGGGATTGTCAAAGAACCGCTCCGATCGACCCATATGCCATTGTCCCATCGAGACATAAGTCTAAGAGTGGTTGTTAGCGGTGTTCAATATTGAGGCGAGCCAGGAGCTCCAGAAACCTACGCCACCCGGGATGAGCTCGCCTGCAATCACATGCCCTTCTTTCGGCGTCGTTCGAGGCGTGATATAACTAGCGATGGGGAAGATTCTGAGCGACTCGTCCACGGTCGCCTTTAGGTATGGCAAATTCGAAGTCGCGCGGATGGTGATCTCCTCGGCGCTCGTGAAGGTCCCTCGAATCTCGTCCTGAAGCTTCTTCAAGACTCGGGGTGTTTTGAGGAGATGACAGAATGTTCCACTCAAGCAAGAGCTGGTGGTCTCTGCACCTCCACCAACGATGAGAATGGAATTAGCGGTAACCTCCGGTTCAGTCAAGCGATTGCCATCCTTCATTTCCCGCAACATCAAGCCGACAATATCAGGCCGTTTCTTACTCTGGCCCTGCTCGGCGCCCGTAGTCTCGGCTTTTTCACGTGCGAGGCGCTGGTTCACCGCACTGACAGCCTCGTTGAAAAAGTTCTCCCTCTCCTCGAGTTGTTTCTGCGTCAGCAACGGTAGGAGCATTTTCTCAGTAATGCCAAACCGGCGGAACTGGTTGAAGATGGCAATATTTTTGAGGCCGTGCAGAAGAAATTTAGGCCATGGGTGCATTCGCCGTAGCTTCAGGCACTCGAATTCTTGATCCAAGGCGAGTTGACCGATCACATCATTGAGGGTCCAGAGGAACCATTGAACCATGTTCTGGGGGCCTTCTTGGCACGCCTCCTTGAGCTGCGAGCAGAGTAAGTCAACATAGTATTGCATTGTTGATTCCACTTCCAAAATGCCGGCATTGAGGAATGCGGGATTCGCAAGACGCCTCAATCTCGTGTGTTCAGAGTCGGTAGCCATAATCATGCTTTCAGGCAGCTTTCGTGCATCAGCACGTCCGAAGTGGAACTCGGTCTTCTGCAGCTGAGGACGGGTATTATAGATCTGCGGCCATGCTTCGGGATTGGTGAAGGAGAGTTCGTCGGGAGCTACGCGGACGGTCGGCCCATACTGTGTGTGGATGGCATCGATGCACTTGTAGAGGTCGCCACGTGCTTGATGCCATGAAGCCGCTAAGCGGGTGGCTCTCCAAAAGAGCGGTCCTGGATACTTGTATAGCGGATGGAACGGCGAGATGTTGTAGAGGAGCCTGATACCGGAGTAGACAATGATCTTTCCTTTTCAGCATGACTCTTCCAGAATCAACATTGGGTAGAACTCACGGCAGAAACAGTGTACAACGAGTACCAAAGAGCAAGGGAGGCGTAGTGCCTAAACCCGGCGATGTCGACTGCCATTGCCGATCGAGAGTGACTCGAGAGTGACTCGAAGTTTGGGAGCCGTATCAAAGTATCCTTATCGTAATCTTCCTCGAGATTTTTGTGTGAGTTTTGTTGACTGCGTGTTCACACGTTCTTCGTTCGGTTCGGACGTGCCTGATATTAGTCCCCTAGTGCTTACCGTTATGGACGCATTTTGTGCAAACAGCCGCGGCTTCAGGCCCAGACTGCGGGGGCCGGGTGCAGCTGTAAGAGGAGGATCCAATGATACTGTATGTGTTCACCAAGACGCCTTCCTTCTCCTCAGGCCTACCATAAGCGATAACTGGACAAAACCAAGCATAGCTACCGGCTGAAGAACTGAGGATCTTGTCCAGGCAAAGCACGATGGCGGTGCCGAAGCATTCGTGTCCGAACAAGCCGACAAAGAAAAGGGCAACGCGATGCAAGCACCAAGTGAAGTTGAAGTGAGGGGAAAGTAAAGGAAATTGGAGAATGGTTGTCCTCTCAACAAGCGAAGTTTACATTTTTGGCCGCCAACTGCGCTGTACACTTTACAATCGACTGCTGACCGTGCTCAACGCGCCAACCACTTTTCATCGCGGTAATGTCATAATAATCCACGGACAATGGCAAGCTCTCCACTGTCCATCGAAGTCAATGCAGAAAGAAGTGCATTTCAACGGTCCTCTCCGCTGTCTCTGCGGCAGCAGCCTTTCCCGGCCTCTCCACAAGCTCCACCTGTGACCGACAATGCCCAAACCCAAACCCACGATTACAACTTCTCCGGCGCAGTCTACGATGAAACTTCGGGCGCAGAGTCAGAAGATCTACCTGCAGAAGAAATGCAGAACGAGGTGGATCCTCAATACACTGAGCAACGGGTCTTTTCGGGATGCTCATCGATCTCCTCGTTTCCTGCCTCCATATCACAGCATCTTGCTCAGAGGCAGGAGCAGCATGACGCTCCTCGGACGCCAACCACGCGCGACTCTATAGGCAGGTCTCCCTTCGGAGGAGTTGCAAGTTTCGGTGATGCGACGACATCGCCCCGAAGCCTTAGAGAGTATGTCTCTCCTTTCCGCCATCCAAGTAGCGTCCGCGCTTTGCAGATGAAGGATGAGATCATGAGCGAGACACATAGTGTTTTGCGTCACCCCAGACGGACCGGGTCTCAGATATCCTTTTACAGCCAACGAAGTTTAAATTCCGCCCACACCTCTCCTACGAAACGGTCGAGTCGGTCGCACCGCAGTTCGCCGTCAAAGGGTGGCAGCAACCTCAAAAAGGAATTTCCTTTGGTGCTCCTACATTGCACGCTGTTGCCGCCCAAGATACGCCTGCAGCCTGGGTCAATCGATGACTCGTTGATTCTTGATTCGCTTCCTGAAGAATACAAGCAGCGTTGGATCGCTCTGCGAAACAAATTGGCGGATGTCGAGATAAGTAGCAGAGGCGTACTGATACCTCATCCTCGGGAGGACATGGGCATGCTCGAGCAACGGCTGCTCGAGAGCCTCGAGCTGGAAAAGCCTCGCATCAGACATGATCACTATTTCCAGTCCGACGACAGCACCATTGACAGTGGCTTCGAAAGCGCAGGGGCAGAAGAGGAAGCTGATCCCGACGGCTCTTGCGACATCAAATGCCCAGACTGCGGCAGTCGTCTACACATACAAGAAGTCGCGCGCAAGTGGGAAGTAAAGGTCTTCGCAGCAAACGGACTGATGCGCGCGGGTGCATGGGCCGCTGCCTGGCAGGAGATGGAGAAGGTTGACGTCGAAATTAACGTGTGGCTGCCAGAAGATATTCGACAAGAGTTGGAGGACAAATTAGCCCTTCTGGTAGCCATGCCTCATGAGTCCGTTGAGATAGAAGCCAGGAACGCAGAGTTTGAGCCTGCAGTCTTTCACGAACGCCGGGTACATGGCGAGTCTGGTGGATCAGACCCCAAAACAAACACCACCTTCGGTGAAGAACGAAACCCTTTCAGGGAAGAGTCATCAATACCAAAATTTGCCCCAGCAATTCGCAATCAAGGCGTATGGGCACAATTCGCCAGTCATGGGCGAGCGTTCTCCAGAGATACGAAGAACGTCTTACTTGGCCTGCTGAGCTTGTTGGTTTTGTTCTTCACTCTGTCAGGCTCCCAACAGCCGAACTCTGAGAAGCCAAAATCAGCCTCATCATTCCAGCCGATCAGTGCGGCAGAGGTCCTGACAACCACGATCACCAGTACGAGCCTTGAAGTCTCCACCACAATTGTCACAGCCTTTGATAACGACGCATCTCCCACGAGCTTGTCTTTGCCACAGCAGACAGATCTTCTCGAGACGACATCTACTGAAAGTCCTGTCGAGCCACCCATGGAAACGACAGTCTCCGTTTTGCAAGACCTACCTCTAGAAGATAGCAATATTCTTGAGGCACCTCAAGCGGAGGTTGGCACGTTCCAATCGGAGCACAGCTAAGCTAAGAGCTTACCTGGACTTGAAGGACGTGTATCTGTGCGGACAGCTCATTCCTGCTGGCCTCATCCTTGGGGATAGCTGCTGGACGAAGACGACATCGACCTCCTTCGCAGCTCCTTCTTGCCCGCACGTCATTCTAATTCGTGGCTGACTGATATGCTGGGACATGTCAGACACCCTGGCCTCCTCCGCGACATCTTGTTATATTATGGGGTTGACAATGGTTGAGTCTGGTCAAGCGCAGGGCGGTGCGGCTGACTTGTTGGCTTGCGCGAAAAACTGCCCAAGAGAGCAAGTGTTAAAGCATGTGAATCTCGATTCTACGCCCCACTTAACGTGTTGGTGGCCAGGTCTCGCCAGCTCGGCTTCGGCTCCAAGCCTATCGTTCAATTTATTTATTAGCGCAGCCCTGCCATATGATTCCGGGCTGGCTGACCGCTTTGTCAACATCTTCAACGTCGAAATTGCCATTCGCTCTGTACACCGGATGCGTCAACGTTGCAACAGGAATTCCCGCAAATATGCCAATAGGAGAAGAATATACGTCATCTCTTTGGGTGTCTCTGATCGATTTCCCGTCGATGCTCACATCATTTGTGGCATTTCCGGCGCGCCTGCGGGTGCAATAGCATGGCACAAATGCACCGAAATAGAACCACTAAAACGGCACGGAGGCGCCTTCTCAGCCGAAACTGGCAAGAGGTTTTCGTATTTGGCACGTCAGCTGTGGCTCTTGCTCCCAGAAAAGACGCTGCGTTATCATTGCTCCAAGGCTGGGCAACGAATCGCGCGCGTTTCTCGCGGCTTTCTAATTTTCTAGCGCAAGCCGCTTCGGTCCGGCATTAGATTGTGGACAACCCCCAGGATACCCAAGGGCTGGCTGATATGCTAATAACTCCTTCAAATATCTAAGCTTGGACATCATGGAGAACTTCCTGGGTCTTGTTAATATTCACAGATGACAATTCTTAGCTGGAGAAATCCGCTTCGATTGAACAGTGGCCGTGAGTACCGGCGGGAACATTTGTGCTCAGCAAACTATCGACAAGCAGAAGAACCACTACGATTGGATCAATGGCCCCGGCATTCTTCACTCTCCCCCTGGAGATTCGTCTCGAAATATACGGCCTGGTTTTTGGGAGGGGAAAGACCATCATCGATGCCAAGGTTGAAGACGACAGTTGCAGCTTGGTTCCCCAGCACGCATCTTTTCAAATACATTCGAGAAGGTCATCGCAACTTTTGAGAGTCAGCAGGACCATCCTCGAAGAAGCAAGACCTGTTCTTTACAGTAACACGGTCTTTCATGTCGTCAACCACGCCTTTGCTGGGAAGTTGCCAACCCGGATCACTGATGGCCATCCTTGCGCAATGCATATCAAGCATCTTATCTGGCAGCTCGATTGCGATATGCTCAAACACTTCTACCCCGAAGACCTGAGACTCGACCTGGCCGAGATCTCGCAGTGGAGCAGCTTTGAGATAAGATGTCGAGCCGACACTTGGCGCAACTCTTTCCTGGGCGAATGGTGTGATCGGGAGGCTTTTTTGAAAGGAAGGAGCCAGGTCGTCGACTACGCTCGGTTCTTTTACGATGCGATGAGCGACTGCAATGGTAGAGGTAACGTCGCTTTTGTTGAGGATCGAAGCCAACTGGGACGCGGGCGCGTTATCGTGAGAACCGATGGTGGCCGGTCCGGTTTGAAGCAGCAACGATTTTCAAGAGAGGAAACATTGGCCATTTCAACGTCATGACCCCAAGTCAACAATTTCTACCTGGATCGACCGGCCCCCGGTGGCAGCATGAGATGACGAGCGAGTTGCAGTCCTTACCTCTCTCTAGGAGATGGCCAACATACCCTATCGGGAAGGATATCACTAAAGCCGACGATGTGAAAACGTCGCAGCTGGCATCCCGCAAGGATGTTCGCCATGTCTTTTTCGCCATCGGCAACTTCGACTCGACAAACAAGATCATGGGAATCGCAGGTTACGACCCTTGTTGAATTCAGAGCAAACCAGCATCTCCATTCTGGTCCTTAATCAGCAAAAGTTGCAGGCGAGAAGAGCTGCTGGATCTCAACAGAGGACAGAACAGGCATGTGTCTCAGGATAGCAGGCCGAGGGCAGATCAAGCTGTGAACTTGTGAGACTGGACGAAGAAGGACGACTTCGAAGCGAGACGAGTCCATGCGCTTCGCTTGCGATGAATGGGCAGGATGATCACTCGGAAGATCGCCCTCTTGTCGAAGAAGAGGATAGTAAGGGATAAATAACTTTTTAATCAGCAAGCATGTCGTCGCAACAGAAGGAGCGGCCTCTCTGCTAGTCTTTTCAGAGTGCGACAGTCGGCGGCAAGACGAGCTCTTGCGATAGTGATCCCTGCGGTACGAGTAGGTGACGCAAAGAATGACAAGAGTGCGGAGTTCCAGTGTGGAACGTGTCAAGCGCAAACACTTCAGACCCACCTCCACGTTGTGTTGGCGTTCATCTCCCGGGCATGCGATGTATATCTGACGATCGAGGTACGTATCTCCTGGGCAGCGAACGAAGTCTCCTACGGAGCTGCCTTTTCGGTCTCGTCTAGAGGGCTGGTGGAGAAGATTTGCGCCGTGGGTGCTTTTCCCAGTGCAGAGGCTTGGAGTGTCCAGCTTTCGGTTCGAGCTCCAACTTATCCGGTCTAATGCGCCACGCCCGTCATCGCTACCTGCCGGTGTCCTAAAACACTACGCACACGTAAAATTGCACCTAAGTCTGCCATTTTCTTTATCAAACTTATGAAGCTAAGAGCCTTAAAACCACACACGGTACGCTCGCGAAGGGACGACTGCTGACGCGAACTCCCTCTGTCGCAAGCTACATTCTGACTGTTTGTAGGTGCTTCCCACGCGCTTAGGTCGCTGTCCTAGCTGTGTCAAACTCGGCACGATGAGCTCAACTCGAGGTGGATGATTGAGACTAGAATAGAGCTCGAACTCTATTTGATCTCCAGACAGGGTACGTACCGATCGTGATAGTGGTATTCTCAGCCTTGATGCCCTGCATGGTCGACGTCGTCAGTGTTTGTGCCGCGAATCAAGACGCAATTGGCTTGGTGCTCCCAAGCTACAAGCTACCCCTCCTCTGCACCTGGTGTTTAAGCTGAATATGCATCCTTTCAGCTTTTGGCCTCTGCTTGGTCTGGTACCGGAACAAGCCTGCTTTCTTCGCAAATGCTCGGCATCATTCGAGCTACAAATGATCAGCCACCTTGCCCAGCTGGGTTACTCTGTGTAACCCTCTGTCCAATCCCGTTGCGCAGCTCCTTGCTGCATTGGCCGTTTTAGTCACTTTCTGTCTCTCTACCCCGCAACGACGGTGGCTCCCTCGTCATCTCGTTCGTCTCTCTTGCCAGCTTCCCTCGTTACTTCGATATCAAGTCTTTTGAAAGTACCTCGTCCATCACCAACCACTCGTCAACACCTCCAGAGTGATCCGAGGAAGTACCTCGTCATCGAGCCATCAAGGATCTCTACCACGCGCTACCTACCAGCTGCTCCGTACTTTCCGTCTCCTCCTGGAGAACCACATGCAACCCTTAGTAGTCCACAACCTTTCGCATGCTACCAATATGTCCATCATCTGACCCTGTGCAGTTCAGTCTACCACTAAACAGCCAACCAGTCAGCCTCGTTATCATCTCCCCAGGTCGTTATTTGTTGACGCAACTTTCGAGCTGATCTGTTCGCAGTTCACACTCCGTAATCCCGTATCGCGCTTTGCACCCTCGCCCTCTGGTCTGCTGCCCCTCCCCTCTATCTTGCTCCTACTACTCGTTGATCCTCCAGCTACCTGCCTGCACATCTCGCTTCTCCACTTCCGCCTCCAACCCCGGTCATGCAGGACCCTGCAACCTATGGTCATAGCATGTGCCTCCACAATCCCTCATTTGATGCTTGCAAAAGCCTCACACGACCGTTGGCAAAACTGAGCAGTGCCAGCACGCGTTTGCATCCCGGAGGGCTCACAGCAACGCAATGGTTACCCAGCTATGTTCTTCCGTTCCATAACTTTCAGACCCAGGTGCTTCTTCATAAACCCCTCCCCCATGCGTACCCTTTGCCAAGAAACTTGTACAATTCACTTCAGTACTTCATCAAGTGGCTCAGCAACGAATGCAAATCACCCATAAGTTCTCGGTCTTTCGTCCGCTATCTGAAGCTACTCAAGCGGTCGCCACCAAATCTGGCTTAACTCAACAGCCACTTGCCAGTCCCTGATCATCCCAGGCATGAGCCTTCACAATTTGGTCATCATTTGTTCCTTGCCGAAGAAGACTTGGGGCACACCTCAATAATGGTACATCAGATCGCTAGTCCCTCTCGTCTTCATCTTCATTGACGCTGTCTTCCAATAATGGGGAGAAACGACTGAGACCCAAAAACCTCATCTGAACGTGAATTTCCTGTTAAAATTCACAAGGTCGTCGTACCGCCTTTTCACTGTTGTCCCGCCCTTCCTCCTGCATCGCTCTTCCGGACCTGATTGGCCTTGAACACACTGTTGCACTTTTCCCCCGGTCGGTGGTCACACCTTGCTCCCGTTTATTCACTCTATTCCTGGCCCTAGTGGCGCTGGAGCCTGTCCGTCCCGCCAACTAGCACAGCAAGCATTGTTGCGAGTACAATACTGCAGACCAACAGCTCCCGCTGCTGTGCGACCAACGAAGTTCTTGATCCAAATAACACCGACTACCTCTCCCTGGCGACAGGCCTTAGGGTGGCTGGCCTCGACCTTCAAGGGACACTCTTGGACCAGAATCCTGAATATGCCGACGGCAACCTCGATTCAGCCCAAGCTCTACTAATAAGATACCTTTCGTCACCATGTCGTAAGTTCTACTTCCCTGGTGGTACATTCATTCGACACTGCACCAAAGAGGGCACACTCGGGCACCCAGACTGGTGTCCGGATCATCACTTATCAATCTTCCCTATAGCTGAGTTTATTTTGCCGCATCTGACCTCAAATTTCTAGCTCACCTCCCCCAGCAAAGAAGCAAAAACAGACAAATTCCACCACGTCTCCGTCAATGAACAAAGAGGTGCCAGCGCCTCAAGCACCGTTGGCACCTAAGCCCAACGCCGACCATCTTCAGCCTCCGTTAGCTTCGCCAAATCCCCGAAAACGACGAGCCTCACACAGTCCCAAACTGAACACTCTTCCTCCTGGTGCCACTTTACCCCCTGAGTCAGCGACAAACAATGTTTCCATTCCCGCTTTACTGTCGGAAGATACTGGCAAGAAACGCGGCCGAACCAACACTCCATGGACTGCCCAGGAGGAGCAGCGCCTGAAGCAGATGCGCGACGCAGGTCATAGCTGGAGTGAAATTGCCAAGGTAACTTCTCCATCCGGTTTCCGCTCAAACAGCTTCTGCTCAACTACAAAAGGCTTTCCCCGCCCGGACCGAGGGTAGTGTGAAGAAACACTGGTATAAGGTGAGGCTTATCTGAATGAATCGCTCTCCACGACTTACGAACGAACATAGGATATGCACTACGCAGAGTTTGCAGAAGATGAGGTATGCACGAACTGTCTGCCTTGAAAATGCTTTGGGGATGCTTTAATCTAACGTGCGCGATCTTAGTCGGCAGCACTGCGGGAAGCCATCAAAGAATACGAGGCGAACAAGTGGAAAGCCATTGGACAGAAGCTGGGTAAACCAGCTAAGGTCAGCACCGTATTTCGTCCGCATTCATGAAATCTACGCTGACACCCTCCAGGCGTGCGAGCAATATGCTAAGGAGCATTTCAAGAACGGTTGATGCATGCTAGTCTATCTACACAACGAAGCGTTGGCGTTTGGGTGGCATGAGTCTTGTGATCACGTTGAACTGTCTTGCGTGTGGGATAAACTGAGCTCGCAAGTCGACAGGAGGATACTTCTGCTGTAGGGGAAGCGAGAAAGACTGCGACGCTCTGTCAATAGCATATGCAGGGCACACTGGGTAGGGTTCCAGGGCGGCAAATTGACATGGCATGATACCCTTACGGCAAGATTGAAGGCTAGATCAAGGCTGGAAGAACTTCGATTACCACCTCTGTTGGAACAGCCATCTCTTTCGATGCCTGTCTACCCGATGACCATGGATCGGTATCTAAATGCGGCTTCCCCGCAGAGGGTCGCTCAAGCACATCGGGAATCTGTCAACCATGCGGATGCCAATCACGAGGCTGTTTCCGACATCTGTGCTGCATAGTCATGGTGTTCATCCTCGGATAGTAGTTGAAGCAACCAAGATCCCGAACATGCTGTGTAGTTTCAAGTCACAGCCGATCACCTGAAATCAAGCAAGCGGTCTGCTTCTGTTACCAATGTTCGATCAGTTGTCTGGTTGAAGCAGCGGGCGGAACAAGGTTAATCCGCCGGGCGTACTTTTTCAACAGAGGTCTAACCTCACTTTCACTTCACTTCAACCTTTATTTCTTCTTCGTCTACTCTGACTAGAGTCTCAATGGTCCATCTCGATAGTGTTTGTGCATCCAGAGGTATCTTGCAGAGGTCTTCGCCTTTCCAAGTGCCGAAGTTCACCCTTTTGCTTCTCGTGCGACCATGGCACCGTGGTCATTCTCTCAGCGTCACACAGCATGGCGGCCTTCGTTTCAGCGAGGGCTGGAATGACCAGCTCTACCGCCTATCCCTAACTTCGATCGGGCAAATCCGCCTTCCTGCAATCAGCACATGGACAAGTTTCGATTGAGACCACTCTCCGCATCCGCCCGCCGAGATAGCCGTGGCTGGTCCCTGTGGAAGAGGAACCGACCTTCGCATGAACACCTGTTCGTCCGCACACTCCATAATGCCCCTCCACCGCATAGAGGACCCCTCCTCATTCGAGCGCAGCAGCCCTGCCGAGTCGCATATTGGTGACTGTCGCACCTCACAAGCCGCCTTAACTCTTGCCCGCCAGCCACGAAACTCGGATGCTTGCATCCCGGCGTTTGTCAAATGCAAGTATCGGCTTTCATGTCGAGATCATCCGTCTACTGCCATGGCCACTCTCAAGTGTTCCCTTACTTACAGAGGTTGGTGCACAACGTACAGCTTGTCTGAAGACCGACAAATGCCAAACCTTGCCAACCGCTTTTTGTACCCTGTGGTGGCCACGACAGAGGCTTCTCATGCTTCACCGCTCGCACCCGCATCCTTCAAGCGAGTCTTGTAATCAGGCGTGGAGATGAATGCTAAGGTACAGCATGCAGACAAGAACTGGACGATTATGAACGGCGCCGTCAAATCCTGGTTTGGGCCTCGTTCCGGCCCGCCTGACAGGTCGGAGCTGGCATGGGCGCCAATGATCTGCAAATCGTTCCCCGCGCCTTTATCCGCAGAGTGTCTCTCGAGGCTTGGATTGCGTTGGAATCAGAACGTCGCAACAGCTGTACCGTATCGCCTTAGTGACATCTACGCTGGTCTTCTGGCGTCTTTTAGCACTGACCTCTTTCCAGTTTCTCGAGGACACCGTGATGTACTCGGTAATCTCGTGTCCGGTGTTACGATGCCCAGCTCTCAGCGTCCAACACTGTCAGAGCTTGGCAAATTTTCTCACACGACGGCTTAGGCAGTCCGACCTTTGAGCTCCCGGTTTCGATTTCATAGGGCATCCGACCTTCATACTCTTTACTTGTCACAGCATGCAGCCCGATACGCTTGGGCCTCGCCCGATACTCGATGCTAATTGTGCATGGCAGCGCAGATCCGCGAGCTTTTCCCGCGTTGGAGTGGCTCAGATTCTTGGTCGACAAGACCGCTGTGGCGCGTCTCCATTTCTGCACACCCTATCTTTCTTTTGCTTTGCCACTTTCTCCTGCCTGCTGCAGGTATGGATTTTCGGCGCCGCAGTCACTGTATGCTTGAGAAACAGGCTTCCTCTGTACAGCTGACAATTCCCTGTTCGACAATCACAGCTCAAGCCCGTCTCTCCAAGTGCATCTTGTCCGACGAGGAACACTACGATTACAGAAACTTACGAGCTACTCGGCTAAACACCTACCGCTCTTTTCGCGAGTCGGTTTGTCGAATTGCGCGTTTGATGTTGAGTAATCTGGTATGCCATCGAGGTGAGCAGAGGGTGTATTTGGAATTAGTATTTTCATCTACCCCATTCTCAAGGAGGATTCGTAGGCTTTAAGGTCCTCACAGTCAAGAATGCTCGATCTGGAAATTCTGTCCAAATTGTCCGGTAAGTTCAACCTGTTCTACTTATCCTTGGCATTCGTAATTGACAAAGCACTAGAGAGTTGAGCTGCGGAGGCTTCTTCTAACTCGCAGGTACCATGTCAAGTCTTCCGGCCGAAAGGGTGGCTTCCTACTATCCTTTGGATTTCCACCAAGCCTCCCGAGAATATTCAGTGTTACATAAGGATTCCGACCACCACGGGTCAGTAAGATGCTCTCTGGACCGCTTGCTCGAGAGATTTGCTGACAGAAGAGAAATATAACGTGTTGTTCGCACAGCGTCCCAGACCCAGACAGGCTTGCCACCGAGGTCGATGCAAGGGCTCTGCTACGGCAATGCCTACAACCAGGGCTACCGCTTCTGGGAAAGGTGACGACGAGGGCTCCCTCCGTCGCCGTACCCAGACAAGGGACGCGCAAAGAGCTTATCGAACACGAAAACAGCAGAGTCAATTGAAGCTTGAAGAGGATGTGTCGGTCCTCCAGGAGACGGTAACGGCAATGCACACCACCTTTCTTGAGCTCTACGACGACTTGCTACTCGAGCCTGTAATATCGAACTCGCAGAACAGCCATCTCGTTCGATGGATCAACGCGATAGCCGCACGCTTCAATACCTTGTCCACTGCCAGGGAGCTGCATCTTGCACAAGTCAAGGAACGCGGCAGATCAGCTGGTGTATGGCGAACGAAACATTCTCGTCTGGCGGACAGGAGGGCGGAGGATAAGGACTCAGGCACACAACCTTCGAGACAGGGTTATCGACCGAGCCGCCATGGAAAAATTGCCCATTCTACCAAGACCGGTGACCAGGTCTCCAACTTTACTGATAAGTTGCATGTCCAACAGGATGACAACGTCAATCCAATCCGGCCCTCGATGACAGACCCTAAGCCAGTCAACCCATACCTGGAGAGGCTGGTGCAAAGAGATGTCGCCTACACCTATAGCTTTCAGGAAAGCACATTCGCCCGCCGGCTACAACGCGTTTGCCTAGAGCTTGCTTTTCGCAATCTCTCCAATCCAGGCCGCGATCCTGCGTTCATTGCCCGCACTTTCGGGTGGAGTTTTACGTTCACCGATCGCAGCAATATGACACAGCGTGTACAGCACCTACTCCGGCGTGGAACTAATGAAAGCCTGGAGAGCTGGAGTCTGCCTTCTTTCAGTATTGGTGGTGCTGGTACACACTTTCCTCGCGTCGATAGAGAAGGACATCCTAGCTATCCGCCAAATCTGGTCATGCCTACACAAGCCTTGCCGCCGTCTACCCGTGATTCTGTATACGCAGGAAAGACCGCGGGAGAGTTCACATCCGACTCTTTCTATGCAGGCGAGTGGTACGACGCCTTCGAAGTGGACTGCTACCTGAGATTAATGGGTATTGAGATTGAGCCAACGTCCACTTTCGCGACCATTCATACCGCGACTCGTGCAACGGATCACAATGATGCTGCGGGGAGGAACTGTCAGGACTCAGGGGGTGATACCCATGACCACCATCGCTCCGCTTCCAACACTTGGCCATTTCTTCTCGATGTCGAGAAATTCCTAGAGATCATGTTGAGTGGCAGTTCATGCTTCGGAAGAGCACCAGGCTTCAGGAAGAGTGACGTTGGCAAAGCGTTGAAAGGTGCTTTACAAAGACTATATTGATGGTTCTCGAATATTAAATATGGACCAGAGACTTTCATTCGAATGGACTCTTACAGTCTACCAGCTCAGACCCAAGCTCAGGATTTCTCGGACACAATTCGCGCATAGGCGCTCGCCAAATCCACAATCATCTCCTCAAACGATTTGAACTTGATTCCCAAGGCCTGCTCCGTCTTCGCAGCCACATATGGTAACGGTGGCGACACGACGTTACCACCTAAGGGAAAGACACCTTTTTCAACAAGCTCCGGCAATTTCTTCTTCACGATGCCCTGAGCATCATTCCACTCGATGACATTCGGGCCGTCAAAAGTGACCCCGAAATTCTGATGTCCCTTCACCTCAGCATTTAATGCTTTGACATGCACGACCGCCACGTCATCCACATGACACACGATCCCAGGCCGTGGCTCATCGAGCATTATGCCGAGCAATGAGGCCAGACCGTTTCGATTCGATGCGCCCCCCTCTGTGTAGTCCTCCTTACCTTTCGCGAAACCATTCGGTCCGAGCACGAACGAAGGCATTACGCTGATGACATCGAAATGCGGGTTCTTCTCTGCTATGAAACGTCGAGTCGCGCTGAGAGCAAGTTGCTTGCTTGCACAGTAGGCCCAGAACGGGTGCGTGTACGGACCTTCTGGATCGGGCAAGATGTTGTCGGCGTCGAAGACTTTCGGCTCGCTTGGCATCACGGCCGCGACAGAGGATGTTATCACGACCTTCTTGACTGCTGGCGATTGGAGCGCAGAGTTGAGAATGCTGAGGGTCGCGTTGATGGACGGCTTTACCATTGTGGCTTCGTAGTCGTCCGACGGCCCGGGACCCGGCGCTGCGACGTGGATGATGTACTTGACTCCCTTGAGCGCGGAGTCAAACGCATTTGCAACAGCCAAATCCGGGACGATGGTGAATTCAAGCTCGTCGGCGTCATATTTGCTGGGCAGGGCTGTCTTGATTGCGTCGATCTTGGAGTCGGAGCGGACGGCGAGGCGGACCTTGTAGTTCTGGTCGAGAAGCTCGGCGAGGATCCGGAACCCTACGAAGCCGGTTGCGCCGGTAAGGAGGACGAGATCTTGGGCCATGGTCGAGAGTGTGAACCGACAAGTAGAAATCAAGGCCGTGTTGTGCTCTCTTATGCCGGCGGACTGAAGTCGCCTCGCATCGGAGATTCAGGAGATAATCTACTTTTGGTATTTTCCGACGGCCGAGAAGCCTAGAAGATTGTGTAAGGCTTCCAGCTTCGCCAACCACAAAACTGGTACCGTGACTTTGGTACCGTGACTTTGGTTCCGTCCAGGCACGCCAGACCATATGAATGCAGCCAATTGTACCTCTATTTCGCTCGCCTCAGAATACTGGGCACTATTGTGAGCATCGATTTGGTGGTGCCAGGCCACCTGCGCGTGAATCAACGTATCCAGGCACCGGACGCCTTAAATTAATCAAGACATTCGAATATTAGGCCTGAGGCTCTTACTAACTACTTCCGTACTGTTTTTGGGCCAAGTAATACTACCTTGGAGGCCCTGCGGCTAATAGGTAGGCGTCGAACACAATCCAATACATTTCCAGGTTGCAAGAAGGTGAATCTGAGAACTTGTGTGCAATGATCGGAACAAAACACCTAGTCCTCAAAGCCTATGCTCTCGTCTGACCGATGATCCACAAGCGTCAAGGACTATACGAACAATGTCTTGCTCAAGTGATTACTAGGTACACTACCGAGCCTCGGGAAAGACCTTCATCGAGTCGAATGTTGCCTGTTTGGGGGAAGCGCCCCCTACACTCCGCAGCCTTGTGAGCTCTGAGCAACTAATCGCCTGCTAGTAAGCGTTTCGAAAGCAATGTCTAGAATGACGTGCGTTGATGCAGTCAACACACTGCCCGTTCCATCACCGGTTTGTGGATTGTGCAAAGCACTCGAGGCCTCTCGCGCGGAATCTGGTAATCAAGAAACGCATCTGTTTACTCATCTAATGATACCAGGCGGCTATCTTTGGTTTGCGGTCAACGGGCAGCACGACAGGACGGAACTTGTGCTCAGAACCGAGTGGAGACGGTTCGTTCATCTTTCGAAGATCCCAGTTTGAATGCGCAGCCCTCTTATCGACAATATCTCTGTTCACACTGTGATAAGGGCTATGCATCCAAGAAGATACCGACATGCTTCGCGAACGTCTCGGCATACTGGTAGAGGAATCCATGTCCACTGTTTGGATAAACAATCAGCTGCCCATTCGGGACCTTCTGCTGTAGGTGGAAGCTGTTGATCGTAGGGAACATGAAGTCATCCTGTACGGGATTGTCAGTAGGTCAATCGAGCGGGAACATCAATGAAACAATAAAAGGAGGTGACTCACCGATCCCTGCGCCACCAAGACCGGCATTTTCAACTCTCCTAGGCGATCATAAGTTCCCTCGAGTCCTTTGCTACCCTCCACGTCCAGGATTTTGCCATATGCTCCTGCCTGCGCTTGAATCGCGGCTCCTCCATCTTTGAAACCTTGTGAACCCCAATCACTGGGTACCTCTCCGCTTGTAGATTCGTTTCGCTCACTAACTCTTGCCCACCACTCCTCCGCGGCTTTCTCGCCAGCAGCATTGCGCGGGAAGAACAATTCCTTGAACTCCTGGACGGTGAGTGTCGCGGCAGTAGCTGCGGTCTTGTAGTCATTGGTCGTCTCGGGCATATCCGGACCAATCGAGCTGGAAGAGCCGGCGATGATGAGCTTCCTGACATGTAAGCTCTTCTCCTGGTCCGAAGTAGTCGAGTGGTTCAGCGCAAGCAGTTGTCCCACAAGAGCGCCAATGCTGAATCCGAGAACGTCGACTTTCTTTACACCAATCAAGGACAAGAAGGTCGCGATATCGGCCGCAGATTCACGGAAGGAGGTGGCTACACGGCCTGTAGATTGTCCGAGGCCGGCGTAGTCGACGAGTATGACCTCGCGGTGCTGGGCGGTGGAATTGATAAGCAGAGGATCCCACTTGTCCATCGTACCGCGGAAGTGAATCAAGAAGAGCAATGGAACGCCGCTAATGGAAGGCGTGCCAAACTGGCGGTAGGCGAACTTGATGGCGTTGTCATGTGTGGTGATATATTGTGTCTTTGCCGTCTGATAAGTTGCCATGTCGGATTATTGAGACTTTTCAGGTAATAAATTGTAGTAGAAGTAATGTTTCGGGTGCTGCTCTCGGTCACGGAAGGAGGTCTACCGCTTGTTGTAGACGAGGGAAACTTCTCAAGGAACTGAAATGATCAATCGTTCAACCCGAGGGGAAATCGGCCGTCTTAAATTGATTTGTCTGAACCAGTATCATCGCGCTGAGGGAAAGTGAAGTGTCCATGAAAGGAGAGTATCTTTTGGCCCGGTTTCACTGATGCAGTTAGGGGACTAGATATTTGGAATCTGACATGATTTCAACAATGAAGTCAACGATCAGTCAACGACCCGAATCCTTCGCAAGCGTAAAAGCGTCTGGGCGAAGCGGATCAAATCTGTCCGAACAGTCGATGAGACACCAAGGCCATGGACACACATCTCGGAGGAGGGGAAGCTGACCGCCAGATACATTGCATTGACAAATGCTTGCGTGATGATAATAACGAGACTTTAGTCAGCCTATAAGTCGGCGAGACACCACCCCTGCAAAGGACCAAAGGGATTTTTGGGTCGGCGAGACGGCTCTTTCAGGCAGTAGTTCGTTTGCACGCAACATGTCGTAGTGTAAGAGAGAAAGAAGAAACCCATTCGGCGAGATTGTTGCTTCCGTCTTGAAATCTCTTCATTGGTACGACCTGACCTCTTGCTCTGCCTCGTTGAAAGGTGGCACGTTCACTTCTGGAGGCCAAACGTACCTTCGGTGTGCGTTTCGCAATTGGTAGCTCAGACACTTGGCTCCTCAGCCGCAGCCAGTCAATTTCATGCTGCAAAAACTCTGAAAATGTCGAGAGGTTTGCACCTCCATATCCAGATGTTGGAAGTGTTTTGGTCTTTTGTCTGGTAAAGCAAGCTGAGCCTTTTGGCTGGAAGACTAGATTGCTGCTCACTTAGACATCTGGCTGTGCTGGTGCCTTGTTCACCTGCTTTTGCTGGATTTGATTTCGCCGTTTGTCTGTTGACTGTGCAGAACGAGCCAGAACTCATTTACCTCATCTGTGTCAAGACTGATGCGTTGGAGTTCCTGGACCGTAATCATCGACCTCGATGGGCAGAGCGGTGTTGACATCAACGTTTGCACGCTCTCTTGGTGTTCAATTTAATGGACGAGCGCACTCAGTAGAGTCGGTGATTCAGCCAGGCTCGAAGGATCCAGCTGAGTCCATCATATCTCCGTTTGTCTGTTGATCCTCGAAATATGTCAGGACATCCTGCGGCAAATACTCCAACCACGGTATCATTTCGCCACCTGGAAATGCAAAGTCGAACTGCTGTGCTCCGCTCATATCGATATCTTGTGCTCGAATCAGCATATTATCCCAATCTTGGGTTTGGACATCGAGGAGTTGCTGTTGAGGATTCATAACGTGTTCGAAGCCGGGTGCTAGTTGTGCGTCAGAATTAGGTATTCCCGAAGCCTGGAGTTGCGGCATAGATATTGCGCCATTTTCGGCCGTCCCTGAGACGGGCGTGTATGGAGAGTGAAGACCTAATAGCAGGTCTGCATCTGCAGCAGAGACGGGATCAATAGGCAATGATGTTAGCCGGTCTGTGTCCATTGGGATTGCAACCTGAGAGGCCTGTCCCAACTGCTCGGTCTGAGGCAATGAGTCTGCCGCAAGGGGCCCTAGGTTGGCGCCATGAGCTTGTGCCCTGGTCCGGTCGGCGGTATGATGCAGTTTCCCCGGTCCATTTGGTTCAAGTTGCGACCGTCCTGCAAGTGATGGCCCTCTACCGTTGTCGTTCATCATGGAATAAAGAAAGCTGAGGTTAGGAGCCGGTGAATTCGCAGTACCAGTCAACGACCAACCAATGGCATGACTAAGGTCTATTGGAGGAGATGTACTCATTCCTCTGCTCTGTCCCCTGAGACTACGGAGCCTTGCATCCGCTTCGAGAGAGGCAGCTAATGACGACCTCCTTCGCCATCCAGGGCTGGTGAATGAAGGTGTCGTTGAGGGCATCTCTCCGTCAACATCATCAGCAGTGAATAGCAGAGGATCCATGAGGCCTTTTGACTTCTGATCGAGTGCTGTCAGGATATAACGGCACCCACCCCAGTAGGAGTTTAAGGTCTGCAGGGCTTTGTAGCACCGTTGATAATTCTGATTCGCCGCAGTGGCCAGAAGCGTATGGCGTGCGGAAGCCGCATTATGAGCCTTTTGAACGCCCATATTTTGCTTTGGAGCGAAGGTGTGCCCAGCCGGACGTGGAGATGTTGCTCGAGATGGCGGCTGAGATGCATGGGCCGAAGCTTCAGCTAAAAATGCACAAGCTGCAACATACATAGGCTGGCTTGTGAAAGGGTTTCCGATGAAACTCTTGACATCGATGAGCTCGGCAAACGCGAGAATATCGGCGATCGTCTTAGCAGAGGACATGGAAAGTTCCCTACTATCAGGAAATAGCTGCTGGATTCGCCCTTCGAATGAGTGAAGCAATGTGGGCTGGTGAACAAGGACGATCAAGGTGTGGAACCTTTGATTCTCCATTAGACTATGCCATTGCCAATGGGACAACAACAGAAGCTCTGCTGAACGGAACAGCCCTTTGCAGAAACGGGGACTCACCAGAAATGTAGAAGGATAAAGTTAGTGCCATGGCCTGCTTTGACGTATGCCTGGAAATTGGTCGCATTGAAGTGGAGCTTTGTAGACAAGCGCTGATAGAAGCCTATTGCCGTTAGTAAAGCAAGCAGTTCGAGGGAGGTTTACTTGCCAGTCAAGTCGCGTTCCATGCTTGCCAACCGCTTCAAAACGTCAGGAGTAACCTGACTAACATGCTTGATATTGTTTAGAACGTCCGCCACCCGTCCATACATGTGGACAATTTGGATCATGGCTGGAAACGGATCAGGGTGTCCGCCGACTGTCGTGTCGTCAGCGCGATAAGGGAATGAGATCTCGATATCTTTGTCACGCAGCGTCACAGGACGGCCAACACCCGATGAGACCGCCCTGTCTAGAAAGAAAATTGCCCAAAAGGTATCGATTCGCTCTTGTTCACTTGCGCTTCTGTCCTCAAGCTCAGATTTGCTTGCTTGGGGAAGGGTTTCTGACAGTCGCTGTTGTTGTTCGAACCTCCTTTGCTCTTCGATTTTGCCGTCCTGGCCATGCTTCACCGTCTTTGGGGTTGGTCCAATCCTGCCCTCAAGCTGCATGCCTTCTAGCTTTTGAATTCCAAGGTCTTGAGCCATGCGGATCGCCGTTCCAAGATACATCCACAATCCACTGTCATGGTCGGTACCAAATTCTTCATACGCTAGCAGTAAGCAAGCTTGGGCAACGGCTATAGTCGGACACGAGAATGTGTCGACCACAGCTGACATAGCGTGTTGCGCAAAAGGATGGCCGCGAAATGCCTGAAGAACATTGCCCTCCGCGTCCAAAGGCATGGAGGGCTCGTTCGAGTTGTGCAGCGATGGATCCGAAGAGAAGCGAGCTGCAACGGCACAGACAGCATCCACCAGGATTGCATCGACTTTCTTGTCTTCCAAATCTCTCAGAAATCTCCGGCGCTGTAAGAAGGGATAATTACAACCTAAGTGAACAAAAAATGTTTCGCAGAGGTGAAGAATCAGCGGAGCAACTGGATTTGGATCGGTGGCATCATAGAATGGTACTAGGATGGGATCTCTGTCATTAATAGTAGGAGCTGGCGCGGTTATCGGTAGTCCAGTTGCTGGAGAATCGTCTGCGGCCGAGTGCAAACTTGCTCGGTGACCCTTGAGTTCGACCACCATCCTTTATCGTTGTTAACCTCGAACCTCTCGGCGGGAAGACTGGAGGATGGGAAACTCCATCTTGCCCGCCAAATGTTTTGAGGGAAACTTACTGCTTGAAGCCCGGGACGATGGCTGTAGGCCCGAAATACCGGAAGTATGGTACCCTGTTCCTGGAGGAAGTGAAGCTGGTGCTCGTGTAGTTACTCGCAGGACTCTTGATGTCATCTACGGCATTCCTGGGCTCTCTTTCTGGTTGTATTGTAGAGCCATGCGAACCAATCGAAGCTTCAACATCCTTTGTGTGTGTCCGAGGTACGTCAAACTCGAGCTCCTCGTCATCGTTGTCCTCAACTCTGCTGTCTTCTTCGCGATTCGATCGATCAATATAGCCGGAGCACTCATGGCCATTCCGCGTGCATGTCGAGCACTCCGGTCTTTCTCCTGAACAACGTGTCTTCCTCTTCCGACATGTCAGACACGCGGCATTGATCCGTCTCCGTTTTGCATGTGGTTGCCCATCGGTCGAGACGAAGCGGATCTGGCGTGGCGGAGGCAAGCTCCCACTGGCACTTTGCGCCTTCGACTGGCCATTTTGGGTATCCGTCAGGCTCATGCTTCGCGTAAACGTCTCGGGCTCACTGCCCCGGGGTGGGACATTGTAGATTCTTGCAGGCGACGAAAGAGAGCTTGCGCATCCGAGGAGCGATGAAACCACCGCCGAGCAATCGTGATTCTGCCACGAGCTCTGTTGCTCACTTTTCCAGCAAGATATCTGACGGTGGAAGCAGTGTTCTTTTACGGGAAAAGACGGTAGGTAGCTAGAGGAGTTGCAGTCGAGATGCGCAGCGGCTGCATCCAACCGCCTTACTTTAGGCGCACCTGCGAGCTTCCCGTGCCCGCTAGATTGCGATCCCCGCTGGCTTGATGCATGAGCATTTTGCGGGGTTAAGCTCTCTCAATCGGGCTCATAAAGTCTAAATGGCGGGCGAGCTCTAGGCGGCATTTGTCCACTGGCATACCGATGCGCTCGCCGGACGTACCGAAGAACATGGATGTTGCGAGCGAGTCTTATCAACTCCATTGTCTAGTATCTCCCTCTTCCTTTGCAGGAATAGAGCCGTGTCGGCACTTTCTATCCTAAGAATGCTGCCAGTAGTCGTATTCTTCATAACCTCATTGCCTCTGCCAGGTAGGAAGGAGGCTCATTCACCGTCACCACGCTTTCCCCGTCCTCGCCATCCACCCCCAACTCCAAGGCAGCATACACCATTCTGTTCGCACCAATCCCGGACTTCCAGAGGGCTAACTTCGCGGTCTTCACCTATCGCCTGGAACCCCTCCGTGTTCAGCCATGCCGTGAGCTCTTCCAGGACGATTGGGTCGTACATAAGAATCTTCTCCCGCCAAGTGGGAGATGTCTGGTGATTTCGTGTTCCCCCCTCCATCTCCGGATGATGATTTATCGCTGCATGTATTTGTGCCATGATGTCGAGCAAGGGTGTTTGCTCCGGCGTGAGAAGAGCTGCTTGATCCTTATCAATTCGCGCATTCGTGGTCACCCGAGCACCAGCCTGGTGAGGAACCTCGAACGCTAGTGACGACAAGGTCAAGTCTAGCTGAGGCATCGTAGGAGGAGGTGTCCCTGGTCTTTTTGGTACCGATTTCGCCTTCGTCTGTCTCTGCTCTGCTTCGTTTGAGGCTTCTGTGGCACCTAAATGTATCGATGGTGCTGACTGGATTTGCTGATCAATGTCGTCTATGTCCATAACGTGTTTGTCTGAGAGTATCTTTTTCTTTGAAGCCCGCTTTCGAGGGGCTTTCACTTTGATTGACACATCGTCTGATCTCGTAGAGGCTCTCTTCCGCTTCTTAGGCTCTTTTGGTGTTGCTGGATCGCCAGAGCCTGATTTTCTATTGGCACGTGGTTTCTTTGTCTTCGGAGTGGGCCTCGCAGAGACGTCGTGGACTTTGCTCAAGAAATCGCCGTGGGTTGAAGCGTTGCCAACACCATTTTCCTGATTGCTATCATGCTCCATATCATGGTTGCTTTTCCAGCACCGCTCAAGCAGCTCGACCATCTTTTCCCGCTTCTTGATGGGCTTGAATCCGAATTTAGCTATCTGCTTTTTCAACTCACTATCGGCCCACCCATCGTAGGATGGCATGACTGGATTTGCCTTCGGCTGAACATCCTTTGGTTTCGAACCTGCGTCGACAGGTCGGACTGCAGTGACACTTTGGTCCCGCAATTCGTTCAGTGTCCTCGACGTATGCATCGCCCTGGCTGGAGGTTGCATCGAAGTTACGACTGGTTTGGGAAGTCCCGGCGTGTCGATGTCATAAATATCAATCACTGACCCAGCGTTCTTAGCGCGCGGAGTCTGAGCGGCAGATATGCTTCGGCGACCGTCGTTGACGGAACCTGTACGCGGGCGGTCAGGATCATCTAGCAGCAAAAGAGCATCCTTCCCGGCGAGAGCTTGACGTACAGCTGGAGAGTCGGTCATGTCCACTGTCTCTACTTGTAACAGTGCATTATTTGCATCACGACCAGCTGCACCCCACAGGTTTCGCCTCTTGACTAGTCGGCCCGTGCCATGCGCTGTCCGGGGGGAGTCTGACTCGATCGAGAAAGGCTGCGTACGTAGCGGAGAATATGGGTCAGACAGAATTTCTTCAGACTTCTTCAATGCCTCCAAAGTATCGCGCATCAGAGTCGGTGAATCGTCGCGCGCTAATTGACTCGCTGGGCCGAATAAGAAAGGCTGTTCAAGTGTCGTTTTCATCGCGGAAGTAGGAGAGACTAATCGAGTTTTTGCTGAGGGCTGATTGATTCTGCCTGCTTTCTTGCCTGGTGCCTTTTTCTTGGAGAGCTTCTTCAGACTTACGTCAACGACTGCCTCAGGATCGCTCTCCACAGCTGCTTGGGTCGCAGTTAGATATTCCACCATGGGTGGCAGTCTGCTTTCAATCTCTTGATCGTCTTGATAGGCTGAGGTGACTAGACTCGTAATAGTAAGGGCCTTTTTCGCGGGAGCTTTTCCTCTCCCTTTGCTAGGGCGCTGTGTCTCAGCGGTAGCAAAGCCGTTGGATGTGGGCAAAGCAGATGTTGCCTCAGTAGCCATGATTATGTTAAGCTGCTTTCTCTTGAGCTGCTCTCCAATGGCATTGACTTTTTGATTGGTCTTGTCCGCTATGTTGGTGCCAGGTGTGAAAGCGTAGGAGTTCAAGAGATGACTCGAGAATTCAGCAAGTTGCTTGCCCGATTCGGGGGTTTCTGATCTATCTTCGTTCGACTTCACCGGGGTCCAATCCATTCTTCTCGGGACAGCCTTTTCTAGTGGAGGTGGACTTGAGTGTACGCTTTGCTCCTTCAGCTGAGGCAACGACAGGCCTACAAATGAGTCGGCATCGTGGAACGGCGGATCTTCGAGGGCGACCTTCGGTCTCGAGGATGCCAATGGAGTCGAGGACTTGCAGGGCTTGAAATGGTCCGAGACTTGCTCGGTTGTGGCTGTTGTTTTCTTCGTCACGAACCTCGCTTTTGAAGCAGCGCTTCCAGTACCATCTTGACTCTGTTGTGATGATTGTGGTTTGAATTTGGGTGGACCTGGAGACCGCAATGGGATATTTTCCGCTCCTGCCTTTGTCATAAGGGCTTTCGCACTGGTGAAGTGGCCTGAGAACCTATCTCTCACTTGCCCCGAACTCTTGAATCGTTTCGCGCCATCTCTTATGGGTGTAGTGGGCGACTTGAAAGGTGACGGCGATTCAGCAGGAGTTGGGGACCGGGCAAAGGCTCGAGGAGGCGAGGAAGAAATAACAATGATCGCTGCAGACGACATGGTGAGAACGCCGTTGCCCGCCCATTGGCGCAAACTAGAGACTGCCAATGCGGTACACAATTGACATGAAGGAAAAATGGTTGATATGTTCAGACGAGGCTTACGGTGCAGGAAAGGCGTCTCTTAATGGGGGTGGTGCTGGTGGGTGCAGACGTCAACAAAGAGCAGCCGAGGCCACTGAAAGCCATGGTTCGCGCCGCATCGCGAAGTCACGTGATCGTGCAGCTTGTTGAGAAGACATGACTTTTTACTTTTGGTGCCCGCTATGCACACCGGGGGAGAAGTAAGGTATCCATGAAGTACGCCAAATGCACCTTGCTGCGATAGCAGTAATGAAGAACTTTTGCCACAGTCTTGATGAGCGTCCACCCAGCCCATCTATTGTTCAAACCAACGCCGACGCCTCACATTGGCTTACGCCTTTGAAGACCATCCTAGCCTCTATGATGAATATCCTCCTCTAGGCCATCTCCAATGCCTTGAAAGTCCTGTCGATCGGGAACTATGTCTGGGGGTGCCGCTGGAGTCGGAGGGGGCGTAATAGCTAGACCTTCGGATAGATTGACGGTCAAGCTCGAGCTTGAAGAGTCTCTGGAGGCGTCGTTGCTACCGTCTTCGTCAAGCAGTCGACTTTGTTCAGATGTCGCTGTATCGGATCGGAAAACTAGGACCATTAGTTGCCGCAAAGGTGCCCGCCTCACCCAACTCGAGGCCGTATACTTACATCCCGGCATAGCGGTCAGGCAGCTACACATTTTGCCAATGGAACAAATCAATTGCCCGACTATAGAGAAAACATAGCTCCACACAGCATTAAAAACCAATCCAATGGCCGTGTACATGCGAATAAACATTGATCGCAGTGATTGGTGCATGAGAGATGACAGAAGATGTCTCCTGTCTCCATTGGAAGTGGCAACAAACATTTTATATATTAGCAACAGCCATAACGAGCTCACCATTGTTGTGCTGGAGTGCGTACGGCACATCCAAATCACCTCGAAAAATCGCTCATATTGTCTCAGATTAATTCGGCAGGTTAGGGTGCTCATAAGTTCCATTGCAAAGCATCGCACAGATTGGGGGATTTGGGCAGGCAAGAGAAGTGGTCGGGCCAAGAGAGTCGCTATAGCATGTTTTGCCGGAACGTGACCGGAAGTCGATGGAAGCCGGCACTGATTGCTTGCGATAATGAGAGTGCTAAGTGAAAGCTGCCTTGCACTCATTTGGTGCCCGATGCATTGAACACTGGTTGGTTGATAAAGACGAAGCTGAATGGAAAGGGGCGGCGAATTTGGCTTGTTTTACTAGACGGGTCAAGACGGGTCGAACAAACTTCGGCATCGGAGCCTCAACACTTTGCTGTACATCCTTGCGCCACAACCTCGAGCAAAGCAGAACATCAACAAGCGCACAAGAGGTTGAGGCCCAATGAAAGCGACTCACCAGCCACTACTCCAGGCCCAAGCCTCACTGCTGAGAGTGGGCATCCTCACCCCTCGGGCCTGGGCTCGTGCCGCAAAGTCGAACACCCACATCACTCGTTCAGCCGCAAGGCGCCCTGACTAGGGGCCAAAACAGCAACCGTGGTGGCGGCTGGAGGCGAAGGCGAGTGGTGACAGCGCCAGACATTTTCTTGGCTCGGACGGCTGGTTGGCGCTCTCTTTCTAATCACCTCAACTCAAGGGTGCTCGCTGCTGTGCAACATCTCCTGTGTGTCTCTTCCAACGTCGCTCAGTCAAACCTTCACCGATCCACGTACTTCTGCTGCCATCTGCAACTCGGTGCAACGGGGCGCCTTAGCAACTGGCAGACGCGCAATCAGGCTGGAAGCACCTAAATTTGACTCGAATCTGTAACATTACCTGCTTAGTGCCGGATCCATGGCGTCAGACGACGATTCGCAAGCTCTCGACACTCACCATGACGAGAAGGATTGGGAAGCACAGAAGGAGAACTTTCGCATCTGCTACCTCGACGCCAACAGGACCCGCAAGGAAGCAGCAGAGTACATGAAACGACATTATAACTTCAATGCAACACCTCGCCAGTGGGAGCGCAAAATCAAACAATGGGGGTTCTCAAAGTACACCAATCGCGACGAAAGACTTACCCAGATTGCTCAAGCTGGTAAAACCGTGCTCGATGTCAGTCGTCCAGGCCGACGACCACGCACTCTCGTGGACGAGTATGGCAACCTCCAGCCTCACGAAGATCGCAACCTTCGCCGCTTTGCTCGACGAGAAGTCAGCCGCTCGAGGTCAAGGTCAAGGTCGGCTTCCTTTAACGACAGACCGCGACCTCATTTCAAGCACGAGTTCTCCGATCCGTCCGCCAACACAACAATGGACTCTGCATTCAACTCTAATGAGTTTGCATCGGACCCGCGAAGGACGCCCAGTCGCGAGGGCTCTCCTATGCCCGGAATGCAACCTGTGCGCGAGCGTGCAGTGTCGCTCCAGCACAACTTCTTTCAACAACCAGGCATGCAAGTATCCCATGATCAACAGAGTCTTGCAGCAGGCGGTCAAAATCAATGGGATCAAGCCCAACATCATGGCTCTCCACCATACCAAGCTACGCCCGCCTTGAATCAGTTCAATGCTTTTCCCAGTGCCCCAATTCCAATGCATGCCTCGCAAGGTATGAGCTTTCAAAGTACAGATCCGGCATTTGCGGGACCTGGTTCAGGTGCACCCTTCGGATACCACATACAAGACCCTACGCTGCAGACTATTCCCACAGGCTTCAACAACTTCCCGATTCCGGAGAATAGCATGGGATTACACCAAGATATCATGCCAGAGGACCTTATGACGGAACAAGCGATGTTTGACAGCACAATTCAAATACCGCAAGGCTCAGAAGGATTGGATGAGACAGGTTTCGAGAACAATCCAATGATCAGGTTCGACATAGTCGACATGGACTCCCCAGCAATGATGCCCGCTGCCGGACCCGCACAGGTACAAAGCCAACCAGTTGTGTCAATGCCATCTTCCGAGCAGATCATGGGTGACAATGGTCCTCTTGGAACTGATGTTTTCCCGTTGGTTGAGCAGTATACCCGAGCTGTGCAAGCCATTACTTTGGGGGCTCTCACCGGGTCGTCACATGCCGACGTGCTATCAGGCAAGCTTGCTAATGATCTTGAACAGCCGAGTAAGTTATCCGCTTCCGCTTCCCTTGTCGATATTAACCTCTTGTGATTTTAGGCAGAGCATTCATGGCCAGCATGTCAATTTTCCTCGACAATTTCACCAAAACCCAGCAAAGGTCTCTCCAAAGCATGAAAGACACTTGTAGCAAGCTTCGTCAGAAGAATGCCATGTACGAACAGATCCTACACGGCGGTAAGTTCTCCTGTGGTCTGGGAACCGGAAACGTGGTCTGACTATTCCAGGCGCCGATATGGACCCCCTCCCTTCTATAGAGCACGACCAACATCGATCTTCTATCTCATCACAGCCAGCGATGTATGGCGCCATGTACTCGCAAAATTACTAGATCGAAGGCGGCGGCGACGCTGCGCACGAGGATGATCAGTCACGTGATCATTGCGGCGGGCGTGATTCTCCCGAGGCTAAGGCGCATATCACCGCCACACAAATCTCGAGTGAAATCTTATCCTTCTTCTCACTTGGACATTGTTCATTGCTCTGACGGCCGTTGCGCCAACACTTGATCGGACTTGCGCTTCAGTAATGCTCGTTTCTGCCATGCTTTTGGTCAGAATCAAAGAGACAGAAGATGTTGGTCATCCTGTGGGACCCTGACACTCTCCTCCACAATACTGTCGAACTTCTTGGCTCGAAACTCATTCCTGCCCTTGAATCACCAGAACGGCTGGAAGCGATCCTGAAAGCGTTGCGCAGCTCGGGACATGACCTTCGTAAAGTTGAGTTCAGCACTCTTGCGAATGATGAACGCCTCGCACGACTACTGAAAATCTCCTCGGATACTCACAGCCAGGAATACTTGCACCATCTGCGAGATATCTTCGAGGTGTGGGTCAAAGCTGGCTTGATCAAGGAAGAAGGCCATGTCTTGCCAGAATGCTTTGTCTTTCCCACCAAAACGGGAAAGCCGCCCAGACCACCAAAAGATCCTTTCGCGCGAGCGGGCTATTATGCTTTCGACATGAGCAGCGGTATCATGTCTGATAGCTACAAAGCCATTGTTGCATCTGCGAATCTAGCGAGCGAGGGCACAGACATGCTTGCCGGTTTTCCGAACACCCCGAACGACGTTGACACGGTCGTGGCGCTGTGCAGACCTCCTGGACACCACTGCGATGGCCAACGAGCGGGAGGTTACTGCTATATCAACAATGCCGCGCTGGCAGTAAGCACTTGGAAGTTCAATCACCCACAGGCACGAGTCGGCATTCTCGACATTGACTTCCACCACGGCAATGGCACACAGGAGATATTCTATGCTGATCCCAAGGTCTTCTACGTGAGCATCCACGGAGAAGATGAGTTTGTAAGTCCCTCAAAGTCTGCACGTGTCGTACCCTCGCAACGCTTGGACGAGGGAATAGCCTTGGGTGCAATGGGTGTTGACAGGTTCGCAGCCCTACTATACTGGCGCTGCAGATGAGACAGGTTCCGGCGACGCTAAAGGCACGAACGTCAACCTTCCTCTCAAGGTCGGCAGTCCAATCGAAGACTACCTTGAAAAGCTCGACTATGCACTGAAGAGGCTAGTGGAGTTCAAAATCGAGTTTCTCGTGGTCAGCCTCGGATTCGACACTTTTCACTCGGATCCACTTGGATACTTCCAGGTTCATACGGAGGACTATGCAACGATTGCGAAGGCAACGAGGCAAGCACTCAAGGATGTTCCAGCGCTTATTTTGCTTGAGGGAGGGTATTTCATTGAGCATCTGGGGGCGAACATGTTGTCATTTATCAAAGGATGGAAATCTGCCTGAGCAATCATCGTCCGAAAGCATTGTCTCATCTAATTTCTAGCCATTACTGGTAACTGTCTTGATCCCTCCTTTGTCGGCGCTGGTCATGTACCTCGCGTTCCACCATCAATCCATGATAATGTACTATCCTCGGTACACCTGGGCAGGCAGCGTTATATGTGACACTGGAACATCAAACACTCTCGGAGGCATCGGTGTCACGACGACCGAGCTCGAGAGCGGGTTCTAAAGAGACAGTCAGCGGGTTCCTGAACAGAGAAAGCATTGGTCAACATCCCTGGACGGACTCGGGAGGCTCTGTGAGTCTGCCAGAGGGCATAGATGCCGACAATGAACATGGCAGCACCGAAGAGGATGTTGCTCAGCAATTCTGGCGAGACGTGGGGCGTTTGGGTATGCATCGTGCTTTTCTTGAGGACGGAATTGAGAACATGCAAAGTCGAAGTGGTCGGGATCTTTCTATGGATGATATGATTTATTGATGAGTACAATAGCTGTATCACTGAGGAGGTGTCGAAATTAAATGCCAATAAGGCTGAGTTGCCAGCAGAAAGTATATACTTGCAGAGAGATGAGGGCGAATTGCCGACGTCTCTCAAGGGGGAGGGAGCCGAACTCGTCCTTCACCGCCTGCCATTGAGCGGGAGCGCGGCCTTCGCGCCTCTGGAAGCATGGAGGGATTTTCTGGTAACAGGCCTCACTCAGAAATCGGCAAGGCAGGATGGCGGCAATTTTGGTCTCGGTGAATGGTTTCATGATTGTCGAATCTTGAGTGCCCGCTGTACAAGGAATTCCAAGAGATATTGGAGGACTCCCTGACACATAACTAGACTATACTGATCAGGCACCATGACAGGACATCATGGGCTTCGGGAGTGATCAGGTTCATGTCAGCGAAGTAATGGCAGACGCCCTTAGCCACTTGAATCGCGTGGTCGAGCATGTGAAAGAAGCTAGACCCTGAGTTACAGGTAGCCTGAGCTAATCACAACGTAGCTGGCAGGCGAGGGTGGAAATGGAGCAGCGAATGGCATCGCACGCGATGTCCACTCGATGCTCGACACGTTTAGGTCTATCCTGAATCCCCGCAATAACGACCTCGTAGAAACTCGGTTAAGCTCGGCTCTTGGCCACCTACCGTAAATGTTGATTTGATCTCCTCATCATCCTGTCTTTCTTATCTTCCTCAAGACGTGCCACCTTCCATTCACACCTGCAGTCGTGGAAGGAGGCTCAAGAATCTGTGAACTTGTCAATATTCAATGATCAACTGGGACTACCGGTCTTCTTGCTACCAGCGAGGAAAGACGGCCAAGTCAGACGCCATGATCGACCTGCCTGACCAATATTTCCCACCCTCATCAGTCACCTTCCGGCCCTTTGACGTATTTGTAACGGTCTCTGATTGAGCTTTTCTGGCCAGAACCCTTCCACCGAAACCTCTCCAAGGAACCAGGTACTATGAAATTCTAGCCGGTAGGAATACGTATCTGTCAATACCGCAAAAAATAGAACGCTGTTGAGTCTATACTTCAGGAGAAACTGTTCCAGCACAAGTACTTGACCACTGCCTTATCCACCTGTATTGTCATGTCTGCCAGCTCATGCGAAGTGCACTTTCGTGGTGTACCGGGTCTTCATGGATGGAACGGTTAACTTAGAAGAAGCAGGTTTGGTCTGAGATTCTCGGTGATAAAGAAATCCTCCGCTCGTCGTGGTGCCCGCTTGCCGCGTCAGAAATCCATACTGTAGGTCATCACCAGCCAAGAGCCATGTTCGCGGGGTTCTGGCTAAGTTTCGGCTCGCCCAGAAGGTTCCGGGCCTACCCCGGATCTCCACAGCAGTGGAGATCGCTTAGCTTAGCCCTCATACCTCAAAGTAGGTAGTCTCCGTTTTTTCTCTCACTTGACTTTCTCTTCTCTGTGTTCTGGTATCGTCACACGCATACGCTCTACTTGCTCCTCCCTACTCATGACCGCCTGCTCATTCACTCTTGGTTTGTCTTCAAGTCCGCGATACTGCCTTACTCGATGGGACATCGGAGAATCTGCGCTCTGCCCTTGTCGAGTTTGGGTTTGTAGGTGATACGGCATCGTCTTCGACTTCAACCACTTGGTGATCCGGAGCCGGCATTCCGGGCCCTAAGCTACCGGTCAGTGTCAACGACGACATTACAAGATTGCGACATACCAAGCAAGTAACGACGAGGCATCTCTATTTGTGGGAGAGGCTGCCAGTAGGGATGCGATGCCCACCAAGCTGGAAGTGGTCCTTGATGGTTGTAGTAATGAACAATGATCTGCTGAGCTGGATACTCATGCAAAGGGAGTGGGGATGCAGGTGGTGCTCTCCTCTGACGATGTTCGAGGCAAAGTCCGAGCAATGCTAGCAGAAGCATGGGGACACCGAAGGCTAGAGCACTGAAGAAGTCTGGTGAAAATCGTTGCGCCATTGTCAGGTTGACTCTGTGGCTAAGGTAGCAAGGCCGAAGTGAAATACTCGCGCGGTGGTACGGGTATGAATCTGAGTCTTGCGAGACAGGGGTTAGTTTCTTATCGCAGAGCAGATCTTCGGATTATATCCCTTTTTTTTGCAATCGTGTACGATAAGAAACAGTAGAAGGGACTGTAGAGCAGGAAATGCTCTTGTACATATAAAGGCACCGCAGAGTGGAAAGCGACGTGTTGCTCCGGGGGCATTGCAGCCTCAATGCGAGCTGGGACAAAGTTGTTTTTGAATCGAAATAAGAGAACTCTATTGGCTATGCGTGGGCAATTCAATCCTCGAATAGTTGATGGAAACGGTGAAGTGGAGTGCTGATCTGTCCAACAGGATTGACTTTAGCCACGGCCCACGAGGTTGCATGTTTGACCACCAGAGGCAACGCCCGGACGATTTTCTAGACGAGTGTGGCTCAGTAGGCGGGCTTATCGATTCCGTGACAAGAAGTGTTTGGTGTCAGGGACACCGCTTGAGCGCCGAGGTGCCTGCACAATCAAAAGCAAGCATTTTTGGATGAGGGGTCTAGGCGAGTTGCAAGCGTCAAGTGTAATTGCTTGGGCGTTCTTGGTACGCCTTGGACCAGATGTTCGCGCCGAGCCATAATTGGCATCGGAGATCTGAGTTCGTCCATTAGGCTGGGTCCTTCTCATCCTTGAACCAGGGATTGTGGTTGTCAAAGCATGCACTCGGCTCATCAGTATGATTGTCAACCTCAGTCTGATTATCGTTCACTTGGTAATAATTGCGCGGCACTATCTGTTGGTGGGAGTATAATTTGAAGATTTCGAACAAAGTGAACACATTACTAAAACCGATGAACATATAGGATACAAGTAATCAAATGACTTCTCTCACAAGTTCTATCCAGGTCCATCGGGTACCTTGACAGTACCGACCGTCTTTTGCGCTTTCCACCTTTTTGGTGTCGATCCATATACCTCAATCATCGTTTCAGTCTTCTGGTGCATGTGTACAGAGTTAGATGCCTCCTTTATGGGTTGCAGTCGAAGGACAGGGTCGATGATGAGCTTCTGGTCCTCGAGCTCGATGGTCCAACCACGGTGCCTCCCTTTGTGGATTTGAAGACCACAAGCGACTATCGAGCAGAAGACGTCTAATATTCTTCTTCGACCTCGGTAATTTGGTAAGGGACTGGGATGGGAAATTGTGCAGTTGGAGTCGACGGCGGAAGAGCGGGCGGATACTGTTGACCATCGACTAGCCGAGTGCGAAGCATGTCGATATGGATCTGTGTGGGAAGGTGCGTTGGCGGCCGGACCGCAAAGGAAGAGGCCCAGTCAGACCAATGTTGTAAGGGCGGCGCAGTTGGGAAGAGACTCGCCCAGAAGTGCCATGGATATAGTGCCGGTGGTGATGGTATCGTGAAGTCCACCCCATTGAGGTGATAATGCAGAGTGGTTGGCACTGGGGGATAGTTGTACAACGGTAGCATGGGTGGAGGGGTCGTTGTCGATTGTTGTTCTCGACTTCTGCGATTCTGCCAAAGCGCGATCAGCGCCAATAGGAGCATGACAAAACCGAATGCTAGGCCACTGAGAAATTCTGGTGAGATTCCGTAAACCATGGTTTAGTAGCTCGCTGGTAAGGAGCGTAAGGCTGAGAATGTTTAATTATTCGGGTCCAGCCGCAAGCCTGGTGCAGCCTGGTCGTCCTTCAGTTATAAAAGAAAAAGAATTGTGTCCATGTCAAGCAGGTGGGAAGATGAGATACCAATTTCAGTGACACCTGGAACAAGGTTGAGGTCTGTGAAATAGAGAAATTCATCTGCCTCACCTGTACATCGATTACTGCTTCTGTGAAAGAAGGCGAACATCAAAGTCGTCGACTTGCCGCGTTCTCGACAGCACAGCCAGCTTCTGGGCATTTGCGCCAAGAGGGTTGGCAAGGCTTGGGGATGAGCTTGATGCAAGCATCCAGGTCGAGACAAAGTGTTTCTACTCGCTTGTAGAAAGTGTTGTTTTCCGTCTTCCACAAAACGATTGGCAAGAAAGGCAGGTTCCGATCTCCAAGAACGCCAATAACACAGCCACTCTTGGTACTCTTTGGTACTCTCTTGACCTGCGTGTGCCAAGGAACTGGCAATGCTTGGACGAGCTTGAACGAAATGACGGCCAACCACCGTCGAAATAACGGCGCACAATGACGCCAAGCACAGGAGGACTGGGGCTTGTCCTTAACATGGCCTTCGGCGTCGTCGGAAGAGAAATGGGAGAGCGAGATAAGGCGCTTTCGACCGGATAGGCTGACAGCAAACCACTAGGTAGAGGGGTTTTTCGAATCGACCTCATACCTGCTTGAAAGTGCTTACCGTGTCCTCTCACAGTCGAAAAATTGATAGCTTACCGTGTGCACTCATAGTTGCAGAATCGATATATCCTCCGCTACCACCACCACGAAAATCATAGGACTGTGGTACCGCGAATCCGCGGACAAAACTTGTCTGGCGGGACCTCAGCAGCAAAGAGAAAGTTGTAGGGCCTCACCACTTTTCCTCTGCGTAACAAATAATGTGTGGTTGGCGAGCCTCCTCCTTAAAGACAAGAAGCATCGCACACTGTTTCGGTGTCCTTTCATGCAAAAGTCAGGATGAACACTCCAGATGTTCCTTTCATTCTTCCCATCTACGCCCAGAGTGCAATCCTCCGGATCACTAGCGTCTGGAGGCCACATGAATGATGGGGGCGTACTCTGCCCCGGGACCGGGAGGTGCTTGTCAAAGAGCATGCTCGATGCATTTCGAGATCTTGGGCTGAAAAGGTTGAGAGTGGAAATATATCTGCATTTTCTCCTTCTTTGACTTTTTACCTTCTGGTCGAAACCCTTCCGATACGCTGGTAGTCAGCAGCTTTGCATTCCTTTCAACAATGTCGACTGTCCACTCCAGCCCAAAAACGATGACCCCAAGATTTCTGAGGTGTGTTTCTGTACAGTTCACCCATTATCAGTCGACAAACCTTGGAATCAAGAGGACAATAGTGGAGATAAGATCATCTCTTTCTGTTGTTTCTCATTGCCAAGATCTGGACCATCCGGATGAAAATATTCAAAAAGTCCAGCTCCAAGTGAATACTCTCGTTGACGACATCCTTCCTCACCAATCCTCTCTCGCTCATCCGTGCATGGTGCAAGATCTTCTGCACATCGTACAGAGTGAACCCTCCGAAAACGGCAAGACCACCGTACAGCCAGATATTCTCGGTCCAAGCGAGCGTGCGGATTGCGGTTGCGGGGAGAACCAAGGGAGCGAAGCCGGAGATGGCGACGATGGCGACACCAGCCAGGAGAGGACCACCGAGGTATAGGTACTTCTCTTGCTTGGCTGTGGCGCCAACAAATGCGATGCTGCCCATCATGCCGACGGTATAGAGACCAGCGCGAGCCAGGATAGCGGGGGACATGAACATCAAAGGCGTAAGGATTGCAGCTTGGGTGATGTTGAAGGCGGTCCAGAGGGCGTACTTCTGCACGTAGCTAGAAGGTTGTCAGCAATTTCATCTTGACATGATGCTGTAGGCATACTTACTTGTCTGGATGCGTATAGAACGTGCCGAACATCGTCCCGAAGCTTGCGGCAAGACCCAGTCCAACGACCACCCACGGGTTCGTGGCCATCAGTCTGTAACTCCATCCACTTTGATGCAGTGTCCGTGCAGCAAGTGCAATGATACCAACCCCCAACCCGGTGTGCATGAACGTCTGATTCAAGTATTCCCGCTCAAACGGAGGCATGCCGCCGTCTTCTCTTGTCTCCCGGTTGAAGATAAAGTTCGTGGCGAGGATGGTACCGCCGACTAATGCGCCGCCCATGAGAAGCCGTTGTGTGAGGTTTCCGCTCGCCGCTGGGTTCGCGGGCTGGTACGAGGGTGTCTGATAGCCGCGCTTGAAGCCATTTCGAAGGACCGCTGACTTGAGAAGTGATTGCGGGTTTGTGGTTGATGTGAGAAGTTTCGACGACTTGGGACTTGAGTGAAATGCTCGGAGAAGTGATGACGGTTTGCTGAATTGTTTGAAGGCATTGGAGGAGACCGCAAAGGGTCTCCTGAGTATGAAGGACATGGCAACGATATCCTTCAGGTCGAGTAGGTGGAGAAGGAGATGTGAGTTGTAGATGAGAAGAAAGAAGATGAACTCGCAGGCATAAAGAGCTTCCGCGGCGAGGCTCTGGCCCGCCACAGCTCAATGACGAAGCACTGTCGCGCACCGGCAGATGATTGGCTGTCTTCAATAGATCACATGCCTAACGGAGTGGTTATCCGCGTTTCTCACGTTCTCGACGCTTCTAGCATTGTGTACATCAAACTACGCTTTTATTGATGCAGCGGCGGTAACTGCTACTACAGTCACTTCAAGGTACATTGGCTGCGGCGCCCTCGGCGCCATTGCATTTCCCGCCCTCTGTGGTCATTCTACCACCAATCTCCCTTTAAGGAATGTACCTGAACTCCGGATGCTTGTGGCCGAGGTCTCGTTTCTCTGCTTCATTCAACCCGTCAAGACGATGACTTCTCTTTCCCTGGTCCCGGACCTTATTCTCGCGCATATTGTAGAGAATACCAAAACTGGAAAGGCAGAGGACGATGATCTGGGCGCCCAGGTTGATGCTGTGGCCGATCGGGTAGCGAGGCGCGTCACGAATCAGGTATGTCCATCTGTCAGTATTAGTCAACTATTTCGTCAGTTTGATTCGCGAATACTCACGTAGCAAGGACGCCTCCGAGCGTGCCAATGGAGACAATATAAGCTGTTTTTGTCAGTCATGAAAACCTGTATCGGGACAAAAGGAAAGACGAGATGTTCTGGGTGTCCAGATACAGGTTTCCGGGAGTACTCACCTGTGGCAACAGCTCGAACTGCCGGTCCTGCAGAGTCTATTGACAGTCAGCGATTGCAACCCCTCAAGTAGGAGTCTTCCAACTTACTATTGATGCCCCATGATAGGAATCCAGGCCCGCCAGGGAATGCACCGGTCGTGATGAAGTAAACGGCCATATACCGAATCGAAGAATTCGTGCTCCATCTAAGAATTGAAAACCCGATGATGGGCGGGATCGTGGCAAATGCTAAGAAGATACCACGCCTCCGAACCTTGTCGCTGATGTATGCAATCAGGATCGCCACAAGACAGGCCGCTACGTACGGCGGGACGCTGTACAGTTGCGCCTTGGTCGCTGTCCAGCCGAGATCCGCCAGAATTGTTGGCATGAAGATGGACAGGCCTTGCACGGTGATGTTGATCATGAAGAATCCAAATGCAGCGAGAGTGTTGTTGATGTTGAAGATTGCCGCTTTGATATGATGCAACTGCACCTTCTCCATGGGATCCTGTTCTTGTCAGCTCTATTCTCAAACAACGGCCGGCATGCTTACGGCTCTGTGCTCTCGAATCAGACGTTCATGGGCAATATGTCGTTCTCGTTCCGTCAGAAATTTGCAGGTCAGCGGATTCGAAGGCATCAGGAGCGGAGCCCCAGCCGCGAAGAAGCATGTGAGCTACAAGAAGGTCAATTCGCCTCTGTGCATTTCGCATTCTGCTGCTCACTAGTCCCTCAAAGAAGAAGATGTTCCTCCAACTATGATACGATGTCAGTGACTGGACCACGAAATGCGCATCCCAACGCTATACTTACGTATGTATCGGAGCCGAATCGGTTCCCCAGCGAGGAATACGACTACCTCTTCATCAGTATCGATCACCAGGACTTGGCATGCTACTCACGCCAATGCTGTCGCGAACAGTCCACCAAACGCGCCCGCAATCGATGCAGCTGAAATAAAAATACCAATCCGGAAGTACAACTCTCGTCGCTTGTAGAACGAAGAGAGGAAGAATGCGATTCCTGGCATGGTTCCGCCTTCGAAAATACCTAGGAAAGCTCTTGCCACGCACAATCCATTGAAGGTCTTAACGAATGCCGTGCAGAGAGACACAAAGCCAAAACCGAACACCAATCCGGGGATATAGTATCTTGGTCCGATGTGCTTCAGCAGGATATTCGAAGGGATTTCGACGATGATATAGATGATGTAGAAGATACAGAGTGCCCAATTGAAGCGGTAGCCGACGAGCTCGAGGTCTTTGGCCATGCCTTGGATTCTTGCATTTCCGATGTTTGCTCTGTCGAGGAAGCAGAAGAGGTATAAGACTGTGACAAGAGGGACAATCCGACGGTCGATTTTCCTCCTGATTCGCGTCTCTTCTGCCTCGGTCCAGTCGACTTCATCACCAGAGGAGTCGCTTCTATTCGGATCGAGTTCGAGGTGATCGAAGGCCTCAGCTTTCAAGGTGCCGGTCGCGTTGTGCGCCATGATGGATGGGTAGAGGAAGGGACGTCAGCCTAGCTGGCAACGTTGGAAGCAAAAGATGGGCAGTGGTGAGGACTGGGACTCAAAAACGGCCGCTGCCTCATTTATGACCAAATAGTAAGTAACGGGAAAGTCGAAAAAACGTTTTTGGTGCCCCACCCCTTCGACTAGCACTCCAGACTTGCCAAGCGCGGAGCAACGCCCATGTGGTCAGTCTTGCAAGGGATATCATCCGGTGGGAAGAACTTCCTGCAACGTGCGCGTCGGCTGATAGGAACGGTATTCATGTGTGTTGCTCTGGCGAGCAAGGCGCCCGGAACAGGCAAATGAACAGCTCAGATTCACCAATTGTCGAACGTCATGATGGGCTTCTGGAAGGCTGTGAAGGGAAAGCCAAGCACGAAGTGTGTCTTGGAACCTGGGGACAACGGTGAAAGAATGATGTATGGGCGAATTGGGAGCTGGCAAGAAAGCCTTGAAGGGCGTGGTTTCTTGGCTGTGCAGGGGCTCAAAAGCAGTGGCGTATGATCTCTCAACGGTCGCAAGCTTGGACTGGAGGACTCACCTTTCCACAACTTGTAAAGGTATAATACGTTGATTTGACCAGGTGCAAATGAGATATCCACGAGCTCAGCACTTGAACCAGTTGGCAGTTGGCACTGAAGCGCAGCTAATAACCTGCATAGGAGGGATTCAGCTGGAAAGCAGCTATCCGCTTAGAGCTCGGAGCGGGAGCTGAAATTGCCAAGCCAAGCCTGAACGGACAACTGGGATGTGATGTTTTGGCAAGGTCTGGGAGGAAGCATACAAACCTGTTCATCTAGAAAGCCTGGCTCCTGCACAAGCGACAAAATTCAGTGGCTTGGCGCGAGCGCCGAGACTTCGGCAGTTGTTCTGAGCCGTCAAGCACCGAATTGGAGCGGAGTCCCGAAGAGCATTGTCGACAGGGGTCGAGTTTAGCGATGTCTGCCACTGCATGCGACAGTAATGACACAGAAACACGGATCACAGTATCTTGCAAAGCCCGACGCCTGCTGGAACGCCTCAAAGACTTCGTTATCCTTTCGAACGCCCGTCCAGCATTGTTGACGTTCGAAACAGAGATCTCTTTGCTGGTTGTATTGTTTTGCATCTTTGTTCGAACCGGTCAGTCGTTGAAAAAGTGCGCGACCATAATGCCGGTGTCTTCCTCGCCATTCTTGCCGACAACGTTCCCTCCATAGGTAAAATAACCATCCAAGCTGCCGTTGACTGGTGATACATGTGCTCTGATCTGATCGGGGGTTCCAAACATCCAGACAATCGACTGACCCATGATGATGTGTTGTAGGATATGGCAATGCATCATCCAGACGCCCACGTTCTTCTCAGTGACGCGAATACGCCAAACCCGCCATCCGTTGACACCCAGTCCTCGCAACTCGTACTTGTACAGCAAAGTCGTATCGCGGCGAGATCCAGGATATGGCATTCCATTGACAGAGTGATTTTGCAGCAGTTCTGCGTGAGCTTCCGCCGACCACGATCCTGACCCTGAGCCCATATCCCAATATGGACCACCGTGTGCATGGAGCGGGTGAGGTCCGAAAATTCCACCAGGCTGGGACGCCTCATTCTGCCAGACGATTTCGATGACTTCACCGATCGGCGCGCAGTAAGTTCCCGAGTACGTTGCAAGGCCTCCGCCATCGATCGTTGAGTTATCGCCTGGGACATGGCCGTTGAGCGTACCATCTCGAAGGATCTCAATCAGGTAAGGAATATGAGCCGTCGGTCCAAAAGGTGGGCTGTCGACCCAAATCTCGCCATCCATCTCCATTGTGGCGGTTCCGGAAGTCATGTTCGAGACTTGTCCAGTGTTGATGTAGACACGTCTCGTCACTTCTGTGGCGTCCGGGGGCGCGTCGTAGCCAGGTAAGTTGACGAACGTGTACTCAAGCCAATCAGTGACATTTGTGGGCAAGTCGAGGACAGGTGTTGACGGAGGGCCATCGGGGCACTCGCCAGTACTACCTGTCGGATAGGGGCAGTCATTAGCCACATGGACTCCTTGGCTGTGGTCAACGTCCGTATAATCAAGAATGCCAGAAGCATTGACAACGCTCGCACCTTCTCGGGTGGCGAATTGAATCCAGAATTTTGAATGTCCCTCTAGTTGTTGCAGCTCACTCTGCTCCTTAGCCTTGAGCAGGAAACTGAACCTTTGCCCGGTGTCCACCTGCATGTACGATGTCTCCACTGGATAGACGTATGAGTTGTCGGTTTCGATGATGGTAAGATTGCCATGGTCAACGATGCCGAAAAGTACCAGAGAAAGGGCCGTCGCGCCGATAACGCGAACTCGGTATGTCTTGCCCGTTACCACACTGATGACCCATGGTTCGCATGAATGGTCGGAGCCATTCGAGGCTGATGCGAAGGGTGAGTTCCCGCTGCGTCCGTTGATCAATAACGCCGCTGCGTCTCCCGGCCATACGCTTGGAGACGCCGTCAACAAAGATTCCATGGTATGGTCATCTTCGAGATAAAAATCTCCAATCTGGAGAATGATTTCCTCGTCGTAATCGTAAGGTAAAGGGTATGCATCCTCCACGATCAACGGTCCTGAAGCTGTGATTGCCTGAAAGCCCACATGGCAATGATAAAACGATGTCCCAGCTTCACTAGCATCAGGATGTAGCTCGTAATCAAAGAAGTGCCCAGGTGGGATAGGCCATTGTGAAGCTTGGGGTGCACCGTCCGCATATGGAGCTGCTGACAACGAGAGACCATGCCAGTGCTATCTCGCTAGCAGGTTAGCAAACTTCTTGTTATGCCAAAATTGACATGCACGATTGACGTACCATTGTTGTGTTAACGTCGGCATCGTTATACACCCGAATCCAAGTCGTCTGTTCAGGCTGGAGGTATATCGGCGGGCCGGGATACTGTCCGTTGATGAGTGTTGAAAGACGAGGTTGACAGTCTAGGTCGATTGTCTCAATAGTGACTCGGAGGATGATATCTGGGATGAAACTGGCATCATGCTTGACCAGTCCCTTTGCCCTCGCGCAGGAAGTGAATAGGCAGAAGACGAAGACGCTGCCACTCAACCAGTGCAAGGAGAGCCGCATGTTATTGGCAAGTCTGGCGTCCGGTCTTCAGCATTCGCAGGTAGTTTGATTATGGCCTTGAAAAGCAGGACCGAAACGAAGGGTCATGGCCCGGTGAATGGACAGACGACTTTGCGCAGCGCTCGCAACATGCTTCAATATAACGATAAGACTAATAGGATTGTGTTACTAGACACTAAATGCAACCGAAAAGCAGGCTCAAAGCATGATTGACATACCCGGATTCAAGGGCGACCGCATGCTTGAAAGATATCACCTACATCCGAAGGACATCTTAATTGAAGCGAGACGCGTTGAGGTTCTGCTGAGATGATGCGGGATGGCTGCGTCAACAGTGCCCGGTGATTTGAGGGTCACGGTATCGCAGTCGATGTGCCCTGTCGTTGTCCGGTGCGAGAAAGATGAATTGACAGGTTGGTGGTGTACGCCTCGAGTAACACCTTCAAATGTCATTGCGGATGTCCGCAATGGCATGGTGGTACAAAGATTGTGCGACGAGTGTCACTTTGTCGATAAGAGATGTGCTGTTGACGTTGATCTGGCGATGTGAGGTTCTTGCCGACAGAGGATGCGAAGAAGGACATGAAGACGCGTTGGCGAATGAGACTCGGAATAATCTACTCTAAAGTGGCGAGTTGGAAAAACAGAAGAGCCTGACGACACTAATTTCTCAGGTTTTCCGTCTGCGGTCGCCGTGAGCTCAAGTCAGACGAAAACATTGCTCGGTACGAAAAGTAATGGCGAGGCTTAGGCACCTGTTTTTGTCGCCTTCAAGTGTACAGATATACTGGCAGCATCTACCAAATCGGTCGTCACTAAGCCCTGGCTTATACCGGTCTTCGGAGCCCGCATCTGCTTCGTCTCGTCTAGATCACGTCCCTTCAAACAGTGGTTCGCACTAACAGCTGAGACCAAAGTCTTTCATCTCATTTCGCACCATGTTTGCAACTATGCCTCGCGCCCTTTCTCTAGCCTTCTATATCTATCTGTATCCGACTTGCTGTTTGTCTTCAATTCATAGCTTCGGGAATCTCACCCTCAGGAACTGGCTGGGCCACGCGATGTCAATCCCGAGCTTCCACCCGACTTTCAAAACCCACTCTGGCTCTCTCATGAATTGTCGCGCCACAAGGATCACATCTGCCATCGGCTCCTTACCATCTTTCGCATCCGTCATCTCCTTTGCCGCATTAGCCTCTTCTCCGATACTCTTGTCCGAACCCCTATCCTCGACGATATCTCGTGCCTGTTCGGCCTCCGTAATCAGGCCAACGGCCCCGATGAACAACTTCAGATTCGCAGCTTTCAGAGACTGCCGAATCTGGTTGGCGATCTTGGTCTGGTAATCTTTCGAGGCAAACATGTTGATGCGTTGTTCAGGATGATTCCCACCACTGCTGACATCAAGCAAGTCCACTCCAAGCGCTGGCAGTAACTGCGTCAGTTTTATCGTGCTGTCCACGTTCCAGCTGCCGTATTGTTTGGCCAGATCTGATTCCTCCATCCACTCAGTTGAGCTGACGCGCAGAAAGAGAGGCATACCCTCAGCAATTACCTTTCTGATTGCCTGGATCACTTCGACGAGGATCCGGGTACGGTTTTCAAAGCTTCCTCCATACTGGTCGGTCCGTCTGTTCGTAATGGGGCTGAGGAACTGATGAATCAGATATCCGTGGGCAGCATGAATCTCAATCACATCAATGCCGGCTTCAACCGCGCGCCTCGCTGCTTGCGCGAACGCGTCGACAGTGTCCTTGATATCCTCCACTGTGAGTTGTCGCGGTGGCCAGAATCCTCCGTCCTCGGCGAGTCCCTTGCCGTCCCAACTATTCTCTGGTCCGCCCGTTGGTCCGACAACGTCGTCTGGCCAGCCGCCCACCTCTTTGGTCGCACGTAGTGAGGGCTTCTTGAATGGAGCAGCAACCCAGGGAGGCATTGTACTTGACTTTCTTCCTGCGTGAGCGAGCTGGATGCCAGATAATGCACCCTGCGATTTGATAAAATCAGAGACACGCTTGACACCTTCAGTTTGGGCATCGCTCCAAAGCCCCGGGCAGTTAGGTGAAATTCGACCATTCGGCTGCACGCCTGTAGCCTCGATAAACACCAGCCCAGCTCCCTTCAAAGCATAATGACCTAAAGTTGCCACGTGGTAGTCGGTGAGTTTACCAACATCGGGTCCAGTAGGCGCTGTCGAGTATTGGCACATCGGAGCCACTATGATGCGGTTCCTCAGCCTCTTGGAGCGGATTTCCAGGGGCGTAAATAGAGTTGGTGTGCTAGACGATGGTGTAAATGGTACACCTGGATCCGAGATGTGAGCCGGTGTGAAATAAGGCAAGTTTGGGACGCCATCATTCGAGGCTTTGGGTTGGCCCGTTGTCGCCATTATCGGAATTTGGAAAATGCTCCAATATGCTTGGGTGTCAATCACACTCAACTGCCGTTTATCGATTCAGAAGGTTGATCCCGCAAGATGATATGGAGCACGAGAACCAGAGAAGAGTTAAGCCAACGATCTAGTATATAGGAACCTCCCTACACCACATGAGCAAAATCTCTTGATTTCTAATGTAAGATGGCGCAAGAGGTGGTGGGTGATTCGGAGTCTACGGCGATTATGCCGAGGCAATCATCTCACTTCAGGTCTTCTCCACACGGACACAAACGTGTATACCTTCTACCCAATCTGGCATTCTACAATCCAGAGCACCGCCGATCACGTGGGCAGGAAGGTAAGAGGCTAGAGAAGGGCGAGCAGGGGCAGTATTAGAAAGCACTCATCTCTATCCAACAATGCAGCTTGTTGCTAGCTAACAAGCCTCACCAGGGCAATTCGAACCCTTCGCGATGCCAGAACTTGCCACTATCTTCAATCTTCTTCTTGCTGACAATATTCTCCCACAACTTTCGCGCCGCCTCGTCTGGTAACACTGTCTCGGGCGGCATCTTCGCTTTCGGCAGCAGATTGGTCTGCACAAAGCCAGGGTGCAAGAGCATGACCGTGACACCCTTGTCTTTCAGCTCAACAGCAAGACTTTTGCCAATCGAGTTGACGGCGGCTTTGCTCGATCGATAGGCGTAGTGCCCGCCCGTACTATTGTCACCCACGGATCCTACACGGCTCGAGACAATTCCGATCTTCGGATTGGAGGACTTCAGGACGTTTGGCAGCAACGCCTGGGTAAAGAGGAAAACCCCAAACGTGTTGACTGCAAACGTCCGTTGGAATACTTGCAAGTTGCTGGTCTCTAGACTATCGTCTGCATTGTCCGCGGCAACACCTGTTTGATATGTCGGTTACTTGCTCGAGCCGTACAGAGTCTGGGACTGTCACACCTGCAATGTTGAGCAAAAGATCGATTGTCGTGTCACCTATTGAGTCCTTGAACTTGTTGATCGACTCCGGAGAGGTGACGTCGACTTCAGCAGTATGGGCGTTCTTCGCTTTCAACGCCTTGAGTCCTTCGCCTTCGTCTCGGTCGACCGCGTAAACAGTGTAACCCTACCTCGAGTGTCATCTTGTCTGCACTTCCGGAGAGATAGTTGCGCTGGCGAAGGTCTGGCTAACCTCATCAACTAGTATATTGGCGAACGCATGGGCGATGCCGCTATTAGCTCCTGTGACGACCGCGGTAGGCATTATGAATATCTCGTGAAGGACTGCTGGCTGGCTTGTGGAGGACGACAGCCGTGTGTCTTTTTATCTGGTGTCAATGACGTACTTTGATGTCGCGATCAGTGAAGCTGCCCGGATGAGTGCCGGGCTGACCAGGACATGCCAAGAGGCGATGCGTAATGGCCCCTGGAGTGAAGCTCCCACTTCCTATTTCTAGCCTGTCGCCGCAGCTGATAATGGCCTATTACCCGTCATCTAGGCACCCCCAAGCATTTTAGTAGGTCTTGGTATTGATCCTGTTGGGCGCATCAAACACTGTTGCGGCGGTCACTTCTTCGCCTGGATCTCACTAGTGGTTTAGATGCAGGAGCCGAAACGGAGGCTGAAAGGAGTTTCCGCGATCTCGAGATCTGACTCTCCTTCCTTTTAACGTCGTTGTCGCACTGTGATGAATGCATGTCCTCTCTGGCAGCTTGTCGTGATGCTCGACCCGGGCTACAGCTGACCAATCGCGTCCCGCTCCCCACTGCACGGGCCCGAAGTGATCTCCGCGCCGACGTCTGGCAGGCGTCGGCAGTCCTGTGGCATGCTCGAGCTCGTGCCCAAGTCCCTTGCCGACAAGCTCAGTGCGTCGACCTGGATCTCAACGCACAGACGCAACTGGAGTAGCGATTCCTCCGGGAGCAGTTTGCTCAGCCCCAGCGGATCGCCACGGCCGCGATGGAGTCTTCGAGGACAGTCGGGCTTCTCCAGGTTCAGAGCAAGTAAAGCAATATGGGCGGCAGGAGCTATCGCTTTCTTGACGCTTCTGGGACTCTGGTGGACGCTGTCGCCTGCCAAGCTCGGCCACTCCGTTGAGATAATTGAATCAGACGTGGATCTGGGGAACGGTGCAGATGTCATAGACCCAAACGGACCGATTCCACCAGGAAAATCAGTTGAACGCAATGGCAGAGAGGTTTTCTGGTGGGAGGAGTTTCCTAGGTCAGCTTTTATAACGCCCCTGCCTCTGAGACAAGTTGCGCTGACGTATCGTCCAGACTTCACGGCTTCTACCGCGGGCGCAAGAATATCGTCACCGTTTCCGATTACGTCCCTGAACAGCAGACCAGCTCATTCGATCCATTTGACCCCGGCGAGCAAGCCGAACCACATCTGTACCAGATCCCGTCGCCCTTACCTACGAACTCTGAACAATGCTATGTGGACGAGACAAGGAAGATCCTACCACCTACAATATCTGCGTACGAAGGACTACCACAGGGTATGCCTGCACCTTTGTTCGGCTCCCAAAGTGAGCTAGGCATCGATGAGGGACTCTGCTACGATCGCATCAACCGACTGGCCCCATACGGCTTAGGAGTTGCCGCAGAAGAAGGTGGGCTGGGTGAAATCTCAAAGGGCGACAACGACGGTCTAGACGAAGTGGATGTCGTCGACTGGAGAGATGTCAAGTGGCAGGAGGCGCAGACCAACTGCTTTCAGAAGAACTCCGACCAGATCACGTCTCGCAATGCCCTCGTCTTTCGCACATGGAGCACTTTCAAATACACGCCACATCACATTGCTATGATCCGAGCGATTATCAGCGAACTTGCCTTGGCAACAGGAGGCCAGTACACGGTTCATTTCCTGATCCATGTACAGGACGATAAACTTCCAATATGGGCGTCATCCGAACTCTACAATCAGATCTTGAAAGACAGCCTACCCGAGGAATTTCAAGGAATGGGCACACTTTGGTCAGTCGCACAGATGAAGCTGATCTATCCTCCACCATTCCCCAACAGCTTGGTAAACTTCTCAGGAGGCGAGATCTATGAAGCATATCGATCATTGCATTTCCCACTACAGTATTTTGCAGAAAAACATCCCGAGTATGACTACTTCTGGCAATGGGAAATGGACATGCGGGTCACTGGACACTATCACGAAATCCTATCTCAAATCACATCTTGGGCGGAGGAGCAACCGCGTGACCATGCTTGGGAGCGATCATTAAGATTCTACATCCCATCTCTTTACGACTATTCCTATCCAAATTTCGCAGACTCTGTGATCAGAGAAACCAGAGCCGCCAACCAAACACCAATATCCGGACCACAGATACCTCAAGAGCGACTCCTCGACATACCAGAACAGACGGTTCCTGATCACACCGACGAAATCACAGACCTCATCACCTTCAACCCTCTATTCAATCCCGAACGCACTCGTTGGGCATTCCACGACGACATAACCGGCTACAATGTGACTCGCGATGGACGCCCGCCAACACGCGCCGCTTTGATAACAGCATCGCGGATGTCCCGTCGCTTGTTGCTCCTTATGCATGAGGAAACCTATTCCAGCAAACACACCATGTTTCCCGAGATGTTCCCCGCCTCAATCGCACTTCATTACGGCTTAAAGGCAATCTACGCCCCAATTCCAGTATACCTCGATCGGAATTGGCCAGCGGCACATGCTGATGAGGTATTTAACAATGCCCCAGTCAGTTCAGACGATAAAAAGGCAGGGATGGATCACGGGCACGGGCACTTCCACGGCGAAGGAGGTAGCGTGTTTGGTCCCGGTGAACATGTCTTCCGGGGTGCGACATATTACTCGAACGCTGGATTCGCCGGATACTTATGGAGAAGATGGCTGGGACGAGAAAACCAAAACGATGAAATCGCCTGGGAATCCGAAGGTGGACAGGGAGGTGGCCGGATGTGCCTGCCTAATATGATCCTGCATCCGGTCAAATTCGAATGATTTACGAAATATGAATGATTGGATACCTGGGACTAGAAAGCGCTCGAGCCTCCCTTAGATTCATTTCTTGGCCATCATTGCATGTATGCCAAGGTGGAGAACGAAGCACGGCGCATATTGCACTGATTGGTGGACAGCTAGACGATGTTGGATTACAAACCTGATCGGGGAGGCGTCTCGCTGCCATTTCCCGATTCTCTTACCTTGAACGAAGCATCTCAGCGGCTTGGGATACAACAATCACAGATGTGACAGCTAAATCCCATTCTCTACCAAGTAGAGATGAGATCAGGCCTCGCCCCGGTTTTGTGAGCGAAGTAGGTAAGCCAAACGTGCCTTGCAGCTTCCCAGCATTTCTAACCCAGATGGGGCAGTTTTTGATTGGCTGGCGATTGGTGTGCCTGATTCCAATGTGGTCTTGCCACCGAATCATTCTTCGGGGTCGTCTCCTGGGCCAGTAAACAGATATTGAAACCTGTATACCAAGCCTGCTTTATCAGCTGCTGTGTGACGCGACACTCTTGTCGCCATGAGAAGACGAATTATGCCGACGTGAATCAATCAATGCGTGGAAGGACTTGGAGCATACGAGCAGTACAGCCGCAAGCAGCCGGTCGATGAGATAAATATGAGTGCCCTTCGCTCTTATGCTCCTCGCCTCAAACAAGAAAACTTCGACCTTCCACAAGAAACTGCCAACATCCTGTCTGGATCTTCATGCTGCAAGCCGTGCAACCTATTCCACCCAGCAAAATGCCTCTCCCACGCCGCGCCATCATTTCCGTGACATCTGCGACAGCGCCCCTGCACAATGGAAACCCCACCGGTCTGTTCATATCTGAAGCTCTCCATCCCTATAACGTCTTCACGGCTGCGGGCTTTGAAGTCGACCTTGTGTCGGAGAAGGGTACGTATGTGCCTGACTGGCTGAGTCTGCAGAAAGACTTCCTAGACGGCGAGGAAAAGAAGGTCTGGGAAGACGTCAATAGTCCTTTTCGGAAGAAGTTGGATAACATGCCACCTGTCGGAAGTATCGACGGCAAGAAGGTAAGACTGGTCCTAAAGTTTCGTTGACAGCAGGACTACGTTACTGATAGAAGCGCTCTTTTTTGTATAGTATGGGATCTTCTTCGCCAGTGCTGGACAGTAAGCTCTGCTCTCTCCGTTCCAGCATAATCTGAGAGCTAATAAAGACTCATAGCGCTGCATTGATTGACTATCCTCATGCGAAGGGCCTGCATAAGATTGCGACGGACGTCTGGACACAGGGTGGAATCGTCTCAGCTGTGTAAGCTTTCCCCTATATCCCGTCATGTTTCCCACCTTTTCAATCAGTGCTGCAAATCGCATTGCAAACTGACAAATATTGATCCAGCTGCCATGGAGAAGCCATATACCCGGGGGTAATCGACCCAGCAACAGGTGAATCAGTAATCAAAGGCAAGACCATCACTGGCTTCACTACCGAAGGGGAGTATGACATGCACATTATGGAACCTATCAGGAGCTGGGGAGAGCCTTTGATTGATGAGTGGGCGGAGAAACTAGGCGCCAAATGTGAGTTGTCCGGGTGTTTTCCAGAATCGACCTCGTCAAACATTCCTGCCTTTACCGTGAGCACATACTAATGATCTTCTTGCAGACGTCAGACCCGATGGGGTCTGGGACGACTTTCATGTTGTCGATGGGCGCATCGTGACTGGCACGAACCCACAAAGTGCAAAGTCGACGGCCGAGGCGGTGTTGAAGGTGTTCGAGAAGCTCTGACTGCGGGCTGTGGGGTTGTAACAGCATTCATGAGGGCTTGAATCACTACAAAAGTCGCTGGTATTCCTCCTGATAAGCTTCTAATCTGCCAGATAATGTCTGAAACAGTTTTGCTATCATTTCTTTCGTAAGTCCCTCATAGTTGCCTGCGGGCGGTCTTCACGCCCTGGTTATGGTTGTTGTTGCCGTTTGACCCCAACAAGTCAACACAAAACGTAGTAAACAGTGAGGTAGTCGTTCGAAGAAGCTCATCTGTAGTGGAAAACAGAATCAGGATCGTGTCCTATCGACGTGACAAGGCTCATTTGTTCGGGTCGGAGATTTGATGATCCGAGTAAAAAGACCATCCTCAAAAGTCGACTTCGAGGCTGGCAGGACTGGGACACACTGGCAATCACTGCAGACTTCAGCCTTAGCGGACTCTAGGATCAAAGCGAGAACCTTTCTGCTTGAATTCCGCCGCCATGGTCGAAACAATCAATCTGGCTCATTTGCCACCCGAGTTGGCGCTCTACGTGGCCATGTACACAGACGTTGAAAACGCGACGTTTCTCAAAGAACAGCTTCTGGCTGGCAATGCCGAATTCGAGTACGCTTTCATTGACGCCAGTCTGGTGAGTTGATGGCCCTCTATGAGAAATGATCACGGATTCTCGTCTGACATGGCTTGACGCTTGTAGATTATCTCCACGAAGCATGTGCTCGCAGCAGCGTTCCGGGCCTGCTATGACTATCTTAATGACCGGCTCAAGTCGCGCAACGTGCATTCTGAGACTGTCTTCTCGCTCAGTCCCAATAACAACGTGAGTCCAAACTTTGGTTGCTCAGGGGTGCTGGCGATACTGACCTTGAACCAAGATCGGTGAAGCTTTCCGCAGATTTGGAGTCAATGAAGCAACAAAGAATCTGCTCGTTTTGAAGGTTGCCACGAATGCCGAAATCACGTTGGATAGTGTCAGTTCACACCTGTCTGCAAGTATCAAGGGGCAGGAAAGTACCTTCGATGACGCGACCTTCCGCAAAGTGTCAGACATCGACAGAATCAAAAAGATCTACAAGCTGGCTTCTGCCACACCGAAAGGACAATCAAGCACAACAGTTAATGGCGATTCTGGCGCAGACGGTAGTAGTGCCTTTGACGAGACGAAGCAACTTGAAATCCAAATCTTAGGGCTCATGGCACTTCGAGGAGCGACCTGAAAGTTCGAAATATTGCTATTTGGTCCCAAACGAGGTGCCACATGGGAAAAACGCTGTCCCCAGCTGGGGGGATATTGCCATCACCTCTCTTCTTCGCAGAAACAGCAAAGGCCGAACCGCTATCGAAGTCTTCAATCGTGCATGAGTGGCCATATCACACCTGCGGACTGTTGAAGTACAACTTCGTCTCCTCAAAGCTAGCCTCCTCCCCACCCATCCTCCAGATCCTCTGACTCAAACTCTCGCTTCCATCTCCGTCTGTCACAGGGATCGGCTTCTCGCCAAAGATGGCAGTCCGTTTACCCTCGCGCTTGCTCGGATCATAACCCCCTGGGATCGCGCGGTGCACGATCACGCGGTTGTCCCAGAAAGCGACGGCGCCGGGAGTCCATTTCCAGCGCACGGTCAGGTCGTCGGCGGCGTGGAGGTGTTCGCGCAGGAAGTTGAGCGTATGGATCGATTCCTGGCCTTTGAGTTCCGGGATGTGAACAATAAAGGCGGGGTTGTAGTAAAGGGATTTCAATTTGGTGATGGGGTGGACTCGAACCTGGGGATGAGGTTTAGTATCTGAGCGGCCTCGTCTATCCATGGACTTAGGAGGAAGCGATGGCTTACCAGTGGATGCTCCCGGCGAACAGGACCACGGAACGGGGTATAGCCATTATTGATCGAATTGATGAAACTTGCCTATCGCAGACAGGTCAACACACACCCTAACAAAATCCCGTCTTGGACTTTTTATCACCTACCTCCGAGCTATGGACGGCATGCAGCCCATCAAAAGTCTTCTGAAAGATGGGGCTCAACTTGTCGTACAGCGCCGTCTGGCTCGTGAAGATCGTGTCTCCGCCCGCTTCGGGTGTTCGAATCATGCGGAGCATAGTATAGGCCGGAGGGTTGGCCTCGAAAGAGTGATCGCAGTGATATTCGCCCCCGAAGTCACCAAACTTGCGAATGTCGCTATTTCGACCGAGAATGGTCACATGTTTTGGGTCTTGCTGGTTCGGATCCCGGTCTTGCTGTTTGTAGTGTTAACTTTGGCTATGCTTGTCAAGTTGCTCAGGGCGGCTACTCACGATGCCATAGTGAGCGGTCAACTCATATTGTTGGTCAAGCGTAAGATCCTGATCTCGGAAGAAAACAACGCCTCTCTGGTATAAAAATCAGTCTAAGTTCGTTTCGACGTGAGGAATGCCACCGCAGTCTACCTCAGCAACCAAGAGTGCCAACTCATCCTTTTGCTTGTCTGTAAGAGTGCTCAACTGAAGTCCCACAAGCTCCGTGCCAACATAAGGAGTCAATTTTCGGACTTCCTTGGCTGCGGAGAGGAGCGACTTCTTGTCAGGGTCGGCGAAGAAGGCACGATCAGTTGGTGGTTCGATTTCCTTGACGGGTGGGTCTGGCGCTGTGTAGGAGAGCACCTGCTCGGTGATACCAGTGTGCGTGGCCATGATTGTGCTGGAGTCGTCGGTTTTTGGGGTGAAAAAGATCTCGATTCGATGGAAACACGGAAATGGTGATCTTGGTTTATAAGGATCTAATGTCAACTTTATGTGCGACGATCTCCGCCGTACATTAATCAGTAATCCTCCTCCCTCAGACAACATCCACCTTCGGAAGTCCTTACAGGGCGTGGGCTGTTATACTGAAGCTTCTCCAACGAGGCGCAGAAAGCCCCTCCTGTTCGAGTGATCATACATCGCCTTTGCCTGTTTAGGGTCGTTTGTACAGGCACGACGGGAAATCTTGCTTGCGCGATTGGGAGGTAGATTGACGTGCTGCAGATGAGATACGCTCGCGGAGATGTGACTGGCTAGATATTACTCAGACCTTCTCGACCGAATGAATATCCGGAGATGCGAACCCCTTTGCTCGCTGGTATGGCTACTAGAGTGGCATGTCTTCCTTGCCTTATTGGGCTTCCTATGTTATGCAACGATATTTGGGTATGGGAAAGCTTGCGAGGGAAAGTAGCACTTGAAGGTCTTGACGGGTTGTTTAGACTTCATTGCTCATCTCTCAATTGAATGGGTCGCATAGGCTGCATAGCCAGCTTGCTCACCATCGAAGAACATTCTATGTTTATCTTAGAGTACAATTGCAGTTGCAAACTCACTTTTCCTGGCCATCACGCCTTGGCCGGCCATTAACCCCGTGAGACCATCATGCTCAGGGATGCTTCCACCACTGCAGCTCTTACCACCACTGCAATATCAATGTCGTATCATACTGCCCTTCAGCAACTGATACCCATCCCACCAGGTCACCCCCTTCCTATGCAAACTCATCTTCCGAAAACTCGTTCGATCCTCATTCATCGGGAAAATATCTCTATCCTCCATCCGCGTATACGCGCAAGATAATGACCTTCGATCAACCCTGGTCGAAGCGGAAGCACATGTAATGAAGAAAAACCATCCAACGCCGTCGCTAATGTGCATGTTATGTTTGTTTTTGTTGTAAAAGACATTTCGGGCCGAAGATGTGCGGCGGGAAAACTCTCACAGGAGCCTCCTCTTTCCGCAAGTTGCAATTTGGTGGCCGTAAAGAAGCATAACCGTCCAATCAATGCCGAAGACGACGACAGAAGGTCAACTTAATGGATCCATCGTTCGTCCTGTTTCTGATGTTCGTGATCGGATTTGACATTCAAGTCATATGGTGATACAAGAGGACTTAATCCTCCTTTGGTGAGGTCGGCGAGTACTGCGGACTGTTTGGAGAGTACTGCGGACTAGTAGGTGACTGGTTCCTATTGACCTGAGGGCTTCTAGGAGAGGCGTTATACACCGGGCTCGTGGGAGAGTACGATGGACTGGTCGGTGAAGAGGGACTGGTTGGGCTGTAGGTCGGCGACGTGGGAGAGTAGCTGGGTGAAGTAGGTGACTGCTTGTTGCCACCGCCATACATAGGACTGGTAGGGCTGTACATCGGTGACGTCGGGCTGTAGACAGGCGATGTGGGTGACGTTGGTGATGTAGGACTGAAAGCCGGCGAAGTCGGAGAATAGCTTGGCGATGTTGGCGATCCGTAAGCTGGAGACGTCGGAGAATAGTTTGGCGACGTAGGCGAGTAACTGGGCGAAGTCGGCGACTGGTATCCAGGAGAAGTGGGCGAGTAGGCTGGAGATGTCGGAGTGAACGCAGGGCTTGCCGGAGAGAACGACGGCGAGGTCGGCCCGAAACCAGGGCTGGTTGCACCAAACATCGGTGAGGTCGGCGAGTACCCAGCAGTGGGAGAGAAGCCAGGCGAGGTCGGGCTCGTGCCACCGAACGGACTAGCAGGCGAATAGCCACCAGGGCTGCGCGATCCGTACGGGCTGAAACCTCCAGCCCCACCGAATCCAGGTTGATAGTCAGTGAAGCCACCTGGGGTCTCCGAACCAGAAGCAGCAATGGGAGAGAACGATGCTCCATAGTCTGGGGAGCCCAGATAGCCACTGTCCTGCATGGGCGAGCCATGGTCGTAAGGAGTAGCCGCACCCTCGAGCAGCTGCTGGTTGGTCTTGATGCCAATAGGACCGGCGAGCCCATAACTAGTGCTGGCAGGTACCGTGGCCAACATTGCTTGATCCAGCAGGATCTCCATAGTTCCAGTACCGACAGGTGCGTGCTGACCCAGAATAATGTTCTCCGAAACACCCTTACAATCGTCCAGCTCACCAGCGGCTGCGGCCTCGAGTAAGATCTCAACAGTCTGTTCGAAAGAACTCCTCATCAGAGCGCCCGTATCGGACTTGTTGATACCATGGCGAGTGACGGCCATGACATAGCCTCGAGAAGTCATGACATCGCACAAAACGGCCAAATGCCGAGCGTTGACATACGAACCGTCGAATGACAAGACTTGCGTCAACTCACGCAGAATGGCAGCCCGTGTAGCCTCGATACCAAGCACCTCGAAGACCTCGGTGAAGCGATTCGTGTAAGTACGAGTTGAGTCGACTCCTTCGACAGCAAGCACCTTGGCAAACGCACTGCCAGTGGTCTCGAGAACATACTCGTTGCATTCAGGATCGCTCTTTGCCATGTAGACAGAGCCGTCAGGCTTGACAATCGCCCGACTTTTCTGATCAATGAAGGCTCTCTCCACACCAGGAACACCATGGAAAGTCAGGTGGTCAAGCATCTCGTTCATGAAACGTCTGAGGATCTCGTCGTCTTCTTTACGTTCGTCATCTTCGTCTTTGCCATAGTTTTGCACAAGTCGAATTCGGATGACCAGCTCATCCGCATTTGTGTCACTGTAGATGACAGCAAGGTCCTTGCCGTACGTTGACTTGATTTTGGCGGAGACTTGAGTGATGTCAAGGCCCTTGTCGAGAAGTTTTGCACGACTAAGAACGACCCGCAGCATCCATTTGGAATGGAGCGAAAGGTCTGCTTCGCCATCTTCGGGCAGGATGAAATATGCATCGACCATGTCAACATCTTCGGGGATGATGGTGTTTTGAATGTCAGGATCGTACCAAAGTTCACAGGTTTCTGCAACAGAGCGAAGGTTGGTGTGCTGTATCTGACTTCGAAGAAATTTCGCTGCATCTTTGTCACCAGTGCTGTGGGGAAGCTGGTACACGGTCATCGATGGTGTTCGGATGTTCTGAGACACGTTCAAGATTTCCTTGAGACGGGGTACACCCAGAGTGACGTTCTTGGCCGACACACCGGTGAAATGGAAGGTGTTGAGAGTCATCTGGGTGGCAGGTTCGCCAATGGACTGAGCAGCCAGCACACCGACCATCTCGCCGGGAGCTGCGTGTGCGGCGGTGAATCGACTTTCGACCGCACCAATGATGTTGTCGAAAGCCAGTCTGTTGACACCGTGCTCAAGAACAAGTCGCTTGTATGCAAGACGCGAGCGAAGCTGAGCCTTCAAGAGAAGAGTGGCGCTCTCTTGAGCCTCCTTCGAGGTAGCGTCTTCTCCACGGACAATGATGAGACGGTCAAGCAGCTGTTCGACTGCTGTGAGTGCATACATGGGGTCCAGATCTGTCTTGTCACCACGGCGGATCTTGAAATTTTTCTGAGCTTGGTCGATAATGCGGCCGATGTTGAGGGGCAGTTGCATCGAGTCTTCAGTGCCTTTGCCCATACCGCGCAGCAGAGTCTGAGATCTCTTGAGGGCTTCGTACTCCACGTCAAACTTTTCTTGGAGATCGGTGTCACCTTGGATTTCTCTTGCCTGTAGAAGTCTGCCCTTCCACATGGAGACATCTCCATTCATGATGTCAACTTTGTAGCGATCATTGAATGCCTTGTCTGACATAGTAATGATATCGACCTTCTGATTTTCGATGTGTGCACCGTCCAGGCCATCTTCACCGTAGAGGAACTGAACAACGTTGCCACGTGAGTCACGGACTGTAGAGTCGTATTTGACAGTGACTTCCTCCAAAGCCTTGACAAGTCGACGCTGGATATAACCAGTCTCGGCAGTCTTGACAGCAGTGTCGATGAGACCTTCACGACCAGCCATGGCGTGGAAAAAGAACTCGGTGGGTGTGAGGCCACGCAGATAGGAGTTCTCAACGAAACCTCTCGAGGGTGCGGAATAGTCGTCTTTTGTGAAATGAGGCAGACTGCGGTACTTGAAGCCGAAAGGAATACGTTTGCCTTCCACAGCCTGTTGACCAACGATAGCCGTCATCTGAGCGATGTTGATGGTTGATCCCTTGGAGCCGGCACGTGCCATGGTGATAGCGTTGTTCAGATCCTTCAAACTGTTCTCTGTTGCTGCACCAGCTTGATCACGAGCCTGATTGAGGGCGTTCATGACTTTGCTTTCGAAAGTTTGTCGGACATTCATACCCGGGGATGGCTCAAGATCCTCGGCCTCGGCCTTCTTCTGGAGCTCATTGACTTCCTCCTTCTTGGTGTCAACAGCTTCCTGGATCTTCTGTACTGTATCAGGATCAGGGACAGTATCACCAATACCAATACTGAAGCCATTGTGCAACAGCCAATAATTGACCACGGTCTGCGCACCATTGAAAAAGGCGAGAGCAGTTTCCCATCCGAACTCGTTGTAGATGGTATGAATAATACCACCAGCACCGGCACCGACGTACTTCTTGCTCAGAACGCCAAACATGATCTCGCCTTCGAGGACGATGAGGCCGGTGTCGCTTTCTGGCACATAAGGGTCTTCACCCTTGGCATCGAGTCTCTCGAGGTTAAGAGTAGGTGGGAGCACCATGCTGACCATCTGCTTCCCCGTCCAGCGAGGTGTAGGCTTGATGATCGCAGGCTGGGGAATCACCCCGTCCCAGTCAGGAACCCATAGCATGATATCCATGACTTGCTCTTTGGTCAAGAAGATGTCGCGACGGCAGATCTTGTAAATGCCGCAAAGCGTATCCTGGATGATACCCATGAGAGGAGAATTCCGCTGTGGAGATACAATGTTGAGAGGGACCATGCAAAGATTCTGTAGCTCGGCTCGAGACTCCTGGCTCTGAGGAACATGCAAATTCATCTCGTCGCCGTCGAAATCGGCATTGTATGGCGCAGTGACCGAGAGGTTGAGTCGGAAGGTCGAATAGGGCATGACACGGACACGGTGACCCATCATAGACTCTTTGTGGAGAGATGGCTGACGATTGAAGAGAATGACATCCCCATCCTGAATGTGGCGCTCTACAATCCAGCCATTTTGCAAAGTCATCTCTGACGCTCGTTTGTGGTGTCGCAGATCTATGCGTTCGCCGCTGTCTCGGATTACATACCTGGCACCTGGATGTTCGGTTGGGCCGTTCATGACGCACTTCTTGAGCTTCTCAACGTTCTTGTTGGTGACTCGTTCGGGGAAAGTCAATGTGCGAGCAATGCTGCGCGGGACACCGACTTCGTCCAAAGAGAGGTTGGGATCGCCAGTAATGACGGTACGAGCCGAGAAATCGACACGCTTGCCCATCAAGTTCTGACGAAGACGGCCTTCCTTGCCCTTGAGTCGAGCACGGATTGACTTGATGGGACGACCACTCTTGTGTTGTGCCTTATCCAGACCAGCAATCTCATTGTCCATGTAAGTGGCGATGTGATATTGTAAGAGATCGCAAAGATCGACCTTAATGTGGTCGGGTGTGCCATCAACTTCAGTTCGTAACACGGCTTGATTGGCTCGAATGATGTCGCCCAGCTTGAAGGTCAAGTCGTCTTCTCCACGCTGACCCTGACCGCTGCCATCAACACTGATACTAGGTCGCACTGGTGGAGGAGGAACGGGAAGCGCAGACAGGATCATCCAATCTGGACGAGCATAGTCGAGGTTGATTCCCATCTTCTCAAGAGTTTCGTCAGTGAGGGTGCGGAAGGTGTTCAGCACATCTTGCGGGAAGATTCGCTTCTTGTCGGGAGCAGCTTCCTCGTCGTCCTCGCCCTTTCGCGGCTTCCAGTGAGCATAGAGATGCAACCCAGTTCTTCGGATGTCAGGCTGAGCGTTGCCACAGCCGCCATGCTTGGGAGGAGCAGGTCCTTTCATGGGCTGTTCTGCATCTTCAGGAGGGTCCGCCTCGCAAATGTTCCTAGGCTTGCTCAGTCGCCACACTTGCTCGAATCGACGCTTGGGGTCCCGATGGGAGATCGCTTGTTGGAAATCTGGATTCTGCAGTAGACGAAGTTAGTAGGGTTCAACCAGTGGAACGAAGACGGAAAGACTAACATCAAGCGCCTTGATCTTGCCACAATTGTGGCAGACCGTCTCCAAGATCTTCTTGACTTTGCCCATGAAGCCGTAATGGAAGACAGGAGTCGCAAGCTTGATGACACCGAAATGACCAGGACACTCGTTCATGTCTTCTTCACAGGTGTTGCACTTAAAGTTGCGATCGATAGTTCCGAGATGAGGATCGTTCGGACCTTTCTCTCGAGGTCTGAGGCGCTGCTCATCCCTGTGTCAAACACGGTTAGAAAACTCACGGTCAAGGAAGGTGTTTCTTTTTTTCTCTTCATTGTCTACGTACATCGTCTCAGGATATTCGATGTCAATGACCGCGAGTCGCTCAGTCTCTTTTGCGGAAAAGAGACCGAACTGAATCTCTTCGATCGTGCGCAGAGGCGCGGTCGAGTGGACGAAATTGAGGCTCGTGGACGCCATGATTGCGGCTCGCGATACTTTATTTCTTTATCCTGGGAGAACTCTCGATTATCCTTATGAGACGACTCTTTTACGATGCCACTCGATCTCTGCGGCGATCTGAGGGCTTGCGCTGCGGAATGCGCGGTGTTGGTCGAGATGACCGCCCACTCGGGCCACCCAAAACAACGCCTCCCTTTTGTCGCTCTTGACCAATTCTCTTTTATGGGATCCAAAACTTCCTGGAAAATGATCGACTCGCCGTCTTGGACGCGTAGAGGCAGGCGCGCGATCGGTTCGGGATGGATTGAGGGTGGGTGGATGATTGAGAGAAAGGATGGCGTGAGAGCGAACTGAAGATTTTGCGAGGAAGAATTAAGGGGGCAGGCAGCGCCGCGCTAGTCACAACCACGTGACGCAGCACTCACGTGACACTCGCTTCTCTAGTGGCCCTCTGCCTTGCGAATCATCACTCAGTCACTGCTTTGCATTGCATGATCCATTTGAGAACCGTTCGTACACACAGATGACTCATTTTCATGGATTTCGTGACTGACTGTCGAAAGACTTGCTTGCGTGCGATCCGTTGAGGTGCATAACTGCCTGAAAAGTCCTCGCTCACACGTCCCTCCCATGCTCGACAGGTTCAGATGCCGCCACCTCGGAATCCCTTCCTGCTCTCCCTATTGTCAGGCACAATCCCCGCCCTCGTTCTAAGTGTCCTTTGTGTCCTCACATACAAACAAGACGCCAAAATCGGTGAATTTCTGAACAAACATGAACACGACGTGAAAGAGATTAGATCTTCACTTGCCGGAGTAAGAGATGGCTGAACACGGTACTCGAGGATGCCGAAATGCCATGGCCTACAAAGTCTAGGAGATAGCCCAGAGGCAGCTGCAAAGAAGGAAGTGATGAGTATGCGGGCAGGTTCGTGGTAATGCATCGGATGCAGCTGAAACAAATCCTTACTCTCTACGCGGAATCGTAGTGTACGAGGCATGCACCATTGCGCACAGGATATCCTGCCTACTACCAGCAACGCTTAGCAACCAGGCTGTCAGGTTGCTGGTCAGAGACGAAGACATATAGAAGAGCCGGCCTTTTACACCATGTCGACTGGACGGGCTATTGGTATCTCCATGACTGCCACTGAGGTAGAAGCGTGCCTTTTCATAGATCTGCCAGATCTTGTAGATGGCCGTAATCTCAACACTCTTAAAGATCTCTTGTACCTTCCAAGAGTCTCCAAGATCGTGATTCCCGACTTGTTGCAAACTTTGAGGCAAACGTTCGCCATCGATGAGCCTTACGCATCAGATGCGTACGCGGGGCCGTAGTACAGTAGGGTGAATGATTTGATGGCTAAGGGGCGGCTCGAGAAACATGGAGATTTTGCTCCTGTTTTCCCTCAACACAAACCAACCATATCATGAATTTGGCACTCATAGATCCGTTCCAACTGGCTCAGGACTCGCCTGATGCGCTCACAAATGATCTTAGTGAGTGATAATTCCCAAAGATGCAGAAGTCGTGGAAAAAGGTGTGCTTCAAGAGTCGAGACTGACTTAGACAAGGGTCTGGCCATGCGACCACGTTGAGGTTCAGTCGCAAGGGCGACTACCTCGCGTCAGGTAGAGTCGATGGAAAGATTGTTATTTGGTAAGTCGCACTGGCAGTCACGATGACGCGCGTTGGGTTCGGGACGACCTAGAAGTCTCTTCTAGAAGTTATTTACATTGGGCTTGGAGACGTGGAATTGGTGATATAATAACAAGGGCTGACCACATTCTCAAGGGACATGGAGACGTATGGCATTGGAATGAAACTCAATGGTCACTGGAAACAGATTCAGAGCTTGAGGTAGGTTTCCGCGGCACGCACACCAGTCTCGTCCTCTAACACCTGAACCCAGCTGGTCTCGCAACGGCCGATATGTGCTCTCCGCCTCTCAAGATTGCCGAGCTTGTCTCTGGGATCTTCAAACTCAACAACGCATCCGAACGGTGAAATTCGAAGCACCAATCTATACAGCGGAACTACATCCTTACAACCATAATCTTTTCGTTGCTTCCTTGTTCGAGGATCGACCATACCTTGTCGACATTACAGATCCGATCGCCACCAAGCGTGTCTTGCCAACTACCCCTTTGAGCGACGATGACCTAGCTCGTGCAGACAACAAGCAAGCTACGACCAGTGCAATCTTCTCCGTGCTAGGAAATCACATTATCACCGGCACCTCCAAAGGCTACATCAACATCCTAGAAACCGAGTCCCGAAAGATCATCCATTCAACCAAGATCTCCACGGGCTTAATATCGCTCCTTCGGCTGACGAGTAACGGTCGCCAGTTGCTAGCTAACAGCACTGATCGTATCATTCGCACGATCAACCTCCCAGACCTCAGTCTTATCCGGACCTCCGCCTCCCCTCAGTCCGATGATACCGAACAAGCCGATCCCGCCACCTTAGCCGAGAACATCCACCTCACAGTTGAACACAAATTTCAAGACCTGGTGAACCGCCTCCGTTGGAACCACTGCGCCTTCTCCCACTCGTCATCAACCGGAATTGCCGACTACGTCACTGCGTCCACCTACATGAAGAAAGACATCTACATCTGGGAACTACGCACCAACTCCCTCCTTCGCATCCTCGAGAACCGCGAAGAACCCGCGATCATCGAGTGGCACCCTAGCCGTCCGCTCCTCGCCTGCACGAGCATTGAGACCGGCTCCATCCAGATCTGGGGCATCGAGCCGCAACAGAAATGGTCCGCTCTGGCCCCTGACTTCACCGAAGTGACTGAGAACGTCGAGTATATTGAGCGAGAGGACGAGTTCGACGAGTATCCTCAAGAGGAGCATCAGAAGAGACGTCTCGATCGTGAGGACGAGGATGTCGATATCTTGACGTGAGTTCCTTTAACTTCAACTTTGATCCTAGACTAATCACTCCTACAGCATCGAGTCCAAACCTGAAGACGACTCTTTCGTCCTGCCCATACTTTACGACATCGAAGACAGCGAAGGTGATGACCAAGAATTAATCCGCCATGGTGCTGGCACGCTACGGAAGAAAGACGTCAACGAGGGCAAGGAGTACGAAATTGACGGCGATGAGGTGCCCAAGAACATAAGACGCAGGAAATACTGAGTTCATGGGACTTCCATTGGATGGGTGTCGGCGGTCCGACTTCAAGCGATGGCGTTGGCGGATGATGGCGGTTTGTTCTTCGACGTACTCTGGGTCAGGCCCAAGTAGGCACTGTGATATGTTGGCACTGGTAAATCTCCAGCAAATGACAGCAAAATCTCAAGGGCGTCGTTGTGTAACCATTGCATGGGCGAGTCAGCTCGCACCCGTAATAATTGCGTTTGACGAGTGTGCGCCACGGCCCGCTGCTCATCACGGCTATTGTCATCGAGGACATCATATGTGCCGCGAACACCAATGACCTCAATGAGGCCAGGCTAACAGCATGTGCCAGAACCGCCAAATAGTGCAACGTCCCAGACCGAAAGTGGCCTATCCTCTAGTATAGCAACGGCTACTGTACCCGGCACCGCCGCTCTCCTCACCTGGTGACCCCAGACTCGGATCCAACTTCGATTAGATTATACGAGCCGTTTTTGCTGATTGCTCAAGGTCATCTTCCATTGGGTCCCTACAAAATATCATCGCAGGCCGTCCCAATATGCAGACGTGTCGTATCAAGGCGCTTCCCGGGAATTATTTCTCTATTAAGTAGAGTCGCAGATACAATAAGCAGCTAGTGTCCGACAAACCGCTAACGAACGCCCGCCAACAGATATCAAGCTTTGTGGCAGCTGAGGCTGAATGACTTGGCCGCCTTGCACGGATTTGGAAGCATACCGATGATCATATGTGAGCACGGCTTGAATGCGACTTGATAACAAATCTGAGTGGACGAAATTCGATCAGACGAGGCAGAAACCCGGTCTTTTCCTGGTTTCGCTTCTGACTTGCGACTCACGAAGCACTACTTCGACACTGCCAAGAAGTTTATCACCGGACAATGTGAGATGAGAGTGAGAGCATTCTTATATCTCCCGACATAGATCCGGCCACCTGGGCAGCTCAGTACGATTCGAAACAAGTTTCCATATTCCAGTTCTCACACGTGGAAAGATGTCTTTGTCAATCCTCCTCCCCACCGACGAACGTGTATACCATCCCGGTTCAGCATTGCACGGCACAGTATTTCTCACTTCGCTAACCTCAATCGCCATCGGCTCTCTCAGCATAACTCTCACCGGCCGCACCAGGGTGACTTTGACTCAGAACTATGGCGACCTCAACGTCTCCAATTCCGACTACCACTCGCGCGCAGTCCTCTTCCAACACGAACAGGCGCTGTACGCAGGTGGAAATTGGACACACCAGGCTGGACAGTATAGCTGGGAATTTGACTTCCGGATCCCCACAAACACAGATGGCCAGAATGGACACGGATCGCAGTGTCCCTTTCTTGCGACCAGAGATCTGGGACAGATTGGCCAGGTGGGAGGCGTTCGACCTCTGCCACCAAGTATGCTGTACAGCTGTCGCAACTTTACTTGTGCGGTGGAATATGTGCTGGAAGTCAGACTGACGCCACCATCCGGGTCGAAGATGTTGACTAAGGCACTGACCGCGAGAGTAAACATCAATGTCCAGCCTGAGAGTAATTCAACCTCCAGATCAGATCGCGTACGCCATTTGCCATACACTCGTCATGACCAAGTCTTCAAGGGACCAAAGTCGAAGTTAAAGGTCCTGGAACAGACTTCTCTTTCACGACTGCTCAAGCTCTCGAAGTCTCACCAGCGAAACGCCAATCAGATTGCAGCAGATGCCGCCAAACCCATCGGGGTCTCTGTCCGTTTCCCAAGAACGATTGATCTCACTGGAGAGCATTCGACCGTCCACATCTTGCTTTCAGCTTGTTCAACCGGCGGCATGGATGCAAATCCTCAACTCGCAACTCCCAACGTCACCACAACAACATTGACAATGACATCAATGAAAATCGCAATCATCCAATACACGCATGTGAAAGCAGGGCAACATACCGCGACCTCGACGCGTAAGACGTACACTAGGAAGACAACTTGTTCGCTGCCGGTCCAGGTGCGCTCCGTAGTGCATGACTCGGATCAGAGTGCCACCGAAACACAAGGTCTTATCAATCTCGGTAAGGTCACCGAGCTCCGCATAGGTCGAGAATTTCTGGTCCTGGACTTTGCCACTGATCACATCTCGATCAACCATGCTCTTGATTTAGAGCTTGGTTTCGGGTATGAAGGTGGGACCGTTGAATTTGTCCGAAGGGAGGTGCCCATCAAGGTGGTGATGGCATCTTCTCAAAATGTGCCACAGGTGTTAGATGGTGCTGAAAGTGAGTCTGTGTCTGATTATAGCTCTTGTCGCGTCGGGAACGTTCGAAATTCGGAATCAAGTGATCGTGTTGGGCAGGACTGGCTCGTTCCTCCGCCCGAGCGCGATCTCTTCGAACGTGAGACAGACGCCTGCTTCTCCGCGCCGCCACCAAGGTACATGCTACGGACATCCTGAGGTCGGCCACACGGAAAGAAACATAATTCTTGCAGACTCTGACAGTCTACTTTCAGGACCCAGGAAGTTCCGTGCGTGAAGAAGACGGTCCTCGAGAGTCAGCTTCGATACGTCGACGGAGTGACTCTGACGCATATATCTCGGCGGGGCGCTGCACGGTGGAAGGCGACTGGCTCAACCAGTCTCCCGGAGGAAGCTCGTATTTTGGGACCAGTGGATAGCCATAATCGTCAGTGCCAGACCTAGCTTCCTTAGTTGCACGGCGGCTCCTCTTTTCTCGAAGCAAGAGCAGGAATAGAACACCAACGACGACCAACATGAGGCCTCCGACACCCCAACCAGTCGCCAGCAATGCTTTAGTCTGAACCGATGTCTGGGGCTTGGGGAGGGCGGGAGGAGTGCTTGTGGCTATCGCTGTGATGGTGAGAGGGGAGCCAAATACATCTCGTGTCAAGGTCCTTGTCTGAGTGGAGGTGACGGTTGGGGCACTCCCGTCTGTAATGATGTCTCCGAGAGGCGCAATGCTGTAACCTTGTAAGAAGGCCGTACCATTCTCAATTATCGCATGTGCAATAATTGGAAACAGGTCAACTTCCTCATCCTGACAGCATGAGGTCGAGTTGGCGACCCCGACTGAACAACACCACAGGTCGTTGTTGCAACGGTATACAGTGCTGGGACCGGGCCTTCGTTGAGGTTTCAGGCATCTTGGGAAGCAGTCCAGCCACGTGCTGTCTGTGCATAGCCCAGTGTTAAGAGAGGTACTGTTCTGGTGCTCCGACGTTAGCCATATGATACCGTCACAGGCTGCTTTTTACATACCGCAAACAAACAGAGACCGTTCTTCAAACATATCTCATTCGGAAGGCAACAGTGAGTTATGTTAGCAGAGGGCAGGCATGGTTGATAGTTGTCGTTCTCGGTCTGTGTACCGTCCTACAGACACCTGTCAGTGTATTCTCGTGCAGGAAGTGGCTGAGCTCAGGAGAAGATGCTTCAGGAAGCAGGGCGACTCACTGGGTTGTAACAGATGTCGCTTGCGGTATGACCAAGGACACACAGGCCAGATAGGAGAATAGCTGCATATGGGAGTAACATCTTCGCATGAGTGGCAGGAGTGCAGACAAACATTTGAAGAGAAGGCTCCAGTGAAGAAATGTGGCCCGCAAGCATGTGCGCATTCGGGAGACTTACATGGCTCTCATTCGAGTCTCGAACTCATTTCATATACACGCGGTCATGGGCTTGCGATGCCACATGCAATAACATCATGGAATGTGCCTCGTCCCCCACCATCTAGTGTTTCGTTGGGTTTGATAGATGTCCACAGCCTTCGAGAACGGGATAGGAACGGAGGAAGGCCAAACGCGTAGGGGTAACAGACACTGGCCAGTCGTTCGTAAAAAGACACATTGCATCAGAAAAGGAGGCATTCAAAAGCTGCGAGGTTTTGCACGCATGAAGTTTGGTCGGAGCGGAGGTTGATTGGAAAAGGCAACAGTCTCAGGTTCCGACAGCACTCAGCTGAATGTTGACTCCTCGCCCGGAAGATTTGGCTGTTTTTTGGACGACAGTCACTCTTCGTATTTTCATGCGGTGCAACCTTTTCCTCGGGCGCGACGCAGGGGAAATGCAGGGCAGACCAAGAAGTGGCATTGTTGGAGGCTTGCAAGGGGAAGCGCGCCTGTCGCGAATTGTCGCAGAATTCAACTCATCAACAACGGGCATCAGGCGATTACCCGGTAGAGATTCTGTTGCAGAGCCCTGAAGTCGGGACGAAGGGAAGCTGCAGCTGCAGGCTGTTACTATGTCGTCGTTAGTTGCAGCGGCTCGGCGGCTGCCCTGCTAGGCGCTCGGGTCGGGTTGACTTTCCTATGGCCAGAAAACTTGCGGAGCGGAGCAGTCGGAGATGCTCGTCACTTTTCTCGTTTTCTTCAATTCTCGCTGTCCGTTCCCTGCTCTTCCTGCCATTCCGAGAGTTCTACAACTTCTCTTCCAGAGACGGTGACGATGCGTTGAAGACGAATTTACTGACCTAATGGCTTCTATTGACGACCTCTTCCGCAAGCCCAATGCCCTCCCTAAGCGAAAACTAGAAGACCCAAACAAAACTTTCTCCAATGTCCTCTCCAACAAGTCGGCAAAATTGAGTGACGGATCCTCCCCACGAAGTTCCACGAATGGCTCTCACGACACCGGCACGCCCAATGGCTCCAATGGAAAGTCTGCCTCCGCAGAAGACGAGGTCCTAGAGGATCCCGATGACCTTGAAGCCGGACCCGCACTCCCTCCAGACGATGTCGAAGACGAAGCGGGTGACGACGAAGAGGGCCGGTTCTTTGGCGGCGGTGTCACAAAGCAAGAACGCGAAGTCATAGACTATATTGACAAGAACGAGAGTGGAGAGGCCGAAGAGAAGATCGACTCTGCTTGGCTGCGACGGACGGCAATCAACTTCGAGCGGAAGATCAATAAGAACGCGGAACTACGCGCCAAGTACGAGAATGAGCCTATGAAGTTTGTCGGCAGCGAGGCAGACCTAGACACCGAAATCAAGGGACTAAGTTTGTTGAGCGAACATGGTGATCTATATACCGAATTTGTCAAGATTGGCTCGGTGAGCAGTCTAGCAGGCTTGTTGGCGCATGAAAACACCGACATCGCAATCAGTGTATGCGAATTACTCGCAGAACTCACCGATGAGGACTCTAGCACAACTGAGGATCAGTGGAAGACTCTTGTCAAAGCCTTGATCAAAAGTGACATTGTTGATCTCCTGACCAGTAATCTCAGCCGACTGGATGAGTCCATCGAGACAGATCGTGCCGGCGTCTACCACATTCTCAATGTCTTGGAGAACATCATGTCCGATACAGACCACGTGGAGGTCGTCGGATCAAAAGACGCCGTCCTCGCCTGGCTTCTCTCAAGAATAAAGAGGCCAGATCCAGAGGCCAGGGCCAAGGTCGGCCAGAACCGCCAATACGCGGCAGAAATCCTTGCCATACTTCTACAATCCAACAAGAGGAACCGAGATCGTCTAGCCAAGAAAGAAGGAGTGGACACCCTTCTCGAGCTTGTCAGCACATACCGCAAACGAGATCCCGAGAAGGATTCGGATGAAGAAGAGTTTGCAGAGAACCTCTTTGACTGCCTTGCTTGTGTCGTCGAAGAGAGATTCGCTGGCGAGAAATTCATCGAGGGCGAAGGCGTGGAGCTGTGCCTTATAATGATCCGAGAAGGCAGGCTAGCCAAGGCGCGAGCATTGCGAGTGCTTGATCATGCGTTGAGTGGCGGTAATGCAACAGTGATTTCCATTCGAGTCATCGATGCGGCCGGCCTGAAAACAATCTTTGGATTGCTCATGAAAGACAACAAACTCGAACGAAGTCTGGTGGAACATCTTATCGGGATTTTGGCAAGTCTGCTGCGGTATTTACCCGGAGGATCCGCCGAGCGCATACGTACCTTAGCCAAGTTCGTGGAAAACGACTATGAAAAGATTACAAAATTGGTGGAATTACGGCGCGAGTACAAGGCGCGGCTTAGCAAGGTGGAGGCTGATATACGAAGGGAACGAGAAAGCCTCACCCAAGCACAAGCAGAAGAGCAAGCCGATGAATGGTTTTCTCGTCGACTGGATACTGGTCTGTTCTCTCTGCAAGCGATCGAATTGATCCTGAGCTGGATGGTGGCGGAAGACTACGGTGCCCGACAAACCATCATGGTCCTCCTCGGTGAAGATGGGCTGAAGTCGCTGGAGCGAAGCCTGAAGGATCAGCTTCAGGGCATTGACCCTGGAGGACGGGGATCGCCCGAAGCAAAGGCCACCGAGGAGATGCTCTCCGCTTTACTTCTGTGCGTGGAGTCATGAAGCCTGGTGTTGTGCATGAGAGATCTAATGAGCCACTAGGGAGGACGCTGTTGCTGCTCTTGCTAGCTGACACGCATAAATGATACCCCATTCAAGTTCACCATTGTTCCTTGACTGCCTCCACACTTGTGATTCACCTTGTAGATTGCGCCATTGGGCTTTTGTCGTAACGTAGCCGCACTACGGACGAGCAATTGTATCAGCAAGGGCAGTTCTCGGTCTTTGAATTTCGCGCCGCGCCTAAAAGTTGCGAGAAGCATCCCTCGAACAACACTTCCACCTCGACACATCCTCACCACTCGCATATCCTTTCGGACATCTTTTGACCTGCGACTCGAGATCTCTGGCAGTTCCTCACTCCGTGAGTGATTTTGCGACGGCAATCTGAAGTCTTCACTGACAGTTCAGTGCCTTGGTCAGAGCGCATTCCAACCGTCGTAGCGATTAACTTCGCCTCTCTTTCGAACTCGTTCGATCCTACCGTTTCTTCCATCCCAGCCTGCGCGCGCCCGATCTTAGAACAGTCGCCTGTCATGGCGGAGTATGATGCAAAGTACGAGCCGAATGGGTATGATGAGAATGGCGACTACGATGAGCAGGACGTCGAGCAGGAAGATATCACATCTGAAGACTGCTGGAAGGTCATCAGTTCCTTCTTCGAGATCAAGAAACTAGCGTCGATGCAGATCGACTCGTTCAACCAGTTTATGAGGGCTGGCCTACAAGATCTCGTCAATGAAAAAGGTGGCATCACACTCGATCATGCGCAAAATGTGGAAGACGACGATCTGAACCCGGTGGTCATCAAGCGACACAAGGTCGATTTTGGCAAAGTGTCTCTCAGCAAGCCCAACATGACAGAAGCGGACGGCACAACCTCCGATTGTATGCCCCACGAAGCGCGCATGCGAAGTCTCACCTACGCAAGTCCGGTTTTCGTTCGAATGACCAGAAGCACTTTCTATGCGAAGGAACATCCTTGGGATGATGAACAGTCGGGCACGGATACCGTTGCTGCAAACGAAAGCGGTGTTGACTTGTACTGGAGAAAGAGCGATGATGTGGAAGACTACGAAGACAAAGACGTGTTCCTCGGAAAGGTTCCCATCATGGTCCGAAGCATGACCTGCCATTTGGTGAGCGAACAGTTCCAAGGAGAAAAAGACCTCTTCGCATGGGGAGAGTGCCCTTACGACCAAGGAGGCTACTTCATCATCAACGGTAGCGAGAAGGTCTTGATTGCTCAAGAGCGGAGTGCTGGCAACATTGTCCAGATCTTCCAGAAAGCAAGCCCTTCCCCATTCACCCACCTTGCTGAAATCAGATCAGTCATCGACAAAGGTGCCCGCATGATGTCGCAATGTACAGTCAAGCTTTTCCGAAGAGTTGACGGGCCGGACGGCACCAAGATTGACAACCCTATTAGGGTACAGCTGCCATACGTGAAGCAGGACATCCCTCTTGTCATCGTCTTCCGCGCACTCGACATCGTGTCCGATGCTGACATCCTGGAAAAGATCGTCTTTGACCAAAGTGACAAGGAAATGATGGATATGCTGATGGGCTCATTGCAAGAAGGTCAAGCGATTCAGGGCGCTGATCTAGCTCGCGACTTTATTGCTAGGCGCGGTACCGTTCCCACTCTCAAGAGCCACGAGCGACAAAAGCACGCCACCGACATCCTCGTGAAGGAGTTCTTGCCACATATCGGACAGAGCGCAGACGTCACCGCTCGAAAGGCCTTCTTCTTGGGTTACATGGTCAACCGACTGCTCAAGTGTGCTCTTGGCCGAGCCGAGCCTGACGATCGAGACCACTTGGGAAAGAAGCGTCTTGATCTAGCAGGCCCGTTGATGACGAATTTGTTCCGCTTACAGCTCGACAAAGCCACCAAGGACTTCTATCGCTACATGCAGAAGCGCGTGGAGGCTGGCCAACAGATCAACTTGACCGCCGGCTTCAAGAACCAGCTCATCACGAGCGGCCTCAAATATTCACTGGCAACTGGCAACTGGGGTGACCAGAAGAAACTGGACAAGGCAAAAGCTGGCGTGTCGCAGGTACTCAGTCGTTACACATTCGCATCTACCTTGTCCCATCTGCGTCGAACCAACGCCCCTATAGGCCGAGAGGGCAAGATTGCGAAACCTCGACAGCTCCACAACACTCATTGGGGCTATGTCTGTCCCGCTGAGACCCCCGAAGGGCAGGCCTGTGGTTTGGTCAAGAATCTGTCTCTCATGTCCATGGTCACTAACTCCTACGAAACCAAACCCTTGATTGAGTATATCATGTCAAAACACGTGGAAGCGTTGGAAGATTGGGAACCCCGGTTGAATCCGCAAGCCACTAAAGTGTTTGTTGATGGCGTGTGGTTCGCTGTCGTTCTGCGAGATCCGAAACGTCTAGTCGATGACCTTCGCAAACTACGAAGAAAGAATATTTTCGATGCACAAGTCAGCCTGGTTTGGGACATCCGAGAGAAGGAGTTCAGGATCAATGGCGACTCTGGCAGGATAGTTCGTCCTCTATTCATCGTCGACACCGATCCAGGGTCAGATAAGAAAGGTACCCTCATTCTCAACAAGGAACACATCCAGAGGCTGGATAATACGGCCATTTTGAGAGAAGAAGGCTATGACTGGTCAGAAGTCAAGCCGTACGGCTGGACCGAGCTTCTGGAGGATGGTGTTGTCGAGTATCTGGATGCCGAGGAAGAAGAGACGGCCCTCATCATTATGAGTCCCGAAGCATTATCCGATGCCAATGCGAAACTGATGGGTATGGAGGTCGAGCCAGAAGAAGACGCATTACGGAGAAACGATCCGCCACTCGTCATTGGGTCTCATACCTTTACTCACTGTGAGATTCATCCCAGTATGATCTTAGGCGTCTGCGCCAGCATCATTCCATTCCCCGACCACAATCAATCACCTCGTAATACTTACCAGTCAGCCATGGGTAAGCAAGCTATGGGCGTCTTCCTCACGAACTTCGACCAACGTATGGAGACTATGGCGAATATTCTCTACTATCCTCAGAAACCTCTTGCCAGAACGATGGCAATGGACTACCTCAAATTCAGAGAACTGCCCGCAGGTCAAAACGCAATTGTCGCCATCGCCTGTTACTCTGGGTACAACCAGGAGGATTCTGTTATAATGAATCAGAGCTCGATCGATCGCGGTCTTTTCCGGTCCCTGTTCTACCGCACATACCAGGACTCAGAGAAGGTTGTTGGACATGCTGTTCTCGAGCAATTCGAAAAGCCCACTAGGGCTGACACGTTGCGTCTGAAGCACGGGACCTATGACAAGCTCGACGAGGATGGGATTGTTGCACCTGGTGTCCGTGTCAGTGGCGAAGACATTATCATGGGCAAGACAGCCCCCATGGCACCAGACGCAGAAGAATTGGGCCAGAGACAGAAACAGCACATCAAGCGCGACGTGTCGACGCCGCTTAGGTCCACGGAGTCTGGCATCGTCGATCAAGTTATGATGTCAACCAACGCTGAGGGCCACCGGTTCGCCAAAGTCCGAGTCAGAACTACCAAGGTCCCTCAAATCGGCGACAAATTCGCTTCGCGTCACGGTCAAAAGGGTACTATTGGTATAACCTATCGCCACGAAGACATGCCCTTCACGCGCGAAGGCATCGTGCCAGACTTGATCATCAACCCTCACGCCATCCCCTCCCGCATGACCATTGCTCATTTGATCGAGTGTCAGCTCTCGAAGGTCGCCACCCTCCGAGGTGACGAAGGCGATGCCACACCGTTCACGAAAGTCACAGTCACTCAGATCTCCGAGCTCCTCCGTCGTATGGGTTACCAGTCAAGAGGCTTCGAAGTCATGTACAACGGTCACACTGGGCGCAAGATGGTCGCCCAGGTCTTCCTCGGCCCGACATACTATCAGCGCCTGCGCCACATGGTCGACGACAAGATACACTCCCGCGCACGCGGCCCCACCCAGATCCTCACCCGTCAACCCGTCGAAGGTCGTGCCCGCGACGGCGGTCTTCGCTTCGGCGAGATGGAGCGTGACTGCATGATTGCGCACGGCGCCTCCTCGTTCCTGAAAGAACGTCTCTTCGACGTCTCGGACCCCTTCCGGGTTCACGTCTGTGACATCTGCGGGCTCATGACCGTCATTGCCAAGCTAAAGAAGAACTCGTTCGAGTGCAAGAATTGCAACAACAAGAACCGTATCAGTCAAGTGCATATGCCGTATGCGGCCAAGTTGTTGTTCCAGGAGCTTTGGAGCATGAATATTGCGGCAAGGCTGTTTACGAAGAGGGCGAAGGATGATAAGTATGGTTTGTAATTGAATCATGCGAGAGCGTGTAAGGAGGCGAGCCAATTGAGGTGAATGAAGGAGCGAGTTGAGGTGCCTGTCAGGTCGTCGCCGGAATCGCCTGCTTGTTCCCTGGTCAGGCTGCGTTTGCATGATTTCGAGCTGCAGAGCAAAAGAAACCCTGGATGGGACGAGGCAGGGTAACCACTTGGACCAGCTTGGCCTTTGCCATTCTATTTGCCAGGGTTTTCTTGGGAGTGCTGAACGCAAGGACGATGACCCAAAATGAGAGGCTGCGCATGACATTACAGTAGATGGGCTGGAGCAAGGGGCGCAAAATGTACCATCAGATACCACCATTGCATTCACAAGGTCAGGGAAGGGATATTGGTAGCGGTGGCTCCTCATGGATCAAGAATGAGCTGCTCCGAAAATAGGAATGAATACCTGATTAGTCGAGAGTGACGTTTTGACCCTGATCTTTACGTGATGTGTTTTGCCGATGCTCTCGCGCGAACAGGAGATTGGAACAACTAGATATGGGTGCTACTGAAAACAGGCTGAAAGGCGTTCAGGAGTAAAGCTGCTGCTGCATTGCACATTCTGAAAAGATCATTACTACTGCTGACGCTATTATGCTAGTTTCACAGTCGCACTTTGATTTTTCTCCTTTAGTGTCACAGCTCGAAACTAAGCATCCTCTGAGCACACCATTTACTGCCCCGTGCCATATGTGTGCGACCCAGTGCCGCTGCCATGATACTCCTGCGAATGCTGTTGAAGTTGCTCTCTCTCGGGCAATGGCTTGAAGGAATCCATCACACGAGTTGCCAGGCCTGGTTTGGGCTCACCCTCAGCGTAGGGGTGGCCTGCCGTGAGTCCGCCGATGTTGTCGATACGCTCGCCTTGTTGGGAGACACCTTGTCTGCTGGAGGGATCATTTGTCGGGTCGTAGGGAGGCCGATCTTGAGTCAAACCGTGGCCGGTTGTGTCGCCTTGGTCGAAGCCGCGATGACGGTCATTGGTGGAATACGTAGCATCAGCTTCGACAGGGTCGCGTTGCCGGTCATAGCCTTCGTAACCACCAGCAGTAGGTGGGTGGGCGCTTGCCGATGTACCGGGATCGCCAACAGTGCTCGTGGGGTCGTCCTTGCTGAAGGGATTGTATGATGGTTTCATAGCACCTCCGCTCTGTGCTTGGTATGAGTCGGCAGGGGCCTCGTGAACCGCAGCTGCCGTTCCAGCGGCGCCTGCACCGGCACCGACGCCAGCTGCACCATGACGGTGGTCGCCGTGCCCAGAGTGGAGCGGATCTTCCTGTCCTTCATCGTACTCGTAGTCTTCCTCCGCGCCAGTGTCCTTGTTCTTGCGGCGACCGAAGAGACGCTTCAGGAGACCGGGCTTCTTCTCCTCGGGCTGGTCCTTGTGAAGCTTGTTGTGGCCCTTCTCATCATGCATGACGGAAACCCCAGCCGCTGTTGCTTGCTCGCGGCGGTGTCCGCGGGCCTCGTCACGAGCTTCTTCCAACCTCTCTTCGTAGTTCCCGGCTAAATCGCTCTCGTGTGTCTTCGTACCTTTTAGATGTTCTTTATCATCTGTCACGAGCCCCTTATCGTGATGCTTCTCTTCCTTCTCCAGCTCCTTGTGATGCTTCTTCTCTTCCTTCTCTAGCTCCTTTTGCTGCTTCTTCTCCTCTTTAGCAGCAGCCTTTTCTTCTTTGGCCTGCAACTTTTCCTCTTTCTTGGCGTCTATCCGATCAGGTTAGGAATCATGACTGTGAACCAAAAAAAACACGCGGAAAGTGTGGAACGGCCTAAAACTCACCTTTGGCTGCGGCCTTTTGGTCCTTCTCGTACTGCTTGCGACGAGCCTCCTCCTGCTCATCTAGAGCCTTCTGTCGACGACCTTCATCATCCTCGTGTTGGTGCTTGTTGTGTTCGTGCACACCGGCAGCTCCAGCTCCGGCGCCTGCAACGCCTGCAACAGCGGCCTCTTTCTCGTGGCGTCGGCGGCGCTCAGCTTCTTCTTCGGCCTTGCGTTGTTGTTCGTCGCGATCTGTTGAGGGTGCAGTTCCAGTGCCTGCGTAAGCGGCTTCCTGTCTTGTTGTGTTCTTCTGCGATGGCTCTTCGTATCGATTCTGACGATCTGCGTACGGAGCCGAGCTTGGCTGAGTGCTATAAGCAGAAGGCTGCTGTTGCTGAGTTTGGTAAGCTCTGTCCGTGGTTGGCTGTGTGCTATAGGCAGAAGTCTGTTGTTGCTGACTCGGGTATGTCGCACTGGTAGAGTCATCACGAAGAGGCCAGTTGGACCCTTGCGACTCTGGTTCTCTATTTCGCAAGGCATAAGCGCCAGCGGCGCCCGCACCTGCACCAACACCGGCAGCTGCAGCAGTCTTGCCATAACCGTGTGAATCTCTTGCTGGTTCCTCGGTCGTTACAGGGGTTTGCTCGTATCCAGATCTCGGATAGGAAGTGTCCTGCTGATACTGGGACGAGACACCAGATGTTGTGGGTTGTGTGCTAGTCGGTCCACTTGAAAGAGCTGAGACCTCTTCGCGGGGCTCTCTGCTTTTTCCGTATTCGTGAGCGCCATACGCACCTGCGCCGGCTCCAAGACCAGTAGCTGCGGCAGTTCTGCCATATCCATGGGAGTCTCTTTCTGGTTCCGTCGTGGTGGTTGCTGAAGTCTGCCGATATTCGGTTTGCGGATAAGAGCTGCTCTGCTGATATTCGGGCTGGGGATGAGAGGTGCCCTGCTGGTATCCGGGTGGAATAGTAGAAGATGTCTGTGAAGGGCCCGATCCACTTGAAAGTCCAGAGAGATCTTCACGATAATCCCTGCTCTTTTCATACTCGTGGGCTCCATACGCTCCAGCGCCAGCGCCAAGACCAGCCACTGCTGCAGTTTTGCCATATCCGTGTGATTCTCTTTCTGGCTCCGTGGTGGTAGCATGAGGAGTCGGCTGAGCATCGCGTCTCATAGCTCCCTCGGGCACGTTAGAGGGGGTCGTTGTCTGATTGCTGGTCGACTCATATGGAGTGCGTGTAGTGCTATCAGGCACAGCCCTGCTCTTCTCATACTCATGGGCTCCCAACGCACCTGCACCCAGACCCGCAGCTCCGAGGCCAACGTTGCGGCCGGTGTGATCATCACCACGCTCTTGGCCTGGAGTTGCTGTGGTACCGCCGACAGGAGCACTGATGGGCGAGGGAGAATCTACACCTGCAGGATAGGCTGTGGTGGGAATGCTCTCCTTGCGGTGGTGTCTCGGTCCCGATGGGGAAGATATTGAGCTCGATTGTGTAGGGGTAGACTGCGTTGGAGCAGTGTAAGAATCGACACCCGTGGTAGTTGTGGGTTGTTCAGCACGACCAACAGCTGGATGAGCGGCATCATCTCGTGATCTAGGTGTGGCAGCTCCAGCACCTGCAGCCGCCGTCCCAAGTCCTGCAGCACCCAGGATACCTCCAACAGTACTGGTTTGCTTGTGCTGATCAGTATCAGGCTGTCGGCTTGCAGCAGAGCCACCAAGCGCAGATTGGGCTGCAGCGCTCGCATCGGGCACTCTGCCGCTCTCTCCTTGGTTGTAGGATGCTGATTGATCAGAAGGCAATGTGGGAGGAGGAGCAGTGACAGAGTCATAAGCCGGCTCCTGGGGAAATCCGCCTGGTAGATTTGAAGCTAGTAATGTTAGAAGGACAGTTCGCCAAACAAGCCTTAGCTTCCAACTTACTACTATAGCCTTTTTCTTTGTGGAATGCAGCTGCAGCTGCGGCCAAAGGACCTCCCGCAGGCACGCCCCTGCTTGCGCTGTATGATTGTTCCGGCATCTGGTATGTGGTTGGGTCGCTGGAACCCTGATGCGCTACGCTTCCAACAGTGTCGCCTTTGGGCAGTGCGTGTGAGCTGTAGGTCGATGTTTCGCCGATAGCAGCAGTGCCAGAGCCAGGACCTGTCAGCCCGCTCGTCGCAGACGCCTCAGGGTCGTGTTTTATGTCGGTGCCTGCGAAAATCAGTACAGTTCCGTATGTCATTTTGACGAGAGAACACACCTGGGACGTATCCAGCAGTTGGGTTCGCTTGGCCGCTAATGCCTGTCGCAGAGCCTTCGCCTTGCTTGGGGAAATGAGTACCTTGTCCTGTCAATCCTCGACGTTCAGTTGAAGCTGCGGTGGCTTCAGGCTCTTGGGCTTGGGTCTCCTTGTCCCTGCCGGACCTGTGAAAACGTGAGCAGGCTGCAGATGTCGCGAGAGAAGCAGTGCTTACACTAGGTTCTTGATTTTATCCATTGTACTTCACGTCGGCGTTACAGGAAGGTTGCGGTAGGGAGAAGGAATGTGATTCAGCAACTTCGCAAGAACGACTCGAGAAAAGGATGGAAAGCAAACAAACGAAAAGGCTGGAATCACGGTGAGAGTGAGCTTGTGAAGCTCGTCTGCCTCACTTGTGGTTGACGTCACTTGAAATGCTAACAACTCGAATTCTGGAGCCTCGTGAGTCCATTTTCAAGCCACACACGGCAGCGCTTGACATTTCAATTGGTTAGCTGCCGCACTAGCCACCAGTTTTCCAGCTTTTGACATGCATGGTGCCAGGCAATTTCAGTATTGGCCAGCTGAAATCGTGGAGCTTCGTGAACGCGGGGTGAAACAGGTGGCTTCCACCAGCAACAGAAGTTGACCGTTTTGAACACAAATGAAGTCATCAAAAGGTATGAATCGGTCATACCGAGCGACACGAGCTGAGGATCGACCAATAGTGGCTCGCTAAACAATTTTGCAGATGCACAACATCCAATGTCCTGGGGACCTCGTGACCGATCCAGGCCTCGGAGCATGAATTTGAGAGGGCCACCAGGCGTGCATCGCTGTGCCGCCGCGCGTCAATTGTAAGAAATGCAGCTGAGTATCCTGTGGTCAACATGAGCGACTCGGGTGAAGCATGTCGGCAACGAAGTGCATGCACAGGCCCGACCTTTTTCCGGCCTCGTTCCGTGTTGCCGACATTATTTGGATGATTTCATTCGGCTTTGCTGCGATGAAATGCAAGGTGCGCCAGAGATTGAACATGCTCGAAGGATTGGTAGAGCATTTTGCTAAGCCATCGAAGCTTTCGGCTGAAAGAGTCTAGCTCGAGTCTGCTGGTCGTGGAGAGATAAGATTGAACATTCAGGGCAGAGCAGCTGAAAGAAGCAGAAGCAGAAGGAACTGATAAAGAATTCGGCTCACCTTATCGGGAGAGTCGGCGAGAACTTTCGCTATCCTCTTCTGCACCTCGGATCATATAGGCTTATCCTGGCTGAATTTGCCAGCACGCTCTGCAAGCAGGCGATACGACAGGTGAAAGCATGCTGTTCGGGCGGCGAGCACGAGCTGATAGGCATGATAGCCCGGTCGACAGCCGGATGCAAGGCACACTCCCTCGCCACCCAACCAAAAACCGGAAAGCCTGGAAAAAGAGTTGTTCTAGAAGGTAGCATCCTTCTTCGATCGGCAGCGCCAACACGAGACATGCAGCTTACCAGGCACGACATATCACCCATGTGCCTGTCCTCCAACTCCTCCAACTTCGGAATGATAACTGTTTTGTGCAGAGAAGTTTGCTTATTATTTCAGGCCGCGAACTGCTCTACACGCACAGCTCATTACCTCCATGTTGCATTGCAGTTGACAGGGGCGAATGTTCTCCATGGGGTCAGAATTAGGAAGAAGGTTTGGTCTTGCCTCCGTAGAAATGGCAGGTTAGTGAGGTAGGATTGAGACCGCTGAGGCTCGCCGCGATTCGCGCCTGAGAATCCTCCACTCTGTCTCCGCCCGTATCAGTGGCCCAGCAGAGGCCAGTTCGGAGCCAACAAAGAGAAACGTCCCGGGCGCGAGGTGGACCCCTCGGCGGAATAGCACGGATTCAATCTGCGCTTTGCCGCCTTGAGCCTGCTGCCGGTATCCTCCTCACCTCTGGCCGCAACCAAACCTCGCCTCCAGCTCTCGCGATGCTGCCCATGCTCAGAACTGCGATAGAAGATTCACGGAAGATGGCGCATTTGTGGATACTACGACCACTTCCACCCTTTTGGGACTCAAGTGGGCAGATCCCCTCGTCTTATCCAAGGCTTCCTCCACCAGGTTTGTCGCCAACGTCCTCCGGACACTCCACTACCTTGTGCCAGAGTCTCAGCATAACCGCTTTCTGTCCACTACTGTACTTGTACTGTCACCTTTACTCATTTGCCCCAAGTTCATGCTCATGGACTGATGCGTGATTATACTCATTCGGTCACCTCAGCTCCACCTCGCCCTGACCAAGCCTGATGCCTTTCTTATGAAACGTGTCTCCCTTCACTCTAGCATCGACGTTCCCTATACCGACTAACACTACAACACCGAGACTACCACGCTCCTCACATCGAACTTATCGAGCCCAGACATCTCTTTCAGCCCTACCGGCCATTTCCCGACCTCCATCTCACATCTACTGAGATATCGCAAAGCCTCCCTCCTCACCTCACACCATCACAGCAACACATCATGGGCCTCCGCGGCAAGTTAAGAAAAACATTCTCCTCCTCCGCCATCAAGAAAAACAGCACCTCATCCCCACAAACCGGCCCCAATGGCGAAACCCTCTATATGACCCGCACCGACATAGAATACTACAAACCCAACGAGATCCCCAAATCAAAATACCGGGGCAAGGTCGACCCTGAACATCATGCGTCTCTCCAGGCATTCTCCCTTGCAGATGCATTCTCGAGCGCAAGGAGACGGAGCTCATTGGCCTTATCAGGGACGTTCAGCCCAGGCGGAACGAAAAGCCACAGCAGGGCGGCGAGCAGGGCGCAGAGCCGGGCACCGAGTCGGAGGCCTAGCGTCCATGAGCATTCGGGGTTGCGGATGCACAGTGAACTGGATGATGAAAGTAGTGAGAGCAGCACGAGTCGAGAAAAGAGTCTGGCAGCAAGCACGATACTAGATGCAGGCACGGCAAGCAGTGAGTTCAACCATCCCCAAGGATATCCTGACAAAATACTAATTGACCTCTCACAGCTTCCCTGTCCGACCAACCCACAGCCGTGCCATCCGCCCCTACCGAACATGACAAACTCGCACAGCACGACAGTGACATCTCTATGGCCGGGCTGTCCAAACAGGTCACCGCCCATGACATACCCTTCACACCCGAGGAGCTTGAGCGAGCAATGACGCGAGCGACGCTGAAAAGCAGATTCTCCGGTGAGAGGAGAATCGGCCTTGCTTTATGATGATACGCTTCCCATTGGAAGTGTGCCAACGAAAACGTGGCCAGTGTTCCTCTCGCGGCTCATTTGCCTTGCCGCGAGATGCTGTATGATTGAAATGACCATTCTCTACGAGCACGTTTTTGCAGATATAGACGCATTGGGTGGAGTCACGAGGGCAAATCACGGGCTTCTGGGCTTCTGGCCTTCTGAGCAGTCAGATAAGTCTGAATTCCTAGCTATAGAAGAAGCAGCCTTCTCTCTATCTCTATCTCATCCACTCGTTCGCTTCCTCTCCAAGTCTAGAGTTCTATTTTGCAGAGTGCTCCTCTCCTCATAAACGACTGGTACTGTCTTCACACCACCGGCAAATTGCCCTTCGTCTCCTCGAATGTTCCCTTACTTTGTATCGGTCCTCGACAAGTTGGGATTCGTGAAGGGTGCTTCATTGTAGCTCGGCAGAGAGCTTTCTTCCCTGTGGCAATCACGCGACCGGTGCCACCGTTTCACTCAAGCGTAGCACCCAGAACATCAAGCAATCGATGTTCTTCGGCAAGACTTCGGTAACGTCTGTCAATTGCAGAGATCATGGCTCGTCACTGAATCTTGAAATGATCAATGACCGGTAGCGTTGACTCCAGAGTTGCGGCTTGTCCGTCTCGATGCCAAGAGAGGTTCCCTTCAAGGGCTGGACAATTCGTAACGGATCTCATGATCGTTTCCGGGCGGATTTCCGGCGTGACAGCATCACGTGGCGATGTTGTAATCGTGTTTGGTCAACGTCGTATCAGAGTGAGTGACGGCCTCTACGGATGACCTGGCGGGCCTAGGTCTGCAAGATCGTCCAGGCAGGGGGGTAAGTCAGGTCAAGTTCGACGACACCACGTTTCCTCCCTCGACATCCTCAATCATCAGTATGCGTAACCGCCATGTCGAGCACCTCGAGTCTGCCTCTTCCCTTCATCTCGGCAGCGATGAACTCGCCCAGGGGCTTGAATGCGCCAGGCTCGACGAAGCCTACGACTTCCCATTCCTCCCCTTGTACATCCTGACTCTCCACTTGCTCAACAAAGGACAAGATCCGATCCTTGACAGTGCCTTTGGCGGCTCCAGCGTCGACTTCTTCGCCCTCCACGGCTATGGACTTCGTTTTCGCTGCTTGTTTCGCGATATTTGTCGGACAAGTGACGCGTAGTCGCATGCGGGCTCGCATAACAGGTATTGGTTGCCATGCGATCAGCGCACGGATGGCTTCAAGAGCCTGCTGCTTGACTGATTTGGTGGTCACGACGCCGGTCCACGTTGGCATATCGCTCTTCTTTCCTTTGGGTGTCCCTGTCCTGGATTCATTCTCTTCGTCTGTCATAGGAGTGGCCTGCCCACTTGTCTCGCTGGATCCCTTCAGACCCGCTGTTCCCTTCTTTGAACCTTCGCCAAGATTCAATTTGCCGAGTTTATGGCCGAGAGAGTCCTGCGCTGGAGCGTGACCGCCTTGTTTTGATAGAACATCGAGACCTTTTTTGATCATGCCTGTAGTGTATACTCTCTTTGTCTGGGGGTCCACCAGTCTCTGTGCGACTTCTTCGACGATCTCCTTCTCCATTCTGTCGAGCAGCTCTTTTCGCTCACCGGCGTTGACCTGTATCTCGCCCTTCTTCAGGATCTCCTCGACGATGGCATCCTTCCAAGACTTGTCTTCGTCCCCGTCGTCGTTGGCAGACTTGCCCTTGTTCTTCTTTCCTCCCTTCCCACCGCCTTTTCCTCCATGCGACGACTCTTTACTCTCGTCTTGTGATGTCATAGGCCATGCTTTTATTAATTCAGCGTTGGGTGCAGTCTCGCCTTTCGACGCGTTGAGAAAGATTGTGGGTACTTGGAGAACATTGTCGAGGTCGGTCTCGGTGCCTGAACGGTATTCAAGAAGTTTGTTCTTGTAGCATGCAAGTTCGAAGCGCTTCTTGCCCTTCTTGTAGCGCACGAGCGAGACGTTTGTGAGTTTGATCTGATTGGCAGGTTGCTGGATCGGCATGTTGTGTTTAAATCATGTAGGTTTGTCTTGGTTATGTCCTTGAGAAGGATCCGTAGTGCTGGAAGCTAGAATAGATGTGCCTGGAGAGCCTGTTGAGTCACTGGTCTGGTAACGAGACCTGCGCAGCTATTGGTCAACGTCGAACGCGGAGAATCGTTGATTAATTTTTTTGGAGAAGCAGAGGCGCGCCTTCGTCAGCCCGTCACTGACTCCTCCCGAGTCCCATCACCTTGCCATTACGTGTTGGGCATTATTATATCCAGCATGCTAGCATCGCGAGTTCGTGCTGGTCGAGCAGGCAATATCTCAAAACATCGCTTGCGGTATGTCTGCCCCGAATGTCAACTCAATGCCCTGCTCTCCGGGCCCTTCGAAAGACAGCCGGCGACGAAGAAGACGAATATCCACGAAAGGTCGTTCGTCACCCTGAATCGGAATCACGCATCGGTCGAACCCCCTCACCGGCTGCTTGACAAGTCGACCTCAGTCATCCGGAACCACCTGAAAAGTTGGACTGTGGAGAACCAGAAGAAAAAGAAGGCGGCCGTCGACAAGGCCGGGGGCGACTCACACAAGCTTCAGAGACTGGCCGCTTTGCCTGACTCAATGTTCATCGAGGAAGCAAGCTCTCCTGATAGTACACCGGCCGACGATGAAGCTGCAAGAGGAGATGAGGCAGGCGAAACTTGGGAAGATGGCGTTGTGGCTGGATCGAATGGAGCCTATGCACCAGGCGACCTGATCTGGTGGCGACCTGGCTTTGACACCACCTTTGCCCGTTCCCAACTTGCTCTTTTCTTGGGTCATATGGGAATTCAACGACAATGGATCTTGGCGGACGGCCGATGGGTGGTCGAACGTCCCCGAGTCCAAGACAGTCCAGCGTTCAAAGGATTCGCCTCTGACTTGGAAATCGAAGCGATCCGAAAGCATCTGCCAGCCAAACCTCTTGAATTCAATCAGCACGATTATGATCCGAACATTCTGACAAGTTTCAGTTTTGCAGGCGACCTGCCTGCCAGCATTGCCGAGCCCTTGGTAGTTCGGTTTGCCGCGCTGCTTGAAGAAATTTCCTCCTGGCGCCGCGAGAATCTGGCACTCCTAGACTCGCTCTATGATCGCATTGCAGACGAGGAGAGGTACATATCGTTTCAATTACCCGACCTTGTGGCAAACCTGCTGGAAACCGAGTACAGCAAGGTTGCCCCTGCAGCCCTTCTCACCATATATAGAGCACTAAAGAGGAAATACACGACCGTCATCACCGTCCATCAGCCAAGGTATCAGAACTCGGCTACGGTGACAATTATGCCGAAGCGACTGGCAAGAAAATTCGACCAGGTGTGTTCATGGGCTCGAGAGTACCAAGAATCAGCTGCCGAAGCTGCTATGGGCAAGGACGTCAGAGCTGGGGTGGAGCTCAATCCTCTTTCAGCCTTCGTCGCCAAAGCAAGGCGACTGATTCTTAAAAGTCGCACTCACCGCTCTCCAACAACCATTGGCAGTTTAGGACCAAGTTCGATTCAAGGACCTATCACAGAAGGCGACCTTCCCCGAAAGGACAACGATGAGGCCTTTTCTGACAACGATAAGTTATTCATCGAGTTTCTCTGGGACTGCTACGTTCGCTCTCCTTCTCCGGACAACAACCGAAACCTGGCGATTGCTTCATTGATCCTGAGAGCAGTGGGAGCCTATCCCAAGCTTCGACTAGACAGAAACATGGGCAGGCTGTTACTGCAGGAATTGGGCACCTTACCACCTTGGTTCTTGAAATCCGACCATGACGTAGGTATGGATTTACCACATGGTAGAGCTAGTCCCGAGATGAAACGTGTTTTCGAAGCGGCGGAGACATTCTGCCAAGAGTCTGGCATGCCCGCAACACTGAATCCTGACATTCTGAAAGACTCCATGGCACATCTGCGCCAGGACTTAGGAGAATTACCAGTTTACTGCATCGATGTTGGAGAAGCCACAGTCAGAGAAGATGGCTTTTCTGTTGAGCCTAACCCAGAGCATCCCGGCACATACTGGATTCACGGCCATAATACGCATCCTTCCGCTTTCTTTGACACGGACCACATCCTGGCACAGCGTGCCCGAATGCTTACTCAGTCAGTCTTTCATCATAACCGCGTTGCACGGATATTTCCACAAAGTTTCTGCACGTTAATGTCTATCAGCAAGGATGCTCCTTCGCTGACTGTCAGCACTCTTCTCACAGAGGACGGCCAAGTGTTAGATGTCAAGGTCCGACCAACTGTCGTCAGAAACGTCGTCACCCTCACTAATGCTGCCGTTGAACTTATCCTCAACCGGCCCCAGTACGAAGCAGCAAGCTTAACGCTGGGAGTCGATGGAGGAATGCACTTCGAAGCCATGGCACCAGCGGCGCCGAGAGATTTAGAAAGAGCTCAAGAGCATTTGCCCAACCTCCAACTTCTCGAAAGGTTGGTGCTCGCTCGCGAAGCACGTCGTAAGACAGAAACGGACGTGCCTCCAGACTGGGAAATGCAAGGCAGCTTGTCGGAAATGAGTTACGCCTACGTCTACGGCAGCAAGTATTCCGAGGGTGACTTGTTCCGCAGCCAGCAGTTTGAAGGTGATCCTGCAATGCGGATCAAGTTCAACCGCTATCTGAAGTTAAACCGGGTGGGGGAAATGGCAAAGCATGTCACCTTGACATCTCTCTTGGGAGACATTGTCACAGAGTCCGCGGGGAAATGGTTCGGAGATCGCAGACTACCTGCCATTTTCTTTGGTTGCAGTTACGCACCAGATTACCCGGCTGAAAGATTGAACAACCTCAAACGTGGTGAGCCTGCACAATATCCAATCGGCAAATTGTCCACTTCACCAATCCCACATGTTCACAAGAGCCACAAGACACATTTGTGGCTCAGCAACTCGCTTCGACGTTTCACGGATCTCCTGGCACACTACAATGCAGACGCCTATCTGCGAGCTGAAGCCGACGGCTTGGTTGAGCCGGGCCAGCCTAGTGACAAGCTAGAATTGCCATTTCCCGTGGACGAGTGTCAGAAATTCATTGACAACGAGGCCCCGAAAATGTACGAATGGGCACTTGTGCTGTCAAAGAGAGAGAAGCTGCATTGGGTAACACAAGCACTGTTCCGTGCGTTCCACTTCAAGGAGGTAGAATTACCCGAAATATGGGATCTGCATATCACCTCCGTGGTACCCAGCAAGACCCGTCCTGACGACTCGCGCCTGAGAGGTTTTTTTCTCCCCTTTCAAACCTTTGCTGTTGTTCTAGCCTCGAAAGAAGGGTGGGAAAAGGGGGCGAAGCGGCGTCAATATCTACCTGTCAAGCTGGAACTGGTCGACCTGGAGAGACTCATGGTGGTGGTCCGTGTTGCTGGTCCACCGAGCGACGAACATTCGCAGAAGGGGCCGATCCATCTCGCTCCGAAAAATCCAGTTTACGAAATCGCAAGTGGGGCATTGAGGGAGGTCTCTGGAAAAAAAGATTCTCGACCTCGGGATGGGACTGAAGCCTCGATTGCGACTGCATAGCAGGGCACAGGCATATAAGCCTGACAGTAGATGCCTTTGGCAGGGCTCATGAGGTTGTAAGACTCAGCCTCATCTCTCCCAACAGGAGTTCCGCATCATGTCGTGGCTGCGTAGAATATCATGTGCATCTATGGCTCAGCTTTTCGTTCTTGGTGATATCCGGATCCATTTGCTGTGTAGACGCCATCTGGGTGCGGGCTGCTGCGATCCTATCACTCCTCGCCCACCACATCACCAGCATAATTCCTAGTGCTCGGGGGCACGACATCTCCAGCAGGGTTGGCTGTATTAATAGTCATTCGACGACACATCCATATACGGGTCAGCCAGTTCCAAATGCCGAAAGATCGTCCCAAAACTGGATATGTGGGAAATTCCAAGTCGAGGCACCATTCTCTGCGTCGGAAAACATCGTCGACGAGAAAGGAAATGCCGTCATTCCACCAGATCCACTGGCGCCTGTCGAGCCTGAACTGGACCTTGCTAGCAGAAGATCTGATCCATCAACGAACGGGCTACTCCCTTGTGCTGCTGATTGCTGCATCAGCCTCTTCACAGGTCTATGCGAAGACTCACGTCGACTCGTGGCCTGGCGTTCCTGAAACCGCTCGATATCAGTCTGCATGTCGCGGAGGATAAAGAGATAATGTTCGGCTTGTCGGCTGCGTCCGGAGATCTTTCGCATGACTTCGATTGCGTTAGTCAGGGATCTGCGGACGTCGCGGGCGGCGTTTTCGTCTGTGAAGAGGATGAGGCCTAGGATGAGGGAGGCGCTGAATACGAATGCTCTGGGAAGCGAGTCAGTTCCGGGATCACCATACCGAGGCAGAAAAAGGGGGGAGTTGGATTTACTGGAGTAAGCACATGTTGTCGAGTAGGGCTCCTTGTTGCAGTGCATCATGGCAAGCGCTGATCATGAAAACTGCTGCATCCTCGCAACTTTTGGTCAATAATGCTAGGTCAGAGTACAATGTTATGGCTGAGGTTGAGGTCTCGACCGTAATGCCATTAGGGAAATCTGCAGCTTGCATCACGTTTCGGTTTTGCAGGCAATTGAGGCACAGAAATGGGCGCGTAGCCAGCATCGTTGCATAATAATAAGAGCACGTGAGGTGCAGGTGGGCAAGGGTCAATTCTTGATGAGAGGTGAGAGATGTCGTCTGGAGGGCATCTGCTGATGGACCGGCGGAAAGTGTCTTGCTCCATACCGCAAGTCTGTCTATAACAGCTTTGGTACCGGCCGGATTGCTGGGAGTCTTCCAATCCATGACAAGGACGTCGTCAGCTATTTTCATCAGCTTGTAGATCGAGTCTATCGACTGTCTCCTTGCTGAAGTGGTGGAACTTGACTTCAAAGACACGTCTCGTTCACCAAGTGGATGAATCGTTGCTGCTGGTCGACCCAAGAACGAGCTCACCAATGTCTCCAGTATTCGGAGGCTCTTCCAAAGGCGAGAACAGCAGGTATGTTAGGGACCGCCCTGAAGCTGTTGGAGAAGACTCAGCTTACCGAGTGGCCTTTTCTTCTTCATTCAAGATCCCCTCAAACCCGACGTGGTGGAGTCCGAGAGTGTGTGCCGCTCGTGCGGCCAAATCAAGGTACATGTAACCCATGTTGCGGTTGCACGCGCACAGCATATAGAAGGCCGCGAGGACGAATATTCGAATGGTGTCCATGTTGAGGTCAACCAGATTGTCCAGCGACAAATACGGACGACATCGGTAAAAGTGGAGCTGCTCGCAGAGTCGGGAGGCCATTGCGTCGGGATGGCACCGTGCCCCGATGGCTATCACAAGATTGTTCACAGCGGCTTGGTGTTTACTTGGGGCTCGACCCGATTCGTTTCCCGGGAGGGTCCCGGTAATATCTGACTTGTTCACGTTGTCCAGCACGCCGGCTGTCTGTTTTCAATCAAAGGACTGGTCTTACCACTGCGGACAGGGTTCATACCGCTGCAAAGAAAATTTGCACCAGCTCCACTTTTTCTTTCAGAGACGTAGTGTCCTGCAATTGCTCTTGTCCTCGGAATGAAGATACGCTCTCGAGCATTGTCCCATGAGTGACTTGTTCGGTGAAGTCCGACACCCCTAGGTCCTGCTTGAAGAGTTCGCGGAGGAATGACAAGAATGATATGACGGCGCCGGGTCCGACATACACTGGCCAGGAAACCGTGTCAACCATTTAGGAATGCATCTCCGGATATGTGAGGCTAACCTTGATTGCCCCGGGCGTCCGTTAAGACTCTAGGCGAGACGAAAGCGTTGGCAGTCTCGGGACTGACAGCATCCATCGAGTCAGAATGATCCTGTGCTGCAAGGCTGGGTCGGGTCTTCGACGACGCTGAAACTGAAACACCACCTGTCGCTGTCAGCAACAAGCTTTGGTACCACACAGTGACCGGAGCTTATCTCACTGGTTAATATCGAAGCCCCAATGTCGGCTGTGAGTACCGACCACGCGGCGTTGATGTCGGCATGTCTACAGAGTGCCGCTCGCCGATGCTTCACACAGTTGGCGCAAGGTATACTCCCGCTGCATCGCTTTTTGGAGGTTTTGCAAGGTATGCAAGCTCTAGCCGCACGTGCTGGTGGTTTTGAGGTGGCCATCTGATGATTTTCGTAGCTAAAAGCGAGTGTAACTTGGCCTCAGTCGTTTGTGTCAGTCAGTCATCTATCAAACCATTTGTCTGTATCGAGTTTGCGGAAAGTTCCCTGGCCATTCCGGGCGCGGTTGTGTCGGGAACTTCGCGCTAACCATAAGACACGACCTTTGACCCCTGACACAGGTCCCGGACCGGAGCATAAGTTCACGGCTCGATACATCCAGAAGCAACATTCTCATCGAATTATCGCTATTGCTGTGGAGCTGCCAGACTACAGTTCCCAAGCTGTGCCAATAGAATGTGATGGCAGAGCCATGCTGAAGTGGAGAAGAGGCCAAGCACTGTCAAATCATGCTTGGCCAGTGATCACGACAACCCTGAGGTTCTATTATCAAGAACGAGCAATTTTGCCGTTTGCATCAGTCCCATTGGACAATTGCTCCGGGATCTAAAGCAGTCTCCTTGCATTTTCCTTGCCCATCTTGACACGATCAGCATTTGAGATATCGGTCCGGTCAAACCAGCCGCAGGCATCTTCGAATGACTCGAACGGGTAATCGATGGAGAACAAGATGCGGTCCGCGCCCACTTGGTTGATGCAGAAATTCAACGTGGCAGAAGAAAAGTGGCCGGAAGTGGTGATCCAGATGTTCTCGGCAAAGTATTCGTAAATGGTCTTCTTGCAACGTAGACCTAAGGGCTTCTTGATGTCTTCAAACCAGTGATTGATCCTCCATAGATCAAACGGGACGTGTTCGCCCAGGTGTCCAATAACGACCTGCAATGCCGGATGTCGGTCAAAGAGACCGTTTGTAACCATACCGAGGACATGCAGGCTCACTCCCTGCGCAAAGCTGAGAGGCGGTCCAATGAGCCACTTACGCTTCGCCCAAAGTTTGTCATGTATCAAGCCGGTGGGATTCCGAGGATGGAATAGAATGGAACATTGAGATCGGTGCAAGTGTTCCAGAAGACGTCCCACTCGGGCCCATCGTAGAATATCATGTCATCCCCTTCGACCCCTGCACGCTGTGTCGTTGACGAGTGCTCCCAAGAAACCGAGATCATTCACGCATCGCGTGAGCTCTTGAGCAGCTGCTTGTGGATCATGCATGGATAAGGTCCTAGTTTTTGGTGGTTAGCAGAAGGAATCGGATTCAAGGAAGCAAAAGAAGAACGCAAAAGCTCCAAGCCAAGTCCGATGGGACCTGATCTCATCCGCAATATAATCGTTGATCTCCCTTGCGAAGGTCTCCGCCTCTTCACGATCCCATATGTCCTGTATCCCAGGAGCCGTGTAGGACAAAACGGTATAGCCGACGCCATGTCTGTCCATCATCGCCAAGCGGGTTTTGTTGATATCGATCATTTCTCGCGTGTGCTTGTCGGGATCTACAGCGAAAGAGATGCCCACCATCGAGTTTTCTCTTCGAACCGAGGAAGGGCGAAGGCCTCCTCGAGAGCGATCTTGCCGTGCATGACAAGTATAGGGTTGGTTTACCAGAAGAACGAATTTGGAAGCTGATATCGAAAATCAGAGGTGGTCGCTGGGCGAGTTATTGAAGAGAATACATCCGTCATGCAAAGACGAAAGAAGCCGCTGCCCGGCCTTTGCATACTCAGCTGACTCCTTCGCCAAGGATAATCTTTGAAGCAGCATCCCCCGAGAAAGGACTGACATAGCTGTCTTGTGTGATGCACCAGGATCGCAATGACTCTTCTCAATCGCAAGTTCCTTATGGTCTCAATTACCCATAGAAGCGGAGGACGGCAGAGCTGGAATGAGTAATGTTGACGTTGGCTGGTTTCCGACAAGGCGGCCCGACCAGCGGCAGCGCTAAGCAGGGCGCAAGGGCTTCCATGCAGGGATATCGACATCCGGACATCAAGCAGCAAGCTGAATCAGGTGAAGGCGGGGTAGCAGCCATCACAGAGTTAGCGGCATCATTTTGCTCGAAAACTCGGACGAGGTTGATGCGAGGATGACTTCGCTCTCAGGGGGGCAGTCGACGCGTTGAAGCTAGAGCTGTTCAAATAAGGCGCCAATCACCGGGACCTCCCCGGGTCCGGCCCGGTACTCTGTGAAATCTAAAATGCGTGACACAATGGCGAGCGGGAGGTCACCATTATGAGGACGGCAAGATGGGGAAGTTTCCCGCCTATGGTGCAAAACAAAGAAAGAGTTCACCTATGTCAAAGGTGCCATCCAGGGACTAAAGGAGCATTGGCGCAAACTTGCCCCCACCCATCCTTCTGACTCGTAGGCAATTCTCTAGGCTTCCTCCTTTTCCCTTTCTTTCCACTCTTACCACGCCCCATCCTTGTTGACAATCTCTAACAGCCCTTCCCAGATTCTTCACCATGGCTCCGACAGCTTTTACATACTGTGGACTGAGCTGTTCCTGGTCCACTTGCGGAATGTCTTCCCATAAAAGTAGAAGGGGATCGCGCACGCACAGAAGAAGCATATCAAGCACATGTTGAGCATGATAGGGGGATACCAGCCAGCTGAGAGACTCCAAGTTGTAATAAATTTGCTGTAGCCGTAGCCCCACAAGTTCTTGTTGACAGTAATTGCCACGAAGAGGCTGCCTGCAACGGGTTTGTATGAATCCACGGCGTATCTATCCAATTCGCAACGCGTCAGTAAGCCGACACAGTCCTAGAAGGAGTTAAAGAGACCCAAAGAATATTCTGCTTACGTCGAGGCGATTGCAGGGATAGCGGCTACCTGGATGCCAGCGCAAGTATACCCTACGATGACGATGCTCTGGAACCGTAGTAGTCAGCAGAGAGCAGTTAATTGTGAGGAGATGTTGCTCCTCGAAAGAAGGTAGGCTCACCTGCCAATTCCATTGCTTTGCATACCCGAAAGCAATGATAAAGTTGCTCAAGAGCATGATGAGGACGTAGGGGAGCATTGCGGGCAGTCTCATCTCTGGTTCTCTGATGCCTTTGTTCCTCTTGGTAGCCCGCTGTGCGATCCAGTCGCTCAACTTGCCATTCGTGAGCAGCCCGATCCCGGTACCTGCGAGAATGGCGAAATTGGTGTAGCCGACTTGCTCCGAGGAGAAATTGTACGGTGGTACGCTGAAGAACTGAGCTTGGGTGAAGTTGACCGTCAAGTTCATAGACGCGGAAAACGAAACTATAAACGCAGAGAGCTCGACGATTGGGAACGCAAATAGCTTCCAAGGTGTCCAGAGAGCAAATCCAACTGTACGGAGGGGCCTTTCGGACAGTTGCCACAACTTGAACTGCGATTTTGCCGGGTAGCCCTTGCACAAGTAAGGATCCGAGTCTGAGTCAGTCGTGTTTTGGCGAACGTCTTTCTCTCCATGGACAGTGTTAGAGTCGTTGCCGACTTCGGAGTGATGAGGTGATCGGTTCTTGTCTGTCTCGCTGGTTGGGGCAGTAGGTTCTGTCTCAAAAGTCGCAAGCTCACGAGGGTGCAGACGATGCCATTTGGTCTCCGGGAATAGGAACAGTTGGGCAACAAAGACGGCGCCGAGCAAGGCAACATTGAGCCAGAAGAAGCTTCGCCAGCCAACACGCCCTGCCATCACCCCGCCGATAATGGCACCCAGCTGGACAGCTCCAAAGTATACAGCGAAATATAGTGTATTATAGCCGCCTCGTTCATGGAGGAACATGACGTCTGCGATGACAGCGGGCTCTAGTGCCTGTGGACCAAACGTAAGCAAGGACCTTTTTGATTTACGGGAAGTCAGAGCGAACATACCTCAGCTGGACCGGCTCCGATGCCATTCAGTACGCTAGCCGCCATAAAGCTCCTATAGTCTTGGCTCAAAGCTCTCCATAAGTTCGCAGCAAGGCAGACCGCTGTTGAGAGAAGGAGAACCGGTCGACGACCAAGGGAGTCTTGCATGGGAACCCTGTATACCATAAAGTTAAGAGCTGAGACTGAGGTAGAACGGAAAAAAAGAAAACCCTACTAACCAGAGGAAATTGCTAAAACCCCAGCAAAGGATGAGCACTCCAGAGAAATTGACAACTCCGGCCAGGTCTGCATCGAAGGCCTTCATCAGTGCTGGAAACATTGGTGCGATCGAGAGTGGTCCAAATGCCTGCGCAAAGGTTGTTATCGTCGACAGCGCGATGGCAGATGCCTTCCAGGCAGGGCTCCAATTCTGCGAGGCTTGTTCAGTATCGGGATGCTCCCTTTCAATCAAAGGGGCGACACTCACCAGAGGGTCATGTGGATCGCAAGATGGTTGGGGAACCAAAACACGATGCGTCTTCCCGGAGGACTTGACGAAGTGGCGGCCGCCTACATCGTCCATGATCTCTGTTCCAGGGTAGATATCGGTCTGCAGCTCGAGTTCCAGCTGATGCAGTTTGTGAGTATGGATCATCCTTGTCTCCGATATATTCATTACCTGGTGGAGTTCCTAGCTGAAGCGTCAGTTTTTGAGGAGAATTGGATTGACCAAGGTAGCATACATTTTCGCCGTAATTCATCTCCATCCTGAGTGTGGGCGGCGTAGTGTCGACAAGTTTGTTCTTGCAGGCAACCTGGTTGGCGAAGGAGTGATTGAAAGGGGCAGATTTCGAGACTGCGAACTGCGAGAACCACTGCTAATAACAGACCCGACACCAAGACCATGGAGGTGCTGAAAAGTAGAAACAGAGCAAGATATGTTCGCTGGAACATGATCCACTTGAATAGAAATCTGGGAATGATTTCCTGGTGGATCCTCGCAGGCGCTCTCTGGAAGGTTGACTCTTCTTAGGTTTGGTCGGGACATGGTCCGGTTCTTCGGATAGCGCAGACAAGCAAGTCAAGATCTAGCCTGGACCTTAAAGACCTTGCGGACAGATGTAGAGCTTCCCAGGTAGCCAACCCCGGTAGAGTCAGCGAATGATCGGAAATCGGAACCGGGCCGACTGTTTTTCATTAGCGCAGCCGACAACATTCATCACCAGGAAAGGCTAGTGGCGCGGACATTTAGCGCCGAGGGGAACCGGGGAGAAGGCTAGCATTCATCCGAATCTAAGATGACAAGTCCCGATACCCAAAAGGTATGCGATCAAATGCTTGACTGTGGACCTGGCGATAGTCATGTCAGACCCAAGCGGTTCGTGCTAGATTGAGGCCACATATAGGCGGTATAAACCGGATTCAGCTGCTTCGGTGTGAATTGGGGGAGGTTGTAACTCAATTGAGAGCACAAGTGAGTTGTCTCAGCAGACAAGAACTGGTGCATGAGACTCTAGCTTCGCTGCAATGGAAGATTCCGTCGAAGCTCTGGTATGTCCAGCCATAGGAGCTCCGTACAGCCTCGCATCAGTCCGGCTCGGGGAAATAAGAGAAGACGAATTGCTCGTACAAATGGTCGCCACTGGGATATGCCATACAGACCTTGCGGTAGCAAACGTAAGCTTCAATCTGTTGTCTTCTGCGTATGTAAGGTACCCAAGATGAACGCTAACGTCCTCGGACGCAGGGAAATATACCTGTACCATTTCCGTTCGTAGGAGGCCAAGAGGGTGCCGGCATCGTGTTGAAGCTTGGCTCACAGGTCGCAGACATTGACGTTGGCGACCATGTACTGCTGAGTTTCAGCAGCTGCGGGATCTGTCCATCGTGCTGCCGGGGCGAAAAAGCATACTGTTTTGATGCTGTCAACCAGAACTTCCGATGCAGTAGGGATGATGGTAGTAAAAGCTTTCACCTTGGAACAGAAGACATATCTTCTCATTTCTTTGGACAGTCCAGCTTTGCCCAGAAGTCAATAGTGAGGGCCAGTTCAGCTGCCAAGATCGACAAATCCCTACCTTTGGACATTCTGTGCCCTCTAGGCTGTGGCGTCCAGACTGGGGCTGGAACAGTAATGAACGTCCTCCAGCCTCTGCCACGGATGTCAGTTGTTGTCTTTGGGGCCGGCGCAGTCGGCCTGTGCAGCGTCATGGCTGCATCGATCTCCCCAGCATCCGTCATCATTGCTGTTGATGTGGTTGACTCGAGGCTGGATTTGGCCAAGGAGCTTGGTGCTACTCATGTCATTAATCCCTTGAAGATTGATGCTGTTCATGAGATTCGCAAGCTGACGGGTGGTTACGGCGCCGATCGTGCGCTCGATGCCACCGGAAACGTAGGTGTTATCAAGGATATGCTTGCCTGCGCTGCTCCCAATTCAATCGCTGCGACTGTGGGAGCAACCGCAAAAGGAGTGGTTATCGAAATCGAGCCCTTGGTATGGCTCCAGCGAGGCGTCAGCTACCGGGGCGTACATCAAGGCTCGTCGAATCCCCAGAAGGAAGGGCTCCACTTACGCAAGATCGGTTGGCACCAAAAGTCTAACGACCTGGACAGTTTCTTCCGGGGCTTATCGACTTGTGGAAAAGTGGACGGTTGCCGCTCGAGAAGTTGATCAGGGCTTATGACTACCGAGACTTCGACAAGGCGCGTGCGGACATAGCGAGCGGAGCTTGCATCAAGGCAGTCCTAAAGTGGCCTCAATAGAGCCCAGAGTCGAGCAAGATCGTGTATATATCAGGGAGCAGAAAGCGGAATGGGTGGCGGACGACCTCGACGCGTCGAACCACGCGACTGACTCGACGGATTGGGTCTATTTACTCTTAACGTGTTCGGATCGCGGATCTGGACACAGCGCAGCAAAGTACTTGCAATCAGTGCTTGAGAATGGGAAGTTCGAAAAACGCGAGATGTCGGCGGAGTTTCCAAGGCACCAAGCAAGGTCTCTACTCGGCCAAGTTGCCAAATTGCCGTCAATTAGCAGCTAACCTATAAGCAAGCAGGCAACGTTCTCTTAATTCTGATTTCACAAGAATCGCGGTCTGCACAATGACATGAATCTTTTACAATCCCTCCACTGAAAAACATCTACCCCGTTTCTAGACTATCTCCACCGCGACCTTACCCACGTGGTTTTGAGCTTTTAGGTACTCCAGAGCATCTCTCAATTCCTCGAGCGCGAAGATTCGTTGATCAACCACCGGTTGTATCTTGTTGGCTTCCATCGCCGCCATCATGTCTTCCATGTGAACCCTGGAGCCGACGTGAATGCCACGCAGCGTGCAAACCCTTTTGAGGACTTCCATGATGTTGTCGGGAGCACTGAACCCAGTCACAAGTCCTATGACGGTGATCACGCCTTCCAACTTGATCGCGTTAAGACTGTGTGTCATGGTATCGGTCCCACCAACTTCAACGATTTGATCAAAGCCTGCTTGGCCAGTTGTCACCCTTCGTGCTGTCAACCCCCATTCTTTGTCCTCGTTGTAGTTGATGATGTGGTCAGCACCTAACCGCTTCAAAATGTCAAACTTGGCCGTGGACGAGGTAGTGGCAACGACTCTGGCGCCTCCAGCTTTTGCGAACTAACATGTGCGTCAGTGTTCATCCTGGCTTGGAAAATAAGGGCCATAGAAACGCACCTGTACTGCAAAGAGAGAAACGCCCCCAGTCTGATCTCTGTTAGCCTGTACTATTGTTGACGGAATAATAACAATGACTCCTTAAAGAACGGGATGGTCTTGCAAAGCAAAGGACTTACACCCTGCACCAGAACCCAATCACCGGGCTTCAGTGGCTTCAGCCCATACAGAGCATTCCAAGCTGTCACTGCAGCGTCCGACAACGTGGCACCCTCCAGATATGAGAGATTGCTTGCAAGGCGGACGAGACCAGTTTCTTCAAACAATCCATATTCCTGGAAAGTGCCCTCCATTGTACCACCAATGCCGCCCTTGAGAAAAGCCTCGGCCGTGATTGGGCCAGACTGGTGGCCGGGGTTGAAAACGGTTGCCACTCGATCACCGACTTTCCATTTCGTGACCTTTGACCCGACCTCGACAACCTCACCGGCTCCGTCTGAGCCTCCAACAACAGGAAGGTCGAGCATGTAAGGAAAGTCACCCTGTCCATTCAGTCAGTGATAGAGATGGCGAAGGGCAGGCGTTCGCAACTCACTCTGGGAATCATCAGGTCGCGGAAATTCAGCGCGGCAGCATGCAACTTGACCAATACTTTGTTCTCCTCGACCTTAGATACCGGACCTTGGGTGAAATGGTACTCGTCGAGCCCCTTTGAGGTGCCGTTGATGATCCATTTCTTCTGTGTTGCTGGTATAGCCATGATGAGACGTTCACGAACGCTACATCCACTGGTAAACCGCAATGTCGAGTTGTCTAAGGGCCGGAATTGCAGAGTGAGCAGAGAGGCAGATTATTAGCTTCGAAAGGGCACTGGAGCGTTTCTTTGTCGGCTGGACATTTTGAGGTGAGAATACTGGTCGCATTTATACCCATCTCATGTTGCACCGCTTCTCGAGTGGGTCCGTTTCATTGAGACGGTGGCATGTCGAACGATTCTAGAAGACTGCTTCTTCCGAGATCGCCGAGAGGCTGTTGTGCAGCCTTGAAGTAGGGATCTTATGTAATTGGGGATCGTTTCCAGTATCTGAGTGGCTTGCAAAACAACTAAGACGAACCTGGAAATATTTACATCTTTCCAAAACGGGGTAGTTGTTGGGAGCCTCTGGGTCCATTTGCATTGGATTACATATCATAGACCGACTGTACCTGCATCTGTGATCTCATTGATTTCACTATCGTTCGATTGAGCTGCTGCTGATAAACACGTGAACCGAACAAACTCCAAAGTGAAGATCAAACTTTGCAAAGCAGATAATCGATTGGAGGCAGACGCATTTGTCCGTGATCAGAGGGCACAGCTGTTGACCGTCACGGGCACTTCATCTCCACCGCTTGATGACTCACCACACAATTGCGTAGCCAACGACTTCGGTTCTGTCAAATATTGCCAAAATCCGTATGCGAGGGCTTGACAATCATACAATGTACCTGCTGCAAGATGTCAAATAATAACCTCACTCCTGCTCACCAGCCAACGTACGGCGTGCAGGTAACTCCGGAACAGATACGGCAAATAATCGAAGTCGTTTTCCCGGGCCATCAAGTCACCAACATTGTCCAGCTTGAGTCCGGCAAGTCTTTCAACAACAGGATCTATTTCATCAATGTTGAACCTTCCCGAACATTCTCTGCCCGCGAGACTGTCCCGTTGCACCTCGTTCTCAAGGTATGCGGGCGTGGATTTCATTCTTCAAAAATTGAAAATGAACTGGGATCACTATTTCTTCTGCATAAGTATTGTCCCGACTTGCCGATTCCCAGAATTTTTGCGTGGTCAGGCGATGGGAAATCGGTAGAAACCACATATGGTGCCTCCACAATCTATGCTGGCTGTGAAGAGATTCAGTTATCTGAGCATGCCTGGATCTTGATGGAACGCCTGCCTGGCAGGAGCATGACTGTCGATGATCTTGATGGACCACACAGAGAGGTTCTTCTGCATCAGGTCGCCGGCTGTGTGAGCATGTGGAGGACCTTGATACCTGCAACGACCTACTTTGGCAATTTGAGACGCTTGGATAAAGAAGTTTCATCTGAATCTACAAACGTCTTTCTTGAACTCGCGGATGGCGAACCATTCTGCATAGGGGGCCTTCTGTTGTGCACCTACTATGATCCTGCAGCCATGACATCGCCTCTTGAATACTATGGTAGATCAGCGCGGGACCAAGTCGAAAAGCTGGCGAAGAGTCATCTTCTTGCGGGCATCAAGGACGAAGTGTACCACATTGTCGAGGACTTCCTGTCCATCATGCCTTCGATTCCAATCCTCCAGAACCGCAAGCCATCCAGTTTCACGCACTTTGACCTCTCACCTCGCAACATTCTCATATCGGAAACGGATCCTCCCCAAATCACGGGCTTTCTTGACTTCGAATTCGCGGGCTTTTTTCCGGAAGAAGAAGAGTTTCTCAATGCACAAGTCAGACAAACAGATGATTGGCGACAACAAGATTGGAAAGTATTGATGCGCAATCTGGGGAGTCTTGGGCAAGTCGTGCCCCCAACGGAAGGTGTGGACCGGGAGACTTGTATCAGTGAAAGCCACTGGAATCAGCTCAATGCCGTGGCGCAGATCACTGACAACATTGCACCATGGTACATACAGGAAGGTGCCTTCTCGGCCGAGGATCTTGCGGTGGAGTGTCAAAAAGCTGCCGCAATAGTGCGCGAAAAGATGCGTGAGCTGCAAGAGCTTGTGACCGGAGACCACGGTTGAGGGGAAGGAGGTCGTCGTCCAGCCTCCAGAAAGTTTCACCCCGACAGGCACCAAACAAGAGCCCTCGATCATCTTCAGCACGGAAGCTCGAGAACAACGTCCCCCTTTCTTTTGCGATCCACGATCACAACATGTTTCCCCTCCACAGAGAACAGAAGCCAACATCATCAAAGCTTGGAAGAGTGCGGGACAATGCTTTTACTGCCCCGTACTTTCTAGCTCCTCCGTGACTGTCCTGCCCCGCAAAGTCAAACCACCAAGCAACTTCGTGTTTGCGGAGAAGCATCACACTTCGCGTCGTGGTGAGCGGGAAACACGCGCAATGTGCTTGCATGCAACAAGGACCATGCAGCGAAGTCGTGGCGATAATCGCGAGACTTGCTGCACGGCGTTGACTTTCTTGAGCGCGGCTGCGAAAAGGAAAGGTCAACCTTCCCGAGACAAGAAGTGAATTCACCATCGCCATCAACAGCCAAAACTCGCTCGACATGAGGATGAAACTTGTCAACAAAATCGATGTCCATTCCCACTATGTCCCTGACAAATACCGCCAAGATTGCTTCAAACATGGCCAGAGTAGGCCAGACGGTGTCCTCGGGGTACCAACATGGTCGGAAGAAGAGCACCTCCAAATGATGGACTCGCTGAACATAGCCAAAGCATACTTAAGTATCACCTCGCCGGGCACACACCTAGTCTGTGGCGACGACCAACTCGCGCGCAGAATCACCCGCGAGTGCAACGTTGCAGCGTCCGAGTTCAAGAAACGCCAGCCCGAACGGATCGGATACTTTGCCTCGACACCTCTGCCGGACATGAAAGGGACGTTGGAGGAGATCAAGCTCGCCTTGGACCCGAACGCGCTTGACGCCGATGGTATCGCGGTCAAGACGAACCACCACGGTGTCTACCTCGGCGATGCGGCCTTCGACCCAGTCATGGAGCTGCTGGACGAGAAGCGCGCCGTGGTGTTCATCCATCCAACCACACCGTGCTCGGCAGATGGACAGCCTGCTACACCACTCCCGAGATATCCACAACCAATGCTCGAGTTCTTCTTCGAGACGGCACGAGCTGTTGCCAACTTGTTCCTGAGCGGCACGGTTGCGAGGTACCCAAATATCACCTATATACTGTCTCATTGTGGTGGGGCTTTACCTCCAATGATCCGTCGCATCGCCGGAGCGAGTCCTATCCTTGGCGTAGGCGGTGCATTATCTGGCGATGAGATCAAAGCTCATTTGAACGCACAGTTCTACTTCGACTCGGCGGGATGGTCTTTCCCGGAGCAAGTCACTGGTCTGCTGCAGTATGTGACGCCAGAACGCATTCTATACGGAACGGATTTCCCTTGGACGCCGATTGACATCGTTACCGAGTTGTCTCAGGATCATGACGAACACGTTCCCGGGGTCTTTGCGGACGAGAAGGATAGGGATGCTTTTTGTTTTGGAAATGCTAGGAGATTGCTGAAAGCTAGTTGAGAAGGAGCAAAGGACCGCAGTATGTAAATCTAGATACCTCAATAATGGCAATCTGCTCCGAGCTCAACACTCTCAAGGATAAGCCACACAGCTGTTCTTTTACGGGGCGCTGTTTTGATCACGACTTTCTTGAGTGACCTTGTAAGAAGCCGTCAAGTCATTCAATTATCGATTTCAATGCTTCAGCATTAAGCTCTCTTCGATCAGGTTCCTAAACCACAGACTCGGTGCTTGACCCTCATGATGGTCCAGAGCCGATGCATCTGACCCACGCCAACATACGATACCATCTGGTCTGACGAGAACCGCGCCCGTTGCAGATACACCACGAACTTTCGCCCATGTACCATGGGCATCCAACCACACATCAGAATGGTCGTCACACGGATAAGTCTCAGTAATGGCTTGTACCTGTACCAAGCCCGGGACCTGCTCGACAATTTCATCCCACAGCCCTGGAGTCCCTCCGATGAGGAGAAATTGACCAGTCACCTGGAGGTCCCGCGTGGAGATAGTCTTACCCCTGGCAGAGATCCATGCATGGGGTAGATGATGGCCAGGTATTGTCGATGGATGGTAGTCCAACGTGTCAAAGTCTCCGTCCGGGCCAATCTGTCCATCATGTCGGCTCTGTAAACCCTCCTGTGCTAAGTCGAGGCTTGGATAAAACCACCCAGCTTCGGTTCCCAGAGCGTTAAATTCACAATCCAGGATTTCTTGCGCCTCGTGCAAAGCGCGACATTTGGCCAGATCGGCCTGCTCGGTTTCAGCGTTCAGGAAAGACTCGACTGCGGCGATGTTTTGTTCTTTGGTATTGCCTGGGAGTATGCCGATGGCCTTATCAATCACAGCAGCATGTGAGCGGACATTCTGCAGACCACTCCGTGCGACGCGCTGAGCTATAGGCTTGCGTTCGGTGGTGTAGCTGTCTAGCAGCCGATTGAACGAGCCAAGTGGTCGCACACAAGTTGACTGGAGGGCAAATGCCAATTTCCACACCAGGTTGTAAGCATCCTGGACGCCAGTATTGAGCCCCAGGCCACCGTATGGGGGAATGCGGTGGGCAGCATCCCCGACAAGGAAGATCCGACCATCATGTGGACGACTGCGGTAGGTGCTAGCAGTAACTGCGTTGATGTGCCAATGGCTGAACGAGAGTACCTCGATTGGTAGCTCCGAGATCTGAAGGGTGTTCCGAAGACGCTGCAAGACATATTTCCGATCGAACTTGCGCGGATCTTCTGGATTCAGCGCACAGGCGAACAGCCACTCTTCTGTCTCGGGCCGTGTAGGATATGGTCCCAGGTGATATATGTAACCTGTTCCTATGCTTCCTCCCAAAGCAGGGTTGACAAACCAGGTGATGAAATTGCGCGGGTCGGGGTGATGGCAAGATATTGGCGCTCGAAAATGTACAGCAATCATGGCGACAAGATCTCTTTCGCCCTCCCACCCGATTTTAAGCTTGTCCGTGAAACTCCTACCACCATCGGCAACGATGCAGTAGCGGGCTTGGACGCTGGAAAGGTGCTCGTTTCGACGTACGGTCAACTCGGTACTGCCGTCCAGTTCCTTCACATCGACTACTTCGGATCCAAATTGGAGGCAGTTGGGATTGAGTTCTGATGCCTTGTGCCGAAGGATAGGCTCAAACCGAATTTGCGGTGCCACAACGTAAGGGCAGGGACTAGCTTTGGCGTATTTCTCCGTGTATTGTCCACCGCCCCATGCGTCTCGTGAGACAATCTCTTTGCCTTCTGGACCGAGACTGGTATACCAAGCTGTACGCCCACTGATCTCAGAAGGCGCCCGCAGTTCCAAAAAGTCCTTCTCGATCCCCATCTGGCGGAAAACCTCTATGGTCCGCTGGTTCAGGCCGCACGCTTTTGGATGGATTGATGTTGAAGGGTGCCTTTCGAATAGTAAGTGGTCAATATTGTGCATCGACAGCAGAATTGATGTCGCAAGACCCACGGGTCCACCGCCAACTATGGCAACGTCGTAAGTTTTCTTCATGGCAAATAGATCGCTCGGTCCAAGCTAGAACAGACAGAGGATGTCGATGACATTGAATCGCAACTCTCCAAAGCAGAAGACGTATACTTTTGATTCTGGCCACCCTAAGATTTCCTCAATTGACACTAGCCTGCTTGCGCGTGGAGAAAGTGCTTTGATACTCCATCAACAGCAGCTCCGCCTGGATCCCAAGCAAGACTGGCATCACAGCGACGATCAATACGGAGACTTTGCGGATTGGTGTTCAAATGTCCGGAATCAAGGGTCGTGTTTGGTCAGGAAGTAGGTGGACTTTCATTTTGCGGCGGGGTTGTGGGTGCCACGATTCAGGATTGCGGGACTTGTTTGAGTACCTCCAAGACGATGTTGGTAAAGTTGGTGTGCAACCATCTCGTCTTATCACAGCTTGGAACGCTTTTCCTCAGGCAGCTGTGAACGGTGCTAGAAGCTCCAACATATCTTTCGCTAGACCCCACTGGGATGCAATCGTCCGTAAGATGACCTGGCATTTGTACAAGTGCTGTTGAAAATTGACGGACTTGGATTCGGACTGCAGTGGCTGGTTGAGCAAGAATGACTGCATACTTGGGTCGGCTATTGGCATGGCGGCATTGCCGTTGTGGCTCATGGCAAGATTGAGCTCGTGAGTTCTCTGAAGGTCGACATGAGCCGGAATACGTACATCTTGCGCTTCAGCACTAGAGAATGCACAGTAAACAGTGGCAGCTGCGAAGATTGCTGGAGGTGTACTTGCCGCATGTGCTCGTCCCAGACGTAAAGCTTGTGCCAAATCTTGAATCGCAACTGCGTGCAATAGACTCAGCCGTGCCTTTCTGCCTGTCGTCCATGTGGTCCAGTCATCCGAAGAGCTTGGGGAGGCTTGTCCTGCGCAGAAGACTTGCTGCTCAACACGAAAGAGCTTCCTAGCAAGCTGGACAGAGTCCACCATAAGATCCAAGCATACCATGTGCCAGCGCAGATGGAGTTCGACCGCTTCAACGCTATCGCTGGGCTTCTCGAGAACTCGGTTGTAGACATACATGAGGCTCTTCTCGATATCTGTCTCGGAGTGAACTCCTACTGCGAGGCCTTCTGCTGCATGTCGTTCCGATAGGATTGCTTGAAGGCCCTCTAATACCACCAGAACCGAGAAGTAAGACAACTTTATTCTTTCTGTAGCAAGTTGGGGACCGAAGGCGGACAGAAATATCTCCCGGAAGGACCGATCTCTTGGCGGATTGCGAATAAACTCCGTGATCCAGGCATTTGCGCTCGACGCGAAGAATGGAGCCTCACTCTGCGCACTCTGTAGAGAATTCAAGACGTGTTTTCCAATGGGTACCTGCAGAATCGTCAGCACCTGTATCAATACGACCGTAGACTGCTGTATAATGACAGCCGAGAGGGAGCCCGAGACAGTGTCTCATTTCGGCGAACTCCGGTCTTCATGGTACAAGTTTTGAGGGAAAGAGACGTACTCCGCCAGCGTATCTCGTAAGCTGGGCATCTATAATGAACAGACCGAAGACCGTTCTCCGTTGCATTTCAGTGTTAGCCCACTGCTTCCAAGCATCTGATTTCACGCCCGGCGTATCACCCATGCTTGGAATGTCTTCATGCTTGACTGGTGGAAGGTCAAACATCCCCAGTGTTCGAGCCCAGGAGAAGGCCCAGCCGTGGAGCTGGGGAGCCATTCGTCTTAGTTTCGCTGACTGCGTTCACCGGAAGTGAGACGAGGAACATAAGGGGGTAGGGCCATCAAACCTTTGACATCATCGCGTAAAGCTGGCCCAGTACAGCGCAGGTGACAATCTGCGCAGGGGAATGGTCTGCAGCTTGGCGAAGACTCTTCTCGTAGATGTGATTCCACTAGAACAAGCTCAGTGCCGTCTTATGGGAGGATGTAGCAGTATTTACCCGGGTTGCAGCTGCCACTTGTGCGGTTTCCCATAGAAACTCTCCCTAGAACATTCAGTGGGCACATGAACCTTTCATTGCCGGTATCCATACCTTGACGATGGCGTCGTCGTTCCCGATAAACAAGGACCCTAACGCCACCATGTTCAGGAGCAGGAATGGGCTGGTGTTCTTCAAAGTCCAGGTGGCTTCGTGCACGATCGGAAACGTCGGATTCAACTGAGAGAAAAATAGGGATAGGGAAACCTCAAAGAACCGGGATGTGATGCCCTTTTGTCTGATCTCTCTCTTATATCTGGCCGACTGTAGGATATTCATCAGCACGCATCTCAGTTTCCAAGCGGGCGCAGCTGACAGAGAAGGTTGAGCTTACGTTGTCGGTAATCATCGCATTAAGTTGTAGAAGAGCTGGCGGACTTGTCTGATCTATTTGGTTCGACCTCTCGCGACTGTTTTGATCATCTTGAGCAGGACTCGCATGGTCGCTAAAGGTCAATGCTTGCGCCTCGGGGAATGGCAAAGCCCAGTTGGCCGGTGATGGAAAGATATATTGGAGTACATCCTCGGTGTCGCTGAAGAATGGCATAGAGCTCGGCTCGACTACCGAGGCGTCAAATGCAGACATGGCTGGCAGTGCTTGCTGGAACCCGATGTCTCCGATCGCATCGAGGGTTGGATCTTGCGGCCAATCCATCGCACTGTCATTTCCAGGCAGGATTTGATCGCCAACTAATGGCTCCGTGACTGTGGGCGACTGCAAGAACTCCTCAAAATCGTTCGCTGTGTCATTTCGATGGGTTTTCTTGTGCCGCGACAGAGTATCGAGGCGCGCGAACGATCTATGGCACAATTCGCAGCTAAATGGTTTGTCGCCAGTGTCTGGAAGTCCGGAGCAGTGTTCAGAAGCCATTGATCGCGACGGTGGACGATACTTACGAGTTCTCTCATGGCGCTGCCGAGGTCAGCATCTTGATTGTTTCCTGCCGAAGAGTGGCTTACCACTAGATGTTCATGCTTCTGATAGACTTGGTTGCAAAACCTGCAATGCTGCCTCCTCCGGCTCACGTTGGACTGACTAGTCATTGCGAGGGCACCTCATACTCTGGTTCAGGAAATGCAGCGCAGTTGAGGTTTCCACATTTTGCATCTTCAGCTTTGGTCATCAAGTCGTGTCATCGGCGTGCAATACCTCATGACAGCTGCAGCTGCAGCCATGGCGGAAGCCGGAGATGAACATTAGCAATTGGAAGCACAAAAGAATGAGGTTGTCGAGTTGAACAGGAGGTTGGTCTAGGCCTGACGGGTGACCTACCCCACCCGGAATGGGGAGAAAGTCGCTCAAGTTAAAGGACGCTGGCCCCTACAACCTGCCGCAACTGTTTTCCTCAGGCACCAGCCCCGTGCACCTACCTGCACCCCGCTTTCGCACTTTCTAACTAAAACTCCACCAAAGCGCTCGTCCTACCACACACGTGTTCACCGAGACGCCTTTTTTCCTTCGACTCCCTCCGCGAAGCTCCTCAACTCCCCCAGCTAGGGACTGCTCGGCCAGCGACACCCCCTTCTTACTTTTTTTGCAACACCCAAGGGAGCTGCTCGAACGAGAAGAGCCCAACGGAGGCACGAAGCTTGCCTACGGTCACAATCTCCAAGGGCGACTTCTTTTGTTCGCTGTCTCTGCACCATCGCTCCGATCAGACGTAGGCCGCAAACAACCGCGCGAAAGCATTGACTCTGAGCCGATATGGGTGCGGCTGTGTACCCGCAGACCGCTGTCCCCATGTCCTGACGAGGGAGAACGCCACCTCGTAGGAAGCGAACGAGGCCAGCAACGCAAATGACAGCTCGAGCGCCAATTCCAGGCAAGCGGAATTCATCTCTCAATTTCTGGCCAAACGGTGGGAAAGATTTAACAACACTCCATTTGACCCAAAGATCAGCATTCTATTTTCATTATGTGCTGAAAAATCAGATGATTGACCTCTTCATGCGCGACTAGGTGAGGCCAATGACCTTGGCAATTGACGGTTTTCATCACGAGCTGGGTGGCATGCGCCTTCAGAGCACCTTCCATGAAGCCCGGAATGGTCAACCTATCCGGCATCGAGTCTATCCCAAGAACGGGCTGGTCTATCTGCGTGAGCATTTGTCCCTCTGCAATCGCTCTTCGCTCATGTTCCTCATTGAGATTGTCGACGAGCATTCGGTACCAGTTTGTAGGTCCTCTCAGGCCCCCTTTTTGAAAAGAGTCTAGCCAATTGTCTGCCTCGTCCTGCTGAACGGTTTGTCGACCACTGAAGCTATCAGCGCTCAACCACGCTTCCAACCGGCCTGGCGGGTAGAAGTTCTCTGCCTTGTTTTCGACATCTCTGTCGTATACCAAAGAATGGAATGACTTTAGCTGAATAGCATTGTCAGCAGTCTGGAACGATACTCAGCAGAGTGCTTACATGTTTATCGATGACGGCTGGAGCCTGCTCTGAAGACAAGAACTGCATATATCCGAACTTCTCGAACCCGATCAGCTTCTTCGAAATTGCATTGACACGGTCAAGGTCAAAATTAGTGCCGGGAGGAGTATATGGCACCGATATGAAGGTCAGGCTTGCGAGTCTTTGAGAATGGTAGTTGAACAACCTCGACATTAAATGGCTGCCAAAGTCATGCGAGATGCCGTGCACTCTGCCGATCCCCTCATGGTCCAGGATAGCCACAATATCGTCCACCATCACCTGGAACGTATATTCGAGACAGTCATCTGGCTTCGAGGTGCCGCCGTATCCCAACATATCCGGGGCTAGAACGCCATAACCTTGTTTGGCGAAATACTTCAACTGATGACGCCAGTCATCGGCCGTGGAAGGGAAGCCATGAAAGAAGGCCAAAGTCGGTCTCGCTTGACTAGTAGGAGCGACATAGAAGTACGCATACGTATGGCTGCTTGCAGTTATGGTCAAAGACTTCTTGGGTAAGCTGTCGTTGCTCATTTTCGGTGATCTGGATAATCTAAGTGCAATACTTCAAGTTTGTTGGTTCTCGGGCATCAGATACAGATCTCTCATGGACTCGGAGCACAAAACCTTGGCTCCAAGCATTGTGCAGGTTAGAAAATGAAACGAAACGAAGCAGGCAATGATCCAGGCGAAAATTACATCATGAGGCCGTCTCGTGCGGTTGACCCGCGATCAACGAAATACCATTCTGTGCCTGGTAATACTTCGTTGGAAAAGAGGGTTTTGCGGGGCCGGAATGGCGCGTTCTTAGCGACTGCAGTTGTCTTTTGAGCTTTTTTTGTCTTCATCATACCTGAGTCTCTCCCGCACCAGATGGCTCATCTCCCGCTTGACACCACAGTCCCGTCCGAGTTCTTGATAAGCATAGGTAAGCAAGGATCTATTCCGCGAACCGCAATCGCAGTTGACTCCGTTCAGTACGATCACATAAAATTGGGTAAGCTTTGAACGGTTGCGGGGACGACTCCAAGTTCAGCAATTCAGCGATGATTGCGGGGAACTAGGAAAGCAAGATGCCTCGCTTGCGGAACCATTCTCGTGCGATTTCCACCTCAGGTGCAACGCCGCTCCAGTAGGCTGCGGGATGTATTGTTTTCCCCGCCAGTGATGTCGAGGGCTGGATGACTTTGACCCTTCCGCAGCAGGCTCACGGCGGACCTTAGTCGAGCTACGTCGGTCGCGCTCCTAGCAGACATGTGGTTAAACGACACTGAAACCAGCGATTGAGGATGAATGGTTGCTGACAACATCCAACGATGAGCCCCGAAGTTCAACCTCCTCAACAAGGCCTGTACTATTCCGCTTTCAATTTCACATCAGGTGTATCTCCAAAGATGACTTCGAGCATACCAACCCTGGCTTCCATGACATGGGATAGCATACTCAAGGACAAGATCAGACACTGCCGGCGCCCACCAGCTGGCAAACCACTGTTCGCCGAGCGCCATGTTCGCATTATCTGCGTGGGTGCGGGAGCTTCGGGATTGTGCTTTGCATATAAACTACAAAGATCGTTTCAGAACTTCAGCTTGACAATTTACGAGAAGAATGAGGATATCTCAGGCACCTGGTTCGAGAATCGGTATCCAGGGTGAGTCTTTGAAGCCGTATAACATGCTTTTATACTTGTGGAACTGACTTCTTCTAAGATGTGCATGTGGTTTGCTCAGTCAGATCCCTCTCAGCGAACAAGACTGACTCCAAGAGTAGACGTTCCGGGACACAATTATACCTACTCCTGGGAACCCTCGCCAGAAACAAGCGCGGTATATATCTCCTCGCAGGAGATCTTCCGATATTTCGAAAGGTTTGCCGTCAAGTACGGGCTTCACAAGTTCATCCGCCTGCAACATGAGGTCGTGGATGCGATGTGGAAAGAAAACTCCTGGCACATCCAGATTAAAGACAACGAAAGCCAACAGATTTTTGAGGACGAGTGCGATATTTTCATCAACGCGACAGGCATCCTCAACAACTGGAAGTGGCCAGATATTCCTGGACTCCGAGACTTCAAAGGGACTCTCCTCCACAGTGCTCAGTGGAACTCGTCAGTCTTCTTGAAAGGCAAGACGGTTGGTTTGATCGGCAATGGGTAAGATTATGACCTTGGGGACTCTCTAGCCAGTGAGAACTAATATTTGCGCGTCTTCAGGTCCTCTGGCATACAAATTCTGCCAGCTATCCAGCCCGAAGTCAAGAAGGTGGTCACTTTCGTCCGTGGACCTACTTGGGTTTCGCCTACGCCAGGTCTCGATCAACATAGATACACCTCCGAAGAAAAGACTATATTCACATCCAACATCGAAGAGCTCACAAGGTGCCGCAAGATGAACGAGACCGCACTGAACTGCTTGTTTGGGATTTTCTGCAGAGGCTCAGACACTCAGAGCGATACGCGAGCAGATCTGACTCAGCAAATGCACCGGAGGCTCAACGACCCCGAACTCTCTACCAGACTAATCCCTCAATGGTCTCCAGGGTGCCGTCGTCTCACTCCAGGGATCAATTACCTCGAGACTTTGGGTAAAACTAATGTTCAAGTTGAGTTCGGTGAAGTTTCCCGCATCACAGAATCAGGATGTGTAGGCCCAGGTGGAACTGAGCACGACCTCGATGTCTTGATCTGCGCCACAGGCTTTGACGTGTCGTTCAAGCCGAGATTCCCGGTCGTGGGCTTGGCCGGCAATCTACAACAGAGCTGGGAGACAGACCCTCGAAGCTACTTCGGCACGCTTGTGGCGGACGTGCCAAACTACATGCTCTTTTTAGGCCCGAGCTGTCCCGTCGGCAATGGTCCGCTCATTCCTGCCATTGGTAAGTCACCAGCTTGTACGGGATAATGAACCTCGTCACTGACGCTTCCCACCTAGAAACTCAGGCGGATTATATGCTTCAGTGGGTCGATCGCTGGCAGACTGAAAACATTGTTTCGTTCTACCCGAAACGAGAAGTGGTGGATGATTTCGTGGATCACATCAACGAGTATATGCCAAAGACTGTGTGGACAGAGCAATGCCGCTCCTGGTACAAGAACAAGGATGGCCGGATCATTGCACTGTGGCCCGGGAGCACACTACATTTCATGGAGGTCATGCAATACCCGCGTTATGACGACTTTGTGGTTACTTACAAGGGCAATCGATTCGAGTGGATGGGAAATGGATACAGTCAGACCGAGCTTGATGTGGAGGCGGATTGGGCATACTACATTCGTGACGTCGATGACAGCCCGTTCCTAGGAAAGACGAAACGAAGGAGGGCGTTGGTCGGGGAGTCCACCCTTGATCCAAAAATGGCTCTTGAGGAGGAGGCTTCCAAGGTGAACGGCACGGATGGGTCGTCCCACAGAAAGGCACCGCAAAGGGGGCTCAATGCGGTCTACGCCTGCACTGTGACCGCGTAAGAGCTTTGGTGTTTGAAGCTTCAGTCTCCGTCACTCGATGTTGTCGTGTTCAACACTCAATCTCATTTTGTTCGAGTCCTACATTCACTGGAAAACATAACGTCGACTTGGGTCTCCTTCCCAACAGCGGCGGTCTCCACGAACCATAGCACTGAGCTGAACACCATCATTGTAGAGCTAGGACAAGCGTTTCCCACGGAATTTGATTGTCTCAAGAAGAGCTTTGAGACTATGCAGACATTCTATGATTGGCCATGACATTGCTCCCTTCCAAGAGTAACACAGAACTTGATGAGCACAACTCAAATTGGATCATCGCTCTCTACACCCCGTGGCTTACATAGGAGGTATCAACACAGAAAAGTGGCCCTTTTATTGACACCTGAATACGGTCTCACCAACAGACGACCTTCCACTGTGCCGATGCTCGCCTGAATGTTTTGCCGAAGAAGTAGAGTATACTGGATGACAGTATGATTGCCATGAAAATGCCCGCGATAGTTCCAAAGGGCTGGCACAAGTCAGTCTACCGCGCCATTGCCAAGCTCCAGAATTGTACTCACTTTTTCAAAACCCGCTGACACAACCCAAGGGGTCACGCCGTACGTATAACCAAAGGCAACCACATTCTTCAGCCCATTGATCAGAAGAAGTGCTTCATGTGCCACAGGGAAATAGCTGTCTGACACATATATCATGCCAATGCTCGCGACAGCGGTCACTCCGACGTTGATGAAGCCGTTCGCAACAAAAAGCACGGCCCAGTGCAAATGTCTTGTGGCACCGAACCCGAACATGAGCATTCCTGTTGGTACCAACAAGCCGGGTATGACGAGTAAGGGTAGTCTGCTTTCAGGGCTGAAGACTCCACCGTGTCTCCGGGCATCCCACGTCGAATAGACATCGGTCAGGTAACCTCCAGTAAACGCTCCAGACAGGGTTCCCACTGTCATAAGGACTGGATTAGCTCCACGCGTCACACTAGACCAGCTGACTTACGAAGTGCTGGAATGTTGACGAGTCCGTTGATTCCTGGGCTGAGGTTGTACGGTGGAGCTTGTAGCACGAAGGCATTCAGCGAGTTGACTGTGACAACACATGCAAGGCTGATGGAATCTGCGTTCAGTGTCAGCGTTATGGCAAACAAAACAATGCTTTCAGTGCACACAGCTTATGATGGCCCAGATGACGGCCGGATATGCTATCATGAAAAATGGCCGTATGATGATACCAAAAATGCCTTCGTTCGGAGTGCCCGAATAAAGCTTGAGCTGCTGCAAGTAGGTCTTCTTTGGGGTGGCGGTAGAAGAAGCTCTTTGCGTCTCTAAATGTTCAGTTTCGGTCGCGAACGTTGCGGGCTTCTGCATCTCCTGCTCTGTCGATTCCGATTTGAGGTGAACAGATGCTGTCGCAGGTTCAGGCATGATCAGAACCCTCTCGAAGCGTGTCTCAGGAACGAAGAGAACGACAGCTACGAAGAGGACTCCGGAGACAATAGTGCAGAGCCAGTAGAACCATCGCCACCCGACCGCTAGAATGTTGAGTCAGGTCCAACCTCTAAGATGCGTGGGAATCACAAGACTCACCAGATATCATAAAACCGGCACACAACGGGCCTAAGGAGTTACCGGAGGAAAGCAGAATCAGACACCATCCCATCATTGTGCCTCGTTCGTGCAGGAAAAACAAGTCCTATAAACATGTCAACCTCTGTGAATCATATGCAGGTCAGAAAGGCAAAAGATTATTACATTGACAATGGCGGCACCCAGTGCCTCAGTTGACCCGCCCGCAAATGCAGTGATGATCCGAGATGCAAGCAAGCTTCCATATGTTTTCGCCACACATGACCAGATACTTCCGACAAAAAACATCAAGGATGCTACCACAAAGACCGGTCTTTTGCCGAGGTACAAAGCCATCGGCACCCAAAAGAAATTCTGCGAGATGCGTGAGCAAGATGACCGTCCAGGCGTGAGATGTGTGCCAGACATGATGACTTACGCCGAGTCCTAGTGTCAGAATACAATAGGAAAGAAGTCCTGCAATCTTCGTGATGGGCTCGCCGAACTCTTCGCTCAGAAGGACGAATGCCTGAGAAAGTCCTCCGATGGTCCAGCTGCCCATGAAAGCGAAGAAGTTGACGAGGATGAAAGGCACAAGCTTCTTCCACCTCGGCCATGTTAGAGGATCGTTGGGATCATTTGACGGCTCCGGAATCAAGACGATATTGGTCTTGTCCTGGTACGGATGAGAGCCATCGCTGCCTGCGTTAGACCTGATGAGTACTTGAGATGCATGTCTCTGGATTACACTCACTTTTTACAAGCTGCACGGACCCCTGGGTCTCATCAAGCTCTCGCAAGGCTCGGAACTTCATTGTATATACCGAAGGCGGCGGGTGTTTGCAGACAGTCCGAACAGAAGAATTGCCACCCTGTAAGGAAATGATAATAGTTTATTGCAACCCGATCGATCAGACTATTGAAGCTCAGCAGATGGTAAGGATGCACAAATACATCGATTCCAACGTACTTGCACATTTTGATTTCCAGATCGGTCTAGTCTTCTCCGTACCTGGTTGCGGAGAGTATTTTGCGGAGAAACACATCTCGCGGAAGGTCGAGTTTGCGGAGAATGGGGTCTGGTGCAAAGAATGCGGAGAACCAAACATTTTCGGATTGTATTCCAGTGTCCACCCAGCGAGAAACTGTACACTTTCAACGAAGCATGCCCATCAGCACACCTCCCTTGCTATGAGATGGCAGGTCATTTAGTCCATAGAAGCAGGCTTATCAGCAAGCATCGAGTTGTGTTATGGTGCGATAAGCCTCGACCACCATAATGTTATCGGCTTCCAAATGCATTCTCGTAATCGGTGGGACTTCAGGCATCGGCGAAGCGTTTGCTCGTCACTTCCATGCTCAAGGGAAGAGCGTAATCGTTACCGGGCGCCGACAGGAACGACTTCGTGACCTTGAAAGAGACCTGCCTGGCGTGAAGTCAAGGCTGATGGACAATGCAGACCTTGAACAAATGCCAAGCTTGGTCAAGGATATACTCACAGAATTTCCGGATATCGATACTGTGTGGATCAATAGTGGCATACAGAAGGCGTACGACTTCGCCGACGGAGGGGTTGCAAACCTCAGCGCCATTGCTGAGGAGGTGACTGTCAATGTTACAGCACCCTTGATGCTTGCACGCCTGTTCTTGCCACATCTTCTGTCGACGGACAGGCCCACATGTATAGCTTTCACATCCTCAGCTCTGGCGTTTGTGCCACTGGGTGTGTACCCAGTATACTGTCCGACCAAAGCCGCCATTCATGCCTTCGCCGTCGGTCTGCGCCAACAACTTCAGGACACGAACGTGAGAGTGGTGGAGATTGCACCTCCTTATGTCGAAACGGAGCTGGATGCTGATCATCGAGGAGTAACAAATGAGACTCCAATGCTCCTGAGGGACTACACAGCTGCCGTATTTCAGATGCTGGACCAGACTGATGATAACCAGATCAAGGAGGTAGCGGTTGGATTCGCGAAAGAGGCATCAGAGGCATGGAGACACTCCATTGGTGCTATCCTGGCCAAGATTGGGGTGGGTGGGTAGGCTGTGTCCTCAGCCCGTCTTAAGTCCTGTGTCCAAGCAGTTCGATTGTATCGTTTGGTGTGGCTTAGCTTTTCTCGTCTACGGGATAGAGACTCACGGCGATGTAGCATCCGATGCAACCGTGCCAGCGTCGATAGACCATCTCCCATAAATAGCACTGAACCTGACTTTCATCGTAACTTACGACGTCGATGGTTGTCCTACATTACACGGTACAAAGATGCTCCCACTGGATGCGTTGGCCTGGGACGCCCTCCGCGATACCAAATAGCGCCGCGGCAGGTACAACAGATCATCGGGGAGGCTCGCTGTAAAGCGATGTGGTAGATACAGAGGACGTGTAGCATGCGTCAGGCGCTGAGAACTTGAAATACGCGAAAGCTTGGCTGTCTAAACTTCCTCCGTACTGAACCTCGGTCCGGCTGTGATTCCCCACGTCTGGTGGAGATCTTGATTGCAACAAACATCTCACAGCCGAACAAGCGCAATGAAACTCCTGATATTCCATCAGTCGTTCCTTCCTTTTCAGCCTCGGTCCTTTTCACTTCGATGCGCATGATCTCGACGTTGCGGTACAGACTTTCAGTCACCTTGTCCATCGAACACAGTCCGTCTCTCAGACTTTGGCATCACAATCATTCCTTTTCCAACCCAAGCACGGTTGCATATACCCATATACGGAGATATAGAACACCTTTCCCCATTGAAGCGTACAACAATTCGCCCTATATAAGAGGAGGACGTCACACCCTCACCATGAGCAAACCGCAATCCAATCCGAAACCCAAGTTCGAAGTGCGCGGCTACTCCGAGCACAAAGCACCGGCGCCGGCATCCCCTTCCGCCTCTACACTTCTGATCTCCCCAACCAACGAGGTCCTTCTTCTTCACCGCGTGCAAACCTCCAGCGCATTCCCCTCCGCGCACGTCTTCCCAGGTGGAAATCTCGAAGCCAGTGACGGCGACTTACCGAGTGACCCGAAGGATGTGGGCCGGCATAAGGATTCCCTAGCCTACCGAACAGGAGCTATCCGCGAACTCTTTGAAGAGACAGGCATACTCCTCGCGCGGTCATCCACGTCGGCTAAATCCCTCCTCCGTATATCGCGCGACACCCGTCGCTCTGGCCGCGAAGCCGTACACTCGCACAAGTTGACGTTCAAGGACTGGCTGGCTCACACCTCGAGTGCGGATGCCGTATTTGACACAGATAGATTGATACCCTTCACGCACTGGGTAACACCGCCAAATGTGCCGAAACGGTTCACAACCCAGATGTACATATACTTCGTCGACCCGTCCGAGCAGGGTAACCCGAGCGTGCGCGCGACGGCGGACAGGATCGAGACGATGGCACCAGAGTGGCGGCCCGCGAGGGACTGGTTGTCCCGGGCGCGAAGTGGGGAGATCATCCTGTTCCCACCACAGTTTCTGTTGCTCTACTTGGTGAGTGAAATTTTAGACGGTCCGGGCGACAGCCCTGAAGACATATTGCGCAAGAGGGAGACTCTGAAGCAACGCATTGAGAAAGAGGGGTGGGGGGATAAGTACATCAGTCCAATTGGGACAAGTTTTGGGGAAGATGGGCGGAGTGTCTTGGCGCTGGACAAACCCGGGCCGGAGTTGAAAGAGAGCGGGTTGAAGGGGGAGGATGAGTATGTTGTACTTGTCAAATTTAACAAGGAGGGACCGAGGGACGTGGAGGTTGGGTTAAGGAAAGAGGTCTTGAAGGAGAGGAGGGAGAAGGGAAGCAAGCTGTAGACTGGCGCAAGGCAATATAAAGCAATCCAGGCGTAATTTAGATGAATAGAAGCAAGCGCAATCGCGTCTTTGCTACCAGTAAAAACTCAGAACTCCCCAACGCCATCGCTAAATCGAATAGCAGATCGACCAGCTTCCACGTTGATCCTGTTGCTCTTGATTGTTCAAAACCACGACAACGTCCACAGCGCGGGCAAGGTTGGCCATCGTTCCTGCCACTTGCCGAGAATCTCCGGCACCTTCTCGTCAAAGCTCATCCTCGCGGCTCCCGACCCATTCTCCCATCCCGTCGCATCATTCACTTTACGCTCCTGGATCGCGGCTTCGTTCAGGCTGTCCGCCAGCTCGAGAATCGCTCCGCCTCCGACAAGCGCTTCTTCGTGGTTATCCTTGATATCGATGTTGAAGACGTGCACAGGTCTGTTCAGCGGGGCACCGCGATCGAGGAGATTGTCCACAACAGCATCCCAGCATCGTTCTTCGCACGTAAAGATCACGTCCACGACACCACCCTCTGCGCCTAAAGATCCTTTATCGCCCCGGTTAAGCGCTTCAACCCGCGGATTCCCTACAATCCAATCGTGAAATCTTTCGGGTCCCCATTTGATCTTCCTGTTTCGGTCCAGCATGTTCAAGATGCCGTTGTTTCTGTACAGGCGGGCGTCCTGGGCATTCAGTTCCTCGTACATTTTCGTGTAACTCGTCGTATTGAAGTTATAGACTTGTGGTTGCGAGATACTAGGGCCAGGAAGCCGGACATAACTGCCTGTCCCGAAGGAGATGACTGGGTAGCTGTGCGAGGAGGTGGAAAGGCGCAGATGAGCTTCCATAGAGCGATTGTTATTAGAGGCGCAGACTGTGCAAAATTTTAGCTTGAAGGAAGTTTCTTCTGTGGGCGGGGCGGATGTTGTGGTGGGCGCGGCTGTAGGCGCTGATGTGGTAGGAGGAGCCCGTGGTGGTGAGTCGGAGGCACCATCGAGGAACGGCGAGGACGTTGGTGGTGGTTGCACGGGTGGCTCGATCGGAGCTGGGGCTGAATGTGCCGCTTGGGATGGAAGTGGTTGCTGTATGGGCGCGGCGGGCTGAGGGGTTTGTGTCCTCGCCTGGAGGCGGGCACGTCGAGGGTCTACAGACATGGCGAGGTAGATGCTGTTATCGACGTGGCATTATCATCTCTGACGACTAGGCATAAGTGTCAGTCAGGTTCATCGTGCGCTGATGTATGAAGATAGGTAGAATCAAGGCATTCAGATGTTTAAAGTTGCGTATTGTGGATGTCCGCAGCATGAGTCTAGGACAGCTCCAATATGTTGATCATCACAGAAGACAGTTGCAGTTCGGGGTGACGACTTACCTCAAGCTGGATCTAGCAGAATTACCTAGGTATCAATGTCTCTCATGAGATCGCGCCAGGCTCTTGAGACTAGTGAATCCTGCCGCCAAATCCTACTATCCTGGATTCCTTCGGAATTTTCGTGTTGGTGTTCAGGCTGCGTGCTGTGGGAGATTTGTGTTCGAGTCTTCCTGACATAGGCACCCGCAGGAAAGAAATGGTTAAGCTGGAAGACGAACGGTTGCTCTGCTGGTGGAGAATCGCAGCCGAAGAGATCGATGTCGGTGATGCATGAAAAATAGACCGATGCGCCAACCAAAATCGAGCCCCGGGAATGTGGCACTATCCCGAACTCGGCGACATGAAACAGCCTGTGGGATTCGCGGCTTGTGGTTGGAGAGGCTCTAGCGGTGGGCTTAAGGCCGACGGCCTCCATCATCTGTACCAATTCCCATCCACAGCAACCAGCACAGATTCATTCCATCGTCTTCTGGGGACTCTCTCTTCTCTGCTTATTTCAGGCGTTTCCTCTTGTTGCTGCCACACCGTCGACTCTGCGCTGACTATGTTAATACCATCCCACCGCCGCATGACAACGGTGCTCTTCTAATCTGCACGCTGGGGGTGATGGGTCTATATTTAGACCTGGCGCATTATTGCTTCCACTCTTCTCGCCTTTCTCGCCTCGCCTAACTGCTCGTCTCTGGGGAAGACTCACCTCTTTATCACCGTCTTCTGCGCCCGCAGCTGGATTCCTACGGGCCTTGCGACTTCCGTCCTTCGATTCTGCCTTCCTTCATCAGAAGCGCGCGCTGTTGTCCGATCGCCCAGACACACCGCCGCGATTGGTACTTTTGACCCTGTATTAGCCGCCCACCTTCGACGCTTCTTCGCGCTGCCCTCGTGGCTACAGACGCGCCTCGACCGCTACACTCGGTTCAATCCTTTTTATCTTCTTCTTCTTCTTTCTTTCCTACACGGTCGCCATGGCCACCATTACAGCCTCACCGCCCACCATGTCTCCTCCACTGGCGGCGCAAACCACCTCTCCTCCTCAGCTCCCTCCTCTCATCACCGCAACCCCGACACCACGCCGGACGAGCGCACAAAGACCAACCTCATATGCTGAGCGACGGATGTCATCCTTCTCAACGCAATCGAAGGCTTCGCATCAACCCCAGTCCCGACCTATCTCACACGTATTTCCCGCCTTCCACTCGAGTTTACCCTACACTCTCGTCCGAGACTTTGCATACTTGCCTACGCATCCTTTGCACTACGGGCCTCCTCCAAATTCATCTGGACTATCAACCCCTGCAAGCGAGTCAAGAAGGCTGTCAGATCCTACAGTGTCGACCTGGGACGACGCAAGGGGTCAGTGGTCGGCGACTCCTCCTTGGATAACGGAAACGAACACGGCTGGTTTTAGCCGAGATCGATTACCTGCGATGAGCTTCAAAGACGATGGTCCGCCATATAGCGAGGATGAGGATATACAGTCTCCTATTGTCACAACCAGCCGTCACAAGAAACATAAATCGAATGAGCGCGGGCGGTCACCCGGAGCGGCAGGTCCGAACCGCGGATTCGTGGTTGGCGCCGGAGGACAGCCGGAGGATGGACCTGGCGAAGCAGTCGAGACACTCGACAACAACGTGTTGAGATTCCCTCGTGGTCCACAACACCGTGATTCCAATTTTGCCAAACCGCTGCAGCGCAATCCTTCTCCCTTCGTCCCAGAGGAACAAACCTCCGAAGAGGAATACTCAGACCCTGAGGATGATGCTCGATTCTCAAAGGACTACTCATTTACCATCGCCAGCCCAGACGAGGAAATGCACGGCAAGGCTGTGGCGCTGTTCGATTTCGAAAGCGAGCATCAGAACGAGCTGCCGCTGAAGGAAGGACAGATAATATTAGTCTCTTATCGACATGGCCAGGGCTGGCTTGTTGCGGAGGATCCTCGGACAGGCGAAAGTGGGCTCGTCCCCGAAGAGTTTGTCCGCCTCGTCAGGGATATCGAGGGCGGCTTGCACGGCTTAAACTCTGTCACACTCGATAATGAAAGCCTGAACGAGATTGTCAGCCCCGTCTCCACCGAACCGAGCTCGATGAGCACGCCAGTACCGAACAATCATGAATTTCCTCAGCCACAGCAGATCCCCAAGCCCAGTAACGGCGAAAAGCATCCACCTGTGCAGTCCAGCTTTTCTACAAGCAGTCGTGATTTCAGCCCATACCCGCTCCCTGGCAAGGGCGAGGATGTTAGTGGCAGGGAACGAGAGAAGGAGAAAGATAAACTGGCCGATGCGAGCTGACGTCTTTCCATGTCCCACGGGACGGACAAGGGTAAAGTCCGTTGTTCGCAGGGACATCAATCACTCGGGGATTTGGGGCGAACTAGACTGTCTTGTCTGAGGGATGACAACAGCTACGATAAACTTTATTCGATAATGTGTTGTATGATATGATATCCCAAGTGCATGACACAGAACTACAGGCATTTCAAGAGTTGGACGCCGTTGGGCTGGAACGCAAGCGATCTTCCAAGCCAGCCTGCGAACACCTTTCGAGGGTGGATGTTTGACAAGCTAGACTGAGCGAATATCAATATCAAAACCATGGCCCCAGGATCGGGGATCTGCATCTGCCTATTCTCCAGACACTCCTCATAGGTGTACCATGCTTGTTACTGGCAGAAATCAATTAGAAGGTCTTCGTCGTGGAAGAACTTCACAGCTTTGTGACTGTTTTCCTCAGCCTCGCCAAACTTCCGCAAGGCTGCTCTTCGGCGCCGTTTGAATCGTCTGATGCGGGGTCCAACCTGAACTCCAACTGAGACAAAATAATTCTGCTGCGAGCCGCTCCCTTCGAGCCTTCCTCTCGACACTTAACATCTCTGTCTCACAATGATGAAAGCCCCCCGCGAAGTGAACGGCTTCGTCGCCCTACCGCTCCGCCTCCCTGCGACACAAGCCTACCCCGTCGAAACAACGCATTACATCTACCTCAAACCGCACGACCCAAACGTCCCCGACGAAGATGCCTCACGCTCGTTATTCCTCGTCAACATCCCAGTCTCCACGACCCTACAATCCCTGAAGGACCTCTTCACAACGAACCTGGAGGGGGGAGTCATTGAAATGGTTCATTTCAGCGAGACCGCTCCAGGAAAGGGCGCCACCTCCACGCCAAAGTCAAGAAAACGGAAAAGAATGACGGCGGAGGAAATTGAGACGGGGCTGGAGACATATTCCCTACCGGCGGTCTGGGACACTCCGGTCCACAAATCTGGCGCAAATGCGATTGTCGTCTTTGTGGATAAATCCGCCATGGATCTCACTTTGAAAGCCGCTCGTCGGGCTGCGAAATCAGGCACATTCATCACCTGGCCAGAAGGAACGCTGGGCCTAGCGCGCTACGAGTCTTACAAACAGTCCCAATTCCCTCCGCCGAAGTCTCTCCTCCGTGCCGTAAACGCCTATATGACCGCCTTCTCCGCTCTCGAAGAGTCTCGCTCTCGTGACAACGCCCGCAGACGCGCTCTGCCCGATGAAGACGGCTTCGTGACAGTCACGAGAGGCTCGAAGGGAAGTGTACGGATGGAAGAAGCAAAAGAGGCTGCTGAACGAGTGGCGCAGAAGGTAAAGGAAAAGGCCGAGGGTACGGAGGACTTTTACAGATTCCAGAATCGGGAGAAGAGGAAGGAGCGGCAAGAGGGGCTGGTAAGACGGTTCGAGGAAGATAAGAGGAGGGTCGAGGAGATGAGGTCGAGACGGCGAAAGACAAGTTGAGCAGTCATGTGGCGGCACTCAGCGGCACATATGACACTCTTGGCGGTACACTGGGTCGACGTTGCCTGGTTGATGGTGAGGCTCGGTCCGTCACCTAGGTGCGTTTGCCGTGTGATGAGACGATCTGGTGGGATCGCCGGTTCACTCGACGCGCATTTTCCGCGAATGCCGATTTTCACAGCTGCAACGATAGCGATGCTGGAGGAAGTCACAGATTTGTCTCTGTGGTAGTCCTACTTACAACATCTTTCGAAGCTTGTGACATCAAGGTAGCCTCCGTGCCCTGGCTCCTGACTTGGTTCTCGACACAGTGGGCAAGACAAACCTCCGAGAGCTTGCAGGAGGATGCTTCATCGGCCGTGAGGACGAGACACGCCTCTCCCAAGCTGGGACATCGTTTCTTTTGCTATTGGGCTTGTTGGGGATGAGTGGACCAAGGACTCGATGAGGACAAGGCTGGAAGGTTGATATCCTCCGACAATCGACCCTTATTCAGTGGGAAACTACTGAACAGCGATGTTGATAGCAAGTCGGGCTTCACGTGGTGAGTGGCCCTCCTATTTGCATTGAATGATTCTATGATGAGGCAGCTGGGGCCAGAGTAGCGTGTGCTCGAGTGGTCGAAAATCCTTTCATCCCTGGGCTTTCCGACGCCGTGCCTAAAACGACCAGCCAAGCATCTTCTCAATCGTGTCTGATGTCCTAGTCTGTACAAATATGTTCAAGTCGTGCAATGTACAGGAGTATATACTGACGTTCTCCCTAGTTTTGAGTCCTTGTTGAGCAAATAGAGGGCCTGATCAGAGACAAGAGTCTGTACAGCGAATTCCGACCAGATCCCGAGCGCTCGAAGATACCGTTGTATCGTCCAGACTCATATCAGTACAGTCGACACTAACTCCTTCCCAAACCTCCGCGGATCACCATGCATCAAACCATGTACATATGCCTCGCCAAGCAGCCGATGCGTCTTCCCCGGTGTCGTCTCACTTCCTGTCCTGTCCTTAACAGGCTGAAGAATGTATGGCACCTTACCGCCCCCAAGGATCCAGACTTCATCGCCGGCCCTCAGTGCCTTGGCCCCGGTACCGAGAAGCATCAGATCACTCGTCCGGAATACACGTCGCATTCGACCCGAGCCATTCTCGATGTCGTGGTGCAGCTGCGTAAGATCAAGAGGAGTGTATGAGTTCGACGAAAGCATGTTTTCCACCAGTCCTGTCAGACGCTTCCGGTAGAAAGAGATATTGTACGGAGAGCCCTGTGGCTCGGATTCGATCAGACTGCGCCAGTCCGGGTTCGTCAATGTCGAGAGAGGTGTCGAATGGGGTTGGAAGTCTGGGGACGACCATGGTCTCAACCGATGCCGTATCTGCAAGTTGAGAATGTAGTCGATGAAGAGGATTCCGCACTCAGCGGGCGCAGGATGTTGTCGGGAATATGTGTTGGTCGTCAGTGTCCGCCAGAGAACATCGAGGCGGGATATCGAGGCGCCCTTGAAAGAGGGGATCGGATATGGATTTGGTAAGCGTGAGACCATGTTCACAATGCTGGCCCATGGCTCCCCTGCATCGGCGGCCTCGTGTGGCATCACAGCCGTTTCAGCAATGGTATCAACATGAAATCCCTGGACTGGGAGGAGACCACGGTCTAGCATCGTTTCGTCTTTTGGTGGCGTCCACCTGATTTTCCCGCAGGCGGACCAGCTGCAGTTTCCTCGGAAGTCCAGAGGATATGGGGAGATTGGCACTGAGTAGTCTGGGACCCAAGAAGGCAGGCCTCTTGTCTTCGTCAGAGACCGATCTTGCACGTGCGACAAAAGGTATAGGTTTCGGTAGGTCCGGAGAAGACTGCAGGCAGCGTCGGTGTAGACTTGTCGTGTCGAAGTCTCGTAGTTGGGCTCGATCTGGTTTGTCGAGGAAGAAGTTCTGCTAGCGAGACCGAGAAATGCAAAAACTTTGTCTCTTGGATCCGTTGCATGAGTATAACGATGTGTATCGACTAGCAGCCTCAACGAAGGTGCCCCTTTGTTCCCTCCTTGTTCGTAGGCCTGGAGTGCACTTCTGGTGCTGTTCAAGTAGACGGGCTCCAGACCGAACTTGGTATTGCTTGCCAGCAGCTTCCGATATATGCCAGGACGTTGATTCAGCTCGCGGATGTGTCTCATCTTGTCCGTCCATAAGTGGTGATACCATCTCGTTTCGCGTACAAACTCGATTGTTCTTGACAGTTGTGCCCAGGACAACACCCGACTGCCACAGACGACGTTGACTTTTCTAGCAACCGCCAATTCTTGAACCACCCAAGCTCTGCTGAAGTACGGCCGGTTCATGAAAGCAATAAATCCGAGCCAGTTCTGATAGCTCAATGGTTCGACTCCGACCTCACGGTAGCAGGCACCTTCACCGTCGAAGAAGCCTGTATAAGGCACCTTCGTCCATTCCTCTCTCGGTATGGCTGCGATCCTTTCGATGACGGTGCATGCGTCTAGAGTGTACTCATCTTCCTCCCCAAGCCACACGGTCACTCCTTGCGCCGCGCGAAAGATATCTGCCATCAATGAAACCTGATCGTTGCGTTCTGCGAGGGAGGTCTGATCGATACATCTGTAGCACACCATCAGTCGAGCCATCTCGCCTCGAACGGGAAGTCACGAGAGAAGCAGATGGAGCAGTAGGAGTAACAGCAGCAGAGATTCTCTCAAATGATGCCTCAAAATGGTTCTTGTCTTGCTTGATGCGGAGCGGTCCAGCTCGTTCTAATTGCAGCTCGAGGTCTTGTGAGAAAAAAAATTCATGCTTTAAAACACCTTCCGAATTGAAATACCATAAAAATGAAGCTGTAAGAAACCACTCACAGTGCATCCACCCAATAGAACTCTCGCTTCCACGGTGACTCGACTCTAAGTCGACGATTGTTGCGCGCTATCATTTCAAGGGCGTCGTGTAGATTTGCTGTAATTCGAAGGTTCCGCCCATCGCACTTGATGGGGAAGCATGGAGTGTTTTCGGTGACTTTGAGACGGGGTAGTGATGATAAGCTAGTCGAGGATGAGATCGGGGACGACGCTGTCCCGCTACTGGGAACAGCTCCAGTCCTTCCATCGTTCTCCAGCAAGCGCCGGGCTTGCACACGCTGGACAAATGCCAGGCGACGCCAATTGCTGCTTCTCGACGGACGCGACTCTGGGATGAGTGGATAGCCCCAAGTGTATGAGAGCGCTTGGAAGGGAGGGGCGCTGTCCACAGAATGTGTGCTGAGGGAGACGTTTATGCTGCCACCGCCATCCGAAGAGGATGAAGCTGGGTGGACTTCGAGCAAGCGGATGGATCTCGGTGATGGAAGTGGCCGATACTGATATGCGCGCGACTCCGAAGTCAAGGAGGAGAGAAGTTCCCTAGCATTGAAACCACGACGGACTCTCATCACAGTGTTTTGGCGATGGCTCCATTCCTCGCGATTCAGGTAATGCGACACTTCTTGTGACTGAGTCAGTGGGTGCCAAAGTGAAAGGCATATAACGATCGTTTCAAGAGAAGAGCAGATGATGTTCACTAATTCATGTCAGGGGCGGGTCCACTGAGTAGGGGCGCGATACCGAGCTGGGGCCGGGATTTTGGCAGGGCGCCTAACAAAGCTACTCCGTACTTTGGATGGGATCATATCTCATTCAACTCCTACCACATGCACATTTCCAAGAAGGCGTCAAGGACAAGACTTCATTGTCGAGGCTCATTGCACACACCTAGATTCAAATCCGCCTTACGCAGCCTCGACCGGTCCTTTCTCGCTTGCATACTGCTGTGCCTCTTTCCTCTTTTGGTCCTAACTCCGGCGTAAACTGGCTCAAGGTGCTCGGTCATCGTTTCAAGCCGTCAACGATGTTATCAACAAGCTGCTTCGTCATCTTCAACCCTGGATCATGATCGGGGTTCACTTCAGCAACGCTGAGTCCAACAACTTTCTCGCTGCGCAGAAATGCCTTGAGAGCAGTCATTGCTGCCTCGAAGCTCAAACCTGTCCAGTTTGGCAAATGAGCCAGCGGAAATAGGCCAGGATCAATTACATCGACATCCAAATGGACGAAGACGTAGTCGACCTGGTCTTCCATCCATTCCAAGGCAGCAGCGGCTGCTTTTGTCGGATTTTTCTGAACTGATTGAGAGGTGGCAACGCGAAAATTGTTGTCGAACAGGTATCCCAAATGCCCTCGTTTGTTGACGGGTGCGTCTATGTTCAAGCCAAAAAGTACAATATTGCTGCTATCCACGACCCCCGTTCCGTCAGGACGAGAAAAAGACTTCATGCTCTCCAGTGCACCCTCACGGAGAGTCAGGTGGGTGAGTGTCATTCCTGCGATGGTGCCAGAGGCGCCGGGCTCTACCGGCGTGTACAAATCGCAATCAGCATCCATGTAGATGATGCCAATGCGCTTGTCTGTACCCTTGAGATGTTGCCAGTAAGCGGACAGGATGGCGGGACAGTACATGCATTCGCCGGCCAATATGAGCTGGAAGGGTTGCGACTTTCTGTTGCCGACCCCATTGGCTGCCAGAGCATCATCGACTGCCTTCCGAACTTGGGCACAAGCCTTTACCGTTGCTGCTTCGTTGCGCGCCCCGTTGGGCCCAGGTGCATTTGAGGTCCAGCCAGCCGCTCCGCTTGATAATGCGGTTGATTCCGTGATTTCCCATCCCCCAGCTTGAAGTCTTTTCTGTAAACCGGCCTCTTTCAAGGCTGCCGGGGCACGAGATTTGCCTGCATAGACTGAGCCAATGTCAGAAGGGACATTGATGATGTTGATGAGTTGTGAAGACATTGCTGCTGCTGGCTCTTCTATTGTCACAAGGGTTTGCTTGATTTCGGTGAGGAGGAAAGGCAACGCCACAACCAAGAATTTGGATGCGGGCTTCGGGCTGGTTAATATAGCTTACAGACACGTTGGGTGAGATTCATTTTGAATTAGTCAATTTTCAAACCTGGTACGCCGGTGTACGCTCGACGATGGTTGATCTTGCCACGACTTTTCTCTTGAAGGGCGTGATATGCATTGAACTACGCCAACCCTGATTGGAGCGAATGGCATGTTCTCGTAATAGTACGGGAACTTTGTTGATCGCGACCATTGCGGACCGTCATACTCTAGTAGAAGGTTTCGAATCACGCCGAGGGCACTTGCAGAAATACGAAACTCGTCCTACCTTTTCAGTAACAGGCCAAGATGAAGGTAGTTGTCGCAAATGACGTTCGTGGAGGCGCGACTTTCGCAAGTGACGGTTCGACGGAGATATCCAGCTTGGCATGCTAAAGCCCGAGATGCGTCTGGTCTAACGAAATTTGGCAGTCAATGAAATGATGCAACCAATATATTTGTAACTCTGTTCAAGACTCCAATGTATTGTGGCTGTCTAGGCGGGCTTCGTTGACTGCCTCAACACGCTAGACACACTTAGTATTCAAAATGAGGCCGGCGTCGATACGAGTCGTCTCGTTAGCAGCTTCCTGCTCGAGGAAGCATCCATCCATCGGAAGACTAGCGACACCATCGATTCGAACCATTTCCTCATCCACTCCACGATGCGCTACAGCTCTTCCAATCACCGCAACCGGCCCCCCTCCCAGCGCGCCTGTCCCAACTTCCATACAGTATGGCGATCGGGTTGAAGAGCGTCGGCGGAAGGCGGAGCTACTCAAGCAAGGGAAAGAGCTCCGCGCAGCCAGTCAACCGGGAACAAAGTTAAAGCCGCTTCAGAAAAGATTTTGGAAGGAAGTCCACGTGCAAGAAGTCCCTGAAGGCTATCAAATCCTCCTAGACAAGAGACCTGTCAGGACACCGTCCAAATCAATCCTCACCGTGGCTCGGTCGAAACCGCACCTTGCACATGCCATTGCGATTGAATGGGACATGCTCGAATCGGCGCAGCAAGCACTGAAGAACCACAACATCCCTATGACCTCGATAGCCGCGCGAGCGCAGGAGATTGCCGAAGCAGAAACTGGAGGAGACAACAAGACACGCAACGAGATTATAACGAGCATGATGCGATATTTAGACACGGATACACTGCTGTGCTGGGCACCGGAAGCAAATTCAACATCGCCGTTGGATATGCAGACCGAGCAGAAAGAATCGTTACGAGAGATGCAGATCAAAACGGCAACACCAATAATCAGCTATCTCACCACGTCAGTGTGGCCTGGGGTGGACATCCAGCCGATCCTGGAGGAGAATAGCATCATGCCGACCAAGCAGGACGAATCCACAAGAATCGTCATCAAAGGTTGGCTGTCTGGACTTCCTGCCTACGAGCTCGCCGCCCTTGAGAGAGCGGTCCTGGCAACAAAGAGTCTCCTGCTCGGCGCTCGGCTGTTGACCGAATGGAGTGAAGAGTTTCGGGATATGCAACGTGATGGCAGCGGCCCACGTTTCGGCATCGAGGAGGCTGCAGAGGCATCGAACCTTGAGGTAAGATGGCAGACAGATATGTGGGGGGAGGTCGAAGATACCCATGATGTGAACAACGAAGACATCAGGCGGCAGCTTGGAAGCGCAATTCTGCTGGTGAGTGGGAATCGATGACCTTGCTGTACGGCTCATCAATGTACAAAGATGGTGTTCATAAGACTACCAAACAAATAGACATGAAATCTGTACGAGTTCAAGAGTGCAAGCCCGCATCCGGCTGTGTCGAACAACTTGTCTGCCGCAGTGTTTGTAGTATTCGGGCTCGTTGACCTAGCAAACCATAACTACTGCTACAAGTAATTCTTGGACCTCTTTATTCGTAAACCCTCTCTAGAGTCATCTCAAAGCGCCGGCGACTGACCTCGAAGGCATATGGAGCAAGATCAGGTACGGATTCGTCTCGACAGCTGCAAATTATACACGAAGAAGCCACCCGCGAGCGGCCATCGGAAATGCTGTGCTGTTTCTGCACACGATCTGGACATCCCTGTTTTTCGCTACGCCACAGTTGTGGCTGTCGGTCGACCGCCGATTGGCGTAAGACCAGCCTCATCTCTTGGAAATGACGTCGAAGACGCTTGGGCTGACACCAGACTTCCAACGACTCTGACGATCGGCACTCCGCAGCTCCATTGACCATGTTTTTCTTGCAGAACGTGCATACTGCCGAGATCTACCTTTCCCGCCTGGGTAAGCAGCTTAAGAGTCCCTGCGTTGAAAGATAAGATGAATTGTGTGCACGGCCCCATGGCCAGAGGTAAGGAGGAGCTACATATGTGATGCATCTGCTCAAAGGTACCTGCTTCACTCACCAGTCATCAGCTCGATCAAAAGTTTGAAGGAGTTGGTACGGGCTGGGAATCGATCATTGACTCGGTCTGGTCCTAGGACTTTTTCAACTCCTCTTCGGGATCCTCACGACGTGAGCAAACGTAACAAGGGTTCGAACATATTCTCCGGAAACGCACATCAAAACCCTCGCCGCCAAAATGAGGATTCCACTCTTCAAGCGCTCCATCATCACCGTTCTCAATATTCTCTTCCCTCCACTCGCTGTCATGATGCTTACGGGTCCTAACGAGGATTTCATCTTCAACTGTGTCATGTTCCTCTTGGCTGTCATACCTTCACACGTACACGGCTTCTACATCTCTCTCACCTACTTCAATCGAAAGCGAAAAGTCCGCAAGGGAGTCTACCCTGGCAAACCGAAGCATTTGATCTGGAGTGACCGAGTCAACAATGGAGGTGCCAGTAGGCGCGATATTGAGCGGTTGAGGTATGAGAAAGAAGAAGGGAAGCTCAGCAGACGGGCTACGAGGATGCTCACGAATGAATCGTCGGATCGCAGCAGCTCGAGGCGAAGGGTTCAAGAATGGGACGATGGCCTCAAGGATTATGCTATCTCGCCGCAAACGAGCAGGATAAGCACTGGTAGAAGTGGGAGGAGGCAGAGGAGAGACAGATATGCCGATGACTATTCCGACTACTGAGTGATGGGCACAGCTTGACACATGGGGAATCCGAGGCATGATGTGCTAACGGCAACTATTCCTCTCGAAATCAGAATCGTTCCGGGTACGAAGCAAAGGAGCAACAAGACTTAGCGAATTAAGCTTTTATATAAAGACTGCCAGCATCTTTTCTCAAGCTTCAGCACGTACAAGACATGGCTCCGTTGCCCGCTTTCCTCTGCACGAAGGCTAATTTTCAATTCTCCGGCACCTAATTCAGTCTTCATCGGGGAGTCCTCGCAAAGCACGAGCAAGTGCTTCCCAAGCTGGATTCCCTGCAATTCCAAGTGCAACCTCCATATCTCTTGGATCGCCTGTCGCTCTCGCTCTTGCAATCTCACCCAGTTCACCCTCGACATCTAACGGCTCCCAATCAGGCTAGGAGCCTCAGTCAGCATAGTATATCACCAGGACAGGATCGAACTCACCCAGATAAAATCGTTTTTGTCAAATATGGCCATGAGAGTAAAATCTCTGCCAGTTTGATCCCAGTCACGCGCCTGCTTGGCCTTACCGATCATGAACGCGGGCATTGAGTAGTCCTGGTCCGGCGCCCAGTCCACTTTGCACTCTTCGGCCCAGCCCGGTGGTTTCGTGTCGATCAAGGCTTGCAGTCCTTCTAGCAAGGCGATACGCGCCATTTTGAAAATAGGTTTGGGAGGCCCGAAGAGGCGGGCGTTCTCACGAATGGTTACATGCCTCAGCCATTCGAGACTGCTGAGCTTCCTGACCGGTTGCACGATGGTTCGCTTCCACAATCGCTTATTGACCGCCATTTCCTCCCATGTATGTATGGTGAGGTGACGAACTAATTCAGCATTCTTCCCAATGCCTCGGACGAATGTCGATAGAGCCTCGCCACAGTCGCGCTCATTTAAGCCGCGCTGGAAACTGAAATGGCTGGTTGTGTAGAGGATCCAGATCCGTCTCTGATTGTGGGATGAGTGCACATAAGATTCGTTGCACTGAAGCGGAAGGCTGGATCCATGTCAAGCTCTTCGAGGTCGAGCAGGCGTACACTCAAGCATTCGCGGAGGGGTATCTGAGACCCCGGTTCATCAGACACATCCTCATACTCGTCCTCCTCGCTGATTTCATCCTGTTCTTCGTCTTCTCGTCTTCAGCGTCTTCTTCGTGCTCACTGTCTTCGTTGCTTTCGCCTCGCTGTCCGAGGAACTCAATGCTGTAGGTACATTCCGTGGGAACCATGTATGAATAGATCTGTTGTCTGACTTCAGTTGGAAGCGACAGGAATCCAAGCTGGGCTTGAGGGTTTTTAGGGCTCGTTGCCATCGTCTTCTTTCGAGTCGAAGGATCTCAGTGTGCCCCGGCTTCAGGTATCGAAGGAGGGGTTGTCTCATAAAGACAGTCTTTGAGCTTTGGCGGTGAGAGCCTCCACTCGCGCCGCATGGGCCAAATGTGGTTTAGTTGCTCTTGCCGATCGCTGACGATCTCTATGTTATTAACATTAATGTTTAACCCTCTTTTCCCGACGTCGACGTTGTTGGCGGGCATGAAGCTCCAAGTAAGATGATGTGGATATTGGATACCTGGGCTGCCTAACATTTGGCTCACTGCTCGTGACACCGAGTCAGCACATCTCACTTTGGAGAACGATGTCATGCTCAGCTCAATGTCTCCAGTTTCTTTTAGGTCTGCCTCTCTGCAAAAGGATATATTATTCATAAGGATCGTGTATCTTGCTATTAGGCCCTGTATACTTCGCCTTTAACTGCCTGTGTCCGCTCGACAACGCAGTCAAAATAGCCAATGCTCAATTTTTCGCAAATGCAATGCGTACAAGGAACGTGAGTATTCTCGCATATTACATCTTCTCTAACCACCGTATCCTGATTACTCCTCCGATCCTCGGGTCATCCGTGTCTGTATGGTCTGCGTTCTGCATAACAGCAGGCGGCTACCAGGTGGCGTAACTGCTGTACGAGCTGCTGCTTGTGTAAACGGGATAGACAGAACTATACGTGGATGAGGTCGTATAGATGGGGCTATACGTCGACGTATACGCAGGAGTGGAGTATGTTGTCGAGTAAGTTGAGGTGCACGTTCTGGAAAGATTAGGCGGCGGTACAAACGCTCGAGGAAAGTTACTCACGGGTAAATTGTGGAATAGACCGTCGAATACGCAGTATTGTAAATAGTCGAGTACGACGTACTATAAGCCGTGCTTCTTGATGTTAGCCTTATGACCGGACCATCACAATCGGGTGGGAACAAGATATTCTTAGTGAGCTGGTACAAGCTTTAGAGAGTTCTTACCTGTAAAATGTGGAATAGATGGTACTATAGATAGTGCTGTTTTGTGTCAGTCTTGAAATCTTTGATGGGGAAATGCAAGACGGAGAGGGGAGGTGCTGAGGCCCACTCACCTGTAATCGGTTGAGGTATCAGTCACAGTGCTCTGCGAATCTCCGTTAGCCTGTACCATTGTTGACCGAACAACGAAAATGGCTCTGGTAAGAACGGAACAGTCTTTCGCAGAGACGGGGAACTCACGTAGTCTGTAATGGTCGAGTAGTCGGTGATGGTAGCATACTATTATTATCAGTCTCAAAGCCTGTATCGGGACAAAGGGGAGAAAAGATATTCAGGGTGATCAGGTACAGATTCTTGAGAATACTTACGTCGGTAATTGTCACCGTAGAATACGCAGTCACTGTCACGGTGGGCGTCGTATACGTAGAGTATGTCGATGTCGTGGTGTACGCCGGAGTCGAATAAGTAGTATACGCTGGGTCTAAGATCGGTAGTTAGCTCGTGCGGGTGCCAGTTGACATCCGTCGACATGCAGTCGTCAACAAGTGGGACTCCCGATCATGAGATAAACTCACAGACAGAGGCGTAAGTGCTGGTGTAGGCGGGCGCATAGGCTGATGAGTAGTAACCTCTCTTTTCAGCGTCAACCTCTGGGTGCGGCAGACCCAGAGCTAGGCCGGCGAGGGCAGCGACTAACAGCGAGCGTGAGAGCATCTTGACCTTGATGAGAGCTTTTGTATGGCTAGATATCGAAGCTGGAGATAGGAAAATGGAAAAGTAAATGCCCAGGATTGATGTCCAAGTACAACGAACGAATGCTAGTTCTTCAAGCTGTTGCAATATACATGTGCTGAATTCAAGGCAGATTGAAAGGTACTTATACCTCTTGTACCTTATGTCCTGGGCCTTGTTGCTGGAAAATCTAAGACATCGCTGACCATCAATGGTGAAATTGCGGGCAGTCCGAATTGTCAACAATGAGATACGGCAAGCACCTACCCACAGAGCACTCCTTGCCATTTGTGGAGGCATTTGGTCAGAAGTAGGTGTATTTCGAGACGAAGGTGGAAGGGAGTATGACCGCAGATTCTGCGAACGTAGTGGAGATGTAGAGCTCCTCATTTCGACCTCCCCATCACAATCGACGTGCGTTTTCGCAAGCAGTACACTCTGCATCTCTCTCGACGTGGTATTGTGGAGTTCTTCGAGTGTCCTTCGTGGCGATATGCGTGGTTGCTCAAGGATCCCCGATTCGCAGGGATAGCGACGGTAGAGGAAACGAAGACAGAAGTTGGACTTGGCATGGAAACGATCTGAGCTAGTCCCTCTTGAGCTCGTGCCAAGCTCGATTCGTCACCCCCGGGAGCAGTTATTTTAGGACTTGGTAGACCCACCTCCGCCTTTCGTGCCCGCATACGATGGCGCTCACTCACCTCGAGCATCCTGGCTGACCCTTGTAAATCTGGCGGTGGATGCCTGTGTGCTGCTAGAAAATGAGGACGTGGGCGTCTGGAAACGCGAAAGGTGTTGGCTGCCAACCTCTGGTTGCAGGATTCCAGCCAGTTGTTCCGAACCGGGTTCAAAGGCCGCTGATGCTCCGCGTCAGGATTCGGGTCAGGCTGGAGACGGCCACACGGAGACATAGCGTGCTTAGGCATGCGTACACCAGTACGAGATCGCTTCCCCGGACAAAGCCGAACTGAATGCGTTGGCCCCGCTTTGGTCCAGCGAAGTCCAGATACACAAGTAGCCTCTGATTTGAGGCGACGCAAGACTTCAGGATTGAAGATGCACTTTCATGTGCATATACCAAATAAGCAAACGATCTTAGTCATTCACCTTAGAACTCTGGAGATAGGTTCCATGTTCCTCTCCAGCCTAACCTACATGTATAATATCCCAAGAGGCCCTAAGTCCAATCCTTCACCACAGACAGCATGGTTTGACAGAATTGTGGTGACACAACGATTGGATTTAGATAGAATTCTCGTAAGGGGTGGTATACCAAAATAGATTCAGAAGGTGTAAGAGCCAACATATCGTAAAAGGCCCTTCTGATACGCCAATATGAAAAGTTCTCGCAGGAGATGAAATGCCGCGGCCTGTTCCCGTCGACTTGTACAAACGCAGCTTAATTCGTATCGCCCTCCAACTGCATTGGTGGTGCCGAAAAGGAGGGTTTTCCTCCGTCCTTGGTTGTGTCGGCAGATCTTGCTGGGAACAAGTCCAAGTGAAGTGGCTCTTCGTGGTATGCCGGAGGACACAATGTATCGGATACAGGAAACTGGAGCCTATTCCGACTCCCAATCGTCCGTGTTGTCACATCCATCTCTGCTTCCTCGTTGGACAGTAGCTCTTCTCCCCTCCTCTTCCGCATGCTCAACTCAACCGTTGAAATGACGGAGACGTGAAGCTCATCGGCCCAGCGTACCGATTTCGGACTTGGCGATGAGGCCGTGCTTGACCTTGTCCTGCGGGATCCAAACAGGAAGTATTGCGTGCTTGAGAAGCGTTGGGAAGCTGGCGGTGACTTGGATAAGGCAGAACGGAGCGGTGTGGAGGGAGACCGAATCGGAGTCGAAATCCTCGACTTTGGTGGTGGTGATGGAGGAAGGATGACCGTTCCTCTTGCTGGCGAAGCATGCACATTTATTTTTGTGACCGACTTCGGGGAATTTGCGAGGATATATTGGGAATTGCGGCTTCGTGTCTGCTGCGTTCGAAAGTTATATGGACGCCGGCCATCACATATACTCGATCGTCTCGACATCATTTCGTCTTCGTGGTCTTTCTCATCGTCGTCATCATCATCAAATGCATTGGCTTCCTCAAAGGTCTCCCACAGTTTCGGGTCATAGTGATTGAGGTAGGTGGCCAGCCCACGGAGTAATGCAATGAGCAGACACGTCAGGCAGACCAGAATCACAAGAGACAGAGCCACGCCTCGAAAGAAACCGAGAGCGAGGATGCGCGAAAGTGCTTTGTGGACGAGCTCTGCAAAGGAGAGAGTGTCCGGCTCAGGTGGGAAGATCTCAGGCACAGGAGACGCCACCGACTTCTGGGATATGAAGGCAAGTATAAAATAACTCAAACGTGCAATATTCGCTTGCACTGCCATGGTGGAGGGAGATGTAGAAAACCGCTTACAATGAAGACCATGCTGTCCAAATGAACGAAAACCCGGACATAATCAGAAAGAATTAGGCGTGGAACGGTGGTCTTACATGACAGATTTGTGGGTGGTACAGAGAATGTTTTTGGCCCGTGCGGCTGAGGACAGTGTGGACTGGATTGTGGCCAAAGAATGTACTCACAGGTGGTTCTCGGCAGTTCTGATAAGCATTCGAATGCCATACTGCTTACATAGTGAAAGGCAACGAGCATGAAGATGGTTAATCGAAATGGAAAAGTGACTTCTTGAGGCAGCCTTATCATCAGCTGGCCAAGCGAGATGATGTGTGTCGAGGTGTCATGATGGACTCGGCATCGGCGGAGCTGCCTTTCCGGTGTCGTCTTCGGCAATCGCAATCGCCTAAGTTCGTTTCCGTGATCCCTGTCCTCCTCTCATTTCACGTCGCCATTGACCTGTTCCATTCGCCGAGCTCCTTACCGCACTCTGAAACGTCCAAGCAGCACGCCTGGTGTCTACTGTCAGTGTAGCCTTCGGTCACCGCCGTGCTCCCTAAATCTCATGATATCTCCGTAGCTGGGGAAACGCTTGGATACGACTGCTGAAATCATCACCTTCAGCCGCTTGCGACAAGCTATACCCGTGGCCTTGTCGCGCCCGATCAGTCGCCATCCTCAGCCCAGCTGCGAGCGTCAACTGAATCGTGGGGGAACCTTCTCAGACTATACCGTCAGCCGTTGCGTCGACGTGTCATCCTTTCTGAGCCCATCGGAGCTTTAGCCGCGAGAAGACTTTGGCCCTGTCACACGTCGCGCCACGCAACCAACGAGATCTTGCGATCAAAAATATCCTCCCGACCTCTCACTCTCCTTTCGCAGGCTCGGCAATTGGATGCACTGAAGAGCAGTTCCCAATCCTCTTATGCTCCACTCGAGCATTTGTCGCAATGAAGAGGAGGCACTAATACATTGATTTCGATGGCCTAAACCGATGGTGTGATGGGCAAGACCACCGAATATACCATCATGGGCCCTCCAGGGGACCCTGCTAGTCAATCGCCGCCCTCATCATCCAAGTCCTTGCCTTTTCGAAGCGGATCAAGGCATGCTTCGTCCAACCTTCGGACTCTTTATCGCATTTCTGCTCAAGATATCGGCGATCATCGCTTTGAGGAGCGCTCCTACCACTCTGTCTCAACGGTTCTGCCTACATCCCCACATCTTCCTCCGACTCCGCCGGGTGCGAACAATGAGGATGAAAATGCTTCGCCAGAGGAAGCCGCCCCATCGATTGACGCTGCTGTCTTCAGATCGAGCTTGGTCACGCCCACTAATCAGAACAGTCCACCGACCCCTGACAATACCCCTCCGCGTGAGCGCAACGGGGTAGTCCCTCGTCCTTTTCTGGGTACACAGTCGTCCATGGCCTCGACCCGAGCCGAATCCTTTACAACTGCTCGCGAGGAGATGGCATCGGACACCGAGTCCGACGCTAATATACCACGACAGGAAAATGGGTTCAAATGGCCATTGAGTTCTGTAGACAAATTCGGCGTCACGTCACATCGCTTGCGACACAGTGCCCTACCTCGGTCACCCTTGGTCAATCTATATGGAGAGACACCTATGGTGAGCCAGTCTCCTGAGTCGTTCGTTGTCAAAAATCAAGTTGGAACGTTGAAAAGCGAAGGGCTGGCCGGCTCGAAGTCGGAACAGCAAGTATCAGAGCCGAGCGCGAATGGAAACCCCAATGGCGAGCTTGTCCAGATACATATCGATCCCGCTCCAGCAGCTCCAGCAGAGAGCATTGGGTCACCATATCATATTCGTCATAGCGCCGGTCTGCAGGATCTCAAAAGAGGCAGGAGCCTTCGCGAAAGACTTTTGGAAGCGCAAACGCAGGACCCCTCTGCCTCGACCGAAAAGTTTGCTGATATAATTGGGTGGAATAGTTCTGTCCCGATTGGTGACGAGCCAGCCGAGAGCCGTCAGGCGCATGTGGAAGATACTCGGCGTTTCTCTGGTGTCTCGACAACCTCGACGGTCGAAGCCTACGTGGTCGAACAGGCTCCTTTGCTACGGCGCAACACCACTTTGCGCCACGTCAATAAGCATGAGTCGCTGCGATCTGTCAGCTCACCTTTACCGGCCTCGAATCGGAATTCTCTCCATTCCGCTTCAGAATCGCCCCATCACCTCGTCCACAAGAAAGCACGGCTCAGCAATCAGAACCGTTGGAGTTTTGGATCGGAGGTCTCCAGATCTTACAGCCTGGCATCAAGCACAGTCCTGCCCAAGACAGAAGTGATCCGGGTGGCAGTGATCCCGGAGAGGAGTTCTTCGTTGGGTTCCTCCGCTCGCAGTAGTCAACGGCAATCGTTGTCAAACAGCTCGGGGCGAACGCATTCTCGTAAAAGTTCCGACAACCCACCCACTTCATGGCACCACAAACGGGCATTTTCAGAGTCTGTGGAACGTGGACGGGAACACCCCGAGGCACCTCCAATACCTCCGAGGGCTTCTTCACTGTCGGCACCCACATCGAGGAACACATCTCGCGCCAATTCGATCACCTCAGAGCATCTTCATGTGCAACGACAACGAGCCGAGAAAGATCTGCGCAAGACTTTAGATCGAATGGAGTCTGAGCGTCTTCTGAACAGTCTGCGCGGCTCTGACACGGCGGAGCAGGCTCGTGAATCTGAAGAACGCTTGATGAGCCGCCCTGTCCGGACGTCATCCGGATCTGCAGCTATGCGGACGCCGACAATGGCACCGAGACATCCTGCTGTTGTGACTGGAGAAGGTGAAAAGGACTCTAACCAGCTGGGGATAGTGGTACCTGGATCGAAGGAGTGGGCATCTCTTCGTCCACCGTCCATCTTTGATACACCTTTTTCGCAACCCTCCTTTCAGTCGGCTTCGCCGGAGCTCAACGAGGCAAGGGCGATCAACTATTTCGCCCACAACAATCATTCGCTGCAGTTGATCGAGCCATTCCCAGTGGCAGAGTCCAGAGCCGTTCGTGAGGTTCAGAGGCAACATATTCCGGAAATCGAGGTCGAGTCTCCCTTGCGCAACCCTCGGCAACCGCCCGAGCCGCCACAATTCAAAGTGATTCCGCCGACGCCCGCTGATGAGAGTGCTGTACAGCAACTCGGGTTTGACAGAAGTGGCTCTGTGAAGCGTCCCGGCAGTTCCCGCCAGCGGTCGGAGTCGTTCATCACCCATCTTTCGCGAAACTTGAGCCTCAAGAACGCCCGAAACCGCAAATCTGACCAGGTTCTTGACAACAGCTTGCATCCAATGTGGCGACCGCGAGCCTTCTGGGACGACGTCGACAATGTACGCCCGGAACCCATACAGCAAGAGCGCTCGCTTGATGAAGGACTGGTGCACAATTCTTTAGGTCTCCCGCAAGAAAGGATAGTCGTCACGGGGCCAGTGTCTCTGATCCGGCGGATTTCGGAACGTCGCAAACATAACAGAGGAATTGTGAAACAATCGAGTCATTCAAGCCTCGCAAGGATTCGGGCATCTCGCAAGCTGCAGCAACCGTCAGGACACGGGTTGAGGTTCTACTTTCCGTTCGTTTTGGGTATGCCCGAAAGACTGTTGCATGCAAAACAGCGAAAGGAGGACGAACGAAGAGAAAGGCGAAGGGCTGAACTGCGACGCAGTATTGGAACATATGTCATCTCTCAGGGTGATTCGAGGTTTCCTGCCAGCAACACAAGCCTGGGAAGAGAAGTCTGAGCGTCTCCTTGCGCTCCCCAAAAATCCAGCACTACCATTGACGACCTGATGTTTACCATGACCCCGGTGGTCATGGTTCTGCTTAATGCTTGGCGCTTGTGAGGATATCTCGGCAGCGTTTTGATTTCATGGGTATGCATTGAGCGCAGAGATATATGCACGATCTGACGTCTTGATGAAATGATGAATTGGATGAAATGATGAGTATGTACCATTAGAGAGCCCAGGGCCAGCCCAGATGAGATGGAGACGTAGCTTAGGATTGGAATACAGCTTGTTACGACCTTGTGTGCGAGGTTCCAGCCTTCTCTTCCATCTGCTGTTTGTTCCTCATATTTTCCAACTCGACAGAGTTGAGAAATGGCTCAGAAGTGATGCTCGAGTCGAATACGGTTACTGAGACGCACTGGTTAGCTCTCCATTCGCGGCTAAAATGACTCATATTGTTCTCACCGCGCTGATCGTGGGTTTGCGGTTGGGTGAAGTAGATGGTGCCGGGTGCGTCGACCGCCTTATTACATTTTTGTGCCTTTTTCAATGTGCCTTTCAGCAGCTTCTTCTTCCCTTCTGAGTTGGCCATTGACACATCGGTCACTAATTACATTTATTGACTGCGTGAGCCAGGGTAAGGGTGACGAGCCTGAAACCGTGATGTGGTGCTCCTCGGCACGAACGCCTCAATCGATTAGCCAATGATAGCAGTTCATCATCCTCAATGCACTTCCATTCTCCAAGCTTGACTCCCGAGTTCATCACGATCTTATCTTATCTGAGGCGCCGCGTTGCGAGATCGGAACTCACAGCATGGCCGCAAGTTCTTGGGCTATTCCTATACAAACCCTTATCGGGCTAGATGTTGACGAGAGTTTCAACCTGGCGTCTACCTCTGTCGCAAGCCCAGGCGATGGTCCTGGCACCGCCTTCGCTAGTCCAACTCAGAGCCACAAAAGGAATGCCTCAGTGGCGGGCTTCGACAGCTCCCCCGCCAGCCTCGAGTCTCCCGATATCAACGGCGATGAGCACACGCGCGATGGCAGGCGCAGACCGGTGAAAAGAGCCTGTAACGAATGCCGGCAACAGAAGGTGAGCTACCACAGAATCGAGTCTCTGTATGCGCGCCGCTGTTTGCGCATATCATCCTGCTACTGGGATGCGACTGCTACCCCTCACAGACCAGGTGTTGAGTCACCGCCGGCTCTGACCTGACTTGACACAGCTTCTTCCAATTGACCCCGTCTGTTCTTTGCTAACAATCAACTTACAGTTACGATGCGATGTCGTTCAAGAACCCTTCCAGATGTGCACTCGCTGCAAGCGTCTCGGCCTCGGGTGCAAGATCGAGGATAACTTTAAGCGCGTGGGAAAGAGATCGCGCAATGCAGAAATGGAGCGAGAAATTGTTGAGTTGCGCAAACAGGTGGCTTCATCACAAAAGGCTCCAGGTGGGGTCAACGGTGCCCATACCAACGGCAATGCTAGCCTGCAGCTGTCGCCAACTGGGGACGGCACTTTCACCTCGGATGCCGCCGCCGCAGGATTGCTGGATCTAAGAGGTGGCGGAACAGGAAGACCGGTGTTCAAGCGACTTGAAGACGTGACTCTGACCCAGGACCGGGCGCAGGAACTCTTTCAACGCTTCTTCACGTTTCATCATCCATTCTTGCCCTTTCTCAACCCGGACCGGAAGCCCGAAGATTACTTCTCCAGATCACCACTTCTGTTCTGGACCATCATCTCTGTTGGAGCTCGCCATTACACACCTGAGCCTGATCTTTTCAATTCTCTGACCGGGCCAGTGATGAGATTGGTGTGGTCTACGGTGGCTGAAGTGCCTCAGAACTACCATATGATCAAGGCGCTCATCTTGCTATGTGCTTGGCCACTGCCTACTAGCAGCACCTCGACAGATCCTACATTCATACTGTGCGGACTGATGATGCAAATAGCCCTGCAGATTGGCCTACATCGGCCCACCCATGCTCAGGACTTCAGTAAGTTCAGGGTTGAACTCCGAGAAGTAGAATTACAAGACCGGGTGGTTGTTTGGAGCGTGTGCAACATCGTCGCCCAGAGGATATGTACAGCGTATGGACAGCCGCCCCTCAGTATATATGACTGGACGCTGGGACCGAAGCCTCTTGACACAAACCCCAATTACGAACTGCCAGCCCCAATATTCAATCGACTGCTGATAGAAAAGTTTGTGGACAAGGTGTCGAGAACGCTGTACATGAATCCACACGATCCTCTGGGTCTTGCCGCCGACACAGAACGGCCTACTTATGTGTCATTCCTGGCACACGAACTGGCTGAACTCCAAGATAGGTTGCGGAAGGACACCTCTCCAATCACCAAGATATATCTCAAGGCCGCCGACTTGCATATGAGGCTGAGCGCGTTCTTCTCACCGTCTTCTTTACCGACATACAGAACGGATATGCTGAAGCTCTACTATGCCACAACAGACTTCCTCGAGACGTGCCTCAGCCTGGAGTCGAACATCAGCGTCGATCTACCTTCAAGCTATTCTCACGGCTTATCGTTGTCACATGCTACTAATTACATCTTCTTCACCATGCTCGGCGCCGGCTTCTCTTTGCTCAAGCTGATGCATCATTTTCTGGGCGAGCACGAACTGAATTCCAAGGGAGCATCCGAGCTTCTATCCAGAACAGTGTGGGCATTGAGGAGTATGAGCGTTGTTGAGAACGATCTCGCTGAGCGCTTGTCCGAGGTTCTGGCGCAAGTGTGGAAGAGCGGCCGGGTACGTGCAGAGCCCAATCGCAACAACATCGGCGAAGGCGCCGCGGACGACAGCCTCCAGCTTAAGGTAAAATGCCGGATGTCGATGTCTGTGGTGTTCGATTCTGTTTGGCAATGGCGACAGAACTTTCATTTCCGTGGAGGAAGGCCCGCTGATGGTAAGCATCGTTGCGTCTCGTCCTCCTGTGCAAGCATTGACGAACAAACAGTGAGGCAACGGAACCCGCAACTTCAGCAGCCAGACAACAAACCTAGCGCTCCTGCTTCGAACCCTGAATCTATTTCGGCAATCAACGAACCAATGCTGTCAGGCTCTACAATGTGAGTTGTCCTTGAAGACTGTCCCGGGAGATTCTTTCAGCTTCCCTTCCCTCCTCGCCCGTAATCGACTCACTGTGTTGATACAAATGCTGACGGCTGCGTAGACCCGGGATGGCAGGCATGTCGACTGGACTGCTTGACGACATCAGCATGGACTATGGCCAGGCAAGCTATGATGTGTTCGACCCCCTTAACTGGATGCTCGATGGCATCGTGGATTTCCCGTATAACTTCAGCAACGTGCAGGGCAACGAGCTCGCGGGAATGGATTCATTGGGGAACGGAATGTAATCATCTTGCGATCCTTCTAATGTGACATGTGTTTCGAGCTCACTCTTGAGGCGATTGCTGGGCTAACGACATCTTCTGCTTTATCATTACGGCGGCCTTTGCACCTTGTCGAGTTGATAGAGATATAGAGAACATACAGCCTCAAAGCCTTTAGCAGCACAGCGATCCCTCGTTCAGACCAGCTCCATCACTGGTTCGACAGAAAGATCGGCAAGCGAGACGACAACCGAAGAAAGGCGATCGAGGTCCTGAAAAACCTCCTTGCGTAAAGTAAAAAGAGATAACGTTTCGGCAAGCGGCGAAAGCCAGTGGACGATTTACAATGACAATTACTGCATCGAATGGAAGGGCCGAAGCTGCTTATCTCGAGCTTAGCTACGCCAAGATGCGCCATTGTGATTCGAGAAAGCTCGTCTTCTCCATTGCTCTCCACTCACACCCAACAATCGGCTCCCAAGCTTCTTCAAGCTTGGTGCACGCGGTGCTTCTGTCGCTTGTCCCCGGCCGCCTCCAGCTCTCCCAGGTCGCGTGGCTTTCCCTGCTGGCCAGACACCTGCCACAAACGGTGGGTGCTGCTCCTGCTGTTCATTGAGGCGACCTCCGAATTGCGGGGTTACCTGAGATCGCATTTCCAGAAGAACGAAGCAAGCCAGCTTGGAAGCTGTTCTCAATTGGGAATATTGCTGGCAATACGGTTCAACATTCGGCTATGCTCAAGGAGGAATTCTCAAAGAGCGAGAAAGGGCTGAACAAAGCTCGATTAGATATCGCGAGTCGCTCTGACATTCCAGACGTACAGAGTACCAAGACCCTTATCTTGATGATCCCAAGGTGGCGCACACAAGTACGAACACGAACCAGGGCCCAGAGTACTAAAATCACAGTCCATCGCACTCGCCACCGTCCCTGATTTTGTATATGAGTTCTTGATCCCCGTTTCTTTCTGTGGCAGGTCGACTTGGACTTCCTCCCCTTGTGTCGCTCTATTCATCCCCGTCCACCAAATAAAGGCGCCGACATCGTCAAACAGCCTTTTGCGGCTCATCGACCGCCAGGATGGCTTCTTACGAGAAAAGCGGTTACGAAAAGGAAGCCTATGACGTCGAGTACCAGCATCCTGTTGTATACGATAGACACCACTCCGTCGTCGCACCAGATGCCTCAGGCGCGGTCCACGGAGAATCTTTCGTTGTCGGAAACTCGACGTACGCCAAGTTGCAGCGTCTTGCAGGACGGTTTCAAATCGAGCAGCGCGGCATCGAGCGAGTTCCTGAAGATGAAAGGACAGATAAAAGCACCTTCAAAGTTGGCACCATGGTGAGTACTGTGTTCTTCCTAGAGTGCAACTTGTACTGACTCACGCGATAGTGGCTTGCCGCAAATATGGTAGTTTCCTCGTTTGCCATCGGCGTGCTCGCAGTCCCCGTCTTCGCCCTGGGCTTTGTCGACTCGATTTTGACGATTCTCTTCATCAATATACTGGGCATTATACCGGTGTGCTTCTTCTCGACGTTTGGTCCTCGCTTTGGCATGCGCCAGATGATCCTCAGCCGCTTCTTCTTTGGCTACTATGGTGTCAAAATCAGTATGTTGCCCGTTCCCTGTCGATTTCTCGGTTGTCGCTGACGCTTTCGCAGTTGCTGTCTTTAATTGCCTTGCCTGCCTGGGGTGGTCATCCGTCAATGTGATTGTCGGCGCACAGCTCATCCATGCCGTCAACCCGAACGTCCCAGGTTATGCTGGCATTATCATCATCGCAGCATGCACTTTTATTATCACCCTTTTCGGCTACAAGGTTGTACATTTCTACGAAATGGTGTCCTGGGTTCCTTGCTTCATCATCTTCCTTGTCGTCCTCGGCGAGTTTGCTCATCACGGCGAATTCTCCAACATCAAGATGGGCAGCGGTGAAGGAGAGGCCGGTTCGGTGCTGTCTTTTGCGGCGTCGGTTTTCGGTTTCGCCACAGGCTGGACCTCTTACGCGAGCGACTACACCTGCTATCAACCTGTCAACACCTCTCGTACGAAGGTCTTCTTCTACGTCTTCGCTGGTCTCCTATTCCCGCTCTGCTTCACTGAAATGCTGGGTGTGGCAATTGCCACTGCCATCCCGACAAACCAGGCCTATGCAGACGCGTATGCGGCAGATGCAGTCGGTGGTCTCCTGCACCAAGTTCTTGTTCCACCATTGGGAGGATTCGGCAAATTCTGCGTCATCATCCTTGCACTGTCGATCGTTGGCAACAACTGCCCCAATATCTACTCCCTCACATTCTCCCTGCAAATTCTCACGCACTATGCGCAAATGATTCCCCGGTTCCTCTGGACGCTGGTCGGATCGGTCATCTACTGCGCAATCGCCATCCCCGGCTACTCGGTATGTTACTCATCCCTACTGCTCCCCTTTACCAGCCAGCTAATTCTGATATAGCACTTCGAATCCGTCCTGGAAAACTTTATGTTGGTCATTGGCTACTGGCTCGCCATCTACGAAGGCATATCGTTGCCCGAACATTTCGTATTCAAGCGTGGCATGCGTGGCTACACCCCAGAGCACTACGATCAGCCGAAGTATCTTCCGCCGGGCCTCGCCGCCGCAGGAGCTTTCGGGTTCGGCGTGCTCGGCGCTGCCATGGGCATGGCCCAGGTGTGGTTTATCGGGCCCATCGGGAAACTGATAGGAATTGGATACGGCGGTGATATTGGTTTCGAGTTGGCTTTTACATTCACGGCTGTCACCTATGTGCCTTTCAGGTACTTGGAGAGGAAGTACTTCCATCGATGAAGCAGGGGTAAGGGAGTAGAGCAACTGAAAGTCCCTGATGTGGATTTATCATTCCAGCGTATAGCACGATCTAGGGTCTAGAAAGCCCGCAATATAGAGATTTTGTCATACAGACACACGTCGTTCTCTGACCGGGACACGCTCGTGAGGCATTTCGCTGTGCTGCACTGCCATCGAGCCTACCGTTCGTATCGCGAAACGGCGTGTCTTTTGGTTTGACTGATAGTTTTTTTTCGCACTAGCTCGACCTATCTTCGGGTCTGACTGCCACTTGTTTTCGTGACTTGCTCGGCGGACGGGCATCAAACCAGAACGCGTCTGCCTTTCAACGTTCCTCATACTATGCTTAACATCAAGCGTGCGTCATGTCCAGCTCGACAGATTTCTACGTGATAGACTCCCAACTCACGGAACCTGATATGGAGATGTCCGCAAATGCGGGCCCCTGAGAAATGGATGCGCGCTGCACCTATTGTGTCCCACTCAGCGTTGACACGCTTCGATGCCAACATGAATATGCTCATCACGCATCTCTCCTTGATTTGAAGTCGTGCGCCGAGTCTACTCCCTGCGATCTTTGTCAGCTATTCTGGACTTGTATCGAGACGTCTTGTAGCAAGGAGGATGTCGACCACTACCTCAATGGTCGTCCATCAGACGCCGTTGAACTCCGGGGTACAACCATATATCTCTCCCTGTTCCTTACTGATATGCACCCTGGCATGAAGCCAAAATTCCCAACGGATGGACCAGGGAGCAACATATGGATATGCTCCGGCGCCAGCGGGCACTCAAGAGTGCACGCCTTCGTTTTTCTCTTCGCAGAGCCAGGTACGGTTGCCGCAAAGTACTTGCTTGAGCGAAATGCTTTGTGCTCTGACCGTCCCTCGCTTTCTTTACAAATGATTCATTCATGGCTTCCGGAATGTATAGCATCACACGATAGATGTGGTGGCTCGAACCCCGCCCGAATGCCAACGCGAGTTATCGACCTTGGAGATTCCTCTACGGCGACCGAGCCCAAGCTTTGCATCACGGGAGGACGCCATGGCCGATACATGGCTCTTTCGTACTCTTGGGGTGAAGGTGTTCGCCATAAAATCCAACTAGAAAAGAAGACGATTGAACCTTTCCAGACAGCTATTCCGGAGCAGAACATGACATGCTCACACCGAGAAGCACTAGGCATCGCTCGCAATCTGGGATATCGTTATGTCTGGATTGATGCTGTTGGTATCATACAGGACGACAAGGCTGACTGGGCCAAGGAGTCCACCAGGATCGCAGACGTGTATGGGAATGCGGAGCTTACCCTCGTCGCTGGAAGAAGCGATGATAGCAGGTTGGGCTTCATCGAGCAAGTCTCAACTATCCCCGGCATTCGTTGCCGGTTGCGGTACTCTAGACCTGGCACAGAGATACCCGACGACTCACATTGCTTCGTGAGTCTTCGAAGGTCTCAAGCTACAGGACCAGTTGATCAACGGGCGTGGTGTTTCCAGGAGTCCGTCCTTGCTAGACGTATGATTGTGTATGGCGAGCAACAACTCAGCTTCAGGTGCCGACACAGAAGCGATTGGGAGGACGGCAATTATATTTTGTACCGTTGGAGTGCCGGTGGCCGCTATGATATCTCTGCCGACGCCTTGAAGGACCCCCACCTTACGAAGGAAGCCATATTGAAGCGATGGTATGCATTGTCGATGCACTATTCGACTAAGGACATATTCGATGCAACAGACAACTTCGCGGCCCTTGCTGGAGTCGCCGTGCGGTTTCAGGAGGCCCTTGGCTCCCGGTATCTCGCTGGTCTGTGGGAAGCAGATATGATTCGCGGGCTGCTGTGGAAAAGCCGAAGAGTGCTTGGTGGTCCTTTCACACAAAACGCGATGAAGAAGCCTTTGGCCGTGAAGAAGTACGCGGGAAAGGAGATCGTGCGGGCACCTTCGTGGTCTTGGCTTGCGTCGCAGGGCTCGATATGGCCGGCGACACAAAGGTCTTATGACCGAAGACTCCAAGATCGGAGTACCTATCGGTGCCGCCCAGCTCATCAGAATGGTTTGACCTGGACCGAAGACACCTGGAGTCCGAGCACTGTGATCTATCCCTTTCCGCCGTGCAGATTGCAAGTACTTGGATGTCTGCGAAAAGTGCGGTGCTCCGTCCGGGCAACCTCGGAATATAGCAAGAAGCCGACGTGGCAATACTCGCGGGCAAGGCTGAACCGGCATACAGTGTTATTAGAAGCGGTCGATGAAGAACAACGGGAAAATGCAACCATGTGTGGTGTGATAGCTATGGGACTCTTCGATCTAGCGATGTGTGAGTACTCCCTCTTCTGGGCAATGTGCCTATCTGCGGATGAAGGGCTCCTGCTCTGTGACAATGAAGACGGAACGTATTCCAGGCTGGGTGTCTTTACCGTTGAGGACGATAGCTTTCATACAGAGGCGACACCTATTCATGTCACTTTAGTGTGAGTCATGCATGTTATCCATCACGCCTGATTTTCACCTTTTGTCGGGATTTGAGGTCATTTTGTGGAGGGTGTAGGACCAAGGGTGTTGGCAAAAGACGATGTACGTTCCGGTCAGTCCTGCCTCAATGGCAAGGAGGATGATACAGTCTCTGTCAGCAGCATTTTGCCAAGTGAAAACCCCTTCCACAACACAGCAACCGATTCTGTTTCCTCCCGGTATCAGTAAGCACAAGCAACACTGCCTTGGCGTAGGCGGTTGAAACAGTGCTCTGAAAGTTGTCACTTCACCTCCTCCACATGCCTCTCCACGATCTCCACCCCCTTCTTGTCATGCGCACCCTCGGCATCCTCGTCTCCGGCATTCGTCTCCATCTTCTGCAGGATGTCGTTTTTCACAGCGTTCTTGCCGTCGAAGATGACGCTGACTTCCTCGAGCGTGATCTTGCTGGTTTCGGGATACGTAAAGTAGACCACAAACCAGGTAAGCACGATGATGATGTTGATGACGAGATAGTACTTCCAGCCGATATTCTTCAAGGCGACCGGATTCAGATAATTGAAACCGGTGATCGTCGCTTGAACGAGCAAGTTCTGGGTACAGATAAGTTTGGGTCGGATGTCGTAGCTCATCACCTGCGGATCTCCGTTAGCATGTACCATTATTGATGGAACAATGACAAACGCTTCGTTAAGAACGAAACAGTCTTTCACAGAAACACTTACTTCCACGGTGTAGCCTGTCAAGATACCGTTCCAAGTCGAAGCGTAGAAAGCGTTGAAGATGAAGATGAAAGCGATGACAGGAGGTCCGGCGTCCTTGACTCCATCCGAAACGTACAGTGCGCTGCAGATTGTCCATGGTAGGAAGCCGCAGAACAGCATGCCGGTCAAGGACGTCAGGAGCATGGGACGACGGCCGAACTTGTCAATAACGTAGGCTCCCCAGAAGGCCCAGCCCATGTTCCACATGGTCAAGCAGCCGTTAATGATAGACTGATGACGGGGATTGGTGATTCCGATACCCCGTAGAATCAACACAAGGTAATATCCAATTATGGTCTGGCCTGTTGCCTGTGAGAGAATGGAACAGGTCACAACGATCCAAGTTCGGTGGCGGTTTCCAGGTGTGCGGAAAAGGTCAAGCCAACTTCTGCTGCCGTGCTCTTTCTCATACGCAAGAGTCTGAACGATTTCGTTGTACTCAAAGGTTGCGAGGGGGTCTGCTTCGTTGCCTCCGCAATGCCAATCGACCAACGTCTTGAAGGCTTCCTCATTGCGGCCTCGGGAGGCGAGCCATCTTGGGGACTCTGGCACCCACCAGGTGAGAGTGACTGAGATCAATGAAGGGAACATTTGTCTTCAGTCTCCGTTAGCTTGTACCATTACTTACGGCGCGATGACAACGGCTCTCGGAAGGATGGATGCAGACGAGCAACTTACATTAGCGAGACACTCCGCCAGCTCCAGTCACTTTGGATGGAGAGCGTTCCCAAGGTCATCCATGCCGCAATCATAGCCCCGAAATAGTACAAAGTGTTGAGCAGCGTCGACAACTGGGCCCTGTGAGTCGGATGCGACAACTCGCTCACGAGCATTGGGGCTGCTGTGTATTCGAAACTGAGGCCCATACCGATGACGCAGCGGGCTACAGCAAACATGGCAATACCTTGCGCGAAGGTTTGCAGGAAGACACCGATGATGATAATGACCGCTCCGGAAATGATGATCAGTTTGCGGCCGACCTTTTCAACAAGCCACCACAGGAAGAACTGTGTGAAGACACCTCCGAGGCCCTGAGTGCCGTTGAATATACCAAGTTGGGCCCCCGTCGGGTGATGGAAGTAGGATTGCTGGACTCATGTTAGCCCAGGAGGCATTTTCGAGGTTGAAGCACGAATGCCGCAAATTATGACGGTCTGATGGACTCACCCAATAAGTCAACGTCTGCATGCCGTTCATGATCGAGCCGTCGAGGCCATTTGTGGCCTGAACAATGAGGACGACACACAGCCAGCCATAAAGCTTCCGCAGATGCTTGTACTTGTACCATGGCTTGTCAAGTAGCTTCTGAACATCGATCGTGGTTTCTCCTCGCTTGGTCCCTACATGGATTTGGTTCTCTTGCGGCGCCATGGTGCCTTTGTGGGAGTTTGTCCAAAAATCGACGAGACGAGCAGACGCTAGAAGTGGAATCTGTGTAGTGCTTCATCGTGTCCTCTATGTACACAGAAAGCATTCGAGACCGTCGGTCGACACTTTTCTCCACATCTCGAATTGCCGAGTCCGGAGACTCCCCACTGCACAATCGCCAAACTAGTGGCAGAGGCTGTTGGACGAGATTCAGCCTAAAGCGCTTCTTCGGCATGCTTTTCATTGAGGAAGGCACTGTTCAATGTACGTAGGCTTTGACCTTCAGCGGTTGGAACGGCTTCCGGACGGCGATAGACGGAGCTGGGCCGAGTGGAAACTAACCGAGCTTGTGGAGTGCGACATAGCGTCGCAAAGTTGGGATACAGCCAAGCGGCTCGATTTCTGGTTGGATAGATTCGCTCAATGGTATGCTGAAGGTCGGCAAAGACGCAAGCACAGGAATCAAGGCGAAGCTTTCGTGGCTCCGACCCGTTTGAGAGCGTCAGCCTCTCAATCTGGGGAAACGGGGAAAGAGCGGTTACTTCCAGACACCACTGGCCTTGATCCACAAGAGGTTTCCCCGCACATGAATGGATGCTTTCCAACAGCATCTGTGAGAATGCTCTGACCGAATGTTTGGGCATCCGGAGATGGCGTATACTCGAATTTAGCCTGAAGCGCTGAGAAGCGCAAAGCAAAAAACCACGGAAGTGGTTGCTGTGCGTATCTCACTGTTGTATGTCCGTTTGACTCCATCAATAGGCTATTGTACAAGTAGTAGCAGGCTGACTGAGAGGTTGCAGGTGCACATGGGACGATTCCGATTCATTAGTGGGCGCCAGCCGCGACATCTGGGAAGTCAGCAAAGCTGCAAGCATTGACCACGTGGTTTTGTGCAAGGCTTGAAGTCCAGAGAATGGGAGCAGGGGAATTCCTGTGAAGAATTTGTCCGGTTATTGCTTCCACTGCTAGAATATGGGTAACACACATTGTTGTAATTCGGTATACTTGTCTTGTTGACGGGCAATGAGGAGGCAATCCAGGCACTGCTCCATACCTACCGAGAGCTCATGCTATTTATAATCTGGCACATGCCGTTTTCAATCAATTTTTGCATCATGAAACTGGCTGGACTTCTTGGCCACGCTAGCTTTGACGCGCTGCAATCCAGGTCAAGGGGAGAATAAGGCAGTAGGATATTAGAAAGACCTTTCCTGGCATATAACATGTCAGTGTGCTCAATTTCATGTCCTCGGCGCCGGATGGACATAACAGTATCATGTATCGTGGACGCTGGTCGCGCAACGTCGCGAAATTGTGAATATTCTGGGCGATTTGAGGACACGAGCTTCTGGGTCGAGCTTCGGTTCAGCAGCTTGACTCCCCAGCAGAACGACATGCTCGGTGGGGCGCCTTTTTATCTTCCTTCCTCCCATGGCGCTTCCATCTAGATGCGGATATGTAGCATGTACGTCTCCTCGTACTGAAATTGGTATGCTCGACACGTACCAGAACAGTGGCGAAGTCGAAGGTGCTGTGATGTTGTAGCGTGTAGGACTGTGCAGGCAACGCAGTTAGGACCTGACATATATGACCACAAGAAGGCTCCGGTTGAGTGTAAGCGACTTGCTAGGAATACACTCAGGGTAGAGCTTCGGCTTGGAAATGGATCTTTGATTACAGGAAGAGAAGGAGGTTGCGTGTGTGAAGGCAAGGCCACAAAGTTCTCACTACAGAAATATGGCCTGGAGCACCAAGCTTCCTCTGATTGGCCAAGCCGTGGATGGTCCGACCACCGACACACTATTGGCGGCTCAACTCAGCTCAGCGAAGGGAAGCGACATTCACAGAACACTTCTCCTCGCTCTCCAAAGTCGCATACACACTCTCACGGATCTGGCCAACTTACACATTGTCTCCTCCGGTCTTTCTCCTCTGTTCCCGCCTCGTTTGATCTCGCCGCGGTGCAGACAAGATGGACTTCGAAAGCCTGAAGAACCAGGTCAGCAACCTCACCCTCTACGACATCAAAGCTGGGGTGCGAAAGGTTCAGAATGGTCAGTCAGTCCCTGCTTAATTTGAAACATGCTGACAGTGAAAAAGCCGTCATGAACCTAACTGAGATGGAATCCAAGGTGGGTTTACTCTCCTCAGCTCCGTGCCCACCACGTCCTTACTATCCGAACAGGTGCGGGAAGCCACGAACGGAGACCCATGGGGTGCATCGGCAAGCCTCATGCAAGAGATCGCTCAAGGCACACATAACTAGTCAGTGATCCCATCCTGTCGACGCGCAGCCTACCTGACTTTTACAGTCAACAACTCAACGAAATCATGCCCATCATATACAAGCGATTCACGGACAAAACCGCCGAAGAATGGAGACAGATATACAAGGTACGCCAGGCCTGTGTATTGGACGAACCTCGAGGCTCACGAGTCATAGGCACTGCAACTGCTCGAGTTCCTCTGCAAGAATGGCTCCGAGCGAGTCATTGACGATGCGCGATCACACCTGTCCCTCCTGCGAATGCTCCGACAATTCCACTACATCGATCAGAACGGCAAAGACCAGGGTGTGAATGTGCGGAATAGGTCTGCTGAGCTGGTCAAGCTGTTGAGCGATGTTGATACCATTCGCCAAGAGAGGAAGAAGGCCCGTGCCAACAAAAACAAATATGGCGGTGTCGAGGGCGGCGGCATGGGCGGCGGCTTCTCCAGCGGAACTCGTTACGGTGGCTTCGGTAGTGAGACTGGTGGCTTTGGAGGCTACCAGGGAGAAGTCTACGGGGATGGTGGGGGCTTTGGTGGGCGCGAAACTGATTACTCCGGCACTCAACGCCGTGGTGACCAGTTTGAAGAGTACGATGAGGGCGACGACGCCGAGACCTCGCGGCCTGTACGAAGTCCGACAACAAGGGCAGCACCCACAACAGCGGCAGCCAAAAAGTATACGCCCAAGCCGAAGGAGCCAGAGCAAGATCTTTTCGAGTTTGGCGACGAACCTTCAACGATCACAGCATCTAATGGCAGGGCGCCTGCTACCTCAAGTGCCATGCCCAGCATCGCAAACGACGATGATGATTTCGACGACTTCCAATCCGCGACTTCTCCTGCAACACAATCTACCATCAATCCTTTAGCTAGCCTCGTTGCACCACCCCCTACCACTTCCACCACTACCTCGGCCACACAGTTCGCCGCTCCGAAGCCTGTCGCTCCTGGGCACGCGGCTGGCCTCAACAACATCTTTACGACTACTTCTCCTGCACCATCGACTTCTTCCTCGATACTCTCACCCGCCACATCGACATTTTCCCCACCTCCTGCGCAGAAGCCGGCCCAATCGATTCAGCCTACCGCTTACAGACCGACTGGGCCGAACTATTTCACCTCGGTCCCATCGTCGACCAGCTCACAACCCACATTCTCCTCCACGGCTTCTACTCCACTGAGTGGCGGAGCTACTTCCTCTTACGCCCCCCCGACCTCCATGGCATCATTAGGCAAACCAACCCCGAAAGCAACATCGAGCACTGGAGGAGACGCGTTTGGCAGTCTATGGAGCACCGCCAGCACTAAAGCCGGAGTGAAGAGCACAACTCCTTCGCAGAAAGGGCCCGATCTTGCCAGCATGGCCAAGGCTCAGTCTCAGGCAGGCATTTGGGGAGCAGCGTCGGCGGCGAGCTCGGCTTCGCGGCCTGGGGCAACGGCACCGACGCCCAATACTGCGTCAGCAGGCCAGGGGAAACCACTTGGGAATGGACTAGATGATTTGCTTGGTTAAGATGTGCAGCGAGATCGATGAAGACTTGTGCAGCCGGCATAAATACATCTACGCCACGATCAAGGCCTTTGGTATAGTTTGAATTCTGACAGATAGTCAAATTTGCTCCGCCTAGCCGATTTATGACAAGGTTTGTGGACACTGAAGTATGTTCACTGGGCTCTCAAGCAGGCGCCCATCTTTGCGGTTGCGAGATCCGTGAGATCGCCGGTAAGCAACGCAAGTCGAATCCGAGTCCTGATGACGAAAAGAATGTTCAATTCGTCGATACAATTCCTCCTAAAGACTTCCTCCATCAAGCGCGGTGCTAGCTTTGTCCATTTGCCTCCGTGGTATCGGGCAGAGCGTGGCTTTGACCGTTGCGTAAGAAGATGGCAAGTACGAGTCTGTACGCTCTTCCACATGGGCAACGAATTCAACGTCTTCATGAATCCTAGAATCCGAGACCGTGTCCTTTCCTCAACTAATAACGGCCGTTTTGTCTTACATTCTGTTCTTATGATGGTATACCTTTCCTTTCCTATTCCTAGCTGCTATCTGTAGTCTATACCAACCTCACGGGTTGACTCTTCGAGCACTGTTACACTAGCTTCGAGCTTGAAGTTTCCAGACTGTCACGCCCTCGTCATTGTGCATAGGCGGGACAGCTTGGTTGATCGTCCCTGTCGCAATCGATTGCGGGTGACCAAGGCACCAATCACCGCAAGGAATGGCGGGGTGAATATGCCTTTCTCCCCCCAGACTCGCAGACTGCAATCAAGCAGTTCGCCTTCGCCCACCTATCTAAAAGTGTAAGTGGCTCTCCAGTCTTCGAGCTGTCTTCCGAACACATCCTCCTTCCGCATCGTTCTCCCTATTCCGCCCATCGCTGCTAACATGAGTGAAAGGCCTCCTCACAAGCGCTCCAAGAGTGCCAGAGTACTCAATCTTCTCCGCAGCGACAATCTGCCTAAAGAGAGCGGTTCAGACACTGATCAGTCGCCGGTTACTACTACCACCTCCACTGCTGGACCTTTCTCCGCAACCTCGCCATTAAGCCCGGTCGATGCTCAAAGATTGAGCCCACTGTCTCCCACCGTCACCAGAACGTCTCAGCTGGCCATGGACCCGGGCGACTATCCAAAAGAGTCAGAGTCCGCACATCAGGTGCCGTCTGTGCCTTCGGGCGTTTCTTCCGACCAGGGTGCTTCGATAGAAGATTCGGTCCGGACATTTCGTGTCTTCGAGGTGCTCCGAGGTAAGGACACGGCTGCCATTTCCAAGGCAATCAAAGAATCAATCCCGTCCATAAACAACCTCAATCCAATTCCAGGAACCACGATCCTCCACCTAGCGATACAATGCGCCGAACCGTCCATAGTCGAGCAGGTTTTAAGAGAAGGGAAGGGCCTGGATATCAATGCGCAGGACAAGGAGGGCAATACCGCTCTACATCTAGCTGCGCAACTCGGCCGGGCACCTATTGTACGGGACTTGCTTGAGGTATCCGACGTGAATGATGCCATTTCGAACCGGCAAGGAAAGCTGCCTATCGACCTTGCTCGAACTCCCGAAATATTTCAGCAGCTACAGCTAGCCCGCTCCATCTTTCTCGATGAGAAGATGAAGGAAATTCATGGCGTGCTGGCGCAAAATGACTACAAGAGGCTGGAAGCACTATTGGTCGAGCCTCGGGTTGAAGGTACCCTCGATGTTAATGCCCTCGAACTACCCACCGAGCCTGCAACAGTACAGAGCGGTGGCACACTGCTCCACGAGGCTGCACGCAAGAAGGATATACAATTGGCACAGATACTGCTGTTGCATGGCGCTGATCCCTTTCGGAGGGATCGCAAGGGACGGCTCCCACAGCATGTGACCCAAGACGATAGAACGAAGGCCATCTTGAAGAAGTCCCCGGCAGCTGCTGCAGCACAGCGTGGCATCCAGGAAAAGGCCATTCTCGGCAACAACCCTTCACAGGCCAGGATAGGGACCGGCCCTAATGATACAAGTAAAGATGCGCGAGAGATGAAAGGCTACCTCAAGAAATGGACGAATTATACCAGCGGGTACAAGTTGCGCTGGTTTGTCCTAGAGGAGGGCGTGCTCAGCTACTACAAACATCAAGATGACGCCGGTTCTGCCTGTCGTGGCGCCATTAATATGAGAATTGCAAAGCTTCACATGGATCCACAAGATAAGACCAGATTCGAGATCCATGGAAAATCGTCAGTCAAGTACCATTTGAAGGCAAACCATGTCGTGGAGGCCAAGCGATGGTTCTGGGCGTTGAACAATGCTATCCAGTATACAAAAGACGAAGCGAAGGAAGACGAAAAACGGCGGACGCTTGATACAGAGAGCGTTCGACATGGCAGAGTCGAGCCATCCGACCCAGTCAGCGCAACAAGCAGCAAACCGCGACAATCTGCTCAATCGCTTACGGTGGGAGCCGCCTCTTCCAAAGTCAGCTTTCGCTCTGAGGCAGACGGCGGATCGGCTTACGACTCTTACGATGCGAGTGTACTCGGCGACGACCTACACAGAGTGCCTACCAGTGCTGTCACCGACTTTCCGGGAGAAGAAGATGCCGACGGTGACGACGCTAGCAGCCGTGAAGTCCATCACCCGGGAAGCAAGGATGCTTTCAACATCACTGCGCAATCCGCCAAGCTGCAGCTTGACCTTCTCGCACGTGTCTCTGATGCTTTGATATCGCGACAGTCATCGCAATCGGACACCACACTCTCTGACCCAGATGTGACTCAGGCTCTTTCGACCTACCAAACAGCGGTGAGCAGCTTGAATGGTCTGGTGGCAGATCTGCTGAAGATCGCCCGAGATCGTGACGCATACTGGCAATATCGTCTGGACAGAGATGCGGATGCTCGCCGGATGTGGGAGGAAAGCATGGCAAAGATTGCATACGAGCATGAAGACCTCAAGAAATCCATCGCCGACTCAGAGGACAAGCGCAAGCGGACCAAACGTGCCCTAAAGGAGGCCCTAGAAGGCCAATCCGTCCCCGCCAGTGGTCTCGGCTCGATGCTGCAACCAGAGTCAAATGACCATGTGCAGTTCGCAGAGGGATACGATGATCAGGTTCATCTTCGACCCGAAGCAGCTATCTCAGCAAGATCACGACGGAAGTCTGTCACCAGAGATGGAAACCGAAGAAAGTCCATCATAGCACAGTACACGAATCTCTCGGATTCGGAGTCCGGGGATGACGAAGAATTTTTTGACGCCATTGGGGAAGGGACAGTGGAGGTGGTCGAGCCTCCTCTTCTGAGTCCCCCACCCGTTCAAGTCTCCATGAGTCGGGAGAAAGAGAAAGACCCGTTTGCAGATGAGAGAGCAAAGAAGCAAATGCAGATTGAGCCGTCATACGCTGGTTACGAAGAGGGCATTCGCAAGAAGTTAGCCATGGACGCCGATAACCGCCCTAAGATCTCACTTTGGGGCATTCTCAAGTCTATGATAGGCAAGGATATGACCAAGATGACCTTGCCAGTTTCTTTCAATGAACCAACATCACTTCTGCAACGTGTGGCCGAAGACATGGAATACGCCGATCTCCTTGACATCGCAGCAGATCGGCCTGACTCAACCGAGCGACTGGTCTATGTTGCTGCATTTGCTGCTTCAGAATATGCCAGCACCATCGGCCGTGTCGCAAAGCCGTTCAATCCTCTTCTCGGCGAGACATATGAATACGTCCGTCCTGACAAAGGCTATCGGTTCTTCATTGAACAAGTCAGCCATCATCCACCTATTGGCGCGGCTTACGCCGAGTCAGCACGTTGGGACTATTGGGGCGAGTCGGCGGTGAAGTCTAAGTTCTACGGCAAGTCGTTCGATATCAATCCATTGGGTACTTGGTTCCTAAGACTACGCCCTTCAAACGGCGGACCGCCCGAATTGTACACCTGGAAGAAAGTCACGAGCTCGGTTGTTGGAATTATCACAGGTAATCCGACCGTGGACAATTATGGCGCTATGGAGATCAAGAACTGGACAAGCGGTGAAGTCTGCACGCTCGACTTTAAGCAGCGCGGATGGAAGGCCAGCTCAGCCTACCAAGTCTCCGGCAAGGTCGTGGGAGTGGATGGTGTCACCAAATGGAGCATAGGTGGACGCTGGAATGACAAGATCTATGCTCGCCTCACGGAAGGGTTTGAGGACCAAGCTGTCGGAGAAGTTCGAGGCCCTACCTCGGGTAAGAGCGCGCAGGACAAGCAACAAGCCTTCCTAGTCTGGGAAGCCCACCAGCGTCCACAGGGCATTCCATTCAACTTGACGCCTTTCGTCGTGACGTTGAATAGTGTGTCCGAGTCGCTGCGTCCTCACCTTCCGCCCACGGATACACGGATGCGCCCGGACCAGCGTGCCATGGAAGATGGTCAGTATGACCATGCGGCTACAGAGAAGAATCGCGTGGAAGAGAAACAGCGCGCCGCACGTAGAAAGAGAGAGTCTGCCGGTGAAGAATGGAAACCCAAGTGGTTCGAGAAGAGAGTCGAGCCCACCACAGGAGAGAGTTACTGGGAGACCAACGGATTGTATTGGCAGAACAGGGCCGAGAAGGATTGGAACGTTTGTGACGATATCTTCTAGGAAAAGAATGAAGAGGCATCGCCTTCCGTCGAGAGGGCGAGAGGCAAGAGAACGGCAAAGTATAGGAAAGCCGATGGGAAGCAAAAGCGCGAGGAGAAGCTAAAACGTTCGTTGAAAAGGCAACAGCCCTAGCAATACAAACATTTGTCAGGTGAGATGGAAGACACCAGATCTTTGAAGTCGTCGTACCTAGTACTCTGCATCACCGAAAGTGACGGACGCGTATAGCAGCTTCAAGTCGGGCCTTCCGAGGCTGAGTAAATAGGGTCAGCATCATGGTACAGTATGGAACCAGAGCAGGACTTTACCTCAGCATCACAATGTCAAGCACGGACATTGGCATTGGATGGCCGCCTAAAGCATGGTTATCTCACGATCGAGCATCCCATCACCAACCCATACGACGTGGCACGAGAATTAAGTAAGACATCGAGCCGTCGAGCTAGGATCAAAAATAAAGAGACCATCACTTATTCTGCGGCCTGACTTCGTCGTCACTCGGATTGGTTAGTTATGGATTCGGCCCCCAGCGTTTGTCATCGTTTCAGGGGCTGCTTTGGGCAAGTCCTGCCCCTGAGCTCAGAAAGGACTCCACCATCGCGAGTACATAAGCTATACCGCGCCGGGCCGCCGCCAGATCCATGACAGCCTCGTAGATTCTCTCGACTCTGCTGTACGTAGTTCAACATGGTCGCTGAAAATGATGTCCAGGCCATCAAGAAAGAGTTGGCGACTGACAATAGGGATGTGACAGATCTGTGGACCGATGCCTTGCGGAAGTACAAGGGCATCGTGGGGGAGGATCTTCTGCCCAGGTTCAACAGCGTGGATGCCATGATTGTCTTCGGAACTCAGGAGATGAACAGCTTCCACCAGTTCCGACATAACCAGAAGAAGGTCGACAAGCTTCGAAGTCTGTTCGCTGCCAACCTCGACTACATTGCCAAAGGAGCGCAACAGCTCATCGCCGCCGCCGCCCCAGCCTTTCCACCTGCAGCTGCAATTGGGACAGCTCTTACTTATATGCTCAGTGTTCGTCCCCGCCACCTTCCAGATCAGCGATCGAATCATCCATCTGACCTCGAGCATAGGCGTGCAAGGCGGTTTCAGCTGACTATGACGTGGTCACAGCATTCTTTGAGGACATGAATGCCTTCTTGCAGCGGATTACAATTCTCGAGACGCGGCTGCCAAAATATCCAGCTTACCGCAACTGTTTGATGGACGTTTTCACTTCGGTTCTGGAGATGTGTGGTTTCGCGACCAAGTACATTGAGTTGGGCAGGTTCAGTACGACAGTGTTCAAGTAGCAGAAATAGTACGGTCCGGCTGATGATTCTACCACAGAGAAATGGATCCTAAATATGGTCCGTGGCGAGGATGGCGACCTGGGCGGCGCTCGCAAGAAGATGGATACGTCGCTTTCCCGCCTCCAGTCTGCTACCGAGTACGCCATTTTGGGAAATACCGAAGAATTGCAGCGAATGAATTCGGACCTGCAGCAAAACCAAGACATGCAGACCAAAATGATGGAAGACCAGACGAAGATGCTTGAAACAGTGATGAGCAGTCAAGAAAGTGTCCGTTCTGATCTTCAGAATATCCAGAAGCTGTTAATCACGTTCGAAGAGCGACGAAGGGAGGATACCCCCAAGCAAAGAGTAGCCGCCAAAGCTCCCGGTCAGAACAAGAAGCCGCCAACCTCAGTCCAGGTCCGAAGCTTTTTCGAGGAGACCCTCAATCCAGCTCATGAGTACCACAGCATCAAAGAATCCTTCATTGCTGATACATGTACATGGATCTTCGAAGAGCCACTATGGGGGAGCTGGCTGGCGCAAGAGCAGGGCAAAGATGCTCCGCGTGTTCTTGGTTTGCTAGGACCTCCAGGTTCAGGCAAGAGTCATCTTGCAGCAAGTGCCTTCGACCGTCTGGTCAATCTAGCTGAGAGGGACCCCAGCACCAATACCTGTGTCGTACATTTCTTCTTCAGGGAAACCACGAACGACCTCAGCGAGCTTTATAAGGCTCTCAACTGGGCGGTCATCCAGATTGCAGAGCAGAATGCCCTTGTTTGCGAGAAGATATGTGCCGAACTCCAGAGAGACGATTTGGAGATTGACCAATGGGATTGGAAAGATGTATGGACAAAGCTGGTCAAGCCATGCTTCAGCACCCCTGCAAAAGCTCGACTTAACATGGTTTGGGATGGTCTCGATGAGCTCACGGAGTTCGACCACGAACCTCTGGCCGAGCTGTTCACCCTGATCAGGGACGACGCAGATCTGAACATCACAATCTTCTGCACTACCAGATCCGTGCTGGAGAAGTCCCTCAGGGAATCTGGTGCCCGATTCATCGAAGTGACGAAGGAGAAACAGCTTTCAGATCTGAAGGCCCTAATCTGGCACCACCTGAACAACGACAGCGGGCTCCGAAAGTTCAGCAAATACGTGAAGCAGACAGTCTCAAGCACGCTGGAAGAGAAGGCTGATGGTGCGTCAAGCCTCGACGGTTGAGATGATTGCACTGACTGTTACAGGAATGTTGTATGCCGAGCACCTACTTCGCCGTTTTAGCATTTTCGGCCGGGAGCCTCTGGTGCTTAAAGCACTCCAAGACCACATGCCGGAAGGTTTGGAGGGACTCTATCTCGACATGGTCGCAGACTTGCAACACCATACTCCAGATGACGAACTACATGCCATGAAGACTCTACTGTGGTGGCTTGCCTATTCAAATCATCCTCTGACTTTGGCAGAGTGCTTGTCCGTTCTGGAAGTGACGGGTGAAACATCCTTCGATCTTGAGCGGGAATTGCAGGGCAGGCAGCTCGCAAGGTTCCTCCGCATGGGTGATCTCGAAGAGCGAATAACAGACACTGCGGCCGAAGACGTCAAGTTGAGTATCCAGAGCTCGAACAAGGTCGACAAATCTCTTAACGATGGAGATCTGCCGCTCAAATTCCAGGAGCGCTCCATGAGAGCATTTTTCCGCGGCGGATCACAGGTTTTAAGGACTATCGCCAAAGACGGCCACCGCGAGATATTTATCCTTTGCTCCGAAATCCTCTGTGGCCAGCACCCCAAAGCTATCGAGGGCCTCCGTCAGTACGCCGCCCGAAATTGGATGTGGCATCTCAGCTGGAATTCAATACAGGACAACACGGAGCCCGACAAGATCCGAATTTTAAACGCCCTCGGAAGCTTGATGAGTAATGAAACTGACGCTGCGACGTCGATTGAAGTGCTGGGCGTGGATTACGAGGAGATCAATGAAGACTTCGGAGCCGGTGATGTGATGAAACACATGAAGTATGATGCGGACCTCGCAGTCGCTCTCAAAGGCAAGTTGAATGCCGTCACAGATATATGGGCAGCCAGCGTGTCCGCAGATGTTGCAACCGCTTTTGAACCTCTTGCAAGAGGACATGTAAGTTGCCTTCCCATCAAACCCTGCAGAGCGAAGACCAACGGTCGCCGTGATGAGACATTGTCTCGGGTTCCCTCTTGGTTGGCATGGTGCAGCAAACCCTTGCCATGCTGTTACAGGTACTGACGGGTCTACAGATCACGAACTGGTTCCAGGCCTCGGAGGCAAAGCCTGCCTTACGCTCATTCAAATTCGCCCAGAGCGCTCTCAACATGGTAGGTCGATCAAGTCCCTCCCCTGTGTGGACGACATTTGCTCTCCCGGCTCTACCCCCGTCTCTGACCTGGACTCCGTCGAGGCAAGTAGAAAGCCCGGTGCTTGTCGAATAGAACCGCGGCCTAAGCATGTCATGCCACTTGTGCCAGATGCAGAAGTGCGCTGAACGCACCTGAAGCCCATAGGCTTGCTCTGCCTTCGTCGCGGTTCGAGAAAGACCGAGTCCAATCGCCTTCATACCCCTGCTCCGCTGCGGCTTTGCTTTGACTCTGATCTCTCGCGGACTTGCTGTTGTCGAGTTTGTTGAAGTGAAATCGATTCAGCGATCATTGAGCTAACGATTTTTACTCAATAGAAGAAGACACTCGATGCAACTACCAACGAGGATGCCAATTCCGATTCCAGTAGCAGCACCGACATGGATGATGAGCAAACACATTTTACTGTCCAGCAAATCATCGCTGTATTCGACGCGTTCGCGGATATGCCGAAAGGAGCCAACGCTTATCGAGTTGTAGCTGGACTGCTTGAGAATTCCGGTCATCATTCTTCGGCGCTAAAGTACGCCCTTCGTGCTTTGGAATTGTGCAAAGAGTCCACTCTGCGGTTCCGGATACTGAACCTGTTAGCCTTCATTTACCTTCGCAAGAAGGAGAATGACACAGCATATAAGACAATATGTGAGGCGTTCTCCAGCAATCAATCAATATCGTCATCGTTTCGTCGCCGAGGGCTTATCACCCGCGCCAAAGCAGAGACTGCGCTTGGTAAGATAGATGAGGCAATCGCAACCTACGAAGACGCGCGACTCGCCGACCCGGAAGAGCCACTTGAAGGGTTCAACCTCAAATTGGCTTTCAACGCCTGTCTCGAGAAGAGAGATGATGCCCGGCTCATGGACATGGTGAGAAATTGGAAACCGATGGAGCGGCTTGCCTGGATGACCTGGGACTTCAACGGAGATGGAGTTGAAGCGCACGAGGCACTGAGAAGAGCCGCGTACCAATCGAATCAAATGGAATACTTGTATCAGGTGTATGACGAGGCCATCAAGCTGCTCGACAATTTGGACTCGGCGGCTCCCATCAGGTTTCACCTTGCCGTAACCCATTGGATTGTGGCTTTGGATATGGAAACAGCAAAAGCCTTGTTTAACGAAACGCTCGATTCGATCTCAAACGGAGAGGCATTCGCGCTCACCGACGAGGACCCGGCCTTCACACTCGTCTGCGCCGTCCTTGGAATGACGGATATCATATACGAGCAATACCGGACTACCCCCGATGCTGGAGCCAAAGCAAAATTGTACGACGAGATGAAAAGCTTGACCAAGAGGCCTCTGGCACTCTCGATCGCTCCTCTCAAATCGGAACTAATGCACTATTCGCTGACCCTGGCACGAATGGCTCGTAAGATGGCTCCTGCCGAAGACTTCCAGATTGCCCTGGAAGGTGTCTTTCAACTGTGTTATGACGGACTGACTGATAGCGTTGGTTGGAACGATTATCTCAACCTCAACAAGCTTGCCGCCGTGGTTTGGACCCTAGGGCTTGAGAAGGAGGCTCAGATCCTCATTTCAGCTCAATTCTCGGTGTTGGATCCTTCCGTTGATGGTTCTGACTCTGAGTCCGAGGCAGAGGACGACGACGCTGATGGGGCTGAAAGTGAACAAGAAGACACTGAAAATGGAGAGGACGAAGACGATGACGAGGAAGAAGAGGGTGACGACTATCCTCTTCCAGACGACGAGGGCGACTTGAGCGACAACTGGGCCGAATGCAGCGGAGAATGCCGGCCGACGAAGATATGGCGGGCTTGGAAAAATCGTCCCATGTACGTTTGCATCACATGCAGCAACACCTGTCTTTGCGAAGACTGCTTTCAAAAAAGGCAGGTATACAACCAGAACGGAGGAGATAAGGCATGTCGTGACAGTGTGGGAAGTGTGTATTGTGGCACCAACCATAAGTACATCAAAGGGCCTTTGCCCCGGTGGAAAGGTGTCAAGGATGGGATCATGACCATCGAAGGACAGAATGGCGAGGAAATGATACAAGTCAAGTTCAGAGATTGGTTGGATGAACTGAAAGATGTCAAATGGAAAGCGGCTTGGGAGAGGTTCTGGTTGAGCGAGGATTGAAATCGAATAACCACTTCTCGCCATAAAAACGGTCCAGGAGCAGTGGTATGATATCTGCTGTGTGAATACCGTGGGCACCCCAGTGCCATTGACCGTGCCGTTGACATTGCTAAACGGCCTGTCATATGGTCTGACTGCCACTTATCTTGCGACTGGCTCAATGAGACAGCGTTGGACAGCTGAGAACAGAGCGTGGCCTGCTCCACTGAAGATGCGGGGCACTGCCTGAAATTTCCTGACTGCCCCTCGCCCGATGATCACGGTGTAAGCTCGCGAATGTTCAGTACAAGCCCAGCAGGGTACATGTGGCAGGTGCATCAAGTCCCAGGGGAACTGGACAAGCAATGGTTTTGAGAATAGGTTCCTGGGCAAGAATTAAACAAAGATCAAGAGTTTCGCAACAGAAGACGACACTGGATTGTGATGATCAACTTTTCATTCGCTTGCTACCTGAAGTTGCAGTGGTAGAAGCCAGCATCTGCAAAGCACTGCTTCCGCTCATGTGAATGTATCTGGATGCCCAGGAATGTGTGCATGTTTTGTAATCTTGAACATATCTCGCCTCCCGATAGCAGTGGTCTTCTTTCTATCTTGCCTGTGCAAAGTTGTCTTAGATCCAGACTTGTGCACGTTGCAAACCACTGGTATGAGGTTCCGCCGTCTTTCGCATCTACTTGGACGCACCGCTGTCGACGATGGTTGGCTTGATCTCATGCTTAACTTGACCGGAGCCAGAGCCAGTCGCCTCAAGCTTCTTCACAATGTCCAGGGACTGATTGTCAGCCACTTCGCCGAAGACGACGTGCTTGCCATCGAGCCAGGAGGTGACGACGGTGGTGATGAAGAATTGAGAGCCGTTGCTAGAAACGCACAACAATCAGTATCGATGAAATGTGTGAAATGTTGTCAATACTCACGTGTTGGGACCAGCGTTGGCCATGGACAGCAAGCCAGGTTTGGTATGAGCTCTCTTAAAGTTCTCATCCGCGAACTTCTCGCCATAGATAGACTTGCCGCCGGTGCCCTTTTGTGGTTGTCAGCATGTTTTGCCGCGTTCAGAATCTTTTCAGCTGAGGTTGACTGACATTGCCACGAGTGAAGTCACCACCCTGCAACATGAATTGAGGAATGATGCGATGGAAGGCAGAGCCTTTGTAGCCGAAGCCCTTCTCGCCAGTGCAGAGAGCACGGAAGTTCTCGGCAGTCTTGGGGACCACATCGTCGTAGAGGTTGAAGTTGATTCGACCGCGGTGAGCTGTGGGTGAGGGTAGGGTCAGCAAAAGCTCGATTGAGATTGATTTCAAGGTGAAGTTGATGGATTTGACATACGAGGAGGAGGAGCCTATAAATTTCGTTAGTCAATGCCATTATGAAGAGGACAGCAAAGGGCGCTCGACCTGTCCAGAACGTTTGGCCTCGGCGCGCTGCTTGTCGAGGGCTGCATCGGACCACTCGACGTCAAACCAGGCTTTGATAGTCATGGCTGCTGGAGATGAGCTGAAGGTACGGGTGGTAGATTGAGTTGGGAAACGGTTGAGGTGTTGTGGAAGAATGAAGGAGCCCAAGAAAGGATTGCGAGGGGTCTTGAAGCAGCAGCGGGGCACTGGCAGGGACACTGGCATTTTTCGATGAGGGGGCAAGTGCAGCAAGTGACGGCCCTGCTGCGGCGGTGGAATGGTCGGCACAGATCACGTGGTATGATTGCGAAATATCACTGCAGGACTTGATCAGCCTATTCACTCTTCACATGGTTCATGCTATCACTCTGAGGATAGCAGGAGCTGTGCCGATACTGATACTTACGGGCTGTCCTTGAGGAAATACTTTGATGGTGTTGCAAAACAGTGATGAAGCTCCAATATATTTCAATGGACCCAACCGAGTAATGCTGGCCAGGTCAATTCCAATCCTCAAAGCAGAAGAAGAGAATGTTGATTTTCAGCACGACCTGAGCACTGCCGGGATGCAAGACTATTGATACAGTGTGTTGTACAATGGAAGAAATCGGAAAGATGAGCTAACACGTCCAGTAGGAGATGGAAAACAATAGGAGACAAGGAAAATACTACCGAAAAGTGAGCTGTGGAGTTCCTGACCAATCGGTCATCGCGTCATCGATGGAAAAAGGGGCATCACCATTTCGCATTGCAGTGCTTCCCGTGTGCATTCGTTTTAGTTGTAGAGCAAGGCTCAAATTTTTGGATAGTGATACACATATCTGCTACACAGCACTAGCCAGGGAGCTAGACGACCGCGTGGCTCTATGGCATTAAGTAGGCATCAGCGCTCAGCTGAAATCATCGTCGACGTTACGTCCAGGCCCAGATTCAATGGCCATGACCCTTGACACCAACTCCTTTGTCTCTCGTGCAATCCTGAAAGCGAGTGGGGGTAGCTGCTGGACATAATTCTTGTCCGTGGCAGTCTCATTGCTGGCCTGCAACAACTGATCGCGGCAATCCTGCAGATTCGATACAAGTGGGGCTGACTTCTCCCTTAACATTGATTGGTATGAAGATGGCTCGTTCCCGGTCCTTTCCACAGAATTGACGATGTTTAAAATCGTCACTGAGATGGTCGTCATGTGAATTGTGATGGTAGGCATGGCGTCGTCCTTCCGAATAGCGTCAACCAAAGAGGTAATGGATTGAACTAGTCCATCGGTTTGATCTTCGAGGTACATCTGAAATTGAGTTAGCGTGGAGCTCTCTTTTCGCCCATCTCATCAACTCACCTTGAGATCCTCGAGATCAGCCTCCTCTTGGCTGGTCGCATATACAGACTTGATACCCAGGCCTGCACCATTTACATAACCTGACGCGCTTCTTTGGTGACCATTTGAACCAGGTCGATTTGCCGGATTTCTGCTCGTGGTTGGTGTACTGAGAGCGCTGTAGATGCTCTCAATCTCACTCCGCCTTCTCAGAGTTTCAGAAATGTTGAAATACCCGTTTCCCTGCAACGGTTCCAGTGTTGGCTCATCGTCATCTCTAAGTTCTCCGGCCGGCGTAGGACGGATTTTTGCGGTGTGAAGCAGATCGACCACGGCGGCTGTCAGATGGGAAGCCGCGGCATCCAGAAGACTGACAGGGGACAGTCCGTCTGCGGAGGAAAAGTTCTTCGAAGCGGTAATGAGGTTGTTCGCCGTGGCAGATACTTTGCTCTTGAGCTTGCTCCTGCGTTTGCTCATCTCATCGTCCTTTGTCGTCGCTGACCCCGAGTCGATGTCCGAGGTGATCTCGCGTACAGCCAATACCACGGTCTTCATGTGATCGAGGACACCTGCTGGGTTGTCGGATCTCGCAATCAGCAGTAATTCGTCGATGGCAATCTGGAATTTGGTGACGTGCACATCTTGCACAAGTCCTTCGCGATCTTGAAGAGTGGTCGTTTGTTGGCCGGCATCAGTTCGCGCGATGCTGAGACCGAGAGAACTCGCGCGCACGCTTCTAAGTTGCGCTTTGGCTCTCACATAACGGTTCTTCCACACCTTGGCTTCATCCTCGAGCTTCTGAACTTGTACTTGTAACTTCTCTTCTCGTTCGGCATCGCCACCACCTGATTGCGCCATCGCCCGCATTTCCTCCAGGTACGCTTGACCTTGTTGGCTCACCTCGTCTGCTAATTGACGCTGTTGCGTGAGCTGCTCCTGAAGCGCTCCGTGATCCTGGTCAAGTTTGAGGTATTTTGTCTTCCAAAGGACGTTCTCTCCACTATAATGGGGATGATCGGCTCTCAGTTTCTCGATTTCGTCCTTGAGTGATTTGTTCAAGTTCTCCGCTTCTTGAAGCTTCTTGTCCAGGTCTTGTCTCGTAACAACCCAGTCATTGCTTTGATGTTTCAACTGGACGAGTTCAAGATCCTTCATTTCTAGATTGGACTCCAACCTGGCGACCTTCTCCTGCAAATCTGCCAAGGCTGGCATCCCCGGCTTCATAAAATTCATGCTGACACCACTCTGTGACGTGGCGGCCGTGTCCCTGTCGCTTTTCGGGCTCGCGAGCGAGCTTTCCAACCCAAAAGCATCACTCGACCGGTCATATCTCGAGTCTGTTGCCTGAGACTCGTCCTCATCCTCTACCATCATACTTTTGTTCGGTGTGATGGTGCTGCTCTGAAATTGTTTAGGCATCGGGCGCTGGAGATCGGCGAGCGTCGGAGGAGGATCAATCTGTGGAAGGCTTGAAACTGACTCGTTTCGTTTAGAGTAGCCTGGACCTGCTGAACCCCCAAATGTCTGGGCTCGAGAGGGCGGTCCGAAACCATTCATCTGAGGAGGTCCATCTCTTGATGAGGGGCCCGGGCCTCTTGATTGTGACCGTGAACTGTCCCTCCTGCCTCCATCTGGTCGTTGGAATTGTGGGAACCTGCGCTCCAGCTCGCAGAAGACATCCGTGGAGAGGTCGCGGAATCTAGGTGTCTGAAGGGAGGAAAGCTTCTGTCGGGCCTGATTGCGCTTCTCATGAAAATCCGGCCGTGGTTGTAGAAAAGGAGGGATATTTTGTTGGCGTGGGGCGCGACCAGGAAGGGGTGCGATTGCCTGCCTTCTCTGCAACTCGTCAAAGACATCGGTACTGAGTTCGTGGAACTGGACCGGCGATAATCGTAGAAGCTTATCTCGGGCCTTATTAGGGCGAGGAGGAGCCTGAGATCCGCCTTTGAGAAACCCCCTTAGCACAGTATAATGTTGGAACAACTCAGCCTCCATCCGCCTGTATTTTCTACTTTGCTCGTCCGAGATTGTGCCATCGCTTGACCGGGAATGGGCGATCGAGCCTGCGCGTGACGAGCCCCGAGACCCAGACTCTGAGGGACGACGCTGTCCTAAGGGATCGAGCTGAGGAGGCGGAAAGTTCATGCTCCCATTTGGAGGTCGTGGGTAAAGTGGCGGTTGTCTGGAAGGACCGAAATTGTCCCCTGGAGGATTTGAAGGCAAGGTAGCAAATGGACCGTCATTCCGTGGTAGTTGGTTGTAGTTGTTGACGCCTGACCACTCGCTTGTAGTTGAGACGGGTGACAAGTCGGGCGCTCGACCCGGAGGAGGAAGAGTGGCCTGCATGTTGCAGACTCATCGGCGTCGAGAAGCGCGAAATGTGCGGAGATAGTCGTCGAGGGAAGCTTTGTTCGAGTTTTCTTTGCTTGTGCCGAATCAAGGTATGTGAGGCAGGAAATGTCACGGGTTGGTAGCGGTGCAACAGGTCAAGGAGCGGACGAGGGCGGATGGCCAGTGCGTTGGTGCGACTGGAATCGGTGCACTCCGGGGGGTCTGTAGTCTCGCAAGAGACGACACGGACTGTCCAGCAGACGGTGAGGTGGTTAAAAGAGTGTGGTTGTCTACAAGGATTATGGTCAGGGAGCCGCGAGAATGGGAAACGAATTAGAGGCAATAGTGCCTTGTGGGAAACGCAGGCTCGACCAGGGGACTGGCTGGAGAGCCTGCAGCCAATTGTCATCCGTACCAGAGCCGCCCGTTCAGTCGAAATGTCAAGTGACTTCTTCTTTGGCTCGATTTGTTGCTTTTACCGTGCCCTTCAGTGTCTTTGGAAATGCTCTCCTGTTGGCTATGTATGTTTGACCGCTCTCTCCAACAAGACATGTGCCTCACGGCCACAAAATTGAATACTTTTCCGGCCCCTTACTGAGCCAGGCCAATCTAGGCGGATCCACTGATCTGGCGCGTCGGTAGCATCTCTCCTGGCGAGAAGAGGACCCGCGAGACTCTGTCTTCGACGCGCCCTGAGTGGTCGATTCCCCGATTTCTACAGGCGCGAAACGAACCACAAATTGGACACCTCTGGCGCCTTGCCGCTGAGTGGCGCTGACTGTAACTGGAGTGCCTGCATGCTTCCAGAAGCCTCACCACATAACATAACTTCAATTCACGAGCATGCCCAACCGTGATCGCTCAACTTCTTTATCGTGTATTAGAATACAAAACTTGCCAGACTGCTACCAATCCACACTATTTCGGACAGCCCGAAGCCGCACGGGGGGTCTGCACCGTCGTTTCACGACGCCTCCCTCTTTGCACTTGAGACGCGCGATTCTATTTCGACTGATTCTTGCCTTAGCCAACCCAAACGCCCATTGCTAATTGCCAATATATACAATATTGTTCATCTGTACACCCAGTTTTCATTCTGGTCATCATTTTCCATTCGTCATTTTGAGGGAAGGAGGTATCGATGGGCCGTTCTGCGCCCGGACAAAGGGCTCAACTGCAGCCGAGACTGGGGTAGATGATCGAGTGGGCACCGTGCTGCGATTGTGTGCCATGTGTGCTCGAACTAGGTGACCTGCTGCAAGGGCGCTGCAGAGACTGAGCTCGCCGGCAAGTACTCCCGCTGCAACAATTCTGGCCAATTTGCGAGCATTCTCACCTGGTGTTGTCGGGTGTGAACCGCGAACTCCAAGCATCTCCAACATAGAAGACTGGGCTTCCAGAATAGTGCCGCCACCAATGGTGCCTACCTCTATCGAAGGCATAGACACGCTGATTTGGAGATTTCCGTGGAGGCTGCGAAACTCGTTAGTTGCTGCAGGTGGACGTGGTCAACACGACTTACTTCTTCATGATGGTGATGCAGTTGGAGCTCTCCACATTTTGAGCCGGATCCTGACCTGTAGCCAAGAAAATAGCGGTGACGATGTTCGAAGCGTGAGCGTTGAATCCGCCTATGCTTCCCGCCATTGCACTGCCAATCAGGTTCTTCGAGATATTCAGTTCGACAAGGGCATCGACGTCGCTTTTGAGCACATTCCGGACCACATCCCCTGGGATTATAGCTTCGGCAACTACAGACTTTCCGCGCCCATCAATCCAGTTCACTGCCGCGGGTTTCTTGTCAGTACAGTAGTTGCCCGAGATGGTGATTGTCGCCATGTCGTCGAATCCGCAATCCGTCGCCATCACAGACAAGGCCTTTTCAACACCTTTCGAGATCATGTTCATACCCATCGCATCACCGGTAGTCGTCTTGAACCGAATGTACAAATAGGTGCCGGCCATGGCCGTCTTCATCGACTGTAGTCGTGCAAATCGGCTGGTAGAGTTGAATGCTTCGCGCATCCTCCGCTGCCCTTCTTCAGAATCGAGCCACACCTTCGCTTCGCCAGCTCTGATCAAAGATGGGAATCCAACACAGGGTCCTCGAGTCATACCATCGCCAATAACCACTGTAGCCGCGCCGCCACCAGCATTGATGGCTTTACAACCACGACTGGTGCTCGCCACGAGCACTCCTTCGGTCGTGGCCATCGGCAGAAAGTACTGTTGGCCATCGATGATGAGGGGACCAGCAACGCCGAGCGGAAGCGGCAGGTAGCCAATGACATTCTCACAACAGGCACCATGTACTAGCTCGTAGTTGTAGTCTTTGTACGGCGTTTTTGACACCTCCAGCCCAGCTGCCGTGTGCTTGGTTGTCGGCGTCCGCGACACTACCGCCCTTCGCACCTTCACAGCTCGGACGAATGCTTCCCGCCTAGTCATCACTTCTGGGTTTTCTAGGGTCTTTTCAATGGCGTATCCGGGAATTTTGCCTTTCAACGACAACTCAATCAACTCTTCGTCGTTCAAATAGGCGGCCTTCTTTTCTCTGAGCATTTGCTCTCGTTCTACTGGAGTCCTGTCAGACTTGGCAGGAGCAGTAATAGTGGTTCTCCGAGGTCTTGGTGTCACGGGCAGTTCGAGCTCTGGTGCTTTCTGTGCGGCCGGTGAACTTGTCGTGGACTGCGGCTCTTTCAAGCTCCACCGAGCAGCGTTGAACAGATATCCATTGAGGATCAGGCTCAACGTAAGAGCAATCAGAACCCACTTGCTGAGGACTGGATCTTCAAGGCTACTCAGAACACCCTCGATTACACGACCACCCACTACATTGAGAAATTGGTCGGTATAGTCCGAATCGAAAAACCCTAGATCGTCCGGGGTTTCCGTTTGGTGAAGAGCATGGTAGTCAAGTTCGTATTTGATCGGTGGGAGGACCGTGACATAGGTCTCCAGCTTCTGGCTCTTGGCAACCACATAGATGGCATCCAGCCCATTCTCTGCCACTTTGAACGGATCAATTGGAGCAGGGGTGAGGACACTAGGTATGGCAGCTCCAGGTGCTTTGGCCGTCCGGAAGGGAATTGTGCACAGGTTCACCATGTTGATGATTACGAAGCCGGTCACCATCCAGATCTTGAATTTGGGCACACTGCTGGCCTTGATCTTTTGCCCAAAGATATTAAAGCCTGCTGCTTGGCCAGATTGCCCACTGGCCCAATCGTTGTTTGTTGCGACATCTTCGGCAACCCGTCGGTTGATTCCATCTTCTTCGAGCGCTTTGCGAAGGGCGATATGCCGCTTGATCCGATTGATCTCGAGTTTGATACAAAGAATAGTAGCGTAGAACGTAAAAAGAAGAAGGCAGTCGAAGACCAAAATCCAGGCGGCTAAAAAGCAGAACTGCCGAAGGCCGCCTTGGATACCGGATGCAGCTCCCAGGATAAGGATCGCAATCTCGATGGCGTAGTCTCGGACAATCTCAAAGCCGGTTTCCTTGACCGCAACCTGTATCGCGTCCTGAATAGAATTGGAAGTGCTGAAAGCGGTCGATGGGCCAGTGGGACTACCATTCGCGGATCCGTTCTCGAATCCACGCCTGTTTTTGTCGTAGGATGCGGATAGAACAGCCTTTGTGAGAATGATAGACTTTTCGAAACCGACTGTAACCACCAGAAAAGGTAATCCTTCTGACAACAGCACCATATTGATTGGGACACCGAGTTTCGTGGTCGTCACAAGTCCAAACAGAAACGCGAACAGGCTCGAAAACAGAACCGAGACAGCCAACCAAGCATTCGAACCGAGGCGTTTCATGGAGACAAACAGAGAGAGGAACGTAAGGTGCATCGAAAGGTAGCCAAGAGACATGATGACAATATCCAGTGTCTCGGCATGTTTGAGCAAGTCGACAAATGATGTCCATCCTTCCCTGAACCAGGTTGTGTAGGCCCCTCGAGTCCCCTGGCCGTTTAAACGGGCAGCTTTCATGATCCACGATGGCTTTCTTTTCTCTTCCGAGGGTGTCTTTTGTGCGGGAAGCTCTTGCGCGGCTCTCAAGAAATCAGCGAGCTCCGAGAAAGAGGTATAGAAGGCAAGCGAAGTATCGTGGGAGATCGGGGATAGCAGATTCGAGGTGGTCGGAATGTTGTTGGCCGTCACATTTGCCGGAATGGTGACGGCGTCAACTTCTGGTGCCATCTGACTCGAGGAAGAGTCAGGGAAGACGAATGTTGAGATGGCATGGTGGTGGGGACCCTGAGAAGCACACTGTCAGTGCTGTCCTTTTGCAGCTTCCGTTCAGTACCTACCAGCGAGACCCGGGGAACATTGTAGTCTTCTGGAAACTGCCACTTCCATGCCGTCTTCTCTGATAGCTCTAGCGTCCTGCTTCCCCTCAACAATGCTCCAACATCGACTCGTCCATTGTGCTGCTGAGACTTGAGACCGCTGTCGAACAGGCTTTCTTGCAGGAGACCGACATAGGAAGTGCTGGCGAACAAAGCGATTGCGACGATAGTGTGGATGGGATGGGCGCAGGCGAGACTCGAGATTGCAAGCAGGTTCGAGGTGACATTGCGGTTCAGCCAGCTGTCACTGTTACCCAGCGAGCGGAGTTGTTTAGGGAGGAGATTCGAGCCTCGGACCATTTTGGTAGAAATGCGTGGCTGTGAAGGAGGGTAGGACGAAAGAAAAACAATTTTGGCCTATCTTTCCATGCTCATGAGGGTTGAACAAGCCCTGGTTGACACTTGTTAGCCGTATCGAACAAAGACAGGGTCCGCGCAAAAGTGCAGAAATGCAAGTGGCGGTCAAGGAGGGACCGTCAAAAGGATGCCGTCGCATACCAACTAGCTGCACAATTAGGTGATGGCACGACTCTAGCTCCGCAGTCGACAATGCAGGCAGACGATTTCAGTGACAATCAGGTCAACGGGTCGGAACGATAACGTCGAGGAACAGTATGGATAGACGATGGCAAAAAGCTGCGGCCGTGTATCGTGTGCTCCCTTCATAATTTCCAGCAGGCCAGGCTTTCGAACCTTCCCAGATGAGCCCACCTCAAGTTTTCGGTTGGGGGTCCGGCTTGTATTTCCGCCGGGGCGGCAATTCAGCTAGCAGCTTTTGCTTGTCGGCCGATTCGGGATCTGTACCTGCATTACGTCGTGCCACAATCTATTCTAGAGCCAACCATTCAGGACTATCTTGCTGCAGATTTGCCAGCACACAGGTCAATCCTCATTGCCGTTGCGAGGATTTGCTGGCTGACTATACCGTGCATGTCTTGGTGATGCTTGTATTATTGCGCTCCAATGTGGATATGTCGAGGGAGTCAAGTATGGTATGCTACACATATATCAGAGCTTCGACCTCCTTTGTACATAATCCTTGGTCGCCGCATCTACAAGTTTGGCCCTCTCCATAAGCTCCTCTGCAATGTTTTCAGCATCGACAGGGAGATCCGACTGTCTTCGATGCTCTTCTTCAAGCCATCGCCGCCAAAACTTCTCGAGCCATGCCGCCACCGTTTCTGCCGTCTTGGTTGGGACTAACAGCGCAAGCGAATGACCTCCATCGACAAAAGCCTGTTCAATCTGATCTCGCCGCCGGCCAAATGCCTCTGCGGATTCCAGCAGCCGTCTCCGGTATCCCTCGTCACTAATGAAGGGCCCTTTCGTCTCCCACAGAAACAACATTGGACAATTCAGCGAGGCCAACGCTCTCTTGCCGACCCCACCTTGTGCTGAATAAAACCCAGGAGGCCAATTTGTTTCTTCCGTTCTTGTTGCATAGTCTTCATTTTCAGGAAACCCTTTCAGCGGCGGCGAGGGCATCAGGAAGTATCCCAGCGTCTGACTAGGCGGGGTCACCAGTTCCACCCTTCCGTCGTCGAGGTCACGATAGTCGTAATTCAGGATTTGTTGCAAGACTCGTCCATCATATCCCTTCCAGATTTTCGCTCGACCAACTGTCTCTAGGAATGCAGCACGATTGGGAAAGTATCGTTGTCTTTTAGCAATAGAAGATGCAGCACCCGTTCCAGTGATTCGTCGAGTCCCCGCGTTGTTGTGTACATGGTGCCACCCATTCTCAAAGACTGGCTCGCTCAGTATCAGAGCTTGGAGGAGACGAGGACTGAGAGATGCAGCCATGGTCAACACGACCGCTCCCCAACTCTGACCGAACCCGACCAGCGGCGGTCGCATGTCGGACTGAAAATAATTGATCATCTGTACAATGTCCCGTGAAGCGTCATACCAATGCGGCTGATCTCCAATTTCGGTCTTGTTCAGGAGGAATGATTGGCCAGCCGAGGCGATGTCCAAGGCCCATATTGCACGGATCGGGGGCGCGTTGCGTTGACAGAGCAGGTCCCACATGAAGGGCTCATAGGACTCCTTGTTGTCGCCGGGGGGTTGCCCATGCTGAACGATGAGCGTAATGGCAAACTCGTCATCGGATAGCGGCTCTGACTTCTGCGGGATATACTGCTTCACGTGTAGACGCAAGCGAGACTTCTGTGGATCGCGGACTCCTCTACGATATCCGCGAGGATGCGAGGCAGGGATGATGTGTTCTCTGACCGTCCAAAGAGGTTGGAAGTCTGCCATCCAGGCGATGAAGAGGGAGATAGGCAGGGCTTAGTGACCAATGTAGCTGAGGAGAATGAACTTAGTTGTGGCTTTCAAGGTTCATCTCTCTCGCTTGTGGCATCTGTAGAAGGTGAGTAGCCGCTGGCGGCCTGAAAGGGTCTCGGTCAAACAGACGATGTAAACGCGGACGTGCAGACACAGCAAATATGCTACTTGAAGTGACCAGTGCTTGTTGGAGAGCTGTTATTCCTGTGTTCAGCGGCCATACTCAATATCCGCGGTCAATCTGTGGAAGCTCGGAGCTGAGGGAAACTCCGATCCGAGGATGGTGTGCGAAGACGACAGTTCTCTTTCATTCCGTTCCATCCGAGTTCAGACTTCCTCGAACACATATTTCTCCTGACTCGAGGACCTGGAGTCGATACCTTCACTGTCAAGGTGGCAGAGAAAGTATTGAAGGAGACAAGATGGCTTATGTGTGGTGTTTCGCGTTAGAATACAAAAGGTGAGTGGTGATCTAGAGGAGGAAGTGACACCTCCCGTGAAAAGGCAGATTGCTTGTACTTTTATGATTACACGACGGATGTTTTGCCATATCTGGTAATCTGCATCCCAGAAGCACAAGGAGACAAGGACATGATGTGCAAAGGAGGGTGTGCATGAACAGGAGGTTTGTTTGACGAACCCGCAAAACACCGCGCACATTCTCACAAGACTACCTGTGGCTGTCCGCTCCCAGCTTCCAGCTTGATCCTCTGAGGAAAGCCGGCCGCCAGTGTATTTCAGTCATGAGACGATGCTCTCATCTCACCCGATTCTTCTCTTTGCCCTCAAGATGCTACCTTGTCTGTTGTTGGATCTTTCTAAGGTCACGGAAAGAAACCAAAAGCAGATTTCTGAATGACACTCGGGCTTACACTCATACAGCTTCTGCTCGACATGTTGTCCTGACTTTGGAGTGCCAACTGCCTCTTATTTCTCAAAGATCAAGGCACTGCTACTCTTAAATTCACCAGAGTTTCTTTCCTCTTACCACATTAACAATCCCAACCCGATCACAATGTGGCAGCACCTGCACTTCACGCATCTGGGCAGCAATGGAAGACAACGCCCAAGACCGAAGCCTTCTTCGTCACTCCCGACAAAGGGCACGTGAACCATTTAGATCACTCTTCACGGCACTGCATGCGTGAAGTCTTCTCAAAGCAGCTACCACTGCATTGCACACCTGATGTGCAATCCGAAGGCTAGGAGTATCAATATCTCCCTCCCTTCTGCTTATACGAGAGTACGAGCTGCAACAACATCTGAAGGGCCTGTATCAGCACATACCAGTACTCTCATTTCTCATCACCATGTCTTCCACCGCTTCGAGATATGCACAAGGTCGCCGCAACCAGGAGACCAGTGACCGTGAAGCACTGCAGCAAATCATCCCACAGCGTTATCTTGACAATGTACCAGAGCGTGTTCCAAAGGCTAACGCATCCTCGAATGTGTTTGTTGCAGCGAGAGCTTTCATCCAAGACCTCCTCAGCCGCCCAGCCAATTCTAACAACACCTCCGGCGACACCACGGGCGATGCTGCTGCCAACACCACCGACAGCGACTCAACCGACGCGGCTCCAGGCACCACACAGGTAGGCAAACTTCCGTCTTCGAGCCTGAGATGTTCCTGGCTGACCTCGTACCGAAGACACCCCAACAGTCCCCGCAGCAACCATCGTTCGCTCCAATCAATCCGACTACCCCAGAGAAGCTCAAGAACAACCCAGAATACCAGTACCTCAAGCAGGTATGGGAGCGCATCAAGCACAACCTCCAGACCCGCGCTGAAGGTGAAGAGATCTCGGACGAAGTGAAGGGAATGATGAATGAGGCGAACGATGCTTTGGTGGACATCATCCACAAGTGGGAAGGTGACAGAGCGGAAGAACTGTAGGATGACTGTTGGCTCCGAGGTTGTCTTGGTGTGCGCAACTCTTGTCAGAAGACGACTGGTCTGGAACGGAGGACGCCGAGCCTAACATAACAAATTTCTTCCACCAAAATCCCTCTTTGATACGAGCAGGCGTCTAGAGGAATGTCAGACTGTGGGAAGATTGCCTGAGACACTGTCCCCGCTTGCAAATATCGGGATAGACATCCTCATAGTCAGTCTCGGGAAGCCGTGAAGCTCAATGTCACTCGTAAGTGGTACGAGTCCTTTGATGGGTCGTCATTCATTTCCCGTCGTCATTGACTTTTGCTGCTCTTTGGGAGCCAGCCATGAGCATCCGTGTTACTGGAATCATTCGCTTGTCGAAAGGTTCACTTTGGTCGTCTCAATGCCTGTCACCGCCGACTCATCATCACCTTCGTGCCATGTTTTCGAACCACGTCTTCCATCTTCCTCCTCACCTCCTTGCATCCATCCACACCTGTGGCAAGCATAGCCTCGATCTTCCCACTCCCGGCTGCAATCTCCACTCTCGACTCCATCGTCAGCACTGACACCTTGTCTTCTGCCCCTTCTCCCCCAGAGACCGTCGCGATCGAGAGATATGCCAGCTCTTGCTCTTCCGCTGTATTCAAATCCAGGACTGGTTCAGGCTTCGCTTTCGAATCTTCTGTCGGGACGATGACCCCGCAGCTCACTGCAGACAAAATACTAGGCATGGGCACACCGGCATCCACGAGAGCAAGGCTTGCTGCATTGAGGCATGCGACCAACAATCCTCCGTCGAGACTCAGCACGTGTAGAGATATCGAGATGGCAGACCGCGGGTATAGGTGTGTAAAGAGATGTGACTGGAATGCGGAGGAGATTGTGGATTGAAGTTCTTGGACGCGTTTATCTCCTCGGATTCGGCGACGACGATCCATCGTTGCGAAAGGGGCGACGTTGATATCTGTCTCGACAGTGGCATTGTTGTTGTCTCTCTGGCCGCGGCTGCGGGGGTGCACGAATCAATGGTTAGCTTTTGTATGCTGTGTTTCAAGGTTTCAAGGTTCAGCCGTACCCTTCTCTTGGCCCAGTCACGGTACATAGGACCATTGTGTTTCCTAGTGTGAGCAGACTCGAGCCATCGCTCGAGGGCTGTGTCGAAATTGAAGCCGTGATACTGCGCAACTCGTTCCATCTTCGACCATCTTGTCGCAGCAGAGTTTGTGAATATGTAGACAGCGTATCGAGCGGCATTGTGACCGAGGATTTGGCACAAGAGAAAAACGAAGGAGAGAGAAGAAGCGGCGCTGTCTACGCTGGGCACTATTGAGAGGAATTCTAACGGCACGATTGTTACGAAGACGAAGACAGACGGGTGCAGTCCAAAGTCGATCTCTGATTGGCGGAATGACGAATTTCACGAATTTCTCCGCATATTCTCGAGTTACAACTGTGATGCTTCATTCCGAGACTCGACCTTGTCTGAGCTCTCACTTTCTCGGACATTCCTTGCTACAAGGTCATCGCGGTTCCCTCCCGCTGCAGTATTCGTCATTATATCATGCCTTGCTTTCCGGCAGCTCCTCCACATGCGCCGCGCGGACATTCTTCCTCTCGGCCAAGTCATGCCCCATCGCCTCTGCGGCATAGCTCTCCGTGTTCGCACAGACATAGTGCTTGAACTTCCTGGCCGGCACCTTCGCCTCGAACATCTCATGAATCTCCTCCAGTGTTCGATCTCGCGTTTCAGGCAGGAAAAACCAAGTGAAGATCACGCAAATCATGTTACTGCCGAACCAGATATACCCGTACTTGGGGCCCCACCCAAACTTCGCCGGATTGATGAAGTAGGGTGCGCTGAATGTGCCCGCCCAATTGCCAAGGAAATTCAACGCGGTGGCGAGACCGAACGTAAAGGCTCGCAGCTGGTTGTTGACGTATTCACCGCCTAGGAGCCATGCGTATGGAGCTGCAAGATCATTAGCTGGAGTCGAAGCACGAAATGAACCCGCCATCTCTCTTACCATAAGCCACGTAGAAGAACGTGAACAGCGAGATGAACGCGACAACGATCTTTCCAGTCGCCTCAGTGCCAGGGTTTTTGGACCACGCAATTGCAGGGACGAGTTGACAAATTCCACAGGCCGTGATTCCAACCAACATCACCGTTCGTCGATCAATCAATCGCACGAAGAAGAAGCTGACCAGCACACCAATCAGTCCAGTGCAAGTGACCATCACCGAATATGAGAAAGGTTGCTTCACTCCCGCGATCTGCAAGAAGTACGTCGTGTAGATGTTAACCCAGCTCGATCTGTTTTCTTTGAGTTAACCCTGCCTCAAACTGGCACAAGGTGAAAACTTACCCATTTGCAGAATGAAAACAGACAACAGCAATCGATAGCAGCGTCCGTCGCAGGTTGGTGCCGCGCCACATCTCCAGGAACAAAGCCTTCTTGTTCTGTTCGAGCTGTTCGAGTGTCGACTGCTTTATCTCGTTGAATTCGGCCCGAAATTCAAGCTCGTCGATATTTGGGTTGCGCAGTCTTCGCAAAGATTCCTCAGCGGCGGCCTCCTTGCGTTGTGTCATCAACCAGCGGGGCCTGCGTACGTCTGTCAGCCTGTACCTTTATGGACGGAGCAGTAACAGTCCCCCCCTGATCAAGAAGGGAACAGTCTTTTCTGTGGAGCGGGGAACTTACGACTCCGGCGCGAAGAAATACAAGAGCACTGCCTGCAGGGTCGGGGCGACGTAGAAGAGGGCCAGTGGGATCTGATATGCGTCTCGACCTTTCTTTGTGTGTGTGCCATAGTCGACGCTCGCGCCTACGATTGAGCCAATCGACAACATGACTTGGTACACAGCAAATGAGATGCCACGTAAATGTGCAGGAGCGGCTTCATGGACGTATAATTGGGCGAAGGTCAAGAACCAACCGACCGAAACACCTTAGATCGGTCAGCACGAGCTCTGCCGACAAAGGAAGAGAAATACCCACCAAGGATAAGTCGCGCCACATACAAGGCTGCCTTGCTGGTTGTGCCTAGTTGAATGGCCGTCGCAACGTAGTTGAGAAGGGTGGCCGCCCACAAACCATGCCTTCTACCAAACTTCGAGCTGAATGGCCCGACCATGAGCGACGAAAGAAACGTGCCGATGGTCATCAACGACGAAATGAGCTGTTGCACGGTCGGGTCGATGTTCCACTTCTCCAGATCCTCGGAGTAGTATCCAAAGACTTCCAGGAAGCCGGGCATCGAGAGGAAGCCACCCACGAGGGCGTAGTCAAGGCCATACTGGAACGTTGACAGCGTTGCTATAACGCAGATGAGGAGGCATTTGGAGTGGCTTCGCACATCGAGTTTGAGAGGGTTTGCAGAGACGGGTGCGCCAACCATGATGCCACAATTCTCTGAAGGGATCTCGACTTTTGGTCAGTCCGATGTGGTCTGAAGTATCAGATGAAGCGTAAACGGCGAATGAGCTTTGGATTCTCGACCTCAACAATCCCAACGGGAGACCCTGCCTGGGAGCAGAGTCGTTGCTCATATACTACATGATCAGCCATAGCGTGCTAACGCACCAGCAATCCTTTGCCGAATGCTGCAGTCTTGGTATTGGAGTAAGACGTTCATAGCTGCAGAATATGGAGACGGGTCGTCGAAAGCAGCACTGGGGAAGTGTTGCGGAGAAGACCCATATGATGCTCGAGTCATTCTTCCGCAAATCATCGAGTTCCCGCTGGTCGTTTAATATCCAACCTTCGGGGATTGACCGGACTAGTTTCTTGGTACACATTTTCTACTTGATACTCACTTGGCAGCTTGCAGGCGATCTACAACTGCCGAAATGAAATGTGCGGCGGGACTCGCGTTGATCCCACATCTCAAAGGCTCTGTCAAGAACAGCCTTTCTGACGTTCCACACGCGGACGGTGAGCAATTGTCTCTAACTCTGGGCATATCTGCTCGATCGTATGTGACCCCCAAGCATGGGACATCGGGAGCAAGCTTCTCCACAATCCTTGTAAAGGGAGCTCGGCTATGCTTGTCCGGGATCTCGGCTACCACATCTATTAGCGAAATGGGTGTGACCCGAAAACGCGCACTGTCTGGAGTACCGATATGTGCTTGATACCGACTACATGCACGCAGAATCTGTTGATGTCCATTAGTGCCACAAAATCGGGTACCGCTGTCAGCGAGAATTCGGCAAGAACACTGTCACACGATATACGAACGAACAGCGGACATTTTCTCCCGGGGTCAGTGACGGGGCTAGTGGTAAGTGATGACCTCCACAAAGCGAAGCGCCGTCGATGCTGTCTTCGGCATATTCGACCATCCTGTGTGCAGAAAACAAGAGTCTTCAGCAAATCAATTCCTCCTTCTCAAAGGGTCCCGTTGCATGCTCCACAGAGCGTTGTTAAAAGGGACACAATGTGGTATTGCGTCTAGGCAATCTCGTATTGTTCATCGCAACCCGGCTACCTGCATCCGTAACAAGTACCACCAGTACGGCCTAATTAAACGACAATCATTCCACCTCCTTCCCAGCCATTCAGAAACACTTTCCCATTGTGGATAGCGCGGATCCATTTACTCGGCGGTTCGCGCGGCTAGCGATATACTGGCGGCGCTTGATTGTTGGCATAGCTTTGCAACGGAATACCGCCTTGCCCATACAGAGGTAGCGGTGCCTCTGTAGAGTATGAAGGTGCCGATGCCTGACCCTCGCGGAAGTTGACTGCTGCAGGCGTATTCATTGCCGCTTTTCGTGCTTTTTGACGTCGGTTGAAAAACAGAACTGTTCCGACAAAGATCAACATCAGAACCGCTGCGATAGCGAAAACAATCGTGGCTCGGGTATTGCTGGCGAAACGAAAGCCGGCAATACAGTTGGCCAAGCCCAGTCCCAAAGTAAGAGGCCCAAGGACTCGATGTCCCTTCATGATCTTTGCGGGCTGTTTCGTCCTCCTGTAGATGCTGTGTCCGATCAGGCCGACAATCCATGCGGAGATGCCGAGAGCAACAACGACGAAACCCAGGATTTGGTGGGGCGCGGTCAAATTAGGAGACTGAGATGATGAGCTTTGTGATCAGACAGACTTGCGAGGCTTTTACTCACGATCTTGTTCTTTTTGCTGATGGCAATCCCAACTCCTACACCGAGGATGGTCATAAGCAGCCCCAGTGACTGGACGCCCCAGTGGAGCCACACTTTCTCAAAGACTCGCAGCAACAAGAGTCCTCCAGGGAAGACGATCAAGAATGCGGCGACCATGAGGAACCCGTGAAATCCGGTTGCACCACGGAAATGGCCATCGCCGTCAACGGGTCCGCCTCCAACAACGGTGTTCGAGGAGGAATTCACCGAAGGAACCCCTCCCACACCAGTGGCATCTTTGAGGTTGAGATCGAAGAAGTTGTATCCCTGGTGCTGGTTGATACGGGCATTGAGATCGTTCGTGTTCAACTCGCCTGCTGAAGCAGCGGCCCAAATCATGGCTTGCTTGGTGCTGCTCACGTCGATCTTCCCACCATTCCAGCTGCGGCACTTGCTGCATTTCGCATTGACCACGAAGGTACCATCAATGATACCACTACCGCCGAGGACAGTCACCTGCACATCATCGGTGTGTTGTGGCATGACATGACCAGTTGCAATGCGAGGGCTGACAGTCACATTGTTTCCATCTTGCGAGGCGTATGTAACGAACATAAGCGTGCCTTTCATTTGTCCGCCCAAGCCGAATGCTGCCCATGCTTGACCCGCCGGTGCCGTGAAGTGAAAGAAGAGAGAGTCCGAATTATCGTTCGGGACATTGATGGAGACAGTAATGTTATCATTAGGGTCAGACGACGTGCCTCGACCGACGTAAGTTGATGCGGACACAGCTGCTTGTGCTGAGAGGAAGCATGCTGCAACGACGACGATTAGCTACGTGAGGGAAGCGTATATGAAGGCTGGACGTACTGCTCAAGAAAAGCCCGATCAGTATCCTGATACTCGACTGAGAACTTAACGACATCTTGTGCTGTTTGTCTGGTCCCGGTGGGTATACTGGAAATTGGAAAAAGGGACTGTAAAGGCACAAAGATAAAGAGAAAGCCGCAGTCAGCAGGAGAGGCCGGAAAGATCGTTTCAACCTTGACGATAGTAAGGAGCGAGGTGAGAAAAGCAGAAGGAAGCGAGGTCAGCCCCAAGCCCTGCGTACTATCACGAAAACCGTGACTGCGGCTAGGCGGCGGCGCCTGTTTTGCAGAAACGTTTCAGGTGTTTTGTCTGAAGCTGAAAAGAGACGTGGATCATCATATGCGCGGCAAGGGCGAGGGGCGTGCAAGGAAAAGCGCTGACAACGGAACTCTGCCATCCACTCGATTGGCGCATCGACAGGGGCGCCTGGAGCATGGCTTGACGGTGCCTGCGGCTCGATCCACACAGCCTGGCCTCGAACGGGCTCCGGAAAGCTTAGCGGAGGGATGGCATCTCAGCCCGAAAGATCAAGTCAAGAGCGAACCAATTGCGGCGGAGATTTTGGTCAATTGGCGCTTACTCCTGTCGAGCCAAAGCCACTGAACATATCACAATCCCGAAATAGATCCTGCGTACACCAGACAATAAGCCATGTCAGGCTACAATCGTCTTGCTTTACAACGACATCGCGTCGACCAGCACGATCAACAGGACAAACATGTCATTGCTATGCCAACCAGAATGTATTGGTACATTTCTTTGGAAGGGTCATTAGAACCATTCTTCCTGCATGGAGGCGAAGAACCGCTGGAAAGGCTCTCCGCGAACATTGAAGTCTCCCACGGATGGTGACCAGCCGATGTTGAAAAGGGAGGCATCATTGTTCCCGATGGTTTGCTCGGGAATCCAGTTCAACCCCATATTCGTCAAGCCATCTTGCGAGAAACCCGCAGAGCCTTCGCCCTGTGCAACGACACTGGTCGGGCCGCTTGAACCACGCACTTGGGGACCTGTGTTGGTCATGCCGCCGCCATAAAGGTGAATATTGTTCACCCCGAATGCTTCCGTCGCATTCGTCCCTGAACTGGCTGAATAGTCATGCATGAAACGCTCCATAGGAGTTGGGTTGGATATGTCAGTGAGTATCGCGTCGGAAGATTGGTTGAACTGGGTTCCTTCAGCTTGCTGAGCCGCCCGCCGTGCCCTGGCCTTTGCCATGAGATGTCGCAAAGGCTTCCACAGCATCCCTTTCTGATACTTGGAAGACATCATTCTTTCGTTGTAGACTGATTCGATCGCTCGCCACGCTCGATCTACATCTGGCCCTGGTGGTCTCGTGCATATCTCCGATAGGGCGAATGCCACTGATTGCCACTGCATATACGTCCTGAACAGCCAGCCCCACTTCGCCGTGTTTTCGTTCTTCTCAAGAAGATGGGAGAATTCAATTACCTCGACCGAGGTTATGAATACTCGATCACGAATCTCAGGTGGAAAAGGGGAGCCTCCATCTGAAACGGCGTAGGCCCGAGGATGATGTACCATTAACCCTGTGGAACCGTCAGAATATGGTCAGCACGATCGGAGAGAAACGAGAAGGGTGAAGGGATAGCGAGGCTTTCGTCCGAATAACCATTCACGCCTTGGACTGCAATTTTAGAAAAATGACGACTTACACATCTTGGCCAGAATGAGTCGCGCGACGGTTGCAGCAACCCAATATATCGGCATATTCATGTCGCAGTGTTGCAGGTACTTCTCCTCCAGCTTCCGGTGGCAATCGTCGATCAAGCGTTCCTTTTCTTCCAGAGACAACTCCTGGCCTAAGCGTGGTCCATATCCGCCTACAGGATTGAAATTGAACCGACGCGAGAAAACACTGATTTCGTAACGGATCAGGCAGAAAGTCATTTCAGTTGCGCCAGACCTCTCCTTTGGGAAGTCCTTCATACCCGGGTAGATATCATCGTCGTTCAAGTTCAGAGGGATCTTCGTGTCGTAGAATTGCTCCGTAAAACTCGGATCGACACCGTGATCCTCTGCCGCTCGATTGTCCAAGAGGGAGATCTGCCACCACAGTCTGCGTCGCATTTCAGTATTGAACGGGTCGAGTCCGAAATTAGTGCCATCGCGGTGGATTCCTAGCGCCTGTGCCAGATGAATGGCGAGGCCTCCCAACGCCCATACCAACCTCGAGTCATCACAGTGTCGAACGAAGATGAGAAAGAAGGAAAACGCCTGCAAGCAAATGAGGCTTGAGCTGTTCAAAAAGTCCGCCCGCGCTAATGCTTGCTCAGTCGCGAACCTGTACTTCTTCAGCAGAGACTGCTTGTCTTCGTCCAGGAGTTGTTGGCATTGCTCGGGCGTCAGACTCACCACCGCCCCGAAGTATATCGAGAAGAGCAAGGCTTCTGCTGGTTTGGATACTCTTTCCAAGCTGCTCGCAGCGTTCATCAGGATCGTTCTTGCGGTCGGCCGATGCAGAATGCGGACTATCGGATCGACATTCTCCTTAAAGACTTCCCACAGGATAAATATCTGGCTAGGACTAGGATGTAGCTCCCTCAAGTCATGCATCACCGAGGAGTAGCCAAAGAGAAATGCTTGATGATTAGACAGTCGGTCGGTCTCTGGCGATTGGATTTCATCCTCGTCATCTGTGGTTGATGGATCCAGCAGATCCCGCATCTCCGCGATCTGCCAGGAATCGTCAGTAGTCTGGAGCCCGTAGCAGACAAAGCTCACATGCCTCATCACTCATACCCGTCCAAAACGCGTTGCTTACGTAGCGACTTCGATCCTCGTTGATGACCAATCGACCCAGGTGTTTGTCGATTGACTGCCTCTTTGAATCTGATCGGTCTGAAGATGGGGAACCGCCCGCTTGCGCTTCGCCAAAGCGTGCGCGGATGTCTGCAGAACCCGCGAGAGTCGGCGATATGACTCCATTCTCGTCGACTTGGGCACCCAGACTGTGCACAACGCCCTCCAACCTGCGCAGCCTTGCGAGCAACTCCGCATCGGGCGGTTTCCTTGATTTCCGAGGAGCTCGACCAGGCCCAGGAAAGACGCATTCGATCCCAGCTCTTACACAATTTGCACACGGGTTCTCTTTGTTACATTTTACTTTCCTCCGACGGCATGTGACGCAGCTTCGCGGGTTGAGGCGAGGTGCAGAAGGGTTCTTCGTCGTCTCACTCGGGCCCTTCGGAGATTCAGCGGCAGAACCTTCGCTCTCGCTCTTAGAAGGGTCGACGCTGGGAAGCGGGACATTCGTGGTGCCTTGCGACATGCTTGGCTGCCCCTGTGCTACTGTTCAGAAGAAGGTCATGGCAACTGCGCGAAGTATCCTCAGTCCACCTGGGAGATGCGCGTCCAAGGCCAGGAAAAGGGCGCGCGTTCAGTAGATGGAGAGTATTGGGACGAGAGTCACATCCATTGAGCCATAGGTCATTGCAGGAATTGATCAGCGGGTCGCGCGTGGCTCCATTGAAAAGAAACCATATATCTGGCTATCACCAATCTCGGTGTGGTTGGAGCTCCTATTGTATGTAGGCGTGGGGCGCCGGATAACCGTGCCCCTCCCAGTAAAAGTTGACAACCTTTATCGAAATCGAGGTCGACGATCTAATCACATCAAATAATGATTTCTACTAATTTGGGCTATGGGTACTGTATGTGTGCAGCAATGCACTTGAATCAATGATGAAGTATCGCTCCAGACGGAGAACGGAAGCAGTTCTTCTCCGAACACAAGACCACCTGACCATATATCGAGCCGGGCGACTCGGTCGTCTCGAGTACAATGCTACAAATTTGTTGCAAGTCCGCTCCACCGCTTTCGAGGTGACTGGGCCTGATAGGAGCTAGAAGTACCATGCCTGCTCACATGCCTCAAAAATCGATTCAAGCTTGTTCCATGGAGATTTCAGAACAGATAATATGAGCGATTTATCGAACTCGGTCCGGCTCTATCAAGAGAGCGTCTTAATCCGGCCGACGAATCAAGGTTGCATGTGTCTAGACATGCCTCCGGTCCATCCTGCCTATCAATACATCCACACTGACTTGGTTGCCCCTCGGTGCCAAACAGCGGGCAGAGGCTATACAAAGGAAGCCCGCTCAAGTCTGCATAAAAAAGCGGCAAGCCGGGAGAAATACCGGAGACCAGAACTCCCAAGTAACGCCACCAAAGCAGAATCTGCGCCAGGTAACATGAAATCCCAGAAGCATGCTATCATCATCGCTGGCACATCGCGAAAGGGTAAGTCGTAGTCTGGCGACAATCATTGAAACTCGCTCACGAACTGTGAGATCTCAAAAGAATCTGATCATCCCGATTAGCACGCGTCCCTTCGTCAGCCTGACCATGACATCGAACGTACATTGCTGTTAGCCGTCGACAGTGGGTCAGGCTCGCCGTCTTTGGCCACGGAGGGACTCTCAACGCTGCCGTGATTTACAGGTCCTGACGTCGTAATCGACCTCTCACTAAAAGGAGGTCTCAAACTTGAGTTTGATGCCTTTGAAAAGTGCGCATTTTTGGGCGGTAATGTCACATGCCTATCGTCGACATCATCGTCATTTCCAGTCCCATTTGCGTAGGCCTTCGATCGGGCTTGTTTGTCGAAGATGTCCGTCACCCGGTCAGATGCAACCCGCAGGATTGTTTGCATGAGCAAGTTCTGCTTGAGTGGTTTCGACAAATATTCGTCCATTTGAGCCTGGATGCACTTCTCTCGATCTCCCAGCATGGCGTGCGCCGTAAGTGCAACGATAGGCGTCCTCGGCAGTCCTTGCTCCTTCTCGTACTGCCGAATTTCGCGTGTCGCTTCGAATCCACCCATGACCGGCATTTGCACGTCCATGAGGACAATATCGAAGCGCGTGTTCTTGATGGCGTTGACTGCTTCCAAGCCATTTCCAACCACGGTGACGACATGGTTGTATTTTTCCAATATCTTGATGGCGACCTTTTGGTTGACTTCATTGTCCTCAGCCAGGAGAACATTGAGTGACTTCTTGTAGTCTTTGATGACGGGAGTAGACCGGCCTTCCAAGGCTGGTATCAGGCAATTGCCTAGGTCGATCAACTGGCAGGGTGTGGTCATGTAGGAAGCAATTCCAAGGTCAAGTACAGTCTTGAGGCTGATAGACACTGTCGGGTTCAGTAGAACCATTGGAATGTACTTGAACTTGTCGAGCGCACGGAGTTTTTGCGCTGTTTCGAGTTCATCGATGACAATGACATCGTAAGCACCCTCGCTGTTTTTGCCCTTGCGATCACTGGCAGCGACAGGGTCGGGCACTTCCGTCTCGTTTCTCACGACCTGCACATTCAGCGCAAGTTCTTGAATCATGGCAGGGACACGTTCGAAGAATTTCGACATTCGCTTGTCGACCACCAGCACCTTGTGCTTTCGGAAAGGATAAAGTTGCGAGCTGATGACACTGATGTCGTCTGTGGCATATTTGACAATGCACGAAAAGTGAAATTCGCTTCCTTGGCCGAAGTCGGACGTCACCCAAACTTGACCGCCCATCAGGTTGACCAGGCGCTTGGAAATGGAGAGTCCGAGCCCAGTACCACCAAACTTCCTTGTCGTCGAACCATCAGCTTGCTGGAAGGTGTCGAAGATGACGTCCAATTTGTCGGACTGGATGCCTATGCCAGTGTCCGAGACGACGAATTCGAAGGGAAACTCATCCGGCGCACAATTGCCGATGAGTTCTTTCGATTTTCTGATCGTCACCTTGACCTCGCCCGAATCTGTGAACTTGATGGCGTTGCCGACCAGGTTGAGGATGATTTGGCGCAGGCGGAAAGGATCACCAACGACGTAATCTGGGACCGAGTTGTCCACGTCAAATGCTAGACACAAGTTCTTCTCGTTCGCCTTGACGGCCAGCGACTTGAGAGCATTGAAGATGGTGCCGCGGATGGTGTACGGAATCGCCTCGATCGCCATGCGGTTGGCCTCGATCTTGGAGATGTCCAGAATGTCATCGATGATAGTCAAGAGACTGTTTGCGAGATTGTGGACAGTGTTGAGCATTTCGCGCGAATGCGGCTTCAGGTCGTCGGCATCGAGCGTGAGCTGCGTCATTCCAATGATCCCGTTCATAGGGGTTCTGATTTCGTGGGACATGTTTGCAAGGAACTCCGACTTTGTCTGATTGGCCAACTCGGCTGCTTCGCGAGCGGCGGTGTTCCTCTGAATGCTGTCCCTGAGGTTTGAAATCATTTGGTTGATTTTCCTCTTCAGTTCGTCCATCTCACCCGATGCATTGACGCTGATCAGCTTCGAGAAGTCGCCCTCTGTCGCTGCGTCCGTTATCTCACCGAAGGCGCGGACTTGCGCAGTCAGATTTTCTGCCATGGTGTTGACGTCCTCCGTGATTTCTTTCCATCGGCCATTGACGTCGTGAACATTGGCCTGACCACCCATCTTGCCATTGACACCCACGTCTCGGGCAACTCGTCTCAGTTCCTGTGCGAACGTGGCTAGGCGGGCCACCATGTTGTTGATGGTAACCTTGAGAGTCAAGATTTCTCCTTGGGCCTGGACCTCGATCTTCTTGTCCAAATTTCCTGCAGCGATAGCTTGTGTCACATCTGAGATGCTGCGCACTTGGTCCGTCAAATTGGAAGCCATCGTGTTGACGTTGTCTGTCAGATCCCGCCATTTGCCTTGGACATTGTCGACCTTTGCCTGACCACCGAGCGTACCATCTGTGCCCACTTCCCTCGCCACTTTACTGACCTCGAAAGCGAAGGTGTTCAGTCTGTCCACCATGGAATTGATCGTGACCTTGAGATCGAGAATCTCGCCCTGCACACTGGCTGTAACCTTCTTGGACAAGTCGCCATTAGCAACGGCGGTGGTTACTGTGGCGATTTCTCGCACTTGAGTCGTCAAGTTCATGGCCATGCCGTTGACGTTCTCGGTCAGATCTTTCCAGGTGCCCTCGACATCGTGGACTGTCGCTTGGCCTCCCAAGACACCATTAGTGCCGACTTCCTTGGCCAAGTTGGTGACTTCCTGCGCAAATTGCTGCAATTGATCAACCATGTTATTGATTGTGATTTTGAGTTGTTCGATTTCGCCTTTACAGCTGGCTGTGACCTTCCGAGTCAAATCGCCTTTTGCTACGGCGGTGGTAACTGCTGCAATATCTCGCACTTGGGTCGTGAGATTGTCGGCCATAGCATTCACAGACTTGGTCAACTCGCTCCAGGTACCCTGGACTCCTTCGATCTGAGCTTGACCGCCAAGGACACCCTCTGTGCCGACATCAGTGGCTACTCTGGTGACTTCGGTCGCGAAAGTTCGGAGTTGGTCCACCATGGTGTTGATAGTGTGCTGCAATTCGAAGATTTCACCTTTTGCGCGACTCTGGACTTTTTGACTGAGATCACCTCGCGCGACAGCCTTGGTGACCGTCGCGATCTCTCTGACCTGGTCGGTCAAATTTGCTGCCATTATGTTTACTGTCAATGTGTCAGTTTGGGTTGGCGAAAGCGGCATGGGGGATGGTACCGTTATCAGTCAACTCTTTCCAAATGCCATGAACACCACTGATTTGCGCCTGACCACCCAGAATACCTTCGGTGCCGACTTCGCGGGCGACACGAGTCACTTCGCTTCCGAAGATCTCAAGCTGGTCCATCATTGTGTTTATCGTGACTTTGAAGGCTGCAATTTCGTCATCCATTTCCGTCGCTTGGATCTGAACTCGTTTCGACAGATCACCATTGGCAACCTGGGTGATAATACCACCGATCTCACGAAGTGCTTTCTGGAACGCCTCGTTGGCTTGCTGGTGCTTCCGCAACTCTCGCTCCAAGATGGAGACATCCTCGCTTTCCGCTCGTAGAAACGCTTGCTTGGCTTGTTCCTCGGAATTGCGCAAACCCCGGCTGACCTCCGCTATTGTCTCTCGCTGACTCTTTATTTGTTCCGCCTGCTTCTCAACATGTTCCCGTAGTACGCTGATATCGTCTTCGCTGACTGTACGGTCCGATTCTGAAGGGCGCAGGGAGTCTCTGGCTGCGAGGAGGTTGTTGACGCGTTTGGACTGCACGCCATTCGAAGGTGCTCTCTCGATAGAGTCTGTTGAGGCATCAGTGCCAGAATGTCCCGGAAACCCTCGGGGTTCGATCGAGCGTCCAAGGGGCGAAGCAGGACTATGAAATTCACCTGGAGTGTCTGGAAGTGAACGACCGACTACATCGGCCTGGGTTTCGAGATAGTGAATGCGTCTTGCGAGAGCGGCAATTTCGGCCTCGAAGTCCTGTTTGCTGGTTGTGTCATCGCCGGGGAGCTTGTACGGTGGTAGTTTCAAGCCATTGATAAAGGAGGAGGTGGCCGAGCCTTTAGCTAAGCCACGCAGAATCGCCGCAGCGGCTGCCAGCGTCTCGTCCGGGCGAGACATGGACGGCGCAGAGGCTTCTAGAGACTGTTCCACCTCATGAGTAGCGACCGACACGTAATGTTTGCAAGCGTTGTTGGGGTGCCAGAGGGCTCTCGTCCGGGGCCGCGTCCAGCAACGAACACAAAATGGTCGCAGAGCCACCTTGACCGATACCGAGGACGATCAGGCGGATACTCGAGGATAGGAAGGGATTTCTGATGGTCGGGCAAAGATGCGAACACGGGCGGCTGGTTGGTAGCGAAATTGACGGCAGTGAGATGGTATCGATCGATTTGCAAGAAGAAGGCCAAGGGCAGTTGGCGGACGCGATAGGTGGGATGAGCACACCAAAGACGCTAGCTGACAGGCGAAGGACGGACAAGGGTGTGGCAAAGGGGGGCAGGACAGGATTGATCCTCGGGCTCTTGGATCGTCCTTCTAAGGCTGCGCGGTAATATGAGCACTTCACTTGAAGAGCTCGGACAAGCCGAAAGAATAGGACAAACGTAGGTGATTAGGTGCGGTGACGAGGGAAAAGAATAACGCATAGGAAGGGGAGAAGCTTGTTAGTAAGAAAGGGATGGGTCGAGAATACTGCGAAATCATGGTATCAAGCAACTGCGACCTCCTGACTGCGATCGTCGTTGGCGAGGCCGAATTGGAACCAGCGCGGGCATACTGCAGGAGACGATGCTGAGCGCACAGGCCTCTCCACGAGCCAGCACCGGCGTCGCCTACGTAGTGTGTCTTGCATCAAACCCAGAATTTCTCATGGCTACAACATCATCGTCTTGATTTCAAAGAATGAGGTACTTACTCCGACATCGTTGTGGCATTTATCCTGACGGTGGCATCGAGAGCCATCCACACTACGAGACAGCACACATCTACTTCCTGGCCGGCTAAACTCGATGATCGGTGCACAGCGCTTTCAAGCGCCACAATTCGCTGGGAGTGTTGTGCCCGTGTTCTTACATCGACGATCAGTCCTGCCCTCGTAGTTGCCTCACTCGTCTGCCGCTCCAACCATCGAGTCTGCATTTCTCGCCAGCTGCCCATCGCCTTGCCCCGTGCATTGCTATGCATTCAGAGCCTTGGAAGGGCAACAGCAAAGCCCTTTCGAAAAGTTCTTTCTCGGAATTTCGCGACCTCGACGTGTGCACCGTGACGTTGTTCTACTGATTTCTTTCTGCTGGTTCATTGCACCTACGTAGCGGTGAAGCCACGGCAGTCCGTCCCGATTTGTACTGAGCTCTTCACCTAGCGCCTACTCGTACTTCGAGGACCTCGAGAATATGATACACTGATCGAGCAAGCCCAGATATGGTAATAGTCGTGAACCTCTGTTTCGAAATATAGAGTTTGTGCTGATCACGCGTGTTGAGGCTGAACCTGCGGGCCGATTGGGAATGTCTTTTCTCGGCACAAATCGCACAGATGAAATGTCCCAATCCCGTGAGCATAGTGATTCGACTGTGGCTTGACTATCAAGAACTGGCAATCGATAGATCTCACCATACTCTGTCAAACGCACAGCACTTTAACCGTAAGGCCAGTACTGTGGTATAGGTGCAGTCGAAAAATTCATACTCCCGTAAACCCATGTGCATCCTGAAACTCGGATCGCCATATGTTCGGTTAACTTCCGGAAGTTGACGCAGGTGGAATAGTGTTTCAGATCGCGCACGTTCCACTTTGCACCGCCCACCCAGATGGAAATACTTTCACTATGATGCAATGGCGAAGGGGAGGGGACTAGTGCTGTAACGGCGACTGGCGAGGGAGCTCGACACCGGCGTGGAGGTGAGATTGGTTTCTGTCGATCGAACAAGTATCGTGGAGGGCCGGCAGCAAGCGCACGAGTGAGATGTTCAATGTTTTGGGATCTGAGAAGCCCTTTCGGAAATAGGAATACTCATCTTATCATTTCATCTTCCATCACATGCCTTAGTGAGGCTTGTGAACTCCCTGACGGTGTTGTAATACATCATCGAAGACCATGGGTGGCTGGCATCACAAAATCCAAGAGTTTCAACATCAGCTGATATACTGATCCTACAAGCTGAATCCTTCCAATGCTTCCAGAAACCCAGCGATGGCTCCTGCTCCAAGTAGCCCTTTTGTAGCGCTCTCCTTGAAATTCTGTCTACTTGACTTTTCCTTGGCGTGCCTCTTCTCGTCGTGGGAGCGCGTTGGCGTACTCTGTTGCGACAGCCGAGATGGCGACCTGGCAGATTTTCCATCCTGTGAGACTGGTCGCGGTGGTAAGCCCATGCGAGTAGCCCCTGGGGGCATATATCGTGTCTGGGGCGAGGGAGGAAGGTACGGAGACAACTGTTGAGGTTGTAGAGGCTGTAAAGGGCCGGCATGGCGAGGGAAGCCGACAGTCTGAGTCTGTCCGTACATGCTTGGACCATTGAACGTTGGAGCGGGTAGTAAAGGTGATGACACACTGTGCTGCGCCATACTTTGGTCGGGCGACGCCCATGGTCGATGTCCCGGAGGATGATATGCTGGAGAAGATAGCCGGGACGCGGCCGACTGACCGGATGCCACAGAGGGCTGAGCTGACGGTGGCCGATTCGCGACGCCGCTGTTGTTTGCGGCTGCCCATCCCACTGGATGAGCTGTTGTGGACGTGGAACTTTGCGGCGTAGGAGCACTGCCTTCAGGCAACTGTACTTTTCGCTCTGTTGGCCGGCTTCCACTACTCCGCCGCCTTGGCATCGGCTGAGCAATTTCATGCTCGGATGATGATTCGGACCCCGAGTCAATGACATGACGGGTCGACGAGCGTTTCTTGGAACTCGTGCTGCCGTTTGGTGACTCCTCGACATCGCTACTCGCTGCACTCACACTGGGCTGATAACCAGAGTATTGCTTCCGCCGTCTGCGAGCCTCTTGTCGCGCAGATGCAGAGTTTGGCTTCCTCCAGTCGGTAGTGGCTCCTTCCAGATAGTACCCGCGAGCGCCATCGTCCCTTCCGCCAAAACGGTCATAGAATTGAGTGTCGTCGTCGTCTTCGTAGAGGTTGTCGACCGAGGGCGCGTACTTTCCACCCGAGTGTCGATTGTGCCTCCGTTCTCGAATATCACGCCAGATAGTCCACCTTTCCAGCAGAGGATCAATCGCCTGATTGGAGACCTGCACCATGTCCCGTGGAGAATGCTTGATTTGATGTAGGGTATGGTCCAACTCTCCCAACGAGAAAACCGGTAGCCTGACCAAGGCATTCGAAGTCGAGTGGTCGAATGAAGAACTCTCAGGCTGCAGAGGAGACTGCATGTCGTCCATGGTCCCGTTGCTGAGACTCGCGCGCCGGTCCTCTTCATCTTCTCGTTGTGAAGCGTCAAACAAGGTGTCCATATTGCTCATCTGCCAGTAACGAACAATGACGGCGTTCTGTGCCACTGCACGCTCCTGATTGATGGCTTCTTTCTTCACAGCGACTATTTCTTCAGGATCACTACGCGGAGACGTTAGCACTCGTGATTTGCAGCGAGCAGGCAACCCAAACCTTCTGTTGGTGGACGCCATCAACGTCCCAAGCTGGAGTATCTGCAGCATGACCGAGAGGCTCAACTGTAAGCTCTCGATTTGCGCAAGTAGGTATATTACCCGATGCTTCTTGAACGTTTTCTTGAATCTTTGCTGGACCGGAGAGGAGGGTGTGTCGTCCGTGCGCTGTGCTGACCGGACGCGCTCCAACATCTCATTGATCTCGTCGAATGCTCTTGTGCCCTCATCTGCTATTGACTGCGCCGTTTCAACAGCCTCTTGAGATTGGACAGACTCCGGCGACTGCAAAACTTGGCTGGTGTGCTTTAACATCATCGAGAATAGGGTGACGCCCTTCGATATGGCCTGGACTTCGAGTCCCGCATTTGCGACATCGGAGCTGACGGCGTTGAGAAGTAGGGAGAGTTTGAAGCCATCCGCGGCGACTCGATTGATTGCGGCCACGCTGCCTGCGGAGGACACATCAGCACGCATTGCTTCGCGTGAGTTGACTTTGAACGCACCTGGATCGGCCATATTGGCTGCGCACGTGTTGGAGACGATTCGCACTTGTTAGACACTTGGTAAGAACGTATAGCACATGTAGGAGATCATTGTGTAAGGATGGCAGTAAATCATTGAACTGGTGAGGGCAGCAGAGAATGCCTCAGGCTGGCATCAAATACGAGCATCTTAAAGCTGAAAAACGAGCGCATCAACAGCGGGGAAATCGCAACGCCACCAATGCCTAAAGCCGTAAGTTAGCGCCACACGAATCGATGTGTCGTTGATCGGAGTTCATGCAAAACCTACTCGTTGGGGATACTCTGCGTTATGCGCTGCTGTGGTAGGCTGGAAAAGTCTGTTTTCATCCCTATGTTGACAGGTTTTGCAGGGTGAACTCAGCTGCCAAAGGCCCGCTAGCCGATAGAAAGGCCCCTGATGAACAGAACTCGGAGTGCGTATTCCAGTAGTCCTGATGCAGAGTGCAGGAGAGCGCTCTTTCATATCAACCCGGATGATTCAAGAGTTGCACGACTTAGGACCTTGCAAGCAACCTCGAAAGGAATACTTCAGCGCTCATCTCTTTACGTTCTAGGGTTTCTATGCTGTGCATCCGCCAGGATCGGAACTGTATTCCAAGTCATGCTTGGCTTTCTGGGGAACCTTGACACCCAAGATGTCGGGCCACGGCGTACTCGTACACGCAAGACTTGAGATTTCTGGTAACACACGAAGGCAAGCTGCATGCTTTGCACGGAAGAGTTGACAGAAGCTGGTACATATACAATGGGAATCGTTGGAGTAGAGGCTCCTTCTTTTGCAGGCAAATACCACGACGCAATAATACCCTTGCTTAAACGCCGTTGGAAATCGAAAGTCTAATACTGCAGCGTGCTCCGTCTAAGCCGAGAAGCGTTCGAGCGAGGATGAGGCTGATTGCCTGCGAGCCTGATGTTCTGCTTCCGTCCAGCGGCGCGTATGAGACTGTTGGGCTTCCCCGCGAGAAGGTATCGCAGCGCCGCTCGAGTACATGAAGTGAAATCCTGCTCTTGGGACATTTCTGCGCGTTATTCTACGCGGCAAATCGCGTCTCTGGTCCTTGTGGAATGTTGAGAATTGAGTGGGAATAATCTAGGATTCCCCCTATGCTCCCTCTCGCTTACACAGTGAGTGGCGCCCCGTCAGTTCGCTACTCAAGGCAACTTCTGGACGTGTGGATGGATGTGAGGGTTAACCTATTCTGGGTCCCTGCAGGCTCATTTCAAGTTTGCAGGGCCCCCGGAAGAACCACAATTTTGACATCCGCACCCGTTGATCGTGTCTCTTTTACCTTTTGCCCTTCGCCTCATCCCCCTTCTATACCAACTACGCCAGGGCGCTGCGGTGGTCGTCCTTGAGTTTCTTTACCATCAGTCATCACCTCAGCCTTGCGGAAGCATTTGACTTTGCGACTTTGTCCTTTACGCACGGCGTGCTCCGGATAGCTGCAAACACCTAACCCCCTCCCTCCACCGTTCCATTGGCTGTAACCTTCTACCGAAGAAGCCGCGCTTCTTCCGGCTCGACCTCAATCCTCCACTCCGTGAAAGATCTTCGCTAAAGGCACGGTCCTCCCTGACTGGGACGCAACCTTTCTCGTGCACCAACGCCTTCCTCGTGCCTTGCGACGATCCATACATCTCACAGCGTCGGGCATTTTGGATTCGCGATGAACGAACCGCGGCGTTGACGGATGGCCGAAGTCTACACGTGCCGCTACAAGGATTGAGATGCAAAGAGAGGGACAACCACCCACACCTCCGCTATGCGGATTTCAATACGAGAGCAGCTTGGGCTGCTTGTCCTCTTCTGTTCGCTTATGTCTCTTATGGTGCTAGCACTTGCCGTGTGGTTTCAGAATTACAACTTCATCACGAGCATCAGACTTTCCGGCTTGTCCCTGGCAGCCTCACTGAAAGCGGCCCAGATCGCAAGTGCCCTACTTCTACTTGATTCCCAATCACGACTGGTCAGCACGCGACTTCTGGTACAGAGTGCCTTGTCAAGATACAACTCTGGAAACAACACCAACGAGAACTGGGCTCGGGCCGTGAGTGACTTCCAAGGTGCACTCGCCAATGGCAGCACCCTCGTCCAGGCTATCTTGTACCCCAACGCATTCGATGGGAATGAGTCCGCAGTCAACGGCCTGCTCAACGTCACGGCCATAGGGTTGAACGGGACTGTCAGATTACCCTACGACTATCCCAACGGTTCAGCTGTGTATTTGGGAGACCCCGGCTTGGGATATCCGCCAACTTTGTATCCTAACTTGACATATGGCACTCCAAAGCCGGGAACGAATTTCGCGTCCGTCTACTATGAGGGCAGGACTATCGATCCTGATGACACACTCTTCCTTGGGCCTCTTGTCGTCAATGAGACATACTCGCTTGTGTCATTGACGGTGCCGCTGATCAATAACACCTCTAGGTTGGATGTCCTTGGTTGGATGACTATAGTCGCGAACACCGACCTGATCACAGCCATTCAAAAGTCACCAGAGGGCCTAGACAAAACTGGAGAGACTCTCATCGTTGGACCAGCTACGTCGAGCAACCGTTTCAACCGGCCAATCCGGGGGGCCAGCAAGGAAGTTGCCGAATCACAGCAAGTCAGATTTGTCCTTCCGCCTCCAAGCAACGCAACTCTGTCTCATCGCCACCAAGCCCGGAGTGGCATCGATAACTCCACGGACCCTTTTCCCATGTCCCGATATCAAGCAGTCTTGTCGGCATGGACCAAAGACAACCATGCTATCAACAATGCTGGTGCGTATATTTCTACGCACGACGAGGACGGAGCAAGAGTATCTACGGGTTACGCTACTCTCTCGACGACGTTTCTTGATTGGGTCGTGGTGGTAGAACAATCACATCATGAAGTCGTGGAGCCCATCCGGCATCTGCGTGACGTGGTCTTGATCTGCGTCTTCTCTGTGACTGGTCTTCTTCTTCTCATCATGTTTCCCATGGCTCACTACTCTATCACGCCTATCCGCCAGCTAGCCGCAGCCACCGCTAAGACGGTAGAACCCTATCAACCAGACGATAACAGTGAGTACTCAAGCACTCCCGGTGCCCGAGAACTGGATGGCGATGACGGTCTGGACGAGGATGAGCGTGAAGTGGCGCGGAAAGAGGGATTTTTTAGTGTCCTTACCAGAATCACGAAACCGAAGCAGACAGAACGATCGAATTACCCTCGACGGCGCAGAACGTTCAGGATTCCGAGCAAAGTCCCTGAACGTAAGCATCTTGTCACTGACGAGCTTACTGAGCTGACACGGACGTTCAACGAAATGTCCGATGAATTGGCAATGCAATATGAACGTCTCGAAGAAAGGGTGAAGGAACGTACGGCGGAACTTGAAAAGAGCAAGAAGGCTGCCGAATCTGCAAACCAGAGCAAAACACTTTTCATTGCCAACATTTCGCACGAGCTGAAAACGCCGCTCAATGGTATCTTGGGCCTCACAACAGTCTGCATGAATGAAGACGATCTGGGCAGAATTCGCTCAACACTTGGCACCATCTACAAATCGGGAGATCTGCTTTTGCATCTTTTGACCGATCTGCTCACATTCAGCAAGAACGAAGTTGGACAACAGCTTTCGATTGATGAGGCCGAATTCAGGTTGAGCGACCTGAGCACTCAGCTGATGCCAACATTCGAAAAGCAAGCAAGAGAGGCGCAAGTGGATCTCAAGGTGCTTTTCCTTGGGACGAGCGACGCTTTTGGCGACTCCTCCGAACAGTCGGGCGACAAATTGTATGGACCAGTTGGTACGGGTCGTGTCAGGGACATGTGCTTGTGGGGTGACAAGAACCGGATTCTCCAAGTCTTGATGAATTTTGTGAGCAACAGCTTGAAGTTCACGCCAGCGCATGGCTCGGTTACTGTCCGAGTCCGATGTACCGGGCTTATCGAGAGCTTTCCCAGTCGAGCTGGCAGTGCGCGAAAATCTTCCCTGAACTCAAGAAAGTCAAAGTCGTCGAGTACCAAGCGGGTGCGTATGTCGAATGGCTCGTTGGGCGGCCCTGATCATGCAGACCATGAAAAGAATCACTCCACATCGCATTCTGGCGAGGACTCAAAACTTAGCATCACGGTAGCTGGCGGTACCACTCACATACCCAAAGTCGCTGAAAGACAGAGGTCGATGTCGCCTCCTCCAGTGAACACGAAAGACCTGGGCTTTGATTTCGAAGTCGAGGATACAGGGCCTGGAATCCCACCCGAGCAGCAGCAAATGATCTTCGAGCCATTCGTTCAGGGCGATCTCGGTCTGAGTAAGAAGTATGGTGGCACTGGACTTGGCTTGAGCATTTGCGCTCAGCTAGCGGCCTTGATGGGCGGCGACATTTCTCTTGACAGCAATGTCGGAGTGGGCAGCAAGTTCACTATGCGAATTCCTCTGCGCTATGTGACCGAGCGGACACCATCAACGGCATCCTCCACTCACAGATCAGCGTCTAAGGCCAGCAGTTTGGTCGGACAGCCTCTGCATGACTCTCCGCCCGAGTCCGTCAATCACAACCACAGTGGTTCCACAACATCTCTGCCCGCTCCGCGCGACGAATCCAAGTTTGCAGACGTACCACGCATTGTGGGCTTCACTCAACCCTATGTTGCCAAAGAAGCGAAGAACAACAACCCTGCAGCCAAGCTCAACGAAATGAAGAAAGTGGAAACCGAAGCGGCCCAAAAGGGCCGGAAAGTCCGTGTCCTTGTGGCGGAGGACAACCAAGTCAACCAAGAAGTCGTTTTGCGCATGTTGCGGCTTGAGGACGTATATGGTGAGTTTCTTCTAATGGTGTCCATTTCAACTACTAACGTACCAAGATGTCACAATAGCCAAAGACGGTCAGGAAGCCTTTGACAAAGTCCGCGAGTCAATGATGAGCGGGCAGAGATTCGATCTTGTGTTTATGGACGTTCAAATGCCTAACCTCGACGGCATACAATCGACGAGGCTTATCCGGGAAATGGGCTTTACATCACCCATTGTTGCACTCACAGCATTTGCAGAGAAGTCCAACGAGGACGAATGCATGGCTTCCGGTATGGATTACTTCCTAGCCAAGCCTATACGGAGGCCTGCGCTCAAACAGGTCCTGAAAAAGTACTGCGCTACTATTCCAGAGGAAGAATATGAGGGCAGCTCAGCCACAGTTCCGCGGTTGGGAGAACTTGGAAGACAGGAAGCAACCGCGGGTGACGCTCGGCCATCACGGAAAGGAGCCGATGTCGAAATGCGAGACTCTGACAATGTCTCGCCTTTATCATGATCCCCGGCCCCGGTTCCTTCGGATGAGGAGGTTTCAGATGTATTCGGCGCAGATGCACAGAGACGAATGTCAGCACCGTTGCTCTTTGTTTCGCGCACGGACGGGAGTCGACGGGCGCAACGACGCGCCAGGGGCCTGATGTGGTTATCTTTGTTGTATACCTGCTTGGCAGGGTTGAGATTTGGGGATTTTCTACAGGGTCAGGCAATAAACAGCATAAACAGCGACGGTGCAAGGAGTTCGGCTTCATCAAAAAGGGGGCTTCTGTTCGGAGTCGCGTGTGTATATCATGGTCGGAAAAAGTGTTGACGAAGCTTACAGCCCACGTATGTTATTCATGCTGATGGGAATCGCGCATACCCATAGTAGATGAATACAGATAGTGATCTCGTTGTTCGGCATGTCTACCTGTGTTTCAGCCATGATGACACACAGGATTTTCCGTGCGAGCTAAGTGCAAATGCAAGTGTCTGTAGCACAAAAGATGGGCCAGCTCATGGAGTCGTGGTACTAGACGAGCGATAGACCAGAACGCGTCTGGTTCTTGATCAAACACGTCAAAACCTCTTGATACAGTTTCGCAAAGCTCCAGGCGATGCTTTGCCATTGGCTGTAATTTGCACAGGCGTTGGCGGGCTACTGCAGGGCCGCGGCGGCGATCAGATCGATCTCGCTACAGATCAGATCTCCGATTGACATCATTACTGCTGAAGGAGCTTGCGCCGTCTTCTTCACGCTCGGAGTCAGCTGTCGTCCCGAAATTGCTATGCCACCGCCCTGAAATCAGTATATGTTCCAGTGTAGCCAGATCGCGACTCTCAGCAGACACTGCTTTCGAGCACCACCATCGTTCCTATCTTTGCGCAAATTCCACAACATGGCACCCTTCAAACGCAAAGCCACAGACCTCCTGTCAGCTCTTTCTCCTGAACAAAAGAGGCCTCGCGTTGCCCAACCTGTCTCCAATCAATACAAAGACTCTACCGACGAGATCAAGTATGGCATTGTATTGCGCAAGTTCTACCCACCTGAAATGGTCAATGACCGGGCTTTGGCATACAGCTCCGGCAAGATCGAGCGGCCCATCGAGGCTCTAGAGAAGGCCATCAAAGATACACAGGCACAGCGCGACCGGATCGCTCCCGGCAAATGTGTTGTCCATTGGTTCAAATGCGACACCCGTACAATGGATAACAGAGGCTTACACCTGGCTAGCGAGAAGGCCAAGAAGCATGCCTTGCCACTGGTCTGCATATACCTGGTATCACCGCAAGACTTCGAGGCGCATCTGACTGCTCCTGTCCGCGTCGACTTCATCCTCCGCAATCTCCAAGTGCTGCAAGAAGACCTAGCTAGGCTTGACATACCCCTGTACGTTGAGACTGTGGAGAAAAGGCGGAGGCTGCCTGCGCGACTTATCGAGTTGTGTACAAGCTGGGACGCACGACACGTATTCTGCAACGCCGAGTACGAAGTTGATGAGCTTAGGAGGGAAGCCGACTTGACGAGATCTTGTTTGGAGAAAGGCATTTCTTTCAACGTCGTTCATGATACTTGTGTTGTTCAACCTGGGTGCCTGAAGAGCGGCACTGGGAACGAATTCTCTGTCTACAGTCCCTGGCATCGGAAGTGGTGTGCATATCTCAACGATCACAAGGAGCAATTTGATGCCTTTCCTCCTCCAGATACGAACCCTTCGAATACGCGTCAAGCTTATGCAGATTTGTTCGACTGCAGGATTCCAGATGCGCCGAAAGCGAAACAGCTGACCCCTGAAGAGAAGACGAGGTTTCATGCGATGTGGCCTGCTGGAGAACACGAGGCTCAGGCCCGGCTGCGCAAGTTCATTCTCGAAAAGGTCCTCAAATATCATGAAAGCAGGAATGTCCCAGGAGCAAATGGCACGTCGAATCTCAGCGCACATCTTGCTGCTGGCACAATTGCTGCACGGACTGTGGTTCGTGAAGCTCGCGATGCTGCACCTTCGAAGAAGTTGACCGATGATCGGAAGCAAGGCCATTCAATGTGGATTGGCGAGGTCGCCTGGAGGGATTTTTACAAGCATGTGCTATGCAATTGGCCGTACGTCTGCATGAATAAGCCATTCAAGCCGGAATATAGCGACATTAAATGGGAATACGACATGGAGCAGTTCGAGAAGTGGACCCAAGGTAAAACGGGGTTTCCAATCGTGGATGCCGCCATGCGCCAACTTCAGCACATGGGTTATATGCATAACAGATGTAAGTGTCCTCTTCCAAGACCCCCGTGCTATTGGGCATGGTTTTCTCAACAGTTGGGCAAAGCTCGGTTTAGCCGCGTTTACGTTGTACATGTTAACACGCTCATAGGTCGAATGATAGTTGCATCCTTTCTGGCCAAGGACCTCATGATTGACTGGCGCATGGGTGAGAAATGGTTCATGGAACATCTCATCGATGGCGATTTTGCATCAAACAACGGCGGATGGGGTTTCTCAAGCTCCACCGGGGTGGATCCCCAGCCATATTTCCGGATATTCAACCCCTTGCTTCAAAGCGAGAAGTTTGACCCGGAAGGTGACTACATACGGAGGTGGATTCCAGAACTTGCGGGAATCAAGGATAAAGGTATCCACGACCCATATGCTCGAGGTCAAGCAAAGGTTGCGGAACGCAATGGATATCCTAGACCAGTCGTCGACCACAAGGAATCTCGCGAAAGAGCCCTTACACGATACAAGACCGGTATCAAGAGGAATACGGCTTGAAAGAAGCCGACGCTCAAGTGTCGAGCAGCCGCGAGCAACCTTCACCACGGGCTTGCGCGGTTTCACCCTTGAGTCGTCGCAATCGTTGGCCCCTGCTCAGATGCCACGCAAGTCTCTCCTTCGAAACAAGCCTATGTTGCCGCAAAGCTTAACGCCATCAACCTTCTTTGTCGGCTCTGACCACCTCCGCGTATGTCCTCGGCTTGAGGTTCTGGTGGAAAGGTTGTCATGCGGGTTCCGGCTCTGGTAACGCTTTCTCAAGCACCCGGAATGCCATCTTACGTGGCATCGTTTGCTGTCACTGAGCACCTCGGCCGTTGTCTGGAATTTGACTCGACGATATCGTGCGGGCTACGCGTACAAACGAGGATTGAAGCATGGAACCCGCATGGCCGTTTCCCACTCTCGTTTCACAATCAGACAATCAAAATGAAAAACGGTTCCACAACTTTGTCTCGAGAGGAACCAACCCTTGCTCCCGACCTGGCAAGCTCTTTCAGATCCCGGAGTGTTGCAATTCGTCGCCAATTTGCTTTTCTCGAAGTGGTGAAGAGGAGTTGGATTTGCGAACCGGCAGCTAGCAACAGATGTGACGCAGAGTACTACCGATACCACCAGCCATATGCCATGGGAGGTTTGAGTCATGATCTTCCAAGCCAGAGTTTGGGATCCTCTTGTCCTATTTCTCTTGATATCCCTCACATCTCGATATACCACACTTGTCCAAGCTGATGCGGACTTCTTGGACGTACGCACAAATCTCGACAGGGACCGCAGTGGGAAGAGAACGGATCCAAAAGACAAACACTTCCACGAGGCTCTCTTCGACCGCCACTATGACGGGCGATTCGCTTCGAGTCCGCTTCCAGAGGCAAACAGGCTGTCTCATCTTGCCGCTTTGGTGCAGACTTTCCTGACGACCATGTCAGACATTGGCCAGGAGACCTGGATCATGCATGGAACCTTACTCGGCTGGTTCTGGAACCAGAAAATATTACCTTGGGATTCGGACCTTGATGTGCAAGTGTCGGAACGGACGATCCATTTTCTGGCCAAGTATTATAACATGACTGAGTATCGCTACCGGCTTCCGGGATTCAAGATCGCAACATATCTGCTCGAGATAAATCCCTATTACAAGATCAGAGGAGTCGAAGATCAGCTCAATGCAATTGACGCCAGGTGGATTGATACCGAAACAGGATTGTACATCGACATCTCGACCGTTCGAGCCAACGATACCGCAAGAGCACAGGGTATCGAAGGAGCCTTGATGTGCAAAGACAAGCACCATTATGTGGTGAGCAATACGGAACCTTGGGCAAAAGCTGAGGCTGAAGCTGCGTCAGGAACAAGACATATTTCCTCTGAGGGACTCTTTCTTTGAAGGAATTCGGACGAAAGTACCGTTTGAGTATGCAGCTCTTCTGAAAGAGGAATACGGAGACATTGCGTTGACGCGTACGACCTATGAACAGTAAGATGAGCCTTTCGACCTATTTCAGAGGGTGCTGATGGCATTCGCAGGCACTATTTCAATCAGAAAACGAAGATTTGGGAGCGTCTCAATGCGCCAAAACCGAGATATACTGACCAACACCGGCCACATAGCTGACATGGTTATGTCATGTGGCGATAGCAGCTCTCTGCATCACGGTCTTCGGAGGGAGGGTCACAACGTGCCAATCCCGACTACCTGCAACATCAATGACTTCGTCTCTTAAGTCAACGATATCTGGTTCGCAATGCATGCGCAGACGCACTCTTGTGGCAAACGCTTCTCAACAAACTGCTTGCTTGAATCTTTTGTACTCAGATTTCGTCTTCACCTGATTTGGAGGAGGAAGACCATCGATGGTGATCATGGCAGTCGCATACAAAGGAACGCCATTGTCCGACACCATCTGCTGTTGAGTCCCGAGTATTGCAAGGGACGGTACAAGTCCAGTCTTCAATGGCGAGCGTCCTGTCGAATGAGGCGTTCCCCTGGGTGCATGTCGTGTTGGCAGTCTTTCGGAGTGGGCAAGCCGGAAGTCGGCACTCGCACCAAACAAGCTTTCGCCAACCAGCCACTCGTGCAACTGGTCGTGTGCCTTGGATGCCTTGCCCCTCCATTGCCGCCCACTCCCACGCATTCACTTACCCGACGTCGAGGATTGGGTGGATGCGGTCATCACCCCCAAGATCGAAATGACTCAAGTACAGTTAGCGATGAAATCCGGCCACACTGCGCTTCGACTGGCTTTTCTACACCTATTCTCGTGGTTGTCGCTGTGACCACCTGCTACTCCTCTCCCAACACCTCCCTATCATTTCTGCCGTTGTTGCTCGTACACGGGCCTCTTTCCATGGCTCTTCCCACCCGTGAACTGCAATCTACTTATGGCAAAAGGAGCGAAGCGGCCACTCCAGCTGCCCAAGCAGCAACTGCTCATTCTTGCAGCATGTCGTCTCGCCGAACCTGTTGCGTCGACTTCGGTCTACCCATATATCGTGAGTAGTGGACTAGGGAACATTCTGCTCACATCTAATCAACTTGCTGCAGCCCGAGATGATCCAGTCGTTCAACGTCCGAGATGACAAAGTCGCAAAATGGGCGGGCCTTATGTCTGCTACCTTCTCCTTCTCGCAATGCCTGACCGGGATCGCCTGGGGACGAGCCTCAGATCGCTTCGGCCGGAAGCCTATCATCATTACTGCCTTGACCTGTACGATGCTCTCAAGTATATTGTTCGGGTTCTCAAAAAGCCTTACCTGGGCGTTCATTGCTCGATCGCTACAAGGGTTTTCGAATGGGAATGTGGGAATCATCCGGACAGCAGTGGCAGAACTGGTACCACAGAGAGAGTTACAACCTCGAGCCTTCAGTATCATGCCGCTTGTATGGAATATTGGCAGTGTGTTTGGTCCATCGTTCGGCGGATCCCTTGTCCATCCAGTGGAGCGATACCCCGGTACCTTTGGCAAGGTCAAGCTGTTTAAGGAATATCCGTTCGCCTTACCGAACATCCTAATCAGTGTCCTCTTCATGTGTGGCATCACGGCTGGTTTTCTTTTCTTTCGAGAGACGCTCGAGGAGAAGAAATCGCAACGAGATTACGGCCTCATACTGGGAAAATTTCTGACGCGTCCTTGCACTTCGAGGCCGCGACAAAGGACGTTTTCAGATGTTGAGGAGTCTGAAGCATTTCTTTCTGGCATCTCAAGCGAAATGTCGACACCAGTGTCCGGCTCACGTCAGGCTGTCCACAGACTGCCAAAACAGAACCCTGGATGGGATGAGGTCTTCTCACGCCAGTCGAACATCAACTTACTTGTTTATACGTTTCTTGCCGTATGTCCATCGCCAAAGATGTCGCTCGAGGCACTCCCAAGCTAACGTGTGTTTCAGATGCACTCCGTCGCATACGATCAATTATTACCGATTTTCATGCATTACAAGGTCCAGTCCGCACGAGACCCAGAGGTACATTTACCATTCAAGTTCGCTGGTGGATTTGGCATCGATTCGAAGCAAATAGGCCTCCTCTTCACCGTTTATGGTGTTTTCGGCATGCTCATTCAGTTCTTCGTGTTCCCACCATTCGCAAGGAAATATGGCGTGTTGAACTGTCTCAAGGCTTGCTCTGCTACATTTCCATTAGCATATATTGCAACGCCTTTCACGGCTCTCTTACCGACCGATTCTCTGAGGCAAGGAGTCATGATGGCAATAATGTTGGTCAAGTGCTTCTGCGGCATCTTCGCGTTCCCTTGTTCGACGATTCTACTTACAAACAGCGCCGCGAGCTTGAAGATCTTGGGTACCCTTAATGGGGTCGCAACAAGCATATCAGCCCTTGGTAGGGCAGCTGGACCCGCTTTGGCGGGAGCAACCTTCACGGGAGGCGTCGACATCGGATACGTGATTATCTCCTGGTTCACTTTGGCATTGATTGCACTCATTGGAGCTGTCCCGGTTTGGTTCCTGGTGGAGATGGAAGGCTTCGGAGAATCTCGAGATGATGAGGACGACAGTGACAGTGAGGACGAGATTGAAGGAGACAATGGTGGCAAGGCATCTGCATTGTCACCCTCTGATGCGCATCTGAGGAAGCATTCTCCAACACCAGCATTCGAAAACGCAATCGTGGAGGACGACGAGATCTCTTCAGAGACCGGCTTGCTCAGGCCGTCGCACCCTCCTTCTCGACGACAAAGCCTGCAATTACGAAGGGTGTCGAGCCCGATAGGGCTGGGTCCAGGTGTCGTCCCCCACGGTGCAAGGAGATACAGCAGCGACTTGGGAGCCACAAGAAGCGGCTTAGGTGTGGGTGGGACGACTTATCATTGAAGACGGGCATCAATTCGGTGTTTAGCTATTATTCGTGACAATATGGATGCCCGCATACAGAAGAGGATCCAAATTTGAAACCAGTTCAACTACAACCGCGCATTGGTACTGTTTAATATCTGAGTTACCCCTGATCTGACTTCCTCGACAATATCCGCAGCATCCTCCAGCTTGTTTACTAGGCCGACACCAGAGCCCGCCCAGACGTTCGCGCGATTTGTCTTTCCATAGCCGGAATCTTCTCCTGTCACTGCTTTGTTGTGCACTTCCCGAACCTGGTCGATGTCGACCCCGCGGACGTGATCGTTGTAGCTCTCAGTGACCAGACTCCGTCCGTCATATGCTTCCGGCCAGATATTTGGACCCTTGACGTTATCAAATAGTTTACTTCGGACGGTGGCTTGTGCTCCGTCCCTTGCTGCCAGCACAAGCTCACGGTATCCAGGTGGTGCATTCGTCTCGTTCGCCGCAAGAAATCTCGTTCCCAGTACTACGCCGGAGGCCCCAAGAGCAAAGGCTGCTGCTGCACCGCGGGCATCTGCGATTCCACCAGATGCTAGCAGTGGGGTATTGTCCAGACCATTGGCCTTGAACACGTCGGTGGCCTCTGGTAGGAGCGAGACGATGCTTGCACCTCTTTCGAATCCGTGTCCACCCGCATCAGCACCTTGCAATATCAAAGCATCAGGCTTTGCTGATTGTGCAATCTTCAATGCGGCAGACACAGTCCCAGTCTGGATCCAGATCCTCGATTCGGGAGAGACTCTACGAATCTTGGCCGCCCAGATCGAGTAGTCGGTTAGTTCCTTCGCCGCGAACAGCCATACCACGGCAGGCCGGTATCGCTGCAGGATCGGGAGCACCGAGTCGAGTTGGACGATGAATGGCAACAAACCGACCCCGATGGGGATGATATCGCCTTTTTGCGTTGGTTTCAATGCCTCTGCGGCAATGCCCAATTCTTTCTCCAGATCATTAGCCATGACCGCACCGATCACGCCTAGGCCACCAGCTCGAGTCACTGCTGCGGCCAGCCTCCCTCCCGCAAAACCGCCCATCGCCGCGTTCACAATGAGTGGAGATGATGTCCAGTGAAGGTGGGAACGAAGGGTTTCAGCCATGTTGATTGACAATGAGTCCTGAGTGAATGACTACGTCCTGTTGGGCGGATTGTAGTGAAATGGGCCGTCAAGAGAGTAACGTGAAATTAGACGATGCTAGGAGTGCTGTATTTGATGATGGCTTCACATCGAGTTCACGCTGGGAGGTTTGACTTTAAAGCAGTCATCGCTTACCTTCGTCATTCCTGTGAATATCGCCTTCTCGTCAACGGCAAGACATGAGATCAGTATGGAGACGAGCCGCGAAGAAGTGGCACAGCCTTCACCCCTCGTTGCATCCTTCTTTCTGGTTTATGGCTAAACGAGTCTTGGTTTCTGCTGCTGACGAAATAGTACCCATCAGCGTTGGAATATTTGCGCCTAGAGCGGCGGTGTGCCTGATTATTAACCTGTCTGAGCTGAGCGGAACCTTGCGCGTTGCCGCATTGGCCACCTAGCGAATGATCTGGGGTGAGAATCGAACTTGTCAGCTCTCGACTCCACCTGCTATAAGTGGTGAATGTAATGTGAGCATGGGCGCAAAGAAGTCCAAGGCGTGCCGCTTTATGTGATTGCTGGCGCCATACCACAGGAATGTGCAATCCGTAGATAGGTCATGCTATATCCAGGAGTCTGTACCAAGGCGGTTGCGCTATATATTTTCCTGCCTAAAGTTTTGTACTACTCCAAGAGCTTTGTGGCGGCTTCCAAACTCTCCTCAATGATTTCGCTCCATCTCTGAGCGTTTGTCAAGTTCTTATCCTCGAAGCTCTCCACGAGCCCGGGATAGGTAGCACCAGCATATCCAGTCCACCGGCCTGGCGCGAAAACAACATGCTTGAACCACGGCCTGTCGTCCAACCCTCCAGGAAACAGAAACTGGCGTTCCAACGCCTTGTACTTCTCATTTGCACCCTTGACCTCGTAGAATAGCTTGACCTTTTTCCACCAGTCCCACCAGGGCACGTCGTCTGCAAGTCTGTCGGTCAAGTCGGCGGTGTATTCGTCAAAGCTTGCAGCGGCTCTCTTGAACTCTGACGTGGCGTTGTCGAGAGTGTGGAAGCTGAACTTCGATTTTGTCAAGTGGGATTTCGACCTTTCCTTCACGTCTTCCAGGTAGGTCTTGAGACCTCTGGCATAGTCCTGAGCGCTCAAGGGCAGAACAGGAGTTTCGCTCAATCGCGCGATAAGAAGTCCCAAGATTTTCGCGACGGTGACATGATAGTGCCACCCTTTGTCGCCATATTTGTCCATCCAGTGGAAAGAATCGTAATTCGAGTGGTAATGATATACTGCGTCCTTTGGGCCGGTTCCGAAGCCGAAATCAAGCGATGGGATCCCTGCGAAGTCTTGAAAAGCCGTGAAATCACTACCGGATCCCATCGTGCGTATGTGGCCAGGCCAGACGTCACCAACTGACTGCCCTTTGACCGTTTGATTGGGAGAAGCCACGGAATCAGTGACATCGTAGAGAAGTTTGTTCAGGAGTGGCGACGCCGCGGCGTCGAAGAATTTTCCTCGCGCACCAACATCGACATTCAAATAGGCGACTGTGCTCGCAGATAACCAGGGCAGGTATTCTTCGACCCATTCTGTTGAACCCACCAGACCGTATTCTTCTCCGTCCCAGCTTGCAAACACAATCGTTCGAAGCGGCTTCCACCCTGCGTTCAGTGCTTTCCCAAAAGACCTGATCACCTCATTCACTGCTGCTGAGCCCGAGTTTGGGTCGCCTGCTCCTCCCGCAATCCAGGCATCGCGATGGTTTCCGACAACAATCACCTCATCTTTGGCGGTGCCATTAATGATGCCGATGACGTTCCATAGTGGAGTTGTAACGTACTCTTGCTCGTTGACCAAGTTGAGGACGAGCGAGTCTGGTGACGGGCCGATATTGTACTCAACACCCTTGTAGCCGAGTCCTCCGCCGTGCCAGTATTTGTTGAACGAGGTAGCGTTGGGGCCGTGGCCGTTCAATGCTTTGAGGAGAGGGAGTGCATCGGCGTACGAGATAGGCAGTGAAGGTATTCGGGGAGTGGAGGAATGGGGATCGACTCGAGGCACACCGGGTTTGGAGGGATAACCAGGAGTAGTTGGATCGCCAGGAAGAGTGCCTGGAGAAACACCTGTCAGCAAGAGTCAGTGATGGGCGGTCTTGAGAACGCACTGATGTACTGCGTACTGCCTCTCTGCACGCTACTCGGGTTTCTGGCCGGTCCTTCGGGATAAGTCTTGTACCCGTTCTCTTCGGTGATTTCACCGTCCTCCTGCGGATCAGAGTAGATGACCACTCCTATCATTCCAAGTTCTTGAGCCCGTTTCACCTTGAGACCACGAAAAATGCGGCCGTACTTGGCCAAAGCGATCTTTCCCTTCAAGCTAATATTCGCTGCCCGCAGATCCTCGAAGTCCTGGAACGTGCCAAAGTTGACATACACATACGGCGCAGTGACGTTTCCCGAGGCCGAATAGCCATGGAACGTCGGGACTCGATCTTCCAGAGATGTGGTTGGGTCGTCGTCGATGATGTCTTCTTCCAGACTGGCTTCATATTTGACCTGCTTCCCATCGTAGAGAGCCAGCCGGTGGCCCAGTGGGTAATTGATGAAAACGTCATATGCAACGATATCGGTCTTGACTCCAAACTCTTCCCACCTTTCTCTTGTCCATAAAGCTTGGCTCAAGTTCTTTCCGGCCAGATGGGGCCCAGCTGTATAGTATTCGCTCCACTCACGGGCCTTGCGCTCACTCGGTGTTTTTGACAGAACCTCCAACAGCTCATCGTAGGTGAGGCCATTACTTTGAGGCCATGATCGGGGATAGGGTCGCGACCAAGGGAGATACGAAGACACAGAGTCGTGGCCACGAGGAAGGATAGCAACGGGCAAGAGAAAACATATGGCAATGGCTATCAGGCAACTCCCAAGCGCAATGGTGCAGAACCGCCTCAAAGTTGTGTGCGGGATGCTGCGCGGTCGCCGGGTCACGTGGACAGTCGAGATGAGCGGAGTACGTTCGTCCATATCGAGCGCATCCTTTGGAACACAACAGAGGGATGAAAGAGAACGAGACAACACTGCAGAGAGGGCCTGCTTAACTGATGATTCGAAGCTCGTACTGACGCAGTTTGGCCACCTCCGCATTTCCCCTCACTACTGCCTGAGGAAGGTCTTCCGAGATGATATCTCCGACGACCGCATTGGGTCGACTTTCCTTTCTCAAGAGAACTCTTTCATTTGCCCCTTTCCAACAAGTTCTGGCAACCATGAAGCACGCTTGCTGACATAGAACTCGACGCCTGGCTCTGCGTCTCCCACACCGGACTCATCGTCGAGCGAACCCGCCACGATGAGAGTCACTCCTCGGAACGCCTCAGCATCTCCTATTTTATTGATGACACAACCACAGTTTTCACAGAACGAATACGTCAACGTCATTCCGCTGTCTTGAGTGGTTGCGTAGGTCTTGGGCTTTCCCGAAGTGACTTTGAAGTTCCCCTCTGGCACGACGATGTTCGTGGTGAACACACTCCCACTAACGTGTCGACATGTCACGCAATGACATATGGCCTGAAAGCGTCAGTCAGGTTATGGTGCAAGGCTGGCGAGCGTTTTACCTTGAGCACTGGCTCTCCAGTATACTCATACTTGAGACGACCGCAAAGGCAACCTCCTGTCGGCATTGCGATTTATGGGCTTTTCGTGAAGGGATTTGTGAATCAGATTGCTTTGCTGGTTGTCGAATGTGTCCTGATGGCCGGAGGAGTGTATTTATACCTGCTCCTTCGCTTCATGGGGGCCATGATATGTGTTTCTCAGCTCAAACCCGGCGAGAGCCCGTGTCTCCCACTTCTTGAACAAAATGCAAATCTATCATGCCTGAGATGTCCCATCGTTCGTCGGCAGCCAAGTCAAACCAACATACTCAACTATCGAGGAAGATCGACCAATCCAACAATCAGGACGATCCCACATCCGACGAGAGTAGTGTCCCTGCTCGTAGACTTGTCAGCATGTCAACAAGAAGGGCGCAAAATACGGGTCAAGGCGCGAACTTCTATTGGCCACGACTGACTCTATTCGGTATGCTTGAGCATTTGGCTGAAGGTGTCGGTGTTTTCGACCAATCTATCCCCGACTGCCGGCTTCCCAATGCCGTCCAAGTCGTCCAAGCTCGTCCCGATACGGTGTACCTTCCAAAAAGGCCATACGCGTCTGACGGCGGTCGTCAGCAAATGCCAAGTTTGGGGCTGGTCGACTTGCATGCGCTCGTGTCTAGTCCGAAAGGGGCAAAGGTGACATCAAAACACGTAGCCCCGATTATCTGGACTTTTTGCAACCGCCAAACAGGCCAGCTACGTTACGGTGCTCTTTTCATATTCCATGGGTACCCGTGGCTCAGAGGTGATGTGGTCTGCTCCTTTACGACGCCAGAGGCTGACACGAAGGTCGTGCACAAAGGACTACGGGGCGAAAGCTTCAAAGCTTGCCCACTCCTTCACACTTACAACTTGAAAGAGGCGATAGGATGCTCGCTCCTGCCCTCACGATGGAACCTGCGGCCGTCAAGTGTTTCCCAGCCTTGCTTTGCACTAACGAGGCACAGTGTACACAAGAAGACACCCTAGTGTTGCGATATGTATTCGAAAGCTCGACAGTCCTCATCGAGCAGTTTTCTCCCTGTCAGCGGACCCATCAAGTTGATCGAGTACTCTTCGCAAGAATGTCCTTCCGGTATGCCAGCGCCAGGGCAATTGACTCCGCATCTCCTGGAGGAATGATTTGAGAGGCATACATGCCGCAATTGCCAGCGGCAGGATCAATCCACTGCATTTCATGAGCTCTAGCACAGCGACCATCAAGGATTGGTGACCTACCCAGAACAAGTTCGGAAGACCTCCCCACGTTATTGTCCCCTTCTTGCAAACCCCTTCTACGTCCTCCATATTCAGGATTCCGCCGAGGCCGAAATTCCAAGCTGCACTGTCGACTCCTGCACGAAACATTGGCCCCGCTAGAGGTTCGGTCGCGGTCGCCACCAGATACTTGTCATCCGGCAGTTGTGGTGTGAGCATCAGCTTGACCGTTTCTGGTTTGAGCAGCTTGCCATCGTTCTTGAGAAGGGAAATGAGCACCTTGACATAATCTGGAGCGGACGAGAACAAGCCACCACCGCCGAGGTCGTCCTTGGGATTCTGTATCGCGTAGGGAGCGGCAGGTACGAGCTCTCCTTGAGCGGTTCGCGTGGTTGTCGGACACAAGTTGCTGCTGATCTTGTCATTCTCCTCTGGGCGGAATCCTGTGGATGTCATGCCGAGAGGCTCAAAAATATTCTGCTTCATGTACTCTCCAAGCCTGATTCCGCTATTCACTCGCTCAACCATCTTACCAGCCCAGTCAATTCCCACACTATAGGCCCAATTCTCCCCTGGCTCATAGAGGAGAGGCGCGAAATATTGTACAGTCTAGAACTCGGCATAAGCTTATAAAGAGTGGAAAGACTGGTAGGGCGCTTACTATGTCACCGCCGCCGGGACGAATCTCCTCACCACGCCACTTCCGCCACTTTGCTAGGTCTGATGAAAGAAAGTCATAGCCCATTCCGCTTGAATGTGTTAACAGCTGCCGCAAAGTGATTTTCTTCGTTGCCTTCTTGAACTGCGGTTGGTCTTGGTCCCAACCAGTCAAGATGTCTGGCGACTTCCATTCGGGAAGAATCTCGGACACATCGTCGTCGAGTACCAGTTTGCCTTGCTCGACGTTCTGCAGAGCGCATACAGTTGTCAGAAGTTTCGTACACGAAGCGATCCAGAACGTGGCATCCTCGCTCAATGGTTTGGCAGTCTCCGGATCGACAGAGGTGGTTCCTTTGGCATCGTGGTGCAATATATTTCCTAAATGTCTGTCAGTGTTGGCCAATGAACTTGTAATCACAACCAGCATCACCAGAAGAATCGGCTGCGACCACGACAGCTCCCACGATTCTCCGGCCTGGTCCGGGCTTTGTGGCAGCCTCGAATTCGTCCTCCCACGCCATCGAAGACGGGTAGTTTGCGACTGCCCTCTCGCACACAATGATGTGACTGTGACAGTCTCGAGCCCGCCGAGGCCGAAAGATGGGAGATGTCTGCCGATCTTGACAGGCTAGGAAGGATAGATCGCACGAAAGACCTACAATAAAACCTCGCTGTACAGATTAGCGCTATTCACTTTTCGATTGAGGAAGAGTATGCTGCTTTCTCATCCTCCTTGTCCTGGAATCAATTCGGCGATGACCCCGCAAACGACCGACATCGCTTTGGGGACACCTCGGTCCCCCACCACCCATCCTCAGTCACTCTGCAGCATTGCCGAACCAGATTGGATGTCCTTTTAAGACGTCGTGAGACTGATTGCGCTCAATTACGCATGAAGTCCGAGTCATGAACAAGCATTCTTACGGCCGAATAAAGTGACTAAAATGAACTGGGGGTGTTCGGATTTGCACATTCCTATTTCGTACTCGTGTGAACACATTTGACTCGGTGCTCATTCTCATCAGCGGGTACATCGCGAGGTGTCTACACAGCTGTTTGATTTGTAGTAGTATTCCTGCGTTAGTCGTCTTTCATAAAGCCTGAGAAGCAAACGCCCTTGCAGAGAGAGAGGACCTCTCCTTCAGCCTTTTTAAGCCGCGGCATTGCCAGATATGCCACGACGACGTCGTCATCCAGCCATCTCAGATTGGGTCTTCTGTGCGATAGGGCGTTGCAATCTGCTCTGGAATACCATTCGCACCGACAGTCCACCAAAAACCCGATGCTCGAATTGCTTCTCATGCATCGCGGTCCTGCTTCAACCCGGAGTCGCACCATGACCGGGACCCCACAGGATGCTATCTCTTAATGTGTAAGGCGAGCCACCGCTGTTCGATGACGACAGGGAGTGCGGCGACTTCGTCTTGTTTGCGAGCTCATCCGGATCTTGTCCGCTTTCGAGTTGATGGCTGATGATTCGACTTGCGCTGATACTGCTGTTGGCAGGCAGCGCAAGCAGCCGTTGTAATGCGGCGATCGATCGAGAGAGCGGCGCCGGCAACTCAGAAGGGCCTAGGCCAGTATTCAGATCCATCATGACAGCCATGAACCTGTCCAACAACGCCTTCATGCGGCTGTCCTTCAATGGCTCCTGAAGAATGCTCAACATTAATGCAGAACTCAAAGCCTTCTGAAGGACTGCCCAAGATGTCCGGACGCTGGAAGCCACATTCTGAAGACCCAGAAAGGCGTTGACTGTTTTGGCGAGATTATCGATACATGTCTCTCTGAGTTTGAGCATTTGCTCGGTGCTGGGTTTCTGGTGCTTGAGCAGCGGACGGAACAGCTCGGATGTGAAGAACGAGATGTGCAGGTCAAAGCACCAATGTTCCAGTTGATCTTTGATCGAACGACAGTTTGTGATATCCCGAAGATGGGGCGCGCCGTGTCTCATAATGTCAGTCAACTCCTCCTGCACATTGAGCATATTTGAAGGTTGCCAATGCAGATCCGAGGCGTTAGATCGTTCCTGCACGATGTGAAGTCCAGTGCTGCATAGACTTTTCATGCATTCAACGTATGACATGCCAATTACGGCAGAAGCTTGTCGCTGCTGAGACGCGGCGGAAGCAAACATGAAACTGGATGGAGCTCGATCAAATGTGATGGACAGTAGGCTGTCTTGCCAGAGGATTCGCCACCTGTGGAACGTCAATGTCTTCAGCAATTGAAGAAGCTGCATGGCACAGACCAAAGTTCTCGCCGAGAGAGGGCTTCGGGTGATTGCTCAGGAGACTCGGCGGCTTCGTGCAAACCTATTGTTATTGCCAATCTGATGGTGAGTCCTGCTGGTCGTGAGTACTGCACATGAAGCCAGAAACGAAGCTCTCACCAAGCAGAGACCAAGCCACACCGGCATTCATGTTGTTTGCGATTACATTACCCAGGACCAACAGAGATTGTATATCAAGCACGGTCGGATGACACAGGTAGTTGACACATCGAAGACATTCATATGAGCAACATACTGTAAGGACAATTAGCATCCATCGCAATCAGTGTAAGGACTTCGAAAATACCGTATACTTGTGATGTTAGATGGCGTTCTTTTCGGGGCAATGAAGAAGCTTGACAGCCTGATGCGAGGCAGGCAAACATGAGACTGAGCCAATGAAGGCTTTTGCCGTAGACTAAGGATGAGGCGTTGACATAGCTGTCAATTGGTAGTTGTTGACTGGATCGGCCGATGAGAAACTGCGTAAGGTCGGTCTCCAGCTGGTCGATGTCGACAACAGCTGGATAGAGGATGTGAGCGACATCGCGATATTGTCGCAGAAATTGGAAGCAATCAGCGTCCGAGGGTATGATTTTGCATATTTCGCGAACACGTGTGGCGGAGCCGGTGGGCAAGCCCCACAGATCAACAAACGGATATGTTGCGCTGTCGTTGTCCAATCCGAACAAAGGAAGGGCGCTCTTGCCGATAATGTCCTGTACAGCTTCCTCGTTGCTGCGAGTGCCCAGTGCCATGACCATGGCGGGGACTGAGTGACGGCCCAGGTGAACAAAGTCTCCAAATAGTTCGGTTGCTGCTTGCACCCCAAATGGGGCGGGCTGTAGCTCTCTTGTATCTTGGATGACACCGGCGCTTGCCTGTTTTTGCGAAGCAGGCTGACCCTGGAGTTTGCCCTGCACATCTTGTAGTAGAGCCTCGACGCTCTCTAGCTTTGACCACAGTTGATTATCTTCAGAGCGTCCCTCAGGAACAACTGTTCTGGAACTCTCTGACGGAGCAGAAACGGGATTGGGATCTAGCGAGCGAAATTTCGGCGCCTGTTGGTAGGAGCATAGTTCGGGGTGCTCTCGGTCTATACACCGCTGACATGGCGTTCCATAGTCGCATTTCACCTTCCTTTGCCTGCAAGGGTAGCAAACGCGAGCTTTGCGCGCCTTGCGTTTGCGGCGGAGGATCTGATCGATCTGAGATTCGCGTGTTCCCGGGTCGTCCGTTTCGTCATCCTGTTGGCGAGGCTCGTCCATTTCATTGGTGTGATCGCCGAGCGAACATGCCCTTGGTCATCACCTGTGTAGTGGTCAGACCATTGGGGTGGATCGTGGAACAAGCAACGAGCGGGTGCGGTGGTCGCTGCACATCATGGCCTCGCTTAGCTAGCCACGTGGAGTGGGTCAACGCCCAGAGCAGGCTGCAAGGGCCCAGATTTGCCGCCGTGAGTCGATCCTCAGCCTCGTGCGACAGGCAGTTTGTCTGACAACCATATTTCCTCCACGCAAAACCGCAATCTATCGCATCCCATTGCAAACCTTCGCTGTCTGTAGCGGCTTCAAAACAGAGTAAGGTCCCAGAGACCGCTCCAGCCAACGCTCAATGTGCTGTCTTATTCGTGCGAGACGTATAAAATCCTGAGCTTCTGGCGAGCTTCGTGTATCCTGTTTGAAGTCCATTCAGTCTGACTGTCAAGTATTTCGCAATTCAGCTCGGGAAAATCAATGCTTCGGCGAGTTATCCCCGTGATTCAGCGAGGTGGTGTAGCTCCGTACCTGCGTCCGAAGTTCGGGCTAAACCTTCGGCGCGAACGTTACCCGTCGCACTCCGAAGGCTAGGAAAATAAAGCTTTGGTAACGATCAACATCTCCTTGCAAAGGTCTGGTCCTTTTATATTGACAACATGGCGCGTTCCAGAACGCAGCCCAGCCTCCGGTGCTTCCACACGATCTGACAAGTTATATTCCACGGTAGGTGTTGTTTGAGATCGTGGCTGAACCTTGTGGTTCTGCGGGAATCCACGCCCTACGGCACAATTTGTTGATAATCTACTTATGGGGCTGCTCAAATCTTCTTCGTCGCGTCTGATCGTGACCTGTCATGACTTTTAGAGTTGACTAGCCTCTGTTTATGTGAGATAATCAAGCCAGGCCTTATTCTTGCTTGCCCGCCTTGGTCCCGCTCGATTGACATGGAAGTCGGTCCTCAAGTTTGTTGTCTTCCTGATGAAGTTCGATGAGACGGGGGCTGACTTGCTGCTAGCTATCATGGAATGCATGCTTCAACCCTGACCAATACGCGCTCTCAACAGCATCCTTCTTGCCGTATTCGAATGTGGCCCTGGCCGTTGACTCGTTGTCCTCAGATTCCTCCAATTACTGCGACGAGTCGGCTCGATCACTCGCTCTCGAAGCGCCCACGGACGGATCGAGCTTGTCAGTAAGCTCGGACAGCTATGAGCATGGGTTCGGGACCTTCCTTGACGAGAAGGGAGCACCTGTCGAGCCCGATATCTTTCCGAAATTTGCTGGTTTGACCCCGACAACTTCTGCCGCATCTACGGCCTCGAGTCCGCATCCCTTTCAGAGGCACCGGCAAGATCTCGGAGGCGTGTCTAGATTGCACCAGTCTAGGACAAGCTTATTCAAATCTGCCATTGTGCGAGAGCAGACGCATGATGACAAAGTCCGACGGGAGCGACCAACAACATCGTCCCGCCGCAGTTCTTCAGATGTGGATCGCAAAGCCAAAGCAGCACACTCGGTCGTAGAACGCCGATACCGAGACAAACTCAACGATACGATGATGCAGCTTCATCTCACTTTGGCCTCCAGCAAATTGATGGCGCCCGCTTTGGGAGAGTCGTTCGCGCCTGGTGATCTCCCTCAGGTTGGCGGGAAGATTGGCAAAGCCGTGATCATGACGACCGCCATCAACTATGTGAACCAGGCGGAGTTGCAACTGCGTCACATGAGTAATGAAATTGAGGAGCTGCGAAGTCGTGTGATGCACCTTGAAGCACTTCTTCCACACGAAGGCGGATCATTTCGGAATGGTCTGCTAGTTGGATTTTAGGGAAGATTGATCACTCATTTGGAAGCGTTCAGCATGGTGTTGGGGAATGCTTGACAGGTCAAAATTAGACGGGTTGCATGGTTGTGTCCAGGTCTTTGAGGACTTCTTGTGTGAGAGGCGCAATGCCTCGACTCTGGCAGTTGCAGCCAACCATTCCTCGCTGTGATGCTTATGTTCGGTTGTTACGATGTCTGGGCACTGTTTTCGGCATTTAGAAACGAGTGGTGTCCGAGGGAAGGGTGGAAGCAAGTATGACTTGTGTCGAGACAAGATCAGCATCGCACCACAAAACGTTGTACATGAAACGTGCGCTGCACCACCATCTGGGCGATGAGGGAGTGACCAACAACGCATCGAGATCCATTCAGATCGCCACAGAGCAGGTCATGCTATTTGGCAAAGCGGTCGATGATGGACCCTAGCTCCTGAAACAACAGGATTGGATTTCTCTCTTCAGCACTTGATGGTAACAGGAGCTGGCAGGTGTTGGTTGTTCTCGCCTTGCAGACGAGACAAGGAACATGTCTATTGAACGACTGAGTACCTCGTTGACTTGGAAGCAAAATATTCTGCCTTCCGCCAAAGTACAAGCCGACTAAGCCTCTGCTTCACTTGCTGCGTGCCAAAGGAGAAGACGAGATGCGTGACGGGCGAGACTGGGATGAAATCACTGCTTGGGCTGACGATGTCGGGAAAAGAATCGAAACCTTGTCAGCTGGATCACGCTGAATGAACCGTGGAGAGGCCGCCTACGTTGAATGAGGCACTTGCTGTTCATGTGCAGAGCCACAAATGTGCTCAGCTTTACTTTCTTGGTGGGATCCTTGTGTTTCAATCTGTGGTCCCACGCCGATTGTCTGAGGGATTGAGGGTTAGCTTCGTGAGTCAACAAAATGAAGCGTTCCTGACTTCCTAGTTGCTCAGCCCATTCCTCGGTGTAAGCCTCGTAGTGTGCGAGACTGAATCGGATTCCCATGAGGGTTTTCGTAGCTGGACTGGGACACGGAGAAGGTATTCTCAAGAGCGCTGGAAGTATTCCCAAGAGCGCTGAACTCCATCGTTTTCAGATCAGTCCTGTGGAAGAGGATGCGAGAATCGTATTCTTTTGCCGCGAATCGAGCACAAGACTGTTGGACTGATCAGTATCATAACTGAAATGATCGGGTTGGGAGTCATCAATAGCCCGTGCTGTTTTGACGCAATCCGATACGTCTGCGGTAGGCTAACTCTCAAAGTGATCGAGAGCTACGACTGGGTGGCCAAGCATCGATCGTCAGTGGCGGATACTAGCACTCTTGAGCATTTGAAGAGAGAAGATTGAAGCACACGAAGCAGAGACATCCACGAAGGTACATCAAGAGGTTCGAGACTGGCATAACGATGACTCCCTTGTGGTTACGCATGTCGCCGAAAGCAGCCCATAGCCATGAAAATTGTGGTCTTTGTCTTTTACTGTAGTCTCGCGGCGGTAGGGGTTGTTGCGCAAAATCCAACCGAACCTCAATGTCTTCAATCCTTCAATGGTACTGTCGGAAATGGCACCGTTGGCTCTGGGGAACAGGTCAGCAGTTCCACGATACGAAGTATCAATGCGACCGACGCGAACCAGGGAGTCGCTGTCGACAGGGAGTACTTCTACTCCATTGAAAACTACTCCATCACCAAGCACAGGAAAGCCAACGCCACTGCACTGCTGCAATGGTATGGGGGAGCTGGTGGGCCGATCATCCATCTTGACGGCGGTGTTGTAATCAATGGGACCTTGTATGCGCCTCACTCCAACTATCCAAGCTTCCCAGAAACATCATCGGTGGAGGAGTGGAACGTAACCACGATGGAGCACATCAGATCGTACTCGTTCGGCATCAATCGCGGGAGCTTGACTGGATCGATCAGGACAGTACGGGAACTTGGTATGGAACATTTGCCAATGTAAGCATACTGTGAAGCCCCTAAACTCGTGGCCCTTCGTCAGCGATGTCGGCCACGGGCAAGAACTGATATCGTCTGCAGTATGATAGAGTCCAGGAAGGGCAGACACAGCCATATGGACTAAGCATCAACACTCAGCTTGTGCGCTTCTCTTCCGGACCCGAATCTCCTTTTCAGTATATCGCCCAATCTTGGATCTTTCCCGAAGCGCTTGTTTCCGAGAACTTTTCACCGATGTCGAATTCCGGTGGGAGCTTCGGTCCAGACGGCTGGCTGTACATTACTGGCCACGACGCGAGTGCGGCGTACGTCCTGCAAATTCCGTCTGCAGGAAGCGTTCTGATCTGGGTTGCCACGGTTGATTTGCCGGACATTGCTGGACAGGGGATTGCGTGGGATAGGAGTGCTGGAGCGCAGGGTGGGAATGGGACACTTTACGGAATCAGTCGCGAGAGCAGGCAAGTGGTTGAGATGAGGGTGCCACTGCAGACGTGCAGGCCAAACACTAAGCTGCCCGTGGGAGTTGTTCTAGGACCCGGAGAGTTCATCAAACCGGACTCGGGTTGAAGGGTAAGTGTTGCAATAATGAGGGTGTCTTAGAAAGCTCGAAAACTTCGAGTTCAAAGTGGTCCGAGTTGTTTGAATCGCAGCAGAGGACCCAGATTGCGCCTCGGCTGTCGGTGCTCATTCCACCGAACAACAAGTCCGCGGGTGGAATTCGTTGTCTCCGATTCTCACTAGATTCGCCGCAGGCTTGCCTCCAGATCGTTCTTACCTGCGCTCGACACATTGGGTTGACATAAAGGGCTTCGTCAAACATACTGCTTGGCGATGTCAACGGCGGTTCAGCTACGGATCTATTCATCATGACCCATTGTTGTCGGTATTCTTCTCCCTTTCACCCACTTCGACGCCGCGGCGGTAAAAAACGCACAACCCGACTCTTTGTCCTATCCACTTTCCTGCATGGTCCTGCATTTCGATTTCCAAATCAGAATCTTCATTGACGACACCGACCTCTGTAGCTGCTTGACCAACGGAAGCTTCTCCTATCGATACCCGTGGCACTTTGGCCTCCGTCGAGATCACCTTCGCGTCTACCGACATGTGCGCTTTGACTTGCTGATGTCTCTAGACACTTACTTTTTCGAGAAGAGCTGGGAAAGGAAACAGGAACATTCAACCGCTGGCTGTCGCTTGTGCCTCTTTCCGATGCCATGGCGCTCGCGTCACCCTCGTCTCATGCACCCCTGGGATCAATGTCCTTTAATGCCGCTCTCACTTTGCGTACCTGCTGCGACATCTTACCTTTGCGTCCCGTCAGTGAAAAATCATTGCTCTCGAATCATTCTCGCTGGAACAAATCCGTGGACTACTGCCTCCCCTCCTCATCGAACTTTCGATCGTGGCGTGCATGAGGGCTGGATTTTGAACCAGCAATGTGACAAATCGGTTTTTGGCGAAGAAAGGTACACTGGAGGCAATTGACAACGCAAGAGCTGGTCGGAGTACTACCTATCAGCAGCATGCCAGATTCACGCTGTGGCTAGGTGAGTCAGTATCGCTTTCCGCCAGCCTGCGCTCCTGAGCTACCCTCTCGGTCTACGAAAAGTGACTAAATTGGCGGTTTGAATGAAGCGAACGAAAACGTGGACGCAGTCCACTGTCTGGAGCTGGTCACACCCGGACGGAAGTCGGCTTCGAGTCAGATCTGTGCCTCCCACGCCTGGGCCCTCATGCGCATGTTGTGAAAGAGCTCTCGATGTACAATCGTCCGCAAACCTTCCGATGCGATTGTGAAAACTGTCAGAAGGCAGTCCAGACCTATCGAGGTTTCCACCCATTTGCTCCGACATATACGAATGGAGTGCCTCGAAGAGCAAGTGCTCTACATCACCGAAGGGCCTTGGGTGAATGGACAGCATTGCATCTGAACCGGATCAGCACAAGCCAGGTTATGACGAAAACACACCGGACCTGGATATCACCAATGGGCATGCCCCTTTCAATGCAAGTTGCGTATCTTTGCTGATCATCTCAATACCTGTCTAGGAAAGCTCACTCTTCTCTCGTGCTAGCGCAATCTCCAAATTCCCTTTGAGTTCCCACCCCCCGTCGCCCTTTGATACCTGGTACGTTGCTTTGGTCGAATCACGCGGAACTTCTTCGAAAGATACCAGACCTGGCGAAATACCTCTCTGTGTTCGGCTTCAATCTGCCCTGACCCCGAAGTGCCAGCGCCTCTGCCGGTTTAGTACTCACATATTCACCACGGAAAGAGCTGAGCTTAGGATGTGCGATGCACGAAAGTTGCAAAATCTGGTTGGTCCGGGCGTGCACATCACCGTGAGTTTTGCCTGGAGGGCTTTTGTCAGCCTTGGATGCAAACAACGATGCAGACCAACTCGTTCACCAATACGTCTCCCGCTGACGAAACCACCCTCTGACACCTGCTCCTAAATGGCCTACAACATGCAGGCTTCATAGCCGTTGGCTTTGACGCCCCTGTCGCAGATATCAGAGGCACTCAGATGCTCTTTACTCCGCCTTCTGCAGCCATGGGGATCCCATAACTTCCTTAGGCGAGCGTGGCGCTGATAGCAGTCCGAAACCAACCACCCTGCACCACCCATCACAAGCTGCACAGCCCACCACGCGAGAGAGCTCTTTCTTGGGCTGCTATCACACGCCCAAGCTTTCAAGAGCCTAGGAAGTCCAGGTATTGCCTGCAGTTACGCGACCGACAAGCTCGAATGCAAACATTCGGAACAGAAGTGCCAGAGGTGTTTGAGAGAGCATCGCGACTGCAGAAGTTAACCCAAAGCTGACTACATCGCTAGCCCGTCGGCCGAGGCAAGCGAGATCCTCGATCATTGCCTACATGAGGACAACCTGCCAACGGCTTCGTGTTGTAATGGTTAAGGCACTCAGAGTCCGGGCTTCCTTATTGTGTCATCCTCCACCAGCAATTGCTGCCAGCCGAGCTTCTCTCTGCTGGAGGCATCTTTGATCTGGAGCGAGGGCATTAGACCAGCATCGCGTCAGGTGGCCAAACATTTGAGTTCAAATGCAGCTTCGAGACATGGTCGAGACATCGAAACCCGGTATCGACTCAGAAAGCGGAGATCATTTGTGGGTGTCGTCTAGCTAACCAATCCGCTATTTTGTGCCAACACTCGAACTGGGAACCGACGTCTCGCAACCGACCAATCACGAAGCGATCAGTTGCGAACGTGCAAGATGCAAAGCGAGGCGAGAAGACCGAATGGATCTGGAAGGTGATGTCGGGAGGGAAATGTGTTATTTATTGAGCAAGCCGGGTTGCTGCTCGCGGCTATGCTTGACGCTACGCTCACAGTGCGATGGCATATATATATAGACTTCGATGGGCCTCAATGCTTGAACATGTGCCGTGCGGGATTCCCGTCAATCAAGAATACGATGAAGCTCTCGATAGTCCTGTCCATACTTCCGAGCTTGGGGTCTGCATTCCCACTTCCACTCATGCAACGCCAGACGGACTTGCAAGCCGTGACAGACATTCTCCTCTTCTCCGACAACATGACACAGTTCCAAGCTGCTCGCGATGCTCAATACCCGCCTCAGCTCGACTGGTCTTCCAATGGCTGCTCCTTCTCCACAGACAACCCGCTGGGCTTCGATTTTCTGCAATCTTGTCAGCGACATGACTTCGGATACCGCAACTATAAGGCGCAAGGCAGGTTTGATGATGATGGGAAGGCCAGAATTGACAACAACTTCAAATCAGACATGTACAATGAGTGCAGCAGCGAGGGAGATCTGGAGGTCGTATGCGACGGCGTTGCTGATTTGTATTACGAAGCGGTCGTGGAGTTCGGGAATAAGTTGAGGGAAAGGGATGGGGTGGAGGACTGAGCTTCGTCTGATGCGGCACTGGCGAACGTTTGTGAAGACGGAATCTCTGCGGACCGTGAATCTTGTCTGTACTTGTTCGGAGCTTTAGTGAACATCGAATCTCGCAGAACGAGCGTCTTCTGCCTTACATCTGAGTCTTGCTGCACCCCGGTTGTCTTCCCACGAGAGGGCAGAAAGTGAGAGACTTCACTGCTCAAGCATACGGCTCGCCCATGTGCTGCTCAGACAGCAAGATAATGCAGCAGCTGTGTGCGGTCGAAATACCGACGGAAACACCACTCGACAGGCAATAGTGACAATTCTATTTCGTGCGTTAATCGTACGGCAAGCTGCTTACAGCATTCGTTGTTTGCGCCGCATCTGGCCTCTTCTCAAAGCTTCAAATCCTTGTTTGTATATATACAGAGCGACCCTTTCATGGCTGAGTCCCGAGAAGGACGAAGGGAGAGTACTCGACGCATGCAGTGACATAATCTCGTTGTTTCAGCATGACAGCTGGTGGACGATAGCTTATCTCCGAAGAAAGTGTTCTACACGTAGACGTTACTCCGTATGTCAGTACTGCGAGAACCGCTCGAGCGAGGGATAGCGATCGATATCCAGTGACTTCAACGCCTATATCTCCATCCAGCTCTTCTACCTGACACGTAGGTACGAATCCGTGGGCGATTGCAGTCCAAGGAGTCTAGAAGTAGGATTTCGGCGGCAAGGCTTTTCGCAGCACCTCAATAGGGCGAGAGCCGGATGGCAGTTGGCTCGAGCGAGGCCAGCGTCGTGTGATGTGCTATCCCGTAGCTATAAAGACAATTGGCAAGCCTGTTCGTTGAGAGACCAACATCATCGTGTATGATGATCAAATAACAGACTGCGGAGGGAACTACGGTGGAGCTTTCACTTGCTCGGGGCTGTCTTCGACCGACATTTCGCTGTTCGTCTTCTGAATCCTGTCCATGATCTTTCATTGACAGCATCATACCTCCTTTGTATTTGCAAACGCATAAGCCTTCCCCGATTCCACGGAGCGATATCCTGCAACCTCGACACCTTCGATAAACGTCCGAACCTCTTCTTCTTCCCCCTCTGTGAAGTGAACATCGAGGGAGCTCCATTCTCCTCGAGGACATTCATTCTTTTCGTGCCCGGAACGGGGAAAATGCCTTCACTCTGTCTCAGCAGCCATGCTAAGGCTAGCTGCGACGTCGTGCATTTCTTGTCCGCAAAAGCCTTGAACTGATCCACGATGTTGATATTTGTCTGGAAATTTTCCGCAAACGAGGAAAGTAAGCTGAACGAAAGTCACCCGTGCCACTGACAGAGTCCCTCGTGGTAAAAGCTCCCGTCGAAAGGCCACGCCCGAGCGGCGAATAGCAGACGACGGCAACACCGAGTTTTCGACAAGTTTGCAGAATGTTTGTGTCAACTTCTCCTTCGATGTCAAGAACTAATGGTGAAATATTTGTGCTAACTTCTCCCTCAATGTCAAGAACTAATGGTGAGTACTCCATCTGGACAGCTGCCACGGGCGCGATCTTGTACGTACGCCGAAGCGTAGCCGAACTTGGCTCAGAGAGGCCGATATGCTTGATCTTTCCTTTCCTGGAACAGTCAGACTTGCGACAAACGATGAGATCACCTACGCTTTGAGTTCTGCCACATGGTCTACTCAATCGGCATTTCCGGACTGATGCGGTGGGCACAATCTGGACTGTGTCAGTTGGCCAGGCGTTCCACGAGGTTCGACTTGCAAAGGTCGATACTGTCGACAATCAGCCGCTTGAGGCTTGCCTCGCAGGCTTGCTTGCAGTATTCAGTCGAGCTGTCAATCTTGAAGCCCAATCCAGTCCCTCTGATGATTCCGAAATTTGAGGCCAGGAAACTGCACTCGTTTGCCTGTTCTTTCGAACCATTTCCCAAGCATTTCTTCGTTGTCACCATACGCGCTGCAGATGATCAGTGCTGTTGTTGTTTTCATGCGGTCGACATACTCGGAGGTGTCCCAGAATGTCTCCCCAAGTTCAAGGGCTCGATTCAGCACTTTGAAATGTTCTGCCTCGCTCGGCGGGGTGCCATATGCGCCCGAGAGACTCATGAGTCTGAAGCCAATACGTGCTCTCATTGGGCCATCATTTCCGAGTCGACGGAGGTTGTTGGTTTGGCAAGACATATTGCAGTGAGGCAATGGGAGATGATGGTAGGAAATGGTAGTACGTGGAAGATGTGCCTGGCAATCTGAACTTTATATGCACACCGCGCCCTTTCCCACTCTCTTACGGAGCTCGATGCGTCCCGAAAACACTGCCCCTGCACCTCTACGCACCAATCATCCTGAGGCTCCATTTGCGATATTGCGGGAATGCTTGGTGAGCGTATCCATCAACGAAACGAAGCTGGACATAGCAGTATACTCCAAAAGAGTTTCGAAGAAAGACAATCTGGCAAGACAATTTCTGGGCTTGTGGGACTCTGGCGTATTTCGTGTTGGCGGATACTGAGTATTTGCATTGCTCCGGAAGACCTCCTGCAGGCTTGTCGGTCTTAGCAGAAAATCTCCGACAACAATGCATGAGGGCTTCCGCTCAACGATGCCCAAGTGCCGCTTTCACCTTCTCGGCCAAAGTGGGACGATAGCAAGCAAGGAAGGCTTTGGTTTCTCGCGTCGGCAATCGGGAAGTAGTCTGGAACGAGATCGTCTTCTCACTAAGCGACCGCCGATCTGGGAAAGGTTGCGTGCTTGCTCACGACGGGACTGAAGTGTGAGCCACGAGAAACATTGATCGAAGGCAGAAGCAATGCATAGACTCTCCCCTGCCGTGCAGCATGAACCTTCGACTCCCACGGGCTTGCTAGGTATAACGCCATGCACGCGCTCATTGATGCTGTCAAGTTCTCCCTCATGCTAGAATGTTTTCTGTCTTTTTACGGGTCTCCAAGCTTCTTTGCAGGCGCCGTACGGCGTACATATCCAGTTGGTCATACCAACACGAGCATATCGATTTTCTCCGATCGAATGGACGATCAGGACCCAAGCCTTTCTGGCACACACTTGATCAGACTCACCAACTCCCGCCACCCCCAAGAGTATGTAACTGAGATTACTCCCCCGGGGACCTTTCGTGTCCCAATAGTCATTGTGGAACATGACCAAATGATGGAATTGCTCTGGCGCTGTAGTATTTTCCAGTAGCCGTTCCACATCCAGTAGTCGGTGTTGATATTCGAATTGGGACATCATCTTCGCCGTCAGTGTCAAGGTCAGAGAAGTCGCCCCGCATGCATCTTGTCTTTGCATTTGCAATGCGCTTCGAGGTCCCAGGCTGGCACCGAACTTGAGTCTTCGATAGTCCTCATCGAGATCATTCGACCCAGTATCCGTCTCCAGATACGGCGTGAACGTCAGACGACCGTCCACTGAAGCCCACAACCACGTCGGTATCGATGGATTTCGATACCTGCTTGGATGATCGCTTTGCCAGACCAATTGTTGCCGCAGGGTTTTCGTCCACGTTCCAAAAACGTATGTGTCATGCCATCGTCGCTGTAGCCCCATTGCTATACCCTGAATGATAGGTAATCTGTCCTGAGGACGAGTCGAAGTCCTCCGTGTGAACTCATGCAGGAACGGAATCCAGACGGCTTTCTGTTCTGAGGAGTCTTTGGAAATGATTCTCCGTGTCCCAGAAAACGCAAATTTGTCAGGGACTTCGTGCATCAAGCGATCTTGGCCCCGGAACAGATTGTCATGGCTGATCAAAGTGTCGTTTGCGGTCTTGCAATCGTTGTCGCGACACCTCCAAACGATTTTCTTATTGCAGAAGAGTAGCAGCCGAGGCGACAAGAGGGATTCCTGTAATGTCCATCCGCGATCTATCCAAGGCTGATCCTCTTCCAGCGACGCTGGTGTAAGGAGCGTCACGATGGAGATCCTCCCAGTCTGGCCGCTTGGTAGACAAAAAGTGAACTTGGTAGCACGCGGGCCTGCATCACTCTGCCGCCAGAATCCCTCATTTACCCCTTCGGCGGAGGCAGCACAAAGTGTGAGCGAAGCTCCTTGGTAGATGTTATGCATCCGACTGGTTTCCTCAGCTTTGTCGGCGGGATCGTCTTGAACGATACACAGCGCATCAACCCATAGGTAGCGATAACCGAGGCGCTGGGTGACCTCGATTGCGTCCTGAATCGTGAGAGGCAGCTCTGTAGTGGGTAGGGTTCGCAGGAAAGTCGGTAGGTTCGGCCGTGTGGGTTGGAAGTGCGGTACAGGACCCCAACAATAACTCAATGCCAAATACTCAACAGGGTGACCTTGCGTTTCCGTAAGGTTGATGCAATCGTCCCCTAGATGTATGAATCTCTTTGGGGGAGATCGAGGTCTTGCTCCTGAAGCATACTTTCGACATGTTCGATGACTTGTCGAGCACTCTGAAACCCATTTTCTCGCTGTGTTGATGCTCTCCTGCTTCCTCACCGCATCCGGAGCTGGACAAGCGCGGATGTACTGAGCAGCGCGATCTTCTGTTGAAAATGAGAAGCCTCTGCGCATATTCTTCGCTGTCGAAAGACCTGCCTTCATGGGTGAATGCTTTGAGGTACAAATCCTCTCGTCTGTTGAGGAGCTTCTCGAGTTGACCCCAGCCGGTGACCATCAAGGACATCCACAAGATCAGGCACGTGTAACAGCAGGAACAGCTTGAATCCGACATCTTTTCGCGACTGCATTTCTTGCTCGTTTCATATATGCGCTCAGTGAAATCGGAGCAAGCACCCAAATTGTAACCGCAACGATGGCCGTAAGTCCAATTTCCTCTCGCGTCCAGTGAACCCTATTCAGCTGGTCCATATCCATTGAGAGAGCTCAAAGTTCATCTTCGCTGAAGTTGTCACGACAAGCCGAACATTTGATTCGGCCAAAAGTTGGTGGGTTTGCGCCGAGATCAAATACTTCGCGCCTCAAATAGTCTTTCAACATGCTCATAAAGGGCCGCCCTTCTTCGTGAGTGATGCCGAAATGGGTTTTCAGAGGATTCGTGAGATCTTCAAAGGCAGCTGCAGCCTCGTCGCTGTGACTGCTCTGCGGCATAATGTTGAGTCAGTGAGGGCTTGTCGTTTCAGTCGTTGCAATGCGCTCAAGCCGCCACGCATAAAGGAGCGAAGTAGATTCCGTGCTGAAGTTGCAGAGTTGATGTTCGTGTGAGTCAAATTCGTGGAGGAATCCTGCCCGTGCAAAACAGCCCTAAGTTTCCATGTCTATGGCAGCACAGCTTCAGGGGCCGCTGTTGTTTCAGATTCGGGTTCTCCATTTTCTTTCTGCGCGAACTTGCCTCAGATGGTATTACACTTGCTTGATTGAGAACGACCTGTGTGAAAGAATAGTCAAGAAGGTGCTTTGAACTCACCGGTCTGCGGAAATGGCAAGATTCATATCCGCGAGCTAGGCAATTTCGCCCCTGCGGAGGGAGTGGAAACACTTGATCGAAAAGGCTCTCAGAGCGGTCAGCAACGAAATCTAGACCCTGGAGAGGACCAGTGAGGCTGCCAGGTGCGAGGGTTGTCTCTGTCCATCTACGAGTGCATCAATATGACGAGCAGTCGTTCTTTCCTTAGTGGAATCATGTCACAGCCACACCAAATATTGATCAAACCGACGACACGTGAAGGAAGCTAGCTGAGAAAGAAGGTGCGGAGAAATCGTCCGGAATGCTACGGTGGAGTTGCTGTCTGCTTCCTGCAACTTTCCTTACATCTGCGCCGAGACAACAGGATGCGTCATCTTGCGCTGCCAATGCTTGGGCTTCGTCTTGAGAGGCAAGCAATTGACATGCACGACGTCGAGCGCCAGTGGGATACGCTGCACAGTGATGCTGGGTCGCAAGGCTTCAAAGGCTGCCTCGACGACACAAAAGATGCGTCGCAATTCCTCAACTCCCACGGTGCCCCTACGTCGTTGATGTGATTCTCTCGAGGAACAAGTCCATTTCCTTACTGCTTCTGGCTTTCCAAGCTCAATTGACAGACATAACCAGTGCAGATGAACATGTTCCGCCGTCGCGAAGATTTCACTTCCTCCGAGCTCGATCCCCATGAATGGAATCGAGCGAGAACCGAGTTCCAAGTCTCGTCCAAGCACCCAAAGACTGCCATTCCCGATTCTGCGATCTTCCGAGATGTCATTGTCCCTGCCTTCGATCAAGTCAGAAATGGCGCACAACTGCGGTATCCCAATCCTGGCCACTTAGCTGTGCATCTGGCACTGGGAGAGTGTTTCATGAAGTTCAAAGAGAAGGCCATTATATCTCCGGAGCTGAACTTCCTCGAAGCACCGCAATATGAAGAGGGCAAGCCTGAAAAGGATTTGACTTCCGAGATTGCCCAAGCAGAGGAGAGGTGGAAGACCGTTGTTCGACTGGCAGTCTCACGCTTCGCAGTCTGGTTCGAGAACATTGAATCCGTTCTTAGGCATGCAGCGGCATATCACCGATACGGCCCGAATAGCAATGCCCATCATGCTGCGATCACTGCGGACTACCTGCCACCTCTTGATGTGCTAATGGTGTGGTATGCCTACATGAACAATCCGTCGGAGTATCGCAATGATAACCTAGCTTCGAAGCTGCTGGAGATGCCGATGCCGTGGGAGGCTGTTCTGAACGTGATTGACATGGAATCTTTGACGTACAAGCTGAGGCCTGCCGCCTCGAGATTGTTCGCTACGACAACGACACAGGATGCGGATATCCTTGTTTACCTGACACAGCCGCCGCCTTACAGCGAGCTGGACCCACACAATGCTTTCTCGACCGATCTGATCGCTGCTGTTCACGAGTTGATGGATGGAGATTCATTCATTCAGAAGATGCATGCACTTCTTTGGCTTCGCTCACCGTCGCTCGAGGGAACACTGAGCCGAGGACTGGCTCGCTACAGCGCGTTACCGCAGGCAACCGGTAGCTCAGTAGCAGCCTGGCTCGATGGCGTCAACAGCGATGTGTTATTGGAATTGGTTTGGCGGACGCACATGCTTTATCCTGCTGTTTATGCCGCTTACCGTGAGGAGGTATTCCAAGGAAGTGAGGCAGAGTCGAATCTCCGTGAAGAACGTGACTGGACAGATCAGGCTACTTGTTACTGCTGGGCTTGTGAGAGAGTGAGGGACGATATTCCAGACTATGTGCGAGCAAGTGACTTTGAAACACTGGACGATCGCAGCGAGGGAAGCAACCGGTCGCTTTCAATGCTCGACAAGGACCAGATCTCCGAGATCAAGGCCGACCTGGCATTTCACCGGTACGTCGAAGTATTCCACAATTCGCACCCGTCGGGCACGACTCTTCCCACACGTGCGCCGACGGCTCGTGCCATCCAGAGGCAGATATCAGAACAAGAGTCAAAAGATCGTGCGGGCAAATACTACGGCGTTGGCTACACAGTTGAAGTAATTCGCCCTGCGGTTTACGACAAGGAGACGGGGAAGCTGCTTCGCAAGCAGAAGACGAAGGTGAAGAGATCGCAGAACATGACTGGGAGGTGGGGACGGTGGGGATTGTATGTTTGAGATTATAGGACTCGAATCTGAGCACTCTGAACAGCAATCCCGGGTTCAGCTCATGACGAATCCTCGAACTCCTCGAACTACTTGAAGCGATTGGTTATTGGCTGGCTATGCAAGGCTGCGTCCCCTGCATGAATGGGTTTACCGTTCTCCAACCATGACAGCACAGGCTGCCTGGGGAGTCCTTTCTTCCACCACACATTCCTCGAACAGGCGGGTTTCAAAACCACTCCACCGCAACTAATATGCAGCCAGTTATTTGACAGTCGACTTCGTGGTAGATCGTTTTGAGTGCTCTGCTCCGAGCAAGCCCGATATTGCATGAACCTCCAGATTTTGAAAGAAGCTGGAGGAACTTGATCGGCACGGAGGCACTGTAGCGGTCGCAGATTGGGTGCGGAGAGCTCGCACTTCCTCACAATGTCAACCTATAAGCGCAAAGCTTTGACCTGAAATACTTTCCTTGCCGACGGGTGCTGCAAGTCTTGACAGCGCCTACAGAACACGATGCCTCAGATGCAAGTTTCAACTTGGTTATATTTCGCAGATCTCGCATTGCCGTCTCAGCTCTCACCTTGCTCATGAAGATCTACCGGCCCGGACGCCACGACGCCTGCTCCTCGCATCACGGAAGCAGCCCGGACTGCGCCTTTGACAATCCACTTGATCTACGACAACAGCACGCTTGAGCGATCTCATTTCCACACCACCTTTGGCCAATATGTGGAATTGCAACTAGACCCGCGGTGATTGGGAGATGGAGGTTGCCACCAAGCCAGTAACAACCAGGAATTCCGCGACGAATATGTCCAGAGGACAACCACGCATCCGCGAAGGTCTTGGAGACCAGTCGATGGGTGTTTTGTCTTTTTGAAGGGTCAAGATTTGGGCTTTATTTGATAGGCAGGGCGAATTCTTTCCGCGGTTTTTCTTTGAGAGTCTGCTGTTACAGCAAGGAGGACGATGCTCCAGCCTGCGCCCGCTTCTGCTCATGCAAAAATCCTCTCGACAATCCTTATCTATCACTCAACAACCTCGCCGAGTCCTGAAGCACGAGGTATTACCACCTGAATTGCCTTCAGAATCGCGTACCGCTGCCTCAAGATGATCGTTCGACGCAATCGCAAAGTCGACCGCAAACGGTGTTCGATTGACTGATAACGGACACAAGTCAAGAGATGGAACAAGAACAAAAACGGCACGTAAAAGAAGGAGCGAGAGGCTATCAGAAGCCTTGGGGCTGGTCTGACCGTGCGGAACCAGAATTCGAGGTAGGCTTCGAATCATCCACACGAGAGGATCTGGTGTGGCTGTCGGATTGATGTGTGAATGTTTGATGGCGATGCCGGTCCAGGGAATGTGTTGTCGGGCGTCAAAATTCTGCAACAAGACCACGAGATCTCCTCTTCATGGTCTCGTGCCATTCCTGCCGTTGTCCGTCTCAAAATACTGCATACTCTGCACGCCAGTATCGCATCAGAAACGGCACAAAAGGTTTTGGGCCACCAGTCTGTAAGCTCTTCGATTCTGATGCCTTCACCAAGCTTAGCATCACCAGTCCATCAGCTGACTGCAGCAAGTCCAGAACCTTCGAGTCCACAGATCACCTCGAACACTTGGTATACGATGGCGACAAGTTAAATCATCCACTGCCGCTGGCGGGCCACACCACCACGCCTTCGAATCTTCGAGCAAAAGAGATCTTAGTGGCAAAACGGCTTTTCTTGGGCCAGATACGACATTAATGACGGATTATGCGAATGACAAGACCAGACTGGCGTCCGAAAGACCTTCCCGCTTTTTCTCGCTTGGTGTCCGCAGTCTCAGACGAGACTTGGGAGATACGATGTAAGAGAGCTGCGTTCAATAGCATCAAGTGCTACAAATCGGTCTCACGATCTCCGAATTGCAAGATTCTGAGCGTGCGCAACGAATTCGCGACGTTGCGGCCTAAACGCAAGCACGTACGGTTAGGGCGAGGAGGATTAGGTGCCCGAAGGGCCTCGGGTAAGGTGTTAGGGGTTAGGTAGGGTTTGGTGGTTTTTTTTCTTCCAGCCGCTTGTCTGTTGTGATGATCGAGGTGGCGGAACGCCACCGTCATTCATTATGCGTGCCGCTCATACAGTCTGAGGCGAGCAATGGAAAGAGAGGCCGGACGTGTGATTCTGGCCTTGGGGATGGGAAAGGAGGTTCGTCGCAAGGGACAGCTCTCATGCAAGTCACCAGCAAATGCTTGAGGTGTAAGATCTGATGAAAACCTTGCGTCCTTGCAAATATCTACTGCAGCGCAGGTGAGTGTCGCTGGCAGAGATGTAAACTTCTCTTATCGACTGGCCTCATGGTTGTTTCCCTTTCCACCAATCAGCATTCCTCTTTTGCGGAACTCGAATCAGTGGCCTGTGCAAGCAGGCATTTCAACACGCTCCAAAAGTTCCAGCTCATTTGCTGCGTTATCGGACAATCTAACTCGCTTCTGCCGTCTTGTAAGCAAGCCGTCTACTCCTGAGGACCACGAAGTCGTGCTCGACTCCCAGTATCCCCGTGTGGGCGAGTACAGAGCACATGTCCTTGGACGGAGGTTCAACGCAACGCGATATCCACCCCCATCTTACCAAGGCATATGCATCCTAGAACTTCTCAGATCTTCACCGGTTGAGCTTCCCGAGAATTGAAATCAAGCTCACTCTATTGTCGCTGGGAGAGACATGTCTTATCGATGCTGTTGGTGTTCCCGGCGTGAGTACGCCAGCGATCTGTGGTGCTTCGTAAGCTGTCTGCTATGGTCCTTGGATTCTGTTGTGGTAACGAAGGTGTGTACATTTGAGTCAGGACACCTTCCAGCCAAGATGGTATGAGATCTCGCGATAAGAGTGAAGCTGTATACTTCCCGGAGCGTATCTCAAATCGGCATCAGAACTAATAGCAACCATTTCCCCAAGCTCCGCAGATTAGATACCGCAGCCGCTGGGCCCAGTTTTCAGCGCTTTGAGAAGCAGATATGGTTGAGGAGTTCCGTCAACAGCTGTAGTGATCGTCTCGAGCCTGTATCTTTCTCGTTCAACTGGTGTTCTGATCAGCCCGGCGGGCCACGAAGAATAAATGACACCAAAATGAGCTGAACATGTTCCTTCAACAGCCTTCGCGATCATCAGGGTCTCGATGTTATGCGTAAATATTTCAGAGTCTAGCACGATGTCCGCACAAAGAAACGAGGCATAAGTGTCTGGTATCGACTCTTCCAAAGACAAGCGAACTTAAAGAAGGCGTGGCTTGAACGTCTCACGTTCCTATATCCGAGTTTCTCTGCGGCGAGATCTGCTGCCCAGACCAGATATAGATTTTATTAGGTGGTCTTGTTCGTCTATATTTCTGGTCGAGTGCTTGTTACGCTTTCTCAGGACTAGGGAGCTCGGCACGGGTCCCATTACTGCAGCAATAAGTGGGGAAGGCACTGTGGCGATGCGAATAAGGCAGTGTATGAGGGTTTCTGCACAGGCACTTGCAAAAGGATGGAAGTTTCGGAAGCGTTTGGACTTTTGGCAAGTATATTGAGAACCTAATTGACTAAGTACTAAGCAGATATCTTAATCCTATTCGCCGTTCCTTGTCTTCGACGTTGCAATCCAGGTGGGTTGTCGTCAAGAGCACTTGTCTGTGCGTAGCTTCAGTCCGGAAGATGCATGGTTTGCTACCTTGTCTGCTGAAGGAGACTTTGACCACCGGTCCGCATTTGCAGAATGATGAATTAGCTTTTACTCGGCGATGATTACTGTTGAAGGAGGGTGCTTACCTGGAGATTCTTGGTTTGCCGAGCGCAGGCTTCTGGAAAGGAGTCAGTATAGAGAGAAACACTGGAGATTGTTAGCAAGTACAGATCGAAATCAATTTCCACGCTTCCCGCGAGTACATCGGCAAGTATTGGTGAGAATGGGGTTGTGCCGAATTGTATAGGCAGCGGTCGCGTAATTGGCGAAGGGAGTAATGACGGCGTGGAATCAAGCCTGAGCTCGTGCGCAGCTTTTGAACTCTGCCTGTCGCGCGGATAGCGAGAATTCTGGCGGAGGACATAAGGGATGAACGAAATAGCCTGCTAGCAGTCTCTCTGCCATTGAGATCCAGCTGGCGGTTCCATTGGCGATAGGGTCGTTGGGAAGGAAATGAGTGAGGACGGCTGTGGAGGATGGTTCGTGTTGCATGGGTGAGTGAGTGACCGGAGATGCTTTGACTTTGAGGCTGGTTGTGCGGATTCCTGCTCGCTGCTACGGCAGAGATAGCTGAGGCTTCTGCTCGGTGGCGTCGAGACACGACACGACACGACCTTGAAGACGTTGATTTCACGACGTGTCAATGACTGCGGAGAAGCCGAGGCTGCATGCTTGAGAAGCTGATCGATGGTCAATTTTCTTCGAGAGGCTGTCGGTATTGAATCAAAAGATCGGAGTTCTGTCGTGCAGATAAATCTCAAGTGCTTGAAGACAGAGAGGGGGGGCTGGATCTGGAGGAGTTGCGCACAGGCTGGCGTGCTGCATCGACTTGACAGGAGCGTAGGCAAGGGTCTGTAAGCCTCCGATCGGGTGCGCGGTCCTGCATTGGTGTTATTGACTGGGGAAAGAAGAAGAGCTTGACCTCTCCTGATCCTGAAACGAAATCAAGCGCCAAAGCTTCAGCCAGGACCAAATGATGGAGCAGCTTTCCATCTCCTGGCGATAGGATGTTCTCGAAATTTGAAAAGCGAGTCGACGCCGCTGTCATGGCTCACGCTTGGCTGGAAAAAAATCTGCTTTCGCCGCAGGTATGTTGGCTCACTCCAAGCCCGAGGTTGTTGACGTCTCGCGCAGATCTACAAGTGTGTCCTCTGCTTCTGATACTTCGCGGTCCGATATTGGCAGAGTCGTTCTTGGAGACTGTCTCCAAGTGTGGCAACAGTGCGAAGACCTTCCGGTATGGTTGCAGCGTCTTCGACTTTGCGACTGTGGCAGGAATGCTGGTATTGATGTGGATGGTTTAGATTGAGATCCAAGCTGAGTCGTGAGGGTTCCGGCATTGTGGCTGAGCGAGGCTGACCGTAGCAGGCTTTGCGCTAAGAATCCATTTTTGCGTGGAAGAAGAGACAGTTCGGAGACGAAGATCGTGATATCTGCTCTTCTGGAGCTGATTGCGGTAATGATGATGCGAGATCTGACAAGCTGACACCTGACGTGAGGACGGTGGTTCGTAAGAGCCTTTCATCTTGATCCTCATCATGCATAGATTGGGCCTTGTGGGCTCGCTGCGAGGCTCAGGCTGGAGCTGCGAGGCTCATGCTGGGGTTCAGTTGCCCATACTTGGACTCTCTTCATCTCCGCTCTTTCTCAACACCAACAAGACGAGTAGAGTAAGCGCCAAGACCATCTTGGACCACCCAGAGCACCTAGTTTTCGCTTCAAATCCTCTGCGCCTGTCCGCCACTTCTCCGAAATCGCTTCACACGACATCCCAGCCCAATTTGCAAAGTGCCCTGCTGGAACTGCGGTGACGAACACGAACTCGGCGCTCGGCTGCAACAAGCTCTACTGGATTCCCTGTTGGAGCGGGCGCTTGTCATTGTACGGAGATGACATCGGCGGACGCTGGTATGTTTGAATCCATGCCGTCTTGTCTGAGGTGCCCTTTCCACATACTGGGGAAGCTCAGATGACGAGGGCGGCACGTAGGCGTCTCAACCGAGTTTGTCTCCGATAGGAGTACTGTCCTGAAATGAGAATGGTGCTCCGTAGCTCTAGTGGTCGGAAAAAGTGCAAGACCGACGTAAGAGAAACAGCGGTGGAGAGGCTTGTGACAAAATGGATCTTCGGGATCTCTGTCTAGTCGGACACAGACGTCGTTCAAGATGAGCTTGTCGAGGTACTCTGCCCATTCCATGATCTGCCAGTATCTGCTTGGCCTGACATGTCTTGATTCGCCATGTAGGTACTCGAAGTTATTGCATCCAGCTGTCGCAAATAGCGAGTGGACACGTTTGAGCACTCAGGATTAGCCGGTTTTCGGTTGCACTGACGTGTCTTGACTCGCCATATGGGTGCTCGAAGTTGTTACATCCAGCAGCCGTAAATTGGGACCCGATACGTTTGCAGAAAGAAGTATTCGTTCTCGATCGGCCACTATCATCGTCAAGCGTGGCGTATACTTTGATGCTTTCCGTGACTTCGAGCAATTGCACCAAGGTCATGTTTATGCCGATATTCTTGGTGGCGAGAGGATTATCGGGCTCGTCACGACGTCGAATCTGTCGTATCATTGCGAGGTAGACAATGCAAACTCCTTGTAGATTCTGAAGAGGGAGGTAGCCGACATCTTGCTTGAAAGTATCGTCTTGAATTCGAACAGGTAGATCACCGCCAAGTAGTGCTTGAACAAGTCGAGGAAGCCCAAGTGTGACACATAGGACTGGCGAAGTGATAGCAGCAGGCTCAATAGTGTTGGGGCGCTCGCCGCGTCTCTCGATAGTGCAACAGAGTAGAGGAGACTGCTCAGAACGCGACACATAGACCTGGATATTTCGAAGCGACAGCAGCAAACTTAATAGTGTTGAGGCGCCCGCCATGTCCATCGGCCGTGGAATAGGATAGAGGAAACTGCTCTGCGTGCCAGTGGTGCCGTGAACTGGCTTGGACTTTCGAGCACCAGCGCCAGTTGATATACCGGCATGCGGGACACATAAGCCTGTATCCCAACAGTAGCCCGGGAAGAGAATGGTGCAGAAATCTCGGTGACGGAGATATTTCCCTGGCGTATAGTCTGCAGGATCTGGTATGTGAACGGTACATTGTCGAGCTTTGCACCATGTAGCATTTTGATGACCGCTGTGAGTAGCCCGCATAATGACCTTTGGGCGTGGCGGCTTCCGTCGTTGAGGCTGCTCATGATGTCCCCAGAGTATCACGACGTCAAAGGTGTATATGGGAATGATTGAGGCGCCCGACGTGTTCATCTATACGACTGAAGCCCTTTGCTTCGAAGCTGTCTTAGGTGGACGGAGAGATCGAGCATTCGTAGTGAGAGATAGATCGACATCGGTGTTGTGGATTGGTGGCTCGATGATGAGAGATTGACCACGCTGGATCAGAGTGTCTGGGGCTGCGAGGTCAAGCTTGCCGCCAGATCTTCCGGTGAAGCCACACTTGAGCATTGTGATCGATCCAATGGTGCACAGCTGAGCAAATGCGGAGTGCCTCTGGGGACAGCCTCAATCAGGTCTGGATGTTATGCAGAACTCCTCGCTTGAGTGTGGTTGAGATCGCTGCTGGACAGGCTTCCGCTTTCTCCTGTGGTGGTCCAACTCTTCTGATTGTGGAGATTCCTTCTCTTCGCTGAATAGGCTGGGAAGGAGATGCCGATCAGGTGGAGCTTCGAACGAGTAGGGTTGAAGATGATGCGGCTTGCTTGGAAGGGGTCTGCTGGTGTCGTCTGCCGGCGAGATTGCCAGAAGGAAGGACTTCGTGAAAAGTGGATTGCTGTGAAGTCGAGCGCAGGCAGTGTAGCTGGGTCTGGCATTGCAGGTGGTGTAGACTTGCAACTTCAGGATTTGACATTCACGAGAAGACTTCTCATCCGCGTATCGTATCTTTTCAGGCGGTGGCTTCTCGTTGCGTCTTGTCGTTCTGAATATGTCGTCGTGCTGCTAGCTTCTCGTTGTTCTGCTTGTGTCTTGTCCTTCTGCTGAGATGTTATCGTTCTTCTAGCATGCTGATGTTCTTCTTGCATCCTGTTTCAGCCGGTATCTTGACTTGCAGACATCTTGACGTGCAGGCATCTTGACTTGCAGGCATCTTGTCTTTACTGTCTTGTTAGTACTGGATCTTGGCCTCAAAAGAGGTGGTTCTTGGGGTGGGTTTTCAGTCGCCCTTGCGGTGCAACCAAACACACCACCGAATGTTCGTGCCATCAGGTGTTGCCACGGTCAAATCGTCCTCTGGTGGTTCCTGCCATCTGAATGTCTTTCTCGGAACTACCCCTTTTGCATTTCGTTCCGGGTATGGCAAGGACACTCCAGGGGCGAACTTCGCATGACAACAGACTTCGGTGGATCGACCCGCACAGAAGGGACAATTCTGCCATGTGTGCTCGGGTCCACCGTTGCCTTTGGCGTAATTCCTGATCTCGCCGAGGAAACATGGTCGTGGGTCGGGTGGTTGCTCGATGGACTTGCCGAAGCAGTGTTTGTCAATCCTCTCGAGTACCTCCTTGTAAGTTGTTCTTGAGCACGCCGATACCAGCCCTGCCTTGAAGAGGGTCTTGAGAGCGTCAGACCAGTCACCTTCGAACTGGAACATGATGAACAGGTCGTTGGCCGCTTGCTGTTTGGCGAGGGTGGTCTGGGTCGGTGCTGTGGATCGTGGCCGGGGTGGTGCCTGGGATATCTGTGTCTCTGCTCCTTTCTGTGTCAAGGTACGGACTCGTTTGGTGCGTTCGACAGGAGATCCCGGTGTTTCCAGCCCGGTGGGGTTGGTGGTTCGTGGACGCTTCGCTGCCGTTTGAGGCGTGATGAGGGGAGCGTCGGGCATGGGTGAGTCGTGGTCTCGCTCGGGACGACGTTGATGCTCTGGTAGCTGGGTTGGAAGCATCTGCATCTGACTGTCATCGTCCGAGAGGACATCTTGGTCGTGGTCGAACTCGGAGAATGTGAAACGCTGTTGGCGTGCAGGAGGGGACCCGTACTGTCCAGCCGCCAGACGCTGCATCAACGCTGCATTTGCTTGTTTCAACTGTTCGTTCTCGGATTCGAGGGAAGTGATCTTGTGCCCTTGGGCTGTGGTCGTGGACTCCAGTTCTTGCATTCGTGTCAGATCAAGTGTTAGAACTTGGAGCCGGCTGTTGATTTGACCGAATATGGGTCTGAGGTAGGCTGCGCTGGCATCATAGTCAGCAAGGCCTTCAGCGGTCGTGGTAGCTTTTTGGATGGCACCCTGGAGGGTAGCTACACCCTCCAGGAGGTTAGTCTCATGAGAAGGCATGGTGTTGTGGTGAATGAGACTGAATAGAAGGAAAGAGGGAGATGTGAAAGCTGCACATTGGGACTTCAGGCCGGGCCGGCTTCGGAACTGCAAGGCATGAGCATCGTCCTCCTCACGAGCGATCACCCACCGCCGACAGTGCAGCTCAAGCATGAGAGCGCCGCTACTACCCCCGACTGCCACCTATCGTCAAATTGCACTCAAAGAACATCTGGAACGTCGTAGGCATAGCTCGGTGCTGTGTCTGTCTGTAGAACATTTGATGACTTGGCATTTGTAGCATGAAGGCATACGAGTAATGCTGATAGTTACATGTAATATGAGGCTACCACTTGACGCAGACCACCTCGATAACATGAACCTTCTGTGCAGGGATGGTGATGAAGAGCGAGGAGACTTGTCGATATGTTGATGGCAAGCCTAGCGGTATACCTGAAGCCGCCCCCTCTGTCCATTTCTTCGCAGTTAGATAGGCAAGCCTAATCACCGAGTCTTGCAAAAGACTTATGTACCTAGTGGTGTCCCCTATGTGAACTGTTAGGCATAAATTCTGAAGTTGAAAAATCCGGGGGGAAGTTAGAGTGTGTTTCGGTGTGGGCAACATTACCGAGATCGTCACGTGAAAGTTCTCAGCCTTGTGCAAGGATCAGGCTTCGGGTTTCAAGAGTAGAATCATCTGAAGCCAGCAGCGGGACAATGGTTGAGGGGGTTGGATGAGTCTGATCAGGAAGAAACGCTGATCTTAACGGTACCAACCTTTCTATGTGCCGCGGGCATCTTACTACACATGGTCAAAGGGAGCGCTTCGTACCGAGCAAGGCGGCAGAGGACAACCCCAAGAGTTCCACTAAGATCCTCAATTTGATTGGTCAATGTGATTGCCACTTCCAGATCAGTGGACTCCAAGAGTCTTCCCTATCCATGCAGGAGCCTCAAGAAAGGCAGCTTTCACTGCCATGATGCTGCATAGACAGATCTCTTGAGAGGGTATATGGCAGAAGTAATTGAAGGCCAGGTACGATAGATCCGAAAGGAATGCAAGGTGAAGTTACACTTTAGATGGTCCTTGTTCTATGGCGAACCTGATGACACACAGCTTTGACTTTCACGACGTGGCTGTTATGTGCCTGGTCAAAGGAGACACGAGCTGATGCTGCCAGTAGTATTCACGTGGCGGTCGCAGTCCTCATTGACAGCCAGTACTTGTCCGGTAGACTCATGGACCGGGGGAGCGTATTCTCCAGGCTCGATTGTCAATACAATACTAACTGCTCCACTGCACACAGCTTGCACAACGAAGCTGGGCGTCCTCTAGTCTCTCAGTATATGTATTCTACTGGCAGATGAGTCAAGAGCATCAAAGCAACCCGGCTTGCTTCTAGAGTAGATATTGATACTGTCAGAATCAGGGAAGTCCACAGAATGTATCATCTTAATTTCGGTATAAGGAAAACAATGCTGGCTGTAGAATCGCCTTTTGCATTCATGTTGTCCAGCCCCTATCGGACTTTGAAATTTGATATGCCGGGGCTCAGTACGCGCCTTCCTCCATGGACACCACTTTCCACGCGGAGGGTACCCAAACTACACCGTCTCATCGGTATGCTTGGAGCAACTTGCACGTTGACATACGCGATGCATCAGGAAATTGGGTATACGAGATATCACTTGCTTCAGGCCTATCCGCATTCGATGGCTGCAGCACTGTAGTTTAGACGTAGGGAGTACGCCCAAGTGAATTAATCTCGGTCTTGGCGCTAGCCTCGCAGCCTCGCAGCGCACATTTTGGTAGATTCATTCGCACATCCCGATCCTCGCCTTTTCCTCTCCCACAAGCAACACAAATATGACTGTAGGACACCTTTGAATCAGACCAGATATAGCAGAGCTGACAATGATGCAGCAAACCGAGTGCCGCTCGTGTGGTTTTCACCACAAAACCACCAAGCCCTGTGCAGAACCGTGCTGGAACTGCCTCCTCTGTCACCCCGGCCAGTGCATCAAGGCCTGCTGGAACTGCGGTGACAGCCACGAACCCTCCAATAGGCAGTATTTCTGCCCTTTGGCGCCTACACGATTCCCGCCCGTAACAGTAGTGTAAGTTATACTCGATTGTTGTTGCCACAATTCTCACAGATCTGCAGCGAAGCGTACCACCTCGAAATGGGACGCCTTTACGACTTCGACATGGGCACACGAACCCCGATCGACCGGGGGGAGCGCACCAAGGGCCTGAAAATGACCCAAAAGATTCGGGACCACCTTGCGCAGCGACATCCCCCCGAGTCCCACGATCCTCAAACTCCTGCGACTCCGGCCGTGGAACAGCAACCAGAAGCTGACCCGGTTGCCACCACGGAGACGCCACGACCCCTCTCCCCGATTCCAGAACGTCGGAAACGAGCCCTGTCTGGTTCCCCTGCGCCCGAACCCAAGCGCATCGACCGTCGCGTCATCCGCGAAACGGTGACGACCACTCACATGGTCGACACCTATTTCAACGACGGCGAGTCGGTCACCCAGACCCGCGAACCACCCGCCCCCCCTCCCGCCTCCGAAAATCCTCTTCCCTCCGAGGATTTTGCAAAGATCCAGGCTGAGCTCCTCGCCTCGAGAGAGGAATCCAGGAAGATGAGGGAGGAGCTCGAGAGGGTAAAGGAGGAGGCTCGTCGAGTGGTGCGAGCAGCCCGCTTTGCGACCCCCGGGAACACGAACACACCGGCCAAACCACCGGCCACCACGATCCCCACCCCCACCCAACCGCCAAAGGACGCGCTGGTGGACCCAATGCCAAAGAAGGGTCCGTCCTCTGAGGACGTCGAGATGAAAGACGCCAAAGGGGATGCTCGGGACGCCATCCCGGGTGCCAACCAAGCGTTGCTTGGGGATTTTGTGGTGCAGAGGACGAAGCAGAAGGTCTCGAAGCAGAGGAGAAAGACCGCTTCCAAGAACCGAAAAAAGGCAGAGCCAGAACGACGCCCGGACTTGAAGAACATGACAGTCCCACCGCCGGCCGACCCCAATGAGCTGGCTAGTGTCAACCGTTGGAGGAAGTCGGTGGGCAACCTGCCATCTTCTTAGGCCCAAGAACCCCTGCCCCGTACTGGGGCCACGATCCCAATCCAAAGAGGTTGATACCGCTGGACTCAGCCTCGACAAGACAAGCAATTCAAGGATGATGCCGCTGGATTTGTCCTCGATAAGACAAGCAATTCAAGGATGATGCCGCTGGATTTGTCCTCGATAAGACAAGCAATTCAAGGATTTGTCCTCGACAAGACAAGCAATTCAAGGATGACGCCGCAGAAATCAAACTCAACGAGGAATGCCATCTCTCGACCTAGGCAAGACGATAAAACGCCTGGCATCTGCTCCTGAATACCAACACGGCTTGCTGCATACAATACGATTTCTACACCAGAAGCGAGCACAAGACAGTTCCTGCCACGGAAGGAATAACAGATGCAACCACGACTTTCGATGCACCGTTGCTACCCTGACGCTTCCGGTATCAAGTGCACCTGCAGTCTCACCAGAAAAGTCTATCAGCCGGCTTTCGGAATATCCTTCATCCGCGCCAAGCAATTGCAACCGCACAACTTTCGCCTGCGCCTGCGCCCGGCTCGCTTGCGCCGGGTCACATTGTCAGCGTCCTCCAATCAATGCCACCACGGCGACTATCTCATGCAGCCTGGCTCTGCATCCATCCTCAGCGAACTCCACTAGATTCGAAATCCTAGCATCAGATCGCCGTCGACCTTCATACCCTCGATCGTCTAAAAGTCTACATACCCGAATCTCACCCAATGTTCAGTTCACGCTTGCAGGACTCCGGTCCAGGTGAGGGTGCTGAACTCTTTTCGGACCTCGCCATGAAAGAGTCTCTTCCTCGGCAACCTCGGTCTACACCCTCCTTTCAGCTATTCGACTCATGTGAAGGTCTCTGGGCTTCAGGCTTCAAGTCAGCCAGCTGGAAATAACATATCTCGCAATCATTCTATTTGGTCTACGCTCGCAGGACTGCGATCCATGTGAGGGTAGCTGAGCTTCGCGACAATACGGCTTCACGCAGCCTGGCTTCGACAGTCTACCATCATGACACATTGTCTGTCTTTCCCTGTCCAGTCTGCAATACTCGGCCATGCTCGCAGGACTGCGGCCCAGGTGAGGGCGTCCGGTCTCTTCTCCATCTCAGTCTCAAAACTGCACTTTCGGTCATGCTTGCAGAACTGCGCTTCCCACGAGGATTATCGAGTTCCATCCGACGTCAGATGTCTCGGGTGGTAACTTCGCCGGCAACTCAACATGTCCATTACGCTTGCAGGAGTGCGCTCCAGGTGAGGGTAATGGACACTCGACTCTTCTCCGTCGTCAGCCTTCTATCGGCATCAAAACTGCTGGATCTCTTCGGTCTCCAACGAATCTTCTCTGCACGGTTGCACTTGTCCATTACGCTTGTAGGACTCCGGTCCAAATGAGGGTACTGAATTCAACATCTGCTTCAATGTGAATCAACCAACTTGTTCGTTACGCTTGTGGACTGTGGTCTAATGAGGGTATCGACTTCTTCTCGGCATCAACGCCTTTGTCAATCAATCAAATCTGTTCGACACGCTTATGGACTGTGGTCTAATGAGGGTGCTGGACTTCTCGGCGGTATCAACGCCTTTGTCATTCAGTCATTCAAATCTGTTCGACACGCTTGTGGACTGAGGTCTAATGAGGGTGCTGGACTTCTAATTCTATCGGCTTCGACTTCATCATCAGTCAATCAACCAACTCGTTCAACACGCTTGTGGACTGAGGTCTAATGAGGGTGCTGGACTTCTACTTCTGTCGGCTTCTACTTCTGTCGGCTTCTACTTCTGTCAGCTTCTACTTCTGTCGGCTTCTACTTCTGTCGGCTTCTACTTCTGTCGGCTTCTACTTCTGTCGGCTTCTACTTCTGTCGGCTTCTACTTCTGTCGGCTTCGACTTCATCATCAGTCAATCACCTGTTCGATACGCTTGTGGACCGAGGTCTAATGAGGGTACTGGACTATTGTCGGCTTCAACTGCTTCATTCTGTCGGCTTCGACTTCATCATCAGTCAATCACCTGTTCGATACGCTTGTGGACCGAGGTCTAATGAGGGTACTGG